>BSBM01000085.1:10862500-11480000 GCA_027924585.1 Larix kaempferi | reverse complement strand
CATGACTTGAAGATCCTTTTTACTTCGCGTAACTTCTTAACTTCGGATCTCTTAAACAAACTTTATCTTAAAATATTTCTTGCTAAGACATAAGAACAAAAACATTTGAATGAAGCTTATGTGAAGTAACTCCTGGTTAAAACAGAACTTTTACCACTGTGAACTATTTGGAAATCTTGATTTCTTTTACCACCGTAAATGTAAACAACTTTTACACAAGTAAATCTGGAGAAGATGCGCAACATGCAATATTCAACATTCTTGAGAATGAATACATAAAACTATGGACTTATGTATATTACTGTAGTAAAATAGAGCAACTTGACTGGAATACATGGAGATGATATTTAACTGTGATCTTTCACTTCTTACAGAGCTTGGGCTCTTCATACATTTCACGGGTATGAGCTTCTTCTCCTTTCACTCTTCTTCTTCACTTCTTCTCTTCTTCTCTCACACATCTCTCTCTGATTTTCAATTATCTTCTTCTATATATAGGAATTGCATGACCACTGACTTGAGATCGCTTCACCTCGAAGCTACTAAGTTACATTAAAGACTGCAATTAATTTCTACCTAAGAATTCTTGACATGTGGAATACAAACGCGGTTACATAAATACAATGAGACGTGCGCCGAATTGGTTGCATACTAACTGATTGACTGTCTGTCTGACATTGGAGACTGACAAAGTCAGTGTAGACTAGATACACAATCAGCTCATAAATACATTTTTCCAACAAATATTTGGAAAAAAACATAAATAGAAATTGAGAAACAACCAAATTTGAAATGGAAGAAAATGGGTGCGAACCATATATCCATTGAAGGAAGGATATATATTTCTAAAATCTCATACAATTTCAACATTTACCGCTTCCGTTCTCCTCTGTCCACGGTCTGGTGTGTCTGTGTGGAGTGTGAGTTTGTGTGGTGGTGTGTCTGTGTTTTGTGTGTGTCTGTGTATGGTCCTCAGTTTGAGTCTGTGTTTGTTTATGGTCCTGTGTCTGTGGCTGTGTCATGTCTGTATGTGATAGAGGAAGTTGGGAAAATTGGGAAAATTGTAAATTTGGATCAGCCATTGCAACAAATGAACTTAAAAGGAATGAAGGAGGCATCTTACTTGTTCAACATTAAAATCAATGTTCTCAAAATAATCATGCTGGGATCTCATTCCAGGTAAAGTTTACAAATCTTTTCTCTCTTCTCTGCTTTCAGAAGACCTAGAAATCCTATTTTATTTTCAAGCGTTGCAAATGACAACTCTGTTTTGTTTTGATCTGAGCTTTCCATGAAATATTGAATAAGGTATTTCTGAGGTTGAGGATTTATTTGTAGATTCTCTCTACTGCTTGAATCTGAGGTTGAGGATTTATTTGTAGAGTCTCTCTACTGCTTGAATCTGAGGTTGAGGCTATTCTGTTACTCAGTTGTGCAACACAGAGAGTAATGTTCACTTTCACAAGCATCAATTATAGGTATTTTTAATACTATTCCATATTTAGCTTTGCTTTCCTTTGATAAACGGTAGAAACCCTTCGCCCTTTAGTTTCAGTCATTTTTATTATTTTCTTCAGTTATTTTTATTTTCTTCGGTTAGGTTATGTTATGATCTGAGCTTCCAATGTTGCACATTAAAAGAATTAAAAAGTAATTTCAATAGATTTCCATCACTATAATGGATTTCAAACCCTCCTTCGTTCAAAAAATTTGAAAAACAGTAGAAACCCTAGTCCTTTCTTTTGAGCCATTTCTATTGGTTTCTTTAGCCTTGCAATGAGGTTTCGGTTTGGTTTTGTTATTATCTGGGCTTCCAATGTAGCACATGAGAGAACTAAAAAGTGATTTCAATGGATTTCCATCATTGTAATGGATTTCAAATCTTAATTGAATTGGTCTTTTAATGCAATTAAATTTTATTTCTATGCATTTAATATTTATCTTTGAGATCACCTGTTTGAGATCACCAAAAGGATAAAGGTTATTCAACTTTTTAAACCAAACCCAAGTCCAATTCCAAGTTTGAGTTCTTAGATACAACTTAAATACTTACTAGTGATTTATTTATTAAATTTACTCTTTCATTGCATAAACTTAATTCTAACTTTGCCATATTTATTATTGAATTTATTTTCTTTCATTAATATTATTTTATAACTTATGATTATGTTCTTTAAAACATATCATTATAAAAAAAATTATTGAAAATTTCTATTTATTGTTTTACAATTTAAATGTTAAAAGAATTAAATAGGAAAGATATTTGAGAGCTTTTATTGATATAATAATAACAGGATCTATATAAAATTTAAGATAAATGTTAAGTTATTTTGGATCAGTTCAAGTTCATGTTATTTTATAATTTATGATTATATTCTTTAAAATATATCATTGTAAAAAGGTTACAGAAAATTTCTATTTATAGTTAAGAGCTTTTACGATTATAAGATATGATATTGGACATTTTAATTTTTTTCTTGAAGAGTATATTGAACAGAGGTATTTTGTATTTTTTAATTCACTTTAGAATTTAATAATTGCATTTTTTTCTTTTTATTGTATAATGTGGGTTGGTTATATTTCATAATTTTTATATATCATTTTTATAATATTTTTTAATGTTATTTTTAAGATTGCAAGTTTTTCAATTATTACTTCTATAAAGAATGGATTTCAATT
The DNA here is from genome assembly GCA_027924585.1 of Larix kaempferi. Lineage (NCBI taxonomy): Eukaryota > Viridiplantae > Streptophyta > Pinopsida > Pinales > Pinaceae > Larix > Larix kaempferi. Next base: position 11,477,321 of record BSBM01000085.1, on the reverse strand, counting down.
TTATATTTTTCAAATCAAATATGTACTAATTCATCTATACCTTTTTTATTTTTTTCTTTATACATTTTATAAATTAAAAATGATTTTACTGTATTGTAGTTATTAATAAAATTAAATAATTTTTTAAAGAGTAGGATTACATCCCTCCCAATGTTTTGGGGGTGGTACCCTATCTGGTCCTATCCCGTTTTTACTAATATATATGTTTCAAATAAGGGGAAAGTTTTGTACATTATAATTATTAATAAAAATAATTATTTTTTTGAGAAAGTGGGATTCAACCGTTTCCAATGCTCTACCGGGTGAGGCATCTCCTTAGAATAGTGTAGTGTATTTTATTTATATATTTTTAGTTTTATTTTAACTTGCTCATGTACCAAAAAGTTTATTGCATATTTATTTTAACTTTATCATGTTTTTTTTTAAATCATTAATTTTTACATTATACTAATTATTAATTTACATTTTTTTACAAATTTGTTTATGTTCAAGTTATAATAACGTTTGTAATGTTTGTATAATTGAGAATGTTTATAATTTGACATGAGATTGTAATGTGTATTGTATTTATTATTTTGATTTTGAATTATTTTTGTATTTTCTTTGTTGATGTTTAGTAATAAATCATAAAATTCCACATTATGCATATGATATAACATTCCTTTTATACATTTCACACTTTGTATGTGTGTGTATTTGTTTATCTAAATTATAATGTTTGAGAATGATTCTTTAATTGTTTATGCTTGTATTTTAACATGAAATACTAAATCATAAAATCCCACATTATACATATAATATTTAACATATTTTTTATACATCTAATTTACACATTTTACACTTTGTATGTGTGTATTTGTTTATCTAAAATATAATGTTTGAGAATGTTTCTTTGATTGTTTATGCTTGTATTTTGACATGAAATAGTATTTAATGTGTTTTTGTATTGATTATTGATTTTGAATTAGGATTAGTTGTATTGTGTTTGGTCTATTCACTTCTAAATCATAAAATTCCACATTACACATGATATAACACATTTTCCATACACTTATAATTTATACTATATGAACATTCTATATTTTGGATGAATGTGTTTGCTTATTTTAAGTATTGTGTTTGCTAATATTTGTTTAACTGTATTTTAACATGGAATGTAATGTTTGTGTTTCTTGTATTGATTATTGATTTTGAATTATGATGAGTTGTACTGTGTTTGCTTATTCATTTCTAAATCATTAACTCCAACATTTCACATGATAAATATCATTGTGTACACATATTTAATTTATATTTCAATATGTAGTTTGTGTTTCTTGTATTAATTATTGATTTTAAATTATGATGAGTTGTATTGTGTTTGCTTATTCATTTCTAAATCATTAACTCCAACATTTCACATGATAAATAACATTATGTACACCTGTAATTTATATTTCAATATGTGGTTTGCAATGTATGCATGTTTGCTTGCTTATAGTTGACATGGAATCATATTGTGTGTGTATTATGAATTTCTTATTGATTTTGAATTGTCATAAATTGTATTTGTTTGTTTGTATATGTTATGTTTTCTTATAGAATAGTGTGGTTTTTAACATACATGTTTGTTTACTTTTTCATCAAATTGTATTATGTATGTTTTTATTTCTTATTGATTTTGAATTATGATGAATTGAAATTTGTTTGTGTATATTCATTTGTAAATCACAAAATTTTACATTACACATAATAAAACACATCTTGTACACATGTATTTTTATACTTTATACACTTTAGGTATGTGTATGTGTTGAATTGTTTATTTAAATTATATGATGTGCAATGGAAATTTATTTTTGTTTACAAGATATAAATGTGTTTGGCAATGTTTGTTTGTTTTCTTATGTTTGTCTTTTGATGTGGCACTGTAATGTTTGTGTTTGTTGAATTGATTATTGATTTTTAAATATGATGAGTTAGTTTTGTTTGCGTATGTATAATGTTTTTTTGTTTGTTGTATCGATTTGAATTATTAGTGTAAATTGCATTAATGTGCATATTTAGATTGCTTAAGAGATTATAATGTTTTCAAGAATATGTTTTTTATTGAGTTTTATATTTTGTTATGATGAAATTTATAATTATTTTGAGAATTTTATATTTTCCTCTATATATGTGAGTGCACTTTATTTATGTAAATTCCAATAATGTATGTTTGAACTCTAATAATAATATTTTATGTTATACATTCCAATATTTGTTACGATAAGAGAGGTTAACGTAGGGTTGGTTAGGTTGGGGTAGGTTATAGTTAAGTAAGGTAGGCTAATATATGTTTGTTTACTTTTGCTTGAAATCAAATTGTATTCTGCATTTTTTATTTTTTATTGATTTTGAATTATGATGAATTGAAATTTGTTTGTGTATATTCATTTGTAAATCACAAAATTCTACATTACACATAATAAAACACATCTTGTACACATATGTTATTTATACTTTCTACACTTTAGGTGTAATGTCCCCTCCTACCATATCAGCAGGATAGAGAGGAAATTGACGCTCAATCCGGGCAATTAGCCCCATAACAATTTAACCAAGCAATCACACAGTATAAAAATTCATATGGGAATGTAAACTTTTAAGGAAACATAGTGGAAGTAAATAAATAGTGTTGATATCTAAGATAAGTTCAGGAAATTCTGTGATAGCCATTAAATAAAGACCCTTGCAGAATTATGAAAGATCATATGGAAATGCATATACTTTTAAAAACACAGCGGCAGTCAATTCATTAGCACATCCATCATTCATTCCAATATTCATCAAATGAACCATTGCAAAGTTTAAAACACAAGAGAATACTTATCTCATGCGAAAGTAGTCCCACGCAACTGGCTATGCAACTGCAACGTTCCACCCAACCGTAGGCCAGTGTGCTCCTCAATCTCTCAGCACCACTGCCACCCCCCAAGCTGGGCATGATCTCTACAAGGAACTAGGGAACCGCAGACTCATACATAGCCAAGCATACACCAAGATGAGCCAAGCCAATCTGCAATTGGGTTTATCAGGCTGCTAGGACATGGAAGGGAAGAATTGCTAAGCTAGTGAGCTCCAGCACAGAGCCAGGGATAACCTTGCAAGATCTATCTAGCTTGGCACCCACAATACCTACACACCCAGCACAAGGAAGTATTCTTTTCACTGCTGTGCAGTCCCTCAAGCCATACCTTCCCTATCTAGTGCTCTCAGGGTATGCATAGAAGAGTAACCAAAGCCCTCTTGATCTTCTTGAGAGGTTGTCTCCCACACTAGGTTTATCAAGCCACTTCTGTCACTACCACTCCCAGAACTTCAGTTCACAGGTTCAAACCAAAAACGAGGATGCACACAATAGCAAAACACAATTATGGGGCAGGATAAAACGTTTTTACAGTGAGAGGCATGAGATGGGGTTTCAGCTAACTCTGGAAAACGTGGGAACCCACAAAACGAAATGGAAAGTTGGTGAACAACCCAGGAAGCCAAATCCATTTTTAGAAAAACGTCCCTGGACATTCAGGGGCAAAAACAACCTCCCTACAGTCCCCAAAACGTGGCCCTTCTCTCCTAGGCTACTGCATATGCAAAAACAAACTCCCAGGCATGGAAAAATGCAGGATTTGGATGAAAAACGTGTAGGGAAAGACCCAGCTAGCTCCCACTGCGTGAATGAGTGAAGACTGCCTATTCAGGATGGCTTTGGGCACCATTTCGTGGGTGATTTCTTTCCCAAGGAGACAAAACATGAATTTCCAGGTTGATGGCTTGCCCATGCACGAAAATGGCTTGCCCATACTTCTTCATTTCCAAGGCATTAACTGCCTTAACCAATTTCTTGGGAGAATTAAATGATTGGGTGCATGAGACAAAATGGGTAGTTGGTGGTTTATGGGTTTCCCCATTGACACATGGATTAATACCATTGGCTCAAGGGTTTGGATAATTTCCCTCCCTATTCCTTGTAGAATCATGCCCCATCTCTTTTGTTGCATTGCATAGCCGGTTGTGGGTTTTTCATTAAAAATTTGTAATTACATGATGTCTTATATACATTGTGCCCATCTCGCACAAGAACCATAGGCATCTATTTTTAATTGCCGATACATGAAACGCTAAATCAATGGTGGGGCCTTGGCCTTGAGCTCCTCACCATGATTAAATTACAATATTTACATCATTTACGATTTAATACAAAGGGGGTCAAAATGGGGACATTACATTAGGTATATGTATATGTGATTGCTTATTTAAATTGTATGATGTGTAATGGAAATGTATTTAGGTGTACAAAATATAGGTGTGCTTTGCCAATGTTTGTTTCTTTGTTTTCTTATGTGTGTATTTTGATGTAGGACTATAATGTTTGTGTTTGTTGAATTGATATATTGATTTTTAAATGTGAGTTTAGTTTTTTTTTTTGTATGTATAATGTTTTTGTTTTTAATATTAATTTGAATTATTAGTGTTAATTGCATTAATGTGTATATATTTATTGCTTAAGAGATTATAATGTTTTCAAGAATGTGCGTTTTATTGAGTTATATTTTGTTATGATGAAATCTATAATTATTATGAGAATTTTATGTTTTCCTCTATATATGTGAGTGCACTTTATCTATGTAAATTCCAATAATGTATGTTTGAATCCTAATAATAACATTTTATGTTATACACTCCAATATTTGCTAGGATAAGATAGGTTAATGTAGGGTTGGTTAGGTTGGGGTAGTTTATAGTTAAGTAAGGTAGGCTAATATATGTTTGTTTGCTTTTGCTTGACAGCAAATTGTATTCTGTATGTTTTTATTTCTTATTGATTTTGAATTATGATGAATTGATTTTATTTTTTTTGTATATTCATTTGTAAATCACAAAATTCTACATTACACATATAATATAACACATCTTGTACACATATGTTATTTATACTTCTTAAACTTTAGGTATATGTTGGTGTGATTGCTTATTTAAATTGTATGATGTGCAATGGGAATTTATTTATGTTAACAAGATATAAGTGTGTTTGGCGATGTTTGTTTTCTTATGTTTGTATTTTGATGTATGATTCCAATGTTTGTGTTTGTTGAATTGATTATTGATTTTGAAATATGATGAGTTCATTTTGTTTGTGTATGTATAATGTGTTTGTTTGTTGTATTGATTTGAATTATTAGTGTAAATTGCATTAATGTGTATATTTTGTATTATGTATGTTTTTATTTCTTATTGATTTTGAATTATGATGAATTGATTTTGTTTTTGTATATTCATTTGTAAATCACAAAATTCTACATTACACATATAATACAACACATCTTGTACACATATGTTATTTATACTTCTTACACTTTAGGTATATGTTGGTGTGATTTCTTATTTAAATTGTATGATTTGCAATGGAAATTTATTTATGTTTACAAGATATAAGTGTGTTTGGCAATGTTTCTTTTCTTATGTTTTTATTTCGATGTACGATTCCAATGTTTGTGTTTGTTGAATTGATTATTGATTTTGAAATATAATGAGTTCATTTTGTTTGTGTATGTATAATGTGTTTGTTTGTTGTATTGATTTGAATTATTAGTGTAAATTGCATTAATGTGTATATTTTGTTTGCTTAAGAGATTATAATTTTTTCAAGAATGTCTCTTTTATTGAGTTTTATATTTTGTTACATGATGAAATTTATAATTATTATGAGAATTTTATGTTTTCCTCTATATAATGAGTGCACTTTATTTATGTAAATTCCAATAATGTATGTTTGAACTCTTATAATCATATTTTATGTTATACACTCCAATATTTTCAAAGATAAGATAGGTTAATTAGGGTTAGTTCTAGGTTAGGGTAGGTTACAGTGAAGTAAGGTAGGCTAGTGTTGCTAAGGTACATTAGGATAAGTAAGCTAGGCCATGGAAATTTAGGGAAAGGTATTGGTGTGATATGTTGATGTATATGTAACTTCGGAATGTATTTCATATATATGTATATTGTATTCCTATAGAGATGGTATTATTCCTCTATACGGAAGTGTCGTTATTTATATTGTAAGTGTCGTAACTTATATTTGATGGGTTATTAGACCACCTTGTTTGGGGTCGACCCTGTATAAGTCATGTGGGTCGAAGGGTTATTAGACCACCCTATTGGGGGTCGGCCATGTGGGTCAAAGGGTTATTAGACCACCCTATTGGGGGTCGGCCCAGTCAGCATTATGTTATGTGGTTAAGTTCGAGCCTACATGAGTTAGGTAAAAAGGCAAGTCAAGTCAAGTATAAATAGAGTGCGGGAGGCACTCTATTTACTCACTCACTTCTCACACATGCTCTCAAGGAGGAGAGGCGCACTTATGGAGGAGGAGGATTGCTGCTAGGTTATGGCTATCTCTATTGGTTGGTTGTATCATTGCTCTATCTATCTCTGAGGAAGTTATTGGGGTTTTTCACCTTTATGGTTTTCCCCAAGTAAATCTTTGTGTCTCTTGTGTGCTTGCATTATTGTCTCCATGATTGATATGCTGTAGATATGCTGTACATGTTGTTCTCTCAGTTAAGATCCTAGATCAGATTGAAGTAAATTCTGAAAATTCAACATGGTATCAGAGCTAGCCTGAAAGAAGGCATGATATGGCATGTATGACACTTGTTGCACTTACGATGCTAGGGCTTGATATAGCAAAAACCAGTCATCGTAGCACTTTCGCTATAAATCCGTTTTGGCAAAGTTTTCGGATCTGAAACTGTTACAGGACGAAGCTAAAATCTCCAGATCTAAGTCAAAATCAGGTGACCTTGGGAAAAAGGTCATAACTTGGGCTAGGAAGCTCCAAATGAAATTTCGTGAAAAGTGACAGGTAGTACACAGACTGTACTATCTCAGGAAATGTTTTCAGAGGCCGAAGTTGAACCAGTGACACGTGGCACGCTGTACAAGTTCGCTCTCCTGTATTATCCCATAAACAGGTCACATTGCGACATTTGGAATAACTCTCTCTCAGAGAGTCCAATTGAGGTCATACCTGTCAGGATGGAAAGGTAACAGGCAGAGCTATCCCAGAAAACTTTTTCAGAGGCCGAAGTTAAAACAGTGACACGTGGCACGCCGTACAAGTTCGCTCTCCTGTTTTATCCCAAAACAGGTCACGTTGCGACATTTGGCATAACTCTCTCTCAGAGAATCCAATTGAGGTCAGACCTGTCAGGATGGAAAGATAACAGGTCAGGCTATCTCAGGAAACTTTTTCAGACCCTGTGGATCAAAAATTTTGGAGTTACACCAGAAACAATCAGGTACATATTTCTGTCAAAACAGAATTATTTTTTGGTACCTTCATTCATGGCTTCCGAAATTTAGGGCTTTGGAGAAAGTTGGAATTTTTGTAATCGGAGACCACGGCTGGATGCTACTCATCAGAATAGAAATTTAGAGACCAATATCAGAATTTTTGGTTGGGCAGAAGGCCGGGCTTGATTAGACCCTAGTTCGGGACTTTGATTAGAAAAGTGGAAAATTAGGGCTTCTGTAAAAATGGGAATTTTTGAAATCTGTGACCACGGCTGGAAACTCCTCAGAAAAATAGAAGCTTAGAGCTTTGGATCAAACACTTTGATTGGGCAGAAGAGTGGGCTTCATCAAACCCCAGTTCAGGGTCACGTACAGTGACTCCAGAAGTTTCAAAAGCAAAATTAAGGAGTGAAACTTTGCAGTTTTCAATTTCTAAATATACCAACTTGATCAGCTCATCAAGGCACATATTTCTATCCTGTCAGAAGTTTGAAATTCAAAGTTTGAATTTTTGGGGTTTCTCTGACAAACCCATATCCAGGTCAAGGTCCAGTTCTTGCAAATCAAGTGGATTGGGTTAATCCTAGAAGAAGATGGATTGATCACCTGCATAAGTGAAGAAGTTCCTGTCTCAGAGGGAGATGAGGATAAGGCCTTACATAAGAAGATTACAAGCGATCTCGACAGGTATGACTCATCGAGGTATGTTTCGATATTTGTCCATGATTAAGTTTATGGTATGTTTGTCTTCATGTTATTATGGTTAGTACAATTTTGATTTTAGATTTGTCGTATCACCTTAACAAAATTATGAATGCATGATAGAAGATATTCATTGGTTAGGGTGTTGACACTTATGATTGTACTAATGCATTATGGTGTTGTATGAGGTTTATGTTGTCTACTAACATGAAAGATACACCAAGAAAGACAGATCATGTTCTGGTCCAAGAACATATGATCATGATAACATGAGGACAAAGATTCATCCATTGTCATGGATCTCATAGAAGATCCATTTACGAGGTATGTATAACTTGGTTTTGTAATAGTTAACCTATGAGATATACAGGTTACTAGCACAAGTCATTGAAGAAGAACAAGAAGACATCATGTGAGTATGTTAGACATAAATAGATAGCATGCTAATCCAGGTATGTTTTTCCTATATCAAGATAGAATCCTACCTTGTGTTAGGATCTTATACTGTTGTTGATAATGATTATTCATGAAGTCATAGGTTTGAATAATCATGATTGTATGCATATTATGTTTCTTACCATAATTGATGATATGACTAACCAGAAGAATCATGATGGTATAGGTTTGAATAATAACAGGTTTTATGCACATTATATCTCTTATCTTAATTGATGATTCAACTAATGCGAAGAGTCATAGGTTTGAGTAATTATAGGTTTAGACATGTTATGCTTCTTATGATTTGACTAACCATAAGAATCCTACATAAACCTTGAATGCTAATGCTTATTATTTCTGATTGAAATGATCATGAGTATACATGCTTGAGATTATTGTGTTTTAATAGTATACTAATGAATGTATGATTTTATATGAATCATGATACTAATAAGCATGCATAGGGACCAAGGATGAATATGAGTTCAAGAACAGGTAATTCAGGAAGCAAAGATCAAGAGGGAGCACACTCCAGTTGCTCCTGCCAGAAAGCAAAGGAGCACACTCCAGTTGTTCCTGCAATAAAGAAAAGGAGCACACTTCAGTAGTTTCTGTAAGGATGCAGATATTCAAAGGGAGTTGACCATGTTTCTACATTCCACAACATAAAGGTGTAGAAGAAGCTACTTCAGATTAGGACTCCAGCATCTCCTACAAGGAAACGAAGACTCAGAGGGAGTCCACCCAACGAACAAACAAAGATATGTATTTTAATTATCATTTCTTGCATATTTGTTTGTTTAAGTAAAATTGTTCAATGATGTATATGCTCATGTTCCTAGACTTAGGATATGTCTTGTGCATATTAGAATAGTTGCATTAATGAACAGTATACTACTAATACACATGGGTAAGTGGCCTATGGCACTGTACAACATTCCATTGCTACTTATCTAGAATGAAACCTCTTTGCTGACATGTTGGGAGTTGTGCACACTCTTAACAATGTTCTGGTAGAGATTGGAAGGCATCTAGAAAGTTACGGGATATGGATAAATGTTGTATTGAAGCATTGGCTAAGATAATTGCATGACTGTATGGCATATTTCTTTATGTGTAAGAATTTCTTCTGAAAACTATGAGATGTTTTCTAATCATGCAATTTAACTTGTTGTGTAGGAAAGATCGTATGCCATCTCCTACAAAAGAAGAACTACAACATTTGTTCAGCAACAAATTATCTATTGAAGATATTGAAGTTCCCAGGATACGGGAAGAATGCCATGATCCGTCGATCATGAAGAATGATGTTTGGGATGCGGTCCCAAGATGTGAAGGGAAGTTTGTTATGACTTCCAAATGGAACTATCAGATCAAGCATGTTGCAGATGGCAGCATTAAGAAATATAAAAAGTGATGAAATAGAAGATGCACCAGATGGATTTCAAGACAGCATGGTGCAGTCTTATATGTGTGCAGAACTTGGTGAAGATAGATTGATTGCCAACACGCAGCGAAAGCTTGCTGCCAAGTTCGAGATGAAAGATTTGGGAATGATGCACTATTTCCTAGGTATGGAGGTGTGGCAGAGTGCAGGTGGGATCTTCCTTGGTCAAGGGAAGTACACAGTAGATATCCTGAAGAGATTTGGGATGATGGATTGCAAGGCCATGGCCACACCGATGGTATCAAATCTGAAGCTTCTTTGTGATGCTTCATCTGAGCTAGTTAATATCACTATGTATCGTCAGATGATTGGGTCCTTGATGTACCTGACGAACATGAGACCAGACATTTGCTTTGTTGTGAACACATTGAGTTAGCTCCTGACAGATCCGAGGAGTGTTCACCTGGTTGCTGTAAAGCATGTTCTGAGGTACCTGAAGGGTACAGTGGATTATGGGCTTAGGTATGAGGCAAATCAAAAGTTTAACCTGCAGGGTTATGTTGATTCAGATTGGGTTGGAAGTGCTACAGATAGGAAGAGCACATGTGGGTGCTGCTTCAGTATGGGATCAGGTGTGATCTCTTGGTTTAGCAGGAAGCAGTCCTGCGTAGCACTGAGTACAGCTGAGGCAGAGTATGTTGCAGCCTGCTCAGCTAGTTGCGAGGCAGTATGGCTACGGAAGCTACTGTCTGAGTTATTTGATCTCCCGTTGGAGGCTACTGGTATCTTCTGTGATAACCAGAGTTGTGTGAAGCTGTCCGAGAACCCAGTGTTTCATGACAGGTCGAAACACATAGAGATCAAATATCACAATATCAGGGATATGGTGCAGAGAGGAGCTGTGAAGCTCCTGTATGTTGCGACGGACGAGCAGATTGCAGATGTGCCGACGAAGCCACTAGCCAGGGTGAAGTTCGAGTACTTCAGAGAGAGGCTTGGCGTGCTTCAGATCGAGGATACTTCAAGGAAGAAGTGATGGACACATTTGCTGAAGCCATTCCAAGCATGTTGGACGGAGGATCCTTCACATGACTGTGGATGTAAGCGCTGGATGATGAGCATCAGGATGGTGTTCTGGTTTCTGCTTGATATGATCAGTTGGATCACTTTTATGTATGTATGTACGCATCATGTTGGATGCTGGATATGATCAGTTGGATCATTTTTATGTATGTATGTATGCATCATGTTGGATGCTTGGACCATGTATCTGTATATGTATCAGGTGGATACATTGTATGATCAGGTGGATCATGTATGGTGATATGTATCATGTATTTGTATTTGTATCAGGTAGCTGCATTGATGATCAGGAGGATCATGTATGATGATATGTATCAGGTAGATACTTGGTGTGCATCAGGTAGATGCATTGATGATCAGGAGGATCATGTATGATAATATGTATCGTGTATTTGTATCAGGTGGATACATTGATGATCAGGAGGATCATGTATGATGATATGTATCAGGTAGATACTTGGTATGCATCAGGTAGATGCATTGATGATCAGGTGGATCATGCAGCAGGATGTTGCAGTGATGATCAGGATGATCATAGATGACGAGCTTCAGGATGTTACTCCAGATGACATGCAGCAGGATGTTGCAGTAATGATCAGGATGATCATAGATGACGAGCTTCAGGATGTTGCTCCAGATGACATGCAGCAGGATGTTGCAGTGATGATCAGGATGATCATAGATGACGAGCTTCAGGATGTTGCTCCAGATGACATGCAGCAGGACGTTGCAGTGATGATGATCAGGATGATCATGGATACATCAGGATGATGTATGGTGAGTATCAGGTTGATACTCTATGGCCGTGGATCAGGTTGTGCAGATGAGCATGTAATTCGTTGCCCTGGGAGATTTGCAGATGGTCTTGCGAGGTTTTGCCTATGGCATGTAATTCGTTTCCCTGGGACATCTGGCAAACGCTCTTTCGAGGTTTTGCTCTAGGAGGACATGTAATTCGTTGCCCTAGGAGATCTGCAGATAGTCTTGCGAGGTTTTGCCTATGGCATGTAATTCATTTCCCTGGGATATCTGGCAGATGCTCTTGCGAGGTTTTGTCCTATGGCATGTAATCCGTTTCCCTGGGAGATCCGATAGGTTGGGCTGTGTACCCGTAATAAGTCCTGGGATGCTCTTGCGAGGTTTTTCCATGACCACATGTAATTCGTTGCCCTGGGAGATTTCAGGTCGGAGTTGTGTACCCGTAACATCCTGAGATGCTCTTGCGAGGTTTTGTGGTGAGGTCACATGTAATTCGTTGCCCTGGGAGATCCTATAGGTAGAGCTGTGTGCTCGTAACAGCCTGGGATGCTCTTGCGAGGTTTTGTGACGCACGTAAAAGTCCTGAGGATTCCACAGTATGGCCAGTGATGACAAAGACCTGCAGGTGGTGGGCCTACATCCAGTATGAAAAAGGACTGGCTCTGTAGAACTTCCTATGACGAGTAGATTCAGAGATTAATTGAGATAGCAGCAGCAGTGACGATGATGATGACTCGATGACGATTATCCAGTGACGATGATCCAGAGAAGATGACTTGTGCTAGAAGAACTGTGCTGAGAAATACCTTCCTAGTTAAGAGGGAGTGTTGATGTATATGTAACTTCGGAATGTATTTCATATATATGTATATTGTATTCCTATAGAGATGGTATTATTCCTCTATACGGAAGTGTCGTTATTTATATTGTAAGTGTCGTAACTTATATTTGATGGGTTATTAGACCACCTTGTTTGGGGTCGACCCTGTATAAGTCATGTGGGTCGAAGGGTTATTAGACCACCCTATTGGGGGTCGGCCATGTGGGTCAAAGGGTTATTAGACCACCCTATTGGGGGTCGGCCCAGTCAGCATTATGTTATGTGGTTAAGTTCGAGCCTACATGAGTTAGGTAAAAAGGCAAGTCAAGTCAAGTATAAATAGAGTGCGGGAGGCACTCTATTTACTCACTCACTTCTCACACATGCTCTCAAGGAGGAGAGGCGCACTTATGGAGGAGGAGGATTGCTGCTAGGTTATGGCTATCTCTATTGGTTGGTTGTATCATTGCTCTATCTATCTCTGAGGAAGTTATTGGGGTTTTTCACCTTTATGGTTTTCCCCAAGTAAATCTTTGTGTCTCTTGTGTGCTTGCATTATTGTCTCCATGATTGATATGCTGTAGATATGCTGTACATGTTGTTCTCTCAGTTAAGATCCTAGATCAGATTGAAGTAAATTCTGAAAATTTAACATGATAGGGTAGAGTAGATTAGGTTAGTCTAGGATATGGTAGATTACATTGGATTGGCCATGTTGGGTTTATGGGGATAATTCTATGTACAATAGGATTTAGTAGTGGTTGGGTAGTGTTAAATATAGTGTAGGGTATATTAGGTTAAGTCCTGGTATAATAGGATAGATTAGGCTAGATATGGTGGGCTAGTCTATGATAGGGATTACTAGGTTAAGTGTCCCAAGGTAGCTAGGATAGGTTAAGGTGGGGTAGTGGTAAGTTAGTTTAGGCAATGTAGGGTGGGATAATGTGTATTAGGTAAGTTTATGTTATATTTTGTTATGTTACTATAGGGTATAGTAGCTAGGGTAGAGTTTCCTAGAGTATGGTAGATTATGTAAGGTAGGAAAGGCTAAGGTGTGATATATTTATTTGTTTAGGCTAAGTTAGGGTAAATTAGGTTAGGTAGGCTAAGTGATGACAGGAAAGATGGGCTAAGGGGTGTTAGGTTAGTGTTTTTTTTTCAATGGAACACATCATGGGAAACCATTAGGTACTTCCCCTCATTTCGAGGATGGTACACAAGGTAAACCACCATCCCTAATTATGGGGCTTAACCCAGTGGGGACATCAAGTGAGGCCCTGCATAGCCACCTAGGGATTTGACCTCGAGACCTAGGTGTTAGGTTAGTTTATGTTAGGGTTGTTTATATTAGTCTAGATTAGGTTGGGGTATGGTAGGTTAGTCTATAGTAAGCTACGATAGATTAGGAAGGTAAGGATACTCTAAGGCGGAATATATTATATTATGTAGGGTGGTCTAGGGTATATTTAGTTAGTTATGGTAGGTAAATATATAAGATAGTATATTTTTTTTTACAGAAATGAGTAGGAAGATTTATATTAAAAAGGGAAGATCTTATACAAAAAATGGGAAGACTATACCCATCAAAAGAGACAGCAACACAGAATCTGAGGTTGAGGCTATTCTGTTACTCAGTTGTGCAACACAGAGAGTAATGTTCACTTTCACAAGCATCAATTATAGGTATTTTTAATACTATTCCATATTTAGCTTTGCTTTCCTTTGATAAACGGTAGAAACCCTTCCCCCTTTAGTTTCAGTCATTTTTATTATTTTCTTCAGTTATTTTTATTTTCTTCGGTTAGGTTATGTTATGATCTGAGCTTCCAATGTTGCACATTAAAAGAATTAAAAAGTAATTTCAATAGATTTCCATCACTGTAATGGATTTCAAACCCTCCTCCGTTCCAAAAATTTGAAAAACAGTAGAAACCCTAGTCCTTTCTTTTGAGCCATTTCTATTGGTTTCTTTAACCTTGCAATGAGGTTTCGGTTTGGTTTTGTTATTATCTAGGCTTCCAATGTAGCACATGAGAGAACTAAAAAGTGATTTCAATGGATTTCCATCATTGTAATGGATTTCAAATCTTAATTGAATTGGTCTTTTAATGCAATTAAATTTTATTTCTATGCATTTAATATTTATCTTTGAGATCACCTGTTTGAGATCACCAAAAAGATAAAGGTTATTCAAATTTTTAAACCAAACCCAAGTCCAATTCTAAGTTTGAGTTCTTAGATACAACTTAGATACTTACTAGTGATTTATTTATTAAATTTACTCTTTCATTGCATAAACTTAATTCTAACTTTACCATATTTATTATTGAATTTATTTTCTTTCATTAATATTATTTTATAACTTATGATTATGTTCTTTAAAATATATCATTATAAAAAAAATTATTGAAAATTTCTATTTATTGTTTTACAATTTAAATGTTGAAAGAATTAAACAAGAAAGATATTTGAGAGCTTTTATTGTTATAATAATAACAGGATCTATATAAAATTTAAGATAAATGTTAAAGTTATTTTGGATCAGTTCAAGTTCATGTTATTTTATAATTTATGATTATATTCTTTAAAATATATCATTGTAAAAAGGTTACAGAAAATTTCTATTTATAGTTAAGAGCTTTTACGATTATAAGGTATGATATTGGACATTTTAATTTTTTTCTTGAAGAGTATATTGAACAGAGGTATTTTATATTTTTTAATTCACTTTAGAATTTAATAATTGCATTTTTTTTTTTATTGTATAATGTGGGTTGGTTATATTTCATAATTTTTATATATCATTTTTATAATATTTTTTAATGTTATTTTTAAGATTGCAAGTTTTTCAATTATTACTTCTATAAAGAATGGATTTCAATTTTATATTTTTTAAATCAAATATGTACATATTCATCTATACCTTTTTTAATTTTTTTTCTTTATACATTTTATAAATTAAAAATGATTTTACTGTATTGTAGTTATTAATAAAATTAAATAATTTTTTAAAGAGTAGGATTACATCCCTCCCAATGTTTTGGGGGTGGTACCCTATCTGGTCCTATCCCGTTTTTACTAATATATATGTTTCAAATAAGGGGAAAGTTTTGTACATTATAATTATTAATAAAAATAATTATTTTTTTGAGAAAGTGGGATTCAACCCTTTCCAATGCTCTACCGGGTGAGGCATCTCCTTAGAATAGTGTAGTGTATTTTATTTATATATATTTTTAGTTTTATTTTAACTTGCTCATGTACCAAAAAGTTTATTGCATATTTATTTTAACTTTATCATGTTTATTTTTAAATCATTAATTTTTATATTATACTAATTATTAATTTACATTTTTTTACAAATTTGTTTATGTTCAAGTTATAATCACGTTTGTAATGTTTGTATAATTGAGAATGTTTATAATTTGACATGAGATTGCAATGTGTATTGTATTTATTATTTTGATTTTGAATTATTTTTGTATTTTCTTTGTTGATGTTTAATAATAAATCATAAAATTCCACATTATGTATATGATATAACATTCTTTTTATACATTTCACACTTTGTATGTGTGTATTTGCTTATCTAAATTATAATGTTTGAGAATGATTCTTTGATTGTTTATCCTTGTATTTTAACATGAAATACTAAATCATAAAATCCCACATTATGCATATAATATTTAACATATTTTTTATACACCTAATTTACACATTTTACACTTTGTATGTGTGTGTATTTGTTTATCTAAAATATAATGTTTGAGAATGTTTCTTTGATTGTTTATGCTTGTATTTTGACATGAAATAGTATTTAATGTGTTTTTGTATTGATTATTGATTTTGAATTAGGATTAGTTGTATTGTGTTTGGTCTATTCACTTCTAAATCATAAAATTCCACATTACACATGATATAACACATTTTCCATACACTTATAATTTATACTATATGAACATTCTATATTTTGGATGAATGTGTTTGCTTATTTTAAGTATTGTGTTTGCTAATATTTGTTTAACTGTATTTTAACATGGAATGTAATGTTTGTGTTTCTTGTATTGATTATTGATTTTGAATTATGATGAGTTGTACTGTGTTTGCTTATTCATTTCTAAATCATTAACTCCAACATTTCACATGATAAATATCATTGTGTACACACATGTAATTTATATTTCAATATGTGGTTTGTGTTTCTTGTATTAATTATTGATTTTAAATTATGATGAGTTGTATTGTGTTTGCTTATTCATTTCTAATCATTAACTCCAACATTTCACATGATAAATAACATTTTGTACACCTGTAATTTATATTTCAATATGTGGTTTGCAATGTATGCATGTTTGCTTGCTTATAGTTGACATGGAATCATATTGTGTGTGTATTATGAATTTCTTATTGATTTTGAATTGTCATAAATTGTATTTGTTTGTTTGTATATGTTATGTTTTCTTATAGAATAGTGTGGTTTTTAACATACATGTTTGTTTACTTTTTCATCAAATTGTATTATGTATGTTTTTATTTCTTATTGATTTTGAATTATGATGAATTGAAATTTGTTTGTGTATATTCATTTGTAAATCACAAAATTTTACATTACACATAATAAAACACATCTTGTACACATGTATTTTTATACTTTATACACTTTAGGTATGTGTATGTGTTGAATTGTTTATTTAAATTATATGATGTGCAATGGAAATTTATTTTTGTTTACAAGATATAAATGTGTTTGGCAATGTTTGTTTGTTTTCTTATGTTTGTCTTTTGATGTGGCACTGTAATGTTTGTTTTTGTTGAATTGATTATTGATTTTTAAATATGATGAGTTAGTTTTGTTTGCGTATGTATAATGTTTTTTGTTTGTTGTATCGATTTGAATTATTAGTGTAAATTGCATTAATGTGCATATTTAGATTGCTTAAGAGATTATAATGTTTTCAAGAATATGTTTTTTATTGAGTTTTATATTTTGTTATGATGAAATTTATAATTATTTTGAGAATTTTATATTTTCCTCTATATATGTGAGTGCACTTTATTTATGTAAATTCCAATAATGTATGTTTGAACTCTAGTAATAATATTTTATGTTATACATTCCAATATTTGTTACGATAAGAGAGGTTAACGTAGGGTTGGTTAGGTTGGGGTAGGTTATAGTTAAGTAAGGTAGGCTAATATATGTTTGTTTACTTTTGCTTGAAATCAAATTGTATTATGCATTTTTTATTTTTTATTGATTTTGAATTATGATGAATTGAAATTTGTTTGTGTATATTCATTTGTAAATCACAAAATTCTGCATTACACATAATATAACACATCTTGTACACATATGTTATTTATACTTTCTACACTTTAGGTGTAATGTCCCCTCCTACCATATCAGCAGGATAGAGAGGAAATTGACGCTCAATCCGGGCAATTAGCCCCATAGCAATTTGAGGCTATTCTGTTACTCAGTTGTGCAATATTATATTATATTATGTAGGGTGGTCTAGGGTATATATTCCGCCTTAGAGTATCCTTACCTTAGATTAGGAAGGTAAGGATACTCTAAGGCAGAATATATTATATTATGTAGGGTGGTCTAGGGTATATTTAGTTAGTTATGGTAGGTAAATATATAAGATAGTATATTTTTTTTTACAGAAACGAGTAGGAAGATTTATATTAAAAAGGGAAGATCTTATACAAAAAATGGGAAGACTATACCCATCAAAAGGAGGGAAGTGGGCACCTCGACTCCAGTCTTTACACTTCTCAGGAAACTTAGATACATATATGTCTTAAAAAGAGAAGAGCACTGACTGTTAAAACAATTGTTTACAAAAATATCATATAAGTAAGTAGTAACTAGAAAAAACCAGAATTTAGTTCTCTGCTGAGCGACGGGGCTTTTTCTTGTTGCTTGAGGCCAGATTCACATTATCCTCCATTCCCAATATGACCGACGGGCTGTTGCTCTTGCTAGTCCGAATACAGTCCACCTTGGCTTCTACAATCTTGAGACAGTTGTGCATTGTCTCCATCCTGCCAGCAATGCCTTCAAAGTACTCTTTCATTTTGTTATTGTTGTTCCTTATCTCAGCGATTTCAATTTGAACAAATGTAGCTAGATGAGAGATAGTTTTCTTGAGTTCTTTCTGTTCTCCTCTTAGCACTCCAACCTGAGCTTCAATGTATTGCAGATGAGAGAGAAGACTAGGGGGAGTACTTTCTGGTCCACTGGGGGAGTCGAGATTCACCACACTTGCATTATCTTCTATCACGTTCCAAAGTTTGCCAACTACAGTTTCCCCAATGTTTCCACCCAACTGTTGCAGAGAGCCGAGATGCGCAGAGTTGCCGAGGAGCTAGTTGTTGGTTTCCAATGGGTGCCAGAGTTTCCTTGTTTCTTGCTCGAAACCATTTGGCAAGATGGCCTGGTTCACCAGTTGTCCACCACCTTGTGGAACCCATCCTCTATTGATTTCCATGGCTTTGGGCCAGCGCACATGCCTTGTTTTGTTGACGAGGCCTTCATTTTCGCTGAGACCATTCCCCTATAATGCTTCCAATGCAGTGATGTATTGGTTCAAGCCAATGCCCTCGGTTACTTGTATTGACGTCTTACACTGCTTGCACTTCAATGCAGGGAGGAAAAGTCCTGGGGAGCTTCCATTATCCATCTTGTAACACTGAATACCTGCAAGCCAAATCTTTTTCCCAAAACAATCCAAGTTGCAATGGTTATGGATTGTTATCAACCAAGTGATTGAAATAGGCCCTTTCTACTAGACGTTTGCAGCGCAATGAATTTTCGCATGCTGGGCAGGGGGTTCTAAGCTGTAGACGCCGTCGAATTTCCTTGATTTTGAGGGATGCAATCTTGAGGAGATTGTGAAATTGTCCTTCGGTTCCATCAGCCAGGTGGGAGGTATGTTGGGGAGGATGCCAATTAATAGGTGCATGATCCAATGTTCACGCCCAAGGCCAATTTGAATATGGGGATTTTGTATCCCATTCCAATGTTGATTATTGCCCATTCCTTGAGTTGAGAAGAGGGGATTAAGGAACCCATTCCATTGTCAGTTGTTGCCCATTTTTTATCAAGATGTCGCAATTTAGGCCAGCTCTGATATTTTCCATGGAGTCAGCTTGCTCATTATTGCTTCTCGGAATGTGATAGAAAGAGATGGAGTTGAGATTCTTGATCTTTTGAGAGAAATGAAATTGGAATTTGGAGGAGGGTTGATGGTTATTCTTTGCAAGTGCCCTTGCTTCTTTGATCACAAGGAGAGAGTCGCTGATTGCGACCAGATCCTGGACATTGTTTTCCTTTGCAATGTTAATTCCTTGAAGTAACGCAATCCATTCTGCATCATTGTTGGTTTTTTTCCCTATTCCCCATGCATAGTCCATCAGCTTGTTCCCTTCGGAGTCTAGGAGGAGTCCCCCCGCACCTTCCAACCCAGGATTGCCTTTCGAGGATCCATCAAAGAAGAGTTTATGTTTCTCACAATTTTTCTTCCAATCCTGAAAGTCTTGTGGCTCAAGTTTGATTTTCCAGTTTTGTGTATTTTGACTTTTGTGGATGGATGGCATGGGACGGTAGTAGGGTATTAGAAGGTCTGCCACCCATATTATCTATTCCACGCTTACAGGTTCTTTTGCCAAATTCTTCATTCCTTTTGTCTTTAAAGTATCCACCCATAGAGCTTTGGTAGATGAGAGTACCTTTCCAGTGGTGCTTCTGCTCTCCTCAAATATCTCTTTGTTCCAGGCATTCCATATTTTCCAGCAGACAAATTTGGGGAAGGCGATCCAGGCTCACTTGAAATCAGGTTTCTTGGCGAATGATTTAGAGTAGAAAAGATGCCAATTGCCGAAGAGGTCATTCCAGTTGGTGGGGAGAGTGAGATCAGGTTGAATAGTTAGAAAAGCTTGATGCCAGACCTCTTTGGTGTAGCTGCACTCAATGAATAAGTGATCAATTGTTTCCTTTGCATTTTTGCATAGGATACATCTAGCTGGACCTTCGATTCCTCTTTTCTTTAAGTTCTCATTTGTAAAGATCTTTCTATGAACCAAAATCCAATTAAAAATATTGACTTTTGGAAGCCCATCGTTATTCCAAACTCTGTCCCATTTCCTGTCTTTGCTGCTTGGGTTGTTGATTGAATCTAGATGTTTGTATCCTTCTTTTACTGTGTAAGATCCAGAGCTCCCCCAACTCCGATAGTCTTTCATGGAAAGTTGAATGGGAATGGCTCCATGAAAAAGGGATAGGAGAAGGTTGTAATCCTGAAGAAGATGATCTAGATGTTCGAGATTCCTCCAACCATTCCAGGCTCCATTCTCCGACCATCTAGATATATCGTGTAGAGTGTGAATTCCTTTTGGATCCATCCAGTTTTTTAGATCACGGAAGACATGGGTTAGTCTCGCTGGTGGGTTTGAGCAAAACTTATCTTCCCATATTTTTATTTGCTTGCCATTCCCGGAAGACCAATAAAGATTATTTTGGATAATAGGAGCAACTTTCTTGCACAAATGCCAAATGGAGGTCCCTTTTCTCTCGAGATCAATGTTATCAACACATCTTTTTCTGTTTCCCTGCATATATTTTTTTTTAAAATCTCTTTCCACCATGGCGACTTCCCAGAGATGATTCTCCAAAGGATTTTGGCGCCTAGTGCCAAATTCATTTGAGTGGCGTCTTTTATTCCAGTTCCTCCATGGCTCTTGGGTCTGCAAACCGTCTCCCACTTGATGAGATGGAATTTTTTAGTTTTGTTTTTCCCACCTTGCCACAGAAAGTTTCTGAGTTCTTTTGTGATTTTTAACATTACCGTTTTGGAGTAAGCGAGATGGAGCAGTTGTATAAGGGATAGGCTGAGAGAATAGACTTAATGAGAACAAGTTTACCAGCAATGTTGAGCCATCTAGAACCCCAAGCATTGATTTTAGTTTTTAATTTTTCAATGAGACCTTGCCAGTCTGTAACTTTATTTTTCCCTTTGAAAATGGGAATTCCCAGATAAGAGAAGGAGTTCCAATCCTCCACTCCCTCAAAACCGAGAATCCTAGAGATTCTCACCAGGGTTCCCAGGGGGCAATTCCATCCGTATATTTTGGATTTGTCAGCATTAACCTTGCCATCAGAAGCTCTTAGGAAGGAAGACAACACATTATTAAATCGCTCAGCTACAGTCGTGGAGGCACCTCCGAGCAAAATCGTGTCATCGACGAACTACGAGTGATTAACTGATTTTACTCCGTGAACCACCCTGATTCCTTTGATATCTCCCACATCTTGTAGAGATTAGAGCTTCCTTCTCATAGATTCTGCTACTAGAAGGTATAGGAAAGGCAAGAGAGGGAAACCTTGTCGTAGACCTCTAGTTGCCATGAAGAAATCCGTCGGTCTTCCATTTACAAGTGGGGAGATCCAAGGATTGTGAATACAGGCGTTGACCCATCTTACAACCCTATTAGAGAAGCCAAATTTGAGCATGATGTCAAAGAGGAATTGGTGGTTTACTCTGTCAAAGGTGTTGGCCATGTCCAACTTTATGGCCATGCCTTGGTGTTTTTTTTCCGTGCTTGAATGAATAGCTTCTTGAACCATGATGATGTTGTCAAGAATTTGATGACCTGCAAGGAAACCCCCTTGGGTTTCAGATATTATGTTTCCCATGATCTTTTTCCTTCTGGTAGAGAGGATTTTTGAAAGGATTTTGTAAGAGGTGTTACAAAGTGAGATCGGTCTGAATCGGCTAAAGGAGCAGGGGGCTTTGTTTTTAGGAATGAGGGCAAGGAAGGAGGAGTTGGTGGCCCCTCCGATCTTGTCTTTTTTTCTAGTCCAATTGAGCATTCTTTTTAGGTAATATTTTATGATGTCCCAAGCTGCTCTGTAGAAGTTTATGGTAAAACCATTGGGTCGTGGAGCTTTGTCAAGGTGTAGGGACCAGATAGCATTCACTATTTCATTTTCTGAGATGGGCTTTGCAATATCTTTGTTGGTTTTCTTCGAGATTAAGTGTGGGATGCCTTCAATCAGATCGGCTTGGGCTGCTGGGTTAATGTCTCCACTATCCGTGAAGAGCTCCTCAAAATGATTTAAGGCATGAATTTGGAGATTTTCTTGTCCACTAACTTTTTCTCCATTTCTGGTATTTATTTCTCTGATAGCATTGTAGCTGTGTCTAGCTTTGGCTTGATTGTGGAAGTACTTAGTGTTGTTATCCCCCCCTAAGCCAAAGTTGCCTTGCCTTGCTAGTGTTGCTATATAATATAGTATATTAATCTAAGATTGTCATGGCATTGCAGGATAACATTAGCTAAGGTGGGGTATATTAGATAATGTAGGTTATGCTAGGATATGTTAATGTGTGACAAGGTATAATGGGATAGGCGAAGTAGGGTAGGGTATTTTACGCTAGGGTAGATAGGATAATGTAGTTTAGGCTATGCCAGTGGTATATTAGGTGAAGTAGGTTTTCAACGGTTTGATCTGATTCATCACGGTTTGTTCACAAATGGAGCCCAAAATTCGCCTCTTCCGACTGGTGCGTGATCCGTTTTGCACGTTTAGTTGAACTCTTTGTTCATTCTTGTGACCTTCAATATCCGATTTTTCAAACCTCAATTCATTGGCATGATCTCGTGATCGATGGAATTGCAATTAATAGTTTATGGTGTAATGATCTTCTCTTTTGCTTGTGAATGGACTTTATGGCGAATCTTGTAGTTAGCGTGATTCCTTCAATGCGCTGGGGACTGAGTAACAATGTTTAATCTTTCACAATAATCCTTTCCATTACTCTTAATATGACACAACATTGAGAATGGCGTGTTCTCCTTTAAAATATTCTACAAACTCAATGGTCTTACCTTGTGCAACTTCATGATTTCCTTCATATGAAAATCAAAAGTGAAAGATAATGAATTATGATAGCATTTAACCGTGATTCATAAAAAGTGTTTTTTATAATGAAGTAGTTAATACATGTTTTTAAGACATCATAGTTTTCATAGGGAAAATGTTTTATTTTTTTCACTCTTGAAAAATTCAAAATATTAAAAATTCCATCACCTTTTATGAACTTTAATTAAAAATTATTCATGCATAAATTCCAAGAAACATATATTAGAAAAGACACGTGATTTCAATATTCTTTTTAGGGGAGGGTTGTCTATTCTTGAGCATTTTTTTTAACAGTAGTGGTGCAACTTAATTCTCCATGTTCCCGAGCCTGTTTTTCCTCCAAATTTTTATGACATATACTTTGTCGTGTTCTCTATCTAACCATATTGGTCTTGAGGTGTGACTAATCCAAAATGATGCCATGTCAGCCACAAAGTTCCAAGTTTTCTAGTGTTAGTGTGCCTTACTGTATTTTTGATTGGGAACAATGCTTGAACATTGATGTGACTTAAAGTAGATGTGACTTAAAGTAGATGTGACTTAAAGTTATTTTCCAATTTCAAATATTCATTTTATTTCAAAATGTAGTTCAATTTTTTTTATAAATAATTTTAAAAACATGAAAATATTAAGAATTACTTGTACATAAAGTGCTTTTATGAACCACTTATAGTAGATAGTTATTTCAAAACTGAGGTCAACCAACACCATTACTATGTCCACTACTGATCACCCTACTGGTCTTCCCGCTCAAGAATAGACAACCCTCCCCTATATGCTTTGTTTTCATGCATTCGTCGTTGATTTCTTACGGTCACGCATGATGAGAAGTTACAAGGAAAAATGAATTTAAGTCATATGGGTCGAGAAAGAGAGGCTTTTACCTTTTGTCAATTTTAATTTCATTAAAAACCCAAAAGTGAATTACCATTTTTATTTGAAAAATGATGTTACATTTCTTTAATTTTGTATGTATCAGTTGTCTTTGGAAACCAATGGGAGAATGTATCTTACAAAATTCAGAGTTATAAGTGAAAACTTAAACTCGGATTTATAAAGCAAAAATGGAATTTATACAAAATAAGAAAGAATGCAAGCATTGAATTATTTGTTTTGTTAAAGATAGAAAATTATAAATATGCAGAAAGTCTAGAGCTCGCGAAACTTAGATAAATGAACCAAAATCCAAAAATGAAAGTATGACCCCATTGTTTGATATGCACTTTATCAAGACACATGGATCAATATTTTAAGAAATAAGTCATTGACCAATTTATTAAGATCCGACAAAGTGCATATTTAATTCATGAATGCACCAAAAGGCCAAAACTTAACAAGACTATCGAAGAGTTATGTCCATCCAACCTAGGCAAACCAAATCATATGAACAACTCAGATAAGTTCAAGTAAGCCTAAACAAGTGTTGTTCATCAACTAGAGGACCAAAATATGCCAATGGCAAAGATATCCAAATCATCAAATCCTTATACAATGAAAGCCAATCTAGAGAGCAAGCACTGCAGAAAGCAAAGGAGGATAAGATGCAAGAAAACTAAAAGAAAGTATTTACAAAATTGTAATGGGGGACCTTTTATTTGCAAAAATAAATGGGATTTGTTGGGGTGCCAACAAATATCGACATACTGGGTGAACCAGTTATCTATGTATGTTTTTCCTGAAGATTATATATGATATAAGAGAAATAATGATAAAGGCCTCTTCAAATGTCAAACTCCCAATCACATAATTTAATCCCGTAATTTTTGAACCAAAACTTTCAAAATCAATCAAACTATCCTGAGCATTATCCAAAAGCTTATAAAGATACATGATTATTCTATAAATGCAGGAATAAATTTTTCCAAGGAATCAGTTTCTCTTAACCAAAACAAGTCATAGAACACGTAGTATATAGGTATGAACTCAACCATAGGATAAACCTTTTAACCTCACTTAGATGCTCGTATCCCATCCACTAGATATAGATAATTAAAAGTAAAATTTTATTTTTTCTCAGATTTCAAAATAAATAAAGAAATTAACTAAGGACCATTGTCCTAGTGTGGTAACTAGATGACGAAAATATCATTCACAAGCACTATCAGAAATTGAGCAGGATGGCTTGAGATGAGACCCCCTGTCTCTTGATTTTTTGAAACCAAGAACCACTACCCCGGCTTGGTAACCAGATATTGGCAATGTCAATCCAATAAGACCCATGATCATAAGCAGATCGGCTCATAACGAGACCTTCTGTTCCTTAGTTAATCCCTTAGGTTTTATTAATGTTATGTAAAGTGAATAATACTCGGGTTATTGTTAATCTCAAAAGAGATTACTTAGTGGATGGGGAAGCAGATCCAAATGGCCCACTAAAGAGAAAAGGATGGCGTTAAAGTCTAAAAATAACTTACGATTCTTGGATTACTTCAATCTAGGGAAAATGATTCCTTTGAAAGTAGTCTCATCTACATTATAGCATCATTTTGAAAGATGAAGATTCTAGATAATAGTCGGGTAACTCAACCAATCCATCAGTATGGTCCACAATAGATTTTTCAAAGCCAAGGCTAATCTTGTCATGGTCAAAATTTTGACAAAAGAAGAGAGTCTTTGTAAGGATCGCCCTTTAAACTTGTCAGGTTTATCAGAGAAACATGTAAAAACAAGGTAATGTGCCAATATAGCGTTCAAAATTTTAAGCAAACTAAAAATAAAGAGGAAAATCAGAAAGCTCAAAATATCAAATTTACTACTGAAACAAATCAATCAAGCAAATTTAAAAAAGTGCAAAAATAAAAAATCACTAATTTTAATCAAAACATTCAAAAACTTATATACAAGATAGGATATGATCAACTCAAAATTTCAAAAAAGGTGCGTATTACAATCCAAGAGAAAACAAAAATTAAGTATTCACAAAGATGACCAATTTTTGAATGATAACCAATTTTTTTGAAATCTATTGAAAATTCAGCAGACTGTCGAAGACGGTAAATAAAATCAAAATTCGAAAATCAAGACATGGTCATATTCTATGAGATGAGCTATAAAAAATCACAAAATCATGATAGGCATAAGAAATGACGATAAATCTCATAATCTTAAAGTTGACCACAAGATAAGGATACAAAGGATTAAACTTTTAATAAAAGGGTCAAACATGAACAAAAGTAGAAACATGAGATGTGAATGTTATATACATGTCAAAATGATGAAATAAATATGGTGATTTTATAAGAAGTATTATAAGCTCATCCTTAATCTCAAGTTTCAAAAATCCTTGCAAAATCATTCGATTTGTAAAAACAAATCTTCATTCTTTAGGATTTATTTAATTAATCGATGAGAAGTTTGAATAAATCAAATCTCTTTGTTCATTACTATTTACAAAAGTTCAAAAGGCTAAATCCCAAGATATACAGTGATGATATCCATTTGAAAATAAGCGATCCACGTTAAATTCCATGTCAAAGAATGAAATCATAAGAATTAAAATATACATTCTTGCGTCATCATGTTAAATTAAACATTTCATATTAAAGGTTAAAAAATAAGAAATGCTTTAAGAAAATAGTATGAAAAATAATGCTAAAGAAAAAAATCTCTTTGAACATATTTTTGATAGTGGTTCACCGTTCATCAAAATTATTGATAACTACTTTATTGAAACCAAAAGTAAGCTAACTAATTCACTAACTAATCCTACTTCTAAACTAAATCACATATATACAAATGATCAAGTAAAATGAAATAGCCAATGAATCCAACCAAGTAACCTTAAATCCGTGGATATATGCACATCGTGAATTAGAAATAAGAATAATAAAATGGAAAGAAAAAGATTAGAACTAATTAGATCCATATCTAAACAATGTTAGATGAGATAACCGTTATAAACAAGAAATTTTACATGGAACGAGTCCTCTAACCAAGCTTCTATTAGATCATGATATGTACAATGATCAATATTTACATGTTGAGATAAATCTACAGTGAAGGAATAATTGTCCCTAAAATTATTTCTTACTACAATCCTTTCTTCATATGTGAAAGATGGATAAGGTATAAGACCAGGACATCTGTATGGTGAAATTTCATCTTTTTTATAATCTATGTCTAAAATTTGATTTACAAAAAGAGAATCTGAAATTTGTTCTGATCCCTTTAATGTATGATGTACAATCTTTTTTTTACAAATATTCTCTTGTAAACAAATACATCTTTTATAAAGATCGTCAAATTGAGAAACAATTTCGGTTAATTCATCATCAAGAGTACTTGTTATATCTTCAAAATTGGAAGGAAACGAACATTCAAGCAAAATTTGTTATGTATAAAATTCTTGTGAGCAAATTGGGTAATTATAGAAATCTTCTAAGTCAGAAGAGAAATTATTTCCCAAAAATATCCCCTCACCATCTTCTAAACATTGTTTTTTGGTGAGAAGGTTATCGCTATTTATTTCGTGTTCGTGTAAGACTCGAAATTTAGATTTAACACAAACTTGAGTTTTAGGAGTATGAGATATTTATGCTTGACATTCGTAATTATTACCCACTGTGTCAATAGTATGTGAGTTTGTATAATCATTCAATAAGTTGTCATTACTCACATAATAACACTAAACAGAAATTTGGTTTGAAGTTGAAGAGTTAGATTGAGGACAACTCCAAAATTGGTTTGATATTGAAATATTATGATTAGATTTATCGATTGAATTTAGAGCTATCTCTCTCCTAGATTTTGAACTTTCAATATGAACTTCAGACTTGTAATTTGGATCAGAGAAATATTTATGATCAAGAGAGTCAAATTCTAAACAGTTATCAACTCTAGCAAATGGTAAACTATGAAAGGAACTTAATTCCTTCACAAATCTATTGGTATCTATAGCAAAGTCACTAGTTTGCAAATCAGTTTTAGATTCACGACAAATTTGATCAAAGTGATTAAATGATGTAAGATTTCTGACTAATAAATCAAAAGAACTTGAATTATTATCTACTTCAGGGGTTTGAGATGTGGATTCAAAACAATGAGAATTTGTCGTAAGGCATTCCTTATATTCAATTTCAGGTGGAGGATAATGATAATCAAGATGTAATGAATTTACATCTAGGTTTTGGTTTTCTTGTGAACCTATTAATGTTGTGTACATAGCTGCAAATTTCCTTTCATCATGCATGATTGATTTAATTTTTTGATTATGCAAAGATAGAACTTCATTATGCAACATCTTAATTTGATCTTTCAACCTATAATTATCAGATTCATTATATTCTTAATCATTATTTTCATCATCACTATTATCGAAAAATAAAGTAGAAAAAGGATCTAAGGAATAACTCTTAAAATCTTTTTCTAAAGCTTGTGCGTGCTTGCATGCTTGATCAAAATCAATTATACCAGGCTTTTGCAAAACAAACATAGCTAAAGATCTGGGTAAGGAATCCACATACCACTCATAAAGAATGTCGCTTGAAGTTTTATGATTGTCTTTGAGTCGATGATAAACCTGTCGAAAACGTGTGTTGAAATCACGTATAGATTCATTGTCTTGAACCTGTATTTCATCCAACTCAAGGTATATATTAGTCGCATTATAATTATCATAAGCATTTTGAAAATTTCTTTTAAAATAAGACCAACCATGAATAGTGTGAATGGAAAGAACATAGTACCAGTTTGATACCTTTCCCTCAAAAGTGAAGGGGAAAAGCCTGCATACAACATCTTCATATTGAATATCAAATAAACGTAATACATACTCATATTTTCTTATGTGTTCAAGAGCTGTGATATTCCCTTCACCATCGAACTTTGGCAAGAGAGCAACTGTCTTTCTAGGGAGCTCATGCAATGGCCCTTGCAAGCTCAATGCCATGTTGGACTCCCATGCAGGGCTATGGAAAGAGCCATAATTAACAAAACATAATTTACAATTGACTCAAATTGATTAGCTTACCATCTAACCAACCCTATGATGTGTGTATGACAGCATAGAAGCATGAAATATAAAATACTGAAATATAAGAGCTGGAGGATAAATGGTTATTGAATAAATAATACAAAGATAAAAACAAAAACCATTTTTTTTACCTCATGGCCCTCCTTCTAGCGCTATTTGTTGGCCGAATTTTTTGTCTTTGGCCAACTAAGGGGAACTAACTCACACAAGGTGCTTAAAGCAGCCATCGGTATGTTTGGTATGGCTAATTCCCGCAGGTTATGGTCCTGCTACCATCTAAGTTTCACTCTCTTAAGGAGAGTATTTCCTAAACTCAGAAAAGGTGTGGTCTAATCTATTCAATAAAAGTTAAACTAAAATCTAGAATTAAAACTATCTTTTTATCAGGCTCTTTTAATTTACTGAAATAAGGAAATGCCTATTTAACATCTACTAAATCATAATTTGTCAGTACTATTAAATCTATGTTCTGCCCTCTTAAGGAAAGTCTATGTTTTTAGGGTTTTTAATCAAAATAGTAAATAGTCTCTTCACTGTTACACAGTCTCTCTTCACAATCTCAGAGATCTTTATAATTCATAATACCTAATACATCAACCCTAGCCGTATTACAATGTCTTTCTTATAAAGGGGAAATACAAAGGGAAAATACCACGGGTTACCCAAAACCATGGACCCGTTATCTGTTGGCGAAACAACCCAAAAATTTCCTTCGGGGGCCCACTGGCCCCTGCATCCCCCAGCTAGGGGAGTGCAACCACTCCCCCAGACCCCCTGGGGTGCGTGCCGGGATCATAACCAAACCTGGGGTACAACACGGTTGAAACAACATCATCTATGAGACTGGAAGATCAAGCTCCAAAACCAACAGGACCTTGCTAATGTCTCACTAAAAACGGAATGAGAATTTTATGTGTTTTTTTTTCGAACCAAGAGGAACCTACAAGACCGCCCAACAAGATGCGTTAACGGCACCACCATGTAGTAAACCTCGCGGTTGGGGCCAGCCCAAATGTTGGCTAGGACATAATCAACGAGAGTAGACCACCACCGCAGTTGCATGATGTCTTTAAGGATTTGTTGGACCCCTACATGCATTCAAACTTAGGCTGGATTCGAACCTAGCCTTCCATCAGGGAAGCCCTTAGTCCCCACCACTTGCTCCTAATCTCAACCCCATGAAAAGTCAATGCTTTAATAACCAATACAGTATGTGACTACAACATATCAATTTCAATGATGAGTTTGCTAAAATAAAATGGTTGACTACATTGAGCTTGAATTTAAATGCTCTGAACTCCATATCCCAATTTTTTAAAAAATAGTGTGATCTTTATGTACCAAATTTTGAAAAATTATAGGAATGGAAGATTTGCACTAATGCCGCCAAATAGAATTGGAGAAAAAATTTGATATCTTTTCCAGTGCAAATTTTAGATTGGGATTTTTTTGTTTCCTGGATCCTTTAGTTCCAAATGAAATATCAAAGCCCCTTTGCATTTTGTAAGTGACTACAACATCAATAAATTAGTGTGATCAACCATGAATTTTCTAAGAGCACATAAGTGGGCCTAATGGTTAAGAACATGTGTTATCTTCGTGGAGGTCATAAGTTCAAAACCGGCAGGGGGTAGGGTTGCTCATTGGCCCGTTGTGACAAGTCTCAAAGGGTAGGAGACCCCTCAGATAGAGGCTCGCCCCCTGAGTTGGGATTCAGGATGTCTTGAGCCCTGCTGAGTCACAAGTTACTAGTATATATGGCTTGTGGGTTGTTGGATATACCCTCGGAAGGTGGATGTCCCCATGGTAAAAAAAAAACCATGAAATTTCTTATTTTTGGCATTCTTAAAAACCCCCATCTCCATCTCCTTTGTCGTCCTTCTCCTATACATGTTCACAGTTATTGATGTGCCAGTAATTTGCAATGGGGTCAAAGGAAACTGAGCATATAAAATATGATTACAGAGGGAAGAGGACATCAATTCCTATGGGGTGTGGGTTCCAAACATTCCGATGGATGCCTTCGTCGCGCCCAATGTAGAGATGGTCAATAGAGTGGTAGTGCATGACTTCTTGTCCATATGGTATGGCTTGGTTCTCAAGGGAAACCTCAACAAAATAGTTGTTGGGTTGTGCTCCAAGGTGCAAGAAAAAGTGTGTTCTTCACACCTCATAATTTACACCAACATGTTTGTTTCTAATAAATCATTTTTTTATTTCCACTAATTAGTATAGAGCAATAGATCCGCTCTTTAGGTATTTTTCATTTTATTGTATTTGATATTAGGATAAATATGCAAGAAATCAAGAAGTTTTTGGTAGGTTGATTTCCTTTTCTTTATTCAATCCAATTTCTAACATGTATAGAAAGCATAATTACTCATTTTAAATTTGAATATGGTATACTACAAAAAATATTTAGATGACAAAAATTCCAGTACCATAAAATTGGAAGAATATATCTTAAATACTCTTAAAATGCCAAGGGTTTCCTTCTTATATACTACTTAAATGCATGTAATTTCCTTCTTAAATACTATTTAAATGGGTAACCTCCCACTTGCATTTTCTTGAGAGTTATAACTTTCTTAGCTTTCTTTGGTTTCTTACATTAAGAGCATCAAGCATCAACCCTAAGACAAATTAAGAAAAAAAATATTTATTTCAAACTCAATGAACTCAAGGAAAAGTGAACATTTCTTATTACTTCTACAATCTTCCACTTTGATGACAATGATCTTTCCCATATACCTCCACTAGTGCCTTCAATGGAGAATTGAAGAAAATTGAGAATATTCATCAAATTCTTCATTCCTTTTCAATTGTCCTCTTCCTGACTACAAGTCACAGTAATCAAAATCATGATATTAGTTAGTAGTGTTGTATTGACATGGGACTGATTTTCTTTACATAGTTGTATTTAAGTGATGCTAGGAAATTGACTTATGTAGGGTGCATAGAAGGTTGAAATCCCATTAGGATTTAAAAAAAAAATTAGATTCTTGGTTATGATCTTGGTGACCTATTACTTTAGATTCTAGAACATGAAATTATAAATCCATGTCTTCTTTATCCATATTCCATGCCTCTAACATAGGATGAAGTCCTGAACACTTGGCTTTAATTGCAGGCCTTGAGATAAAATCCTAAAGCATGTTTAAAAATGCCAAAATAATAGAGAACTATTATTGCAACACCTTTCCACCATGTCAAAAATAGCATGGACTTAATACAAGAAACTTTGTCAAAAGCTTGATTGGCTCCAACACAACCTTTGTAATTGTATAAAACTGGACTAGATAGTATAATTCCCATGGTTGTCTAACGTTGAGCATGATTTCTAGGTAAGGGTCCCTGAAAATGATTGTCCAGACTCTAGATATCTGTCTATTACATCCACACATAACTCGGATTAGGAATTGCTAGAAAACTTGAGCAATCTTCTAAGACGTGTATTGATCCTAGTTTGTGTCCACTCTTCAAACAAACTTCATTTATAATATGCCAAGTGATAGAGCACTTCTCTAAGCTTACACGTGTATTTAGTTGGCGCTACTTTTGTGTCAAGGCTACATCCTTGTTGTCCAATCCCTGACTATATCCCTCCTTTGATCAATTTTAAAATTTTGAAAATACTGCTTTAGAAATCATAATGCTGGGTAGATGAGATTGCTCTCGAGGCACTCTTAAAGGTTTTATTTATATAAGTGTTTGATGCTACGAGCTTTCCTTAGTAGCGTGAATAGAACAAACAACTCTATATGTTTCATATCTGACACCTACAAGCATGGATGGTTATCAAAATTTATAGTTTAGGGTAAAACCATTATTTGTTAATCAAGTTTATCACCAAAATCAATATCGTCGAAGATCCAAGCTTGAGATCACCTTCTCTATGGTTTCTTGTCTTTCCACCATTATTGTTTATGGTTTTGGGTGGTATGCGGATATTAGAGCATAGAGGCTTATTACCTTTGACAATATCTTCAATAAATTTTTTGAACAAGATGTTGTCATGCAAGTGGAGTTGGGTGATGATGCAACATATCCTATGGCCGATATGGGCACCATCTTCTTTACGATGATCTCAAGTGATGTTCTTGATTTGCATAATTCTCTTTTTGTACTTGGTTTAACATAGAACCTTATTTTGTTTCAATTATCAAATATTTGAATTGTGTCATTGAGTTTGTAGATCGGTAGTGCACCATTAGAGATTGTGGCAAAACTAGTCCTCAGGTTATGGATAGAGATTTGTGGGAAGGATGCCTTTACAAGCTACTAGCTGATCCATTGTTGCATGAGGTTTTAGCGCATCATAGTTGACTCTAGTGATAGATCCTTCCAACTATAAGGATGCATATGTAGAATAGGCACAATAGGATGCCATGATGGAGGAGTATCCTTCCACCTTTGAGGATGTGCATGTAGAGAAGTTATGGTGGGATAACGTATTTGCTAAGAAATGATGCAAAGTTGTTTTGAACGGGCCCTAGAACTCTCCCAACTTACTGCTTCCTTTTGAAACATGGTGAAGAGCATCCAACAAAGTTCTGAAACCAACTTCTTGCAAAATCTATGCTTTGATACCACCTATCACAGACCAAAGGGTCTTGTACAAAATATTTCTCTTCATCATCCATTGTGGTGCAACACTACCTTGCCTTGGCCACAGGGGCTTGACCAAACTATACATACTATAACCAAACTATGCCTCTTCACTTATATTCTACCCACAACTACACCTTAAGCTATAATATGTTATATATGCAACCAAGTTCTCTAACAAGAGGCACATGTCCAATTATGGCCTTAAAGCATCGCAAGAATGTATTTACATTTAGCTAGATATTCAATATTATTTATCCAAATAGGGCATCGTGAGGAACAACAACATTCATTCAAGTAAAGAGACCACAACACAAATTTATGGATGAAACCCAAGGTGGATGCATCAACTTTATTAATATGAAGAAAATTACAATGATACAACAAGGGAGCTTGACAAATTGCCTACAAATCTTTAAAAAAAATGCAAGTATCCAAGGAACAACTTCCTATAGACACAGCTCTTGTTGATCCAAATGAAGCATCTGTAGGTCTACCTCCTGCATATTATGTCTCTTCAACAACTCTCTTAGCCATTGTCTAGGTAGTCATCTATGCCAACCCCAAATATAGCACAATCATGGAACTCCTTGTCCACCCTTGTATGAATGACCAAACTTGAATGACTTTGCACAATGGAGGTGTCTTCTTTTTATAGTGGATAATGCCTTTTCATCTCCCTCTTATAAGGAGTCTTGCATCATGCTTCATGTCCAAGTGGACCCAATGTGCAATCCACTCAATTCGTCAGCCATGACCTTGGAATGTTATCCCACTTGGGTCCACACGTTTGGATTGTGGGCCGTTTGGATTGTGGGCCTTGTTACGTTGTACAAATACCAACTCGCATTCAGATGTCTACCTAACGAGAAGGGTGACATTTTTATTTAGGGCCATGGTGGGGGTATTATTAGCACTTTCCAAGAGGCGGTTATGTCCCGACCTTTTGATCCTTCCTTTAGGGGTACTATGACTTAGTGGCATTGTTGACTACCTCATTCTGGGGCTTGTAGCCTTGAGGTTGGTGTCCAGGGATCCTAGGGGCAGGTTCCTAGGTCACATGAAACCCTCCTTTTTTTCCATATAGGTGACATTTTTTCAGCTCTCAGGCACTTGCCTCCTCTTCTGGTCACCCTATACACCCATCCTGGTCCCTTTCCAGTAGAGCTCTCTCTCTCCTTGGTGCCTTTTCAGTGATGACATCATCCTTGGTCACCAGGCCCACAGGATTGTAGAGGGGGACATTGAGGGTTTTTCAGCATAGTTGGGGTTAGATGGGGCATGACGATCCCCCTGCTCACTCCACCTTTCCGAGTGAAGCATTTTTTTTTTTTTTTTAATTTTTTTTTTTTTTTTTTAAATTTTCTTCAGTTTTAGCTATTTTTATCAATTTTTGGTCACCTGGGGGGAATACCCCAGGTAGCCACCCTTTATACTATTTTATATGTCATGTTCCAAATTTTGCATTGGTCACAATGAAATAATCCCATTGTCCATATTCATGAGAGTTTGTCAAATTAAATGTTAAGGGTCAAATAATTGCCAAGGAGGAAAATTACTAGTTTCCTTGGTTGTGGGTGGAAGATTTTGGATTTTGAATAAGAAGGAAAATAAATTATGTGTGGACATTAGAAGAGAATAAATATTTAATAAAGGAGATAAATAAATATATACAATGTAAAATCGAAGTGGCATTTGATCATGAAGACACCTGGAGGAAGTGGGACCCACACAAGCTAGTTTTTTATGTGCCACATGGCATCCTCCTCTTGTCATTTCGAATCCATAAGAATCCCAAGGGTATTTGGATGAGTTGGAAGGTCAATATTCTTGGCATGAATCAATTAAGGTCGAATTGGAGTGGAAGAGTAACTCCCATGGAAGAGGAAGAGGCATTTTGGAGCTAGTGAGACACTTGGACTAGATTCCCTAGCTCTATGACAACAATGATGAAGATGCTATGACACCTATGACACAAATCAGACATGAAGGCTGACATCTGACATATATGACATGTCAGGGATAAAAATAGCCTCCAAGAGGGTGCTCAATGGAGTTAGGGCAGCTAAGATACTTCCACATGTGATTTGGTGGAAGTGGGAGACTAGGAATTGTTGTACAAGTGGCATCCTTTGGAATCTCTTCCCAACTTGATTTGGAATGCATCTCTTGGAAGGAAGTCGACCCAAGAGAGCTTGGAAAATTTATAAATGTCAAGAACAAATAATGAAGGTAGCTTTTGATAATTTTTAGAATTTGCAATTGCATTTGTGAGAGAGGAGCTAGTGGATGACTAGTTTCTTGCCTTAGCCAATTTCGAGGGTGAAAGATTCCCATCCAAGTTGGTGTTTGGAGACGCCATTCAGGTATTTCATGGAGCTTTAAAGGATTCTTTATTTGTAGGTGTAATCTATAGAGCAGCTTTTGGTTTCTTCTATTGCAGTTCACTCACTCAACCATTTCCAGTTTTCATTGCATAATCTTGCTCCTTGAGGGAGGGCGTTTTTAGTGAGCTATTGTACTCTTTGGGGGAGCTTCTAATGCCCAATTTATTTTTTAATATGAATTAAATACTATTTTATTCATCTTCAGAAAGTTTCAGGTTGAAATTCCAAGTGGAAATGTGTAAATCTGATTGTTAATGAAAGAATGGTGCCAGTTCCCCACTACCTTGATGTATAGCAATGATGTATTGATGTATTCGAATGAAAGATAGTTCCTATGATGTATTTATGATTCATTGGCTGTAATTTATGATCTTCACAATTTTCATGTTCAGTACTTAAGCATTTGGAGTCATTTTGATCAGTTTAATACCATTTGAAGAAGATTTAATGCCATTTCCCCCAAGGTTGAAACTAGTCTTCTTGCATTTGATTTAAGGGAGTTATAGAAGAAATTAAAAGTTGAATGGTGATGCATATTATTTCATGTTGATTTAATTTATATTTCCCATACTTCCATTCATAAATTCGAGTTGGATTGAGTGCATTTGGAAAGTCATTTTCATCATTTACCCCTAGGGGATTTGAACCACAATTTACTAGTAAAAATCCCTATCTTGAACATATTTGAAAGAGGAGTTGCAGAATTCATATGAACACTCCATAGAATCTTTAAAAATTATAAATATTTATTAATATCATCCAAGTACCTTTTGTAGCAATTTGGGAGAATTTGGACTCATTTGGAGTCCAAGGGACCAATACTAGTCAAAGAGAAATTGTTAGTAAAATACCATACATTGACCAGAATCTTAAATGAGTTTGCAGAAGTGTTTTAATGGTATTAAATTATCCATGAACATCATAATCAAGTCTTAATATCATTCATACACCTCCTGAGAATATTTGGGAGCATTTGGAGCAATTTGGAGACCTAGGCATCAAAACTAGTCAAAGGTCGAATTAGGGAAAAAAGTGAAAACTTTGTCATTCTAATAAAATTCATAAAAAGGGACATTACAGTGGTACCAGAGCATGAAATTGGCACCTGATGTGGTCTAATATTAATGATGAAAAGAATTCATGGACCACCATTAGATATTGAAACCAAAAGTGCTTTTGTTGAAAAGGAAAAAGTAGGTAAAGAAGAGCAATTTTTTACATAAATCATGACTAGGGATGAAAGGGGAAACTCAGAAAATAAGGAGGAATTTATTTCAGTCCTAAAACCTTTCTTTGAAGACATGAACAAAAATATGATGAAGGTATTCGAATTAATGGCTAGTCAACTAGCAATCCTTAAGGGAGTAGTAGGAAGCAGCAATAGTACACAATCAAAAGAAAAGAAGACATATGGTAAGCATATTTTCTCAAGCACAGGACCCCATAATAGAGCAAATGAATTTCAGAGAACACCAAGGCCTACTGCACCAAAATGTCTTGAGTCTAATGATGTGAAAGAAACTCTAATCGAATGGAAAAATTTGAGTGAAGATTGCATAAACATTCTACCATTTGATCAATACCTCATTGTCTCAAACAAGATCAAGATGAAGAAAGGTAATAAGAATCCATTTCAAAATAGAGATTCCAAATATATTGATCTTAAGGAAACCAACGGGAAAGATGAATCAGCTTGCTTGAAGGAGCAAAAAGAGGAGACCCATGAACCATCTAGTTCTGAAATAGGTGAAGTAGAAGAAGCAGTACATGAAGAAGATCGAAAGTCACTATCAAGTGACTTTTAAAAACATGAAGAGACATCACATGAGCATGAATAAGGTTCTATTGAAAGTATTGAAGATCATTTCAAGACACATTCTACCTTGGAAAGGAAACAAAGCGCAATGTGCAACATCAAAGGTAATTTCATATCTTTGCCTTTTGATAGAAATAATTTGGTTGAGTTTAATGAATTGTTACATGATGCATACTTGAAGAATGATGAGGATAATCATAAGCTCACAATTCAAAATGATCAACTTCTTGAAAAGTTGCAAGATACTTGTTTTTCCTCCTACGTTTCAAATTTTTAGATGGTGGATTGCATGGAGGATTCTCATGACATGGCAGATCATGAGAAACATGAAAATTTGAGTGTGCTTGATGTGTTTGAAGATGAACTTGAAGAGATCCAAACACTTGATGTGGTGGAAGAGGAACTTGAATTGTCTCTTGATAAAGGTTATGCAATTTTTAAAGAAGAGCATGATTCCTCTACATTGGAACCAATCTATGACAAAGGTTTCACACTTTCAAAGGAGCTGCATGATACTGCCCATATGGATCCTTCCCATAATGAAACTTCTGCACTTTTTGATCATTTGGGTGAGTTAGTTCATTCTCCTACATCCTACAATTCCATGTTTTGCAGCATTAGTCTCAATGATGTATGGGTGAAAGGGTTCTTTTTTATGGTGCCACATGAGGAGTATGGAACTCCTAGATTTACCTTTTATGATGACATGGTTGGAGCATATTCTTATCCACATTTTAAGCAACATCCTTTGTTACTTTATGATGATGCACATCTACATGGATGCACCTATGATATGCATTTGAGTCACTTGAAGACTCATAGTTTTTCTTGCTCAACACTTGGTTCATTTGATGTTGGAGGAGCTTCATCCAACACAGGGGTGAATAGATTTATGATTGGAGAACAATTTTATTGGAAACCACATACTTTGTTATATCTTTATGATTCTCACATTCATGGATGTATGGGTGATACTTCTTTGAGTCATTTGAAGTCTCCTTGTTTTTCTTGCTCATTATTCGGTTCAGATTTTAGTGGAGATTCTTCATTCACTTCTTGGATGAAAGAATACATGCCTGAATATTTTGATGCATATCACATCCTTTTGGAGCAGCATGATGGGACATGGGATCCTCACCTATGTCATTGGAGCACATTTGATTGGTTACTTGATGCTTGTATGCACTTGGAAAATGGTGGTCTACTTGCTTGGAGCTATAAGCACTTTCATGATTCTTTGATGAAGCATCTTCTTGATGTTCATTTTCATTATTTTGTTATGTACTTTGATGATGTATATTTTGTACTCATGATGTTTGGAAGAATGCATACAAGAAAATGGTATCCAGGAACTATGAATTGGAGAGCACTTCTAATTGCTGGAGTGCAATACAAACAATGGGACCCTGGGATAATTCTTAGTCTCATTGGTTTCAATTTTTGGGGGAAACAAGTAGTATGGGGGATGGATTCACCACTTAATAAAGTGATTTTAATCAGAGTAGTGCAGAAACAAGCATGGTGGTTCCTCTCTAAAATCTTAATGGAAGCTCGAAGACTCAAAGTTGGGCAACTTAATGGCAACTTCAAAGAATTATACAAAAAGAAGGTTCTTCAACACCCATGTTTGAAATTGCTTGAGGACAAGCAATATTTGGAAGGGAGGATTTTTCATGTCCCAAATTTTTCATTGGGTCACAATGACCTAAGCCCATTAGCCATATTCATGAGAGTTTGTCAAATTAAATGTTAGGGGTCAAATAATTGCCAAGGAGGAAAATTACTAGTTTCCTAGGTTGTGGGTGGAAGCTTTGGGATTTTGAATAAGAAGGATAATAAATTATGTGTGGAAATTAGAAGATAATAAATATTTAATAAAGGAGATAAATAAATATATACAATGGAAAATCAAAGTGGCATTTGATCATGAAGACACATGGAGGAAGTGGGACCCACACAAGCTAGATTTTATGTGCCACATGGCATCCTCCTTTTGTCATTTCAAATCCATAAGAAGCCCAAGGGTCTTGGGATGAGTTGGAAGGTCAATATACATGGAATGAATCAATTAAGGTCGAATTTGAGTGTAAGAGTAACTCCCTTGGAAGAGGAAGAAGCATTTTGGAGCTAGTGAGACACTTGGACTAGATTCCCTAGCTCTATGACAACAATGATGAAGATGTTATGACACCTATGACACAAATCAGAACTGAAGGCTAACATTTGACATATATGACATTTCAAGGATAAACATAGCCTCCAAGAGGGCACTCAAGGGAGTTAGGGAAGCTAAGATGCTTCCACATGTGATTTGGTGTAAGTGGGAGACTAGGAAATGTTGTACAAGTGGCATCCTCTGGAATCTCTTCCCAACTTGAGTTGGAATGCATCTCTTGGAAGGAATTCAACCCATAGAGAGGTTGGAAAATTTATAAATGTCAAGAATAAAGAAAGAAGGAATATTTTGATAATTTTTAGAATTTGCAATTGCATTTGTGAGAGAGGAGCTAGTGGATGACTAGTTTCTTGCCTTAGCCAATTTCGAGGGTGAAAGATTCCCATCCAAGTTGGTGTTTGGAGAGGCCATTCAGGTATTTCATGGAGATTTAATGTAGTCTTTATTTGTAGGTGTAATATACATGGCATCTCGTGGTTTCTTCTATTGCAGCTCACTCACTCAACCATTTCTAGTTTTCATTGCATATTCTTGCTCCTTGAGGGAGGGCATTTTTGGTGAGATATTGTACTCTTTGGGGGAGCTTCTAATGCCCAATTTATTTTTTAATATGAATTAAATACTCTGCTATTAATCTTCAGAAATTTTCAGGTCAAAATTCCAAGTGGAAATGTATAAATCTGGATGTTAATGAAAGAATGGTGCCATTTCCCCACTACCTTGATGTATAGCAATGATGTATTGATGTATTCAAATGAAATATCATTCCTATGATGTATTTATGATTTATGTAATGTAATTTATGAGCTTCACAAGTTTCATGTTCAGTAATTAAGCATTTGGAGTCATTTTGATCAGTTTAATACCATTTGAAGAAGATTTAATGCCATTTCCCCCAAGGTTGAAACTAGTCTTCTTTCATATGATTTAAGGGATTTATCCCCTACTTCAATTCAGAAATTCAAGTTGGATTGAGTGCATTTGGAAAGTCGTTTTCATCATTTACCCCTAGGGGATTTGAACCACAATTTACTAGTAAAAAACCCTATATTGAACATATTTGAAAGAGGAGTTGAAGAAGTCATATGAACACTCCATATAATCCATAAAAATTATAAATATGTATTAATATCATCCAAGTACCTTCTGTAGCAATTTGGGAGAATTTGGAGTCATTTGAAGACCAAGGGACCAATACTAATCAAAGAGAAATTGCTAGTAAAATACCATACATTGACCAGAATCTTAAAGAAGTTTTCAGAAGTGTTTTAATGGTCTTAAATCATCCTTGAAAATCATAATAAAGTCTTAATATCATTTATACACCTCCTCAAAATATTTGGGAGAATTTGGAGCAATTTGGAGACCTAGGCATCAAAACTAGTCAAAGGTCGAATTAGGGAAAAAAGTGAAAAATTTGCCATTATAATAAAATTCATAAAAAGGGACATTACATTATATTATTTCATGTTATATTTTTACATCCACACTATATTTGGCTTGCCGGCCTACTTATTTTTTAAAAGTGAGTTGAGAAAACTATAAATAAGCCTCCTCACTTCATTTGTAAATAATAACTCATGGGACAAAAACATTATTATGTTTCTCTTTTACCCAAGATAGGAATCTTTGGATGTGATGCACACCTCTTGAAGTTTTCTTTTCTTTTACTTGTGGATGAAATTGGATGCATTTATAGGGTTTTGCTCATGCATGGTGGATGCTAGGAATTGTTGGAACAACAAAAAGCTCAATTAAGTCTAGTTTTAGCCTTGCTTGGTGAAGGTGGGTGAATTCTTGCTTCTTGATGATTGAATGATGGCGATAGAGCTGTATTTTTTTAGATTAGGGCCTTTTTGTCTACCTTCTATCCTCTTTTCATGGTGGAAAACACTCCCTAGAGAAGGTTTTCCCTAGTTTGGCCTTGGATCTCTAATTTTTCCCTAGATTAGGCTCCTATAACAAACCCTAGAGGTTGTTGTAGGAAGGCCTAGTTTAGTAGGTAAAGAGAAATTACTCCAAGTGGGAGGCTGGTCACCTCTCCTCTAGGCCTAGGGTTTAGGGTTTCATCCATTAAAATCCTAGTTATCAACTTTTACCAAATTCCTCTTGCATATTCATGTGCAATTATTGCAATTCATGTTAATTTAGGTTAAATGGTTAGGTCTACAATTTATTTTATTTTTTTTATTTAGGTTTTTGTTTTTGTTTATTATCATAAAAAACCCCCAAAAAATAATAAAATCCTTAAAACCTAAAAATGTACCCTAAATCCTAACCTTTCCTCTTCACCCTAGGCCTCACGACCCTTTTCTCCTCTTCCCTAGACCCTCGGATTCTCCCTCTTTAAGCTCGGTCTCTTGCTACAGCCATAGGGCCTTCATCTTCTAACCTCGACCCTCTTTTTCAGGCCTTGGCCTGCCCCTTTTCCTCCTCGGCCAAGCTTTCCCTTTCCTATCAGACTCTTGTCCTAGCCCGCCATACCCTCATCCCTCCTCTTCTCACCCTCGACTTCCCTCTCCTTAACCCTTGGCACCCTTCACCTCCCTCTCCTAGCTTCCCTCTTCCCTTGTCCAACCATCTAAGGCCTTGGCCTATATAAAATAGTCTCCTTCCTGTCCTTTTGCAGCCCTCTCCACCTCTTTTCCGAGGTTTGCTATTGTAGAAGACTGTCATACATTCTTTGCAACCCTAAAACCTGCCACAAAGAAGACATCAAACAATCCAAAAAGGGTTAGCAAAGGATAATCTACAATTGTAATATAAGCATTTACATACTGTTGAACAAGAGTTAACATAAATGACTGAAATACTATTGTATGCATGCTACATGATTTTTATTATCAGCCATAGTTGAATTGTTCAAATCTACTAGTAGTATTGCTCCTTTGATTACATTTGGTTAAGATATTAATTCATGTTTGTATACATCCTTGCCTAAGTGCCACTATTTGTTATTGGTATGCTACATGATTGATAAAACATGCTTGATCTATAGATTTACAGAGTTCATATTAGCTATCAAGTCTGCTCTTTTATTACGTTTACTTTGGAAATTATCTCTACTATTGGGAATTCCTAATTGCTTAACCATTTGATGAAACATTTGCCTACATATACTGCTATTGATCACTTTATTATACTATTTATCACTGATGAAATTACCTTGGACCATATTGTTATAGCGGTATACATACTTTGTTTGTTCACTAGATGAATGATCACATGTTTACGATAAATTTTTGTGGATAATGATTTGCTATTGACATTGATATACTTGTTTTACATCTACGACATTCATGTCCAGATAATATGTTTTCTTCATTCTCTAGTTGACCCCATAAGGCACTGGTCACTAATACAATTGTGTAGAAGATATAGTTTGGTTTCCTAAGTGCCTTACAGAATAGAAAAAAGGGCTATCACCTTGGAGATCATGATGCTCCGAAGTAGTTCAAGGGTGTGACTAAGGTGGCATTGGTTCACTACCATTAGCATTGTTTATTGGACACTAACCCTACTAGTTTTTACGGTAACATGTCAAGGAATTTTATTCTTGCATAAAGGAAACTCTAGGATGGTTCACCACTATGTCTAATATCCATGCACATGTTGTCTGGCCTTCCAACTTGCTACTGCAATATATAGCCCTACCTCAGTTAATTGTGCAGAGGTTCCTATTACCATCCATAGGAAAAGGACTAATAGTTAATCTATGACAAGGCACCACACATGTACTTATTTCTTAGGAATTATGGAGGTAGGGGAGCCACAAGTGGAGAAACTAGGATAGAGCTGCTTGACTCGGGAAGGGATTGAATCTGGCATTGGACTTCGACAACTTCAACTAGGCATAACTGATATGAAAGGGGGTTTGGGATGGATTTCCCAGGTGTTAATTCAAATGGAATGTTGTATAGAATGGATAAGAGGAAGCTCCTAGGGTAGCTTAAAGGAAAAAAACTCATTATGCAAGGGTTGCATGTTGGGTGGGTTGGGATGTTGCCACCAGAACCTGCACATAGGGGTTATTGCGGCAGAAATATTCAATCCGCTTAGGTGTGTTCCTTGGGGGTGAGTCTCGAGTTGAGATACTGTCTCTCAACACTCAACTCCTTTGTCTAGGCCAACTCCTAGCAAAGCCAAGGGGGGTGATCCCTAAGAAAAGAAAACTACGGATTTTATGCTAA
Source organism: Larix kaempferi (assembly GCA_027924585.1). NCBI lineage: Eukaryota > Viridiplantae > Streptophyta > Pinopsida > Pinales > Pinaceae > Larix > Larix kaempferi. The sequence goes on along the minus strand of BSBM01000085.1, from coordinate 11,432,740 downwards.
TTAATGAAAATGGAAATAACTCTAGGAGTTTGAAATGATTATTCAAACAAGAAAGCAACAACGCATGTTTTAAGATAGTAGCACAGAATAATATTAACCATGACACATAGTTTTTTACGCAAAAGGTAGATTGATATACCTGTGCCAAAAATAGTGTAGGTGGAGTCTGCTGAAAAGTAAATGTCATGTGAGTGCTTCTTGGTCAGTTTTAATTATTATGGATGAATGTATTAACAGGAAGGGGAATTCCCAATATACCGTGAGGTACTTGGGAATATGTACAGATTTTACTTGATGTGGTTCTGCACAAGAACATGTGGGGTAGATGGAGTTGCAGGGGTGTGTCGAACACTACACCAAAGGAGGGTGTAGCCTGACGAGGCCCTATGGTAACTTTCTATTTATTCCCGCTTTCCTTGCAAAATATTCCCACAAAAAGGTAAACTTCGTCAACACCGAATTTTCGTTATGTTTGTGGGGAATTTATTTATTAAGGCAAGTTGTTTGAATTAAGATGTTTGAAAATTAAAGAGTGTTACAAATTCATTTATGATTTCCCAGTTATCAGGAAATCCCTACAAAGGGAAAGAGCATACGCGAGTTGCAACAAAATTATTCGTTCCAATTTGATATTTGTAAAAGAAACAAAAGTAAAGTGTGAAACTAATTACTAAAGCAAGGAGTCTCTTTTATGATCATCCAAGACCGATGTGAGGGAGAGATCATACTTAGAGAGAGAAATGCTTGATTAGTATTTATTTTTCTTGTGAAATGAAAGAAGGAAAAATAAAACTAACTATACATCTCGTTATGATGGAGTGTGTGCTTGTTTTTATGAAATAAAGAAAACATGTTAGAAAATCACACCATGAAAAATGAGACTATGAATCCCCCTAGGGGGATGGGGTGCGGGTGCTAGGTAGCCCACTTGATTTTATTATTATTTTAGAAATTATTAGGTGGATGCCTTGGTCCTTATAGATTTGGATCCAAAGGCTTTGCAATTTTTTAGAAATGAGACAAGATAGAGAATATCGCTCCGGGAAGCCTTGGATGGCTTTAGATCTTCGATTTTCCAGCACCATTTCCTCTTTCCATGACGAGAAAAGTATGAAACCAACCACCTGAAATGCACCAAATGTGCCCAAATAAACGTTAAAAGCAAAAAAGGCTAAATACTGAAATATTAGAAGCATGCACAAGTACTTAAGCAACCTAGATCTACTCAAAATGAAACTTTAAACTCGGATCTAGCAATATACTTAAATAAATCATCCGTTTAGATATTCTTTTAAAATACTAACTAATTTAATTTAAGCATATGAGTAACCGTAACCAATGAAAGGTGAAATTTTAAGAAGGGAGAGAAAGTGGAAAGTCAAGCCCTTTGAACTTGGGCGATGGAATTGTTCCTGTGGCATTAAGAGAGACTATGTCTTTTTCACAAAGAATTTGGAGAAAGAAGCAAGAAAGCAAGTTCCTCCATCAATCCAAATTGAAGCACCTACAAGAAAACCCTTACACTTTCCAAGCAACTTGTCAACTCTATTAGTACAAACTTAGATCGAAAATGAGAAAAGCATAAATAAAAAGCTATTTAAGCATGTGAATTCCCTATCTTAAACATAAGCATTTTAAATGAGAAAAGAAACTACTTTTACTCACTCCTATCGATTAATACTAACCCTTCAAGGCTAATGATTGACAAAGAAAGAAAATGCAAAAAATCTCTACAATTACCTCAGAAAGCACATGAGACAATGATCATCAAACTTGAGCCAAAGGCACCATAATAGACCTCCAAATCCTTTTTTTCATCAAAATATTCAACAACAAAATTATACATGAGAGCATAGGTTCCACATTCCATCTTTGAATGAGTGTAATTTCCTCGATTAAATAGCACAATGAGGAAGAGGGAGGGCGCAACCACCACTAGGATGAAGGGCAAGTCCATGAGCAATCACAAGTGTCTAATTTGAGTTGATTGATTTGATATCTAATCACCCTAATAATTTCCTTCTTTAGACATGGCATAGATGGGGTTCTCCATGAATATCCATTTATCATCATCAACATCTATGTTAGTCATAAGGGATTCATCATCACTTATTTCATGCTCTAGGCTATATCTGTCCTATTCATGTTCATAATCTCCCTATTCAAAAAATGGTCACAAGGAAGTAATCCTTCCAATCCTTCATCATTATACACATTACAAACATCCTCATGGATTTCCATATGGGATTCTATAATGATTTCTTCTGGAGGCGGATAAGGAGTACAATTGTGCTCATCATCACTAAAATTGTCCTGATAAAATTACCATTCTCCAACATTGTCTGTTGAGGTGACATGAGGAGGGTGTTCAGTAATATCTTCAATGAATGGTTCCTCATGCTCCTCTTCAATGGGATCAACATGAACAGGCTCTTCTATATGAAAATATTTCCAGGGAAGGAAGTAAGCAAGATTGTTTCTAATGAACAATTCAATATCAAATAACCCAATATGATCTCCATAATTGTGCCACCACATCAAAAAAATATCAAATAAACTAGTGAGGGAAGTAATAGATTTATCGGGAAGGCACTCATAAAACCAATATGAGGCATCCCTTCGCAAAGAATAAGAAAACATCTACATCATATGATCCTCATGGCGTATGTTAAATTCGCTCATACATGAAAGGAATTTCATAACATGGAATCTAGCGGAGTGGTCCTCATCACGCCAATGAAATATTGGCAAGGGATAAGATGTCTTTTCACCATCAAAGTGATTAGGAAATCTTGGTATTTTGAAGTAATCAATGGGAATATATGCAAGGGAGATCCGAGCAGCAGTTTCTATTCTCTTAATATCCATATCGAAACAAAACAATGACCTCGGTTTGAAATAATCATGGAGAATCTCAAGTACTTAAAGAAAAGGGCTATCCAATAATGAGCTTTAGAATTTTATGTGTTGAATGGGCTCATATACACACAACAAGTCTCAACAAAATATGTCATACAAGGGTTTTATCCCTTCAATGGAGTCTCCATGTGAGAATAAAAATGTTCATTTAAAATACTCACAAAACAATTCTACTTTTTTGCTTTTCTTTGCATTTTTATAAAAAAAAAAAAAATTAGTGGATTCGTCAGATGAGAAAATGAAAATATCTAATCTAAACATTAATCAAACAAAACGAAAAAAATAAAAATAAAAAACGAAAAGTCATACTTCGGGAATAAAAATATTTATCCCCGGCAATGGCGCCAAAAAAGGTTCCCACCGAAACACACGCCTAGGGATTATCGCGGCAGAAATCTTGAAGATGCTTAGGTGTGTTCCTTGGGTGCAAGTATCGAGTTGATATACTATCACTCAACAATCAACTCCTACATCTAGGCTAATTGATAGCGAATCCATGGGGGTGCTCCCTAATAAAAGAAAACTATGGCTTTTCTGCTAAGTTATGAAAATGGAAATAATTCTAGGAGTTTGAAATTATTACTGAAACAAGAAAGCAACAACGAATGTTTTAAGATATAAGTAGAGAATAATGTTAACCATGACATATATTTGTTTACATAAAATATAGGTTGATAGACCAATGCCAAAAATAGTGTAGATGGAGTCTGCTGAAAAGGAAATATTGTGTGAGTGCTTCTTGGTCAGTTTTAATTATTATGGATGAGTGGATTAGCGGGAAGGGGAATTCCTGATATACCATGAGGTACTTGGGAATATGTCTGGATTTTACTTGATGTGGTTCTACACAACAACATGTTGGCTAGATGGAGTCACAGGGGTGTGTCCAACACTACACCAAACAAGGGTGCAGCCTAACGGGGCCCCACGGTCAATTTCTAGTTATTCCTGCTTTCCTTGGAAAATTTTCCCACAAAAAGGTAAACTTTGTCAACGTCGGATTTCCTTTATGTTTGAGATGAATTGTTTTCATTAATGTGAGTTTTTTAAATTAATATGTTTGAAAATTAAAGAGTGTTACAAATTCATTTCTGATTTCCCAGCGATCAAGCAAGGCTTGCAAAGGGAAAGAGCATACATGAGTTGAAAAACAATTATTCGTTCCAATTTGAGATTTGTAAAAGAAAAAAAAGTAAAGTGTGAAACTAATTACTAAAGAAAGGAGTGTCTTTTATGATCATCCAACACCGGTTTGAGGGAGAGAGCATACTTAGAGAGAGAAATGCTTGATTAGTATTTATTTTGCTTGCGAAATGAAAGAAGGAAAAATAAAACTAACTATACATCTCGTTAGGATGGAGTGTGTGCTTGTGCTGATGAAATAAAGCAAACATGTTAGAAAAATCACACCATGAAAAATGAGACCCTGAATCCCCCAAAGGGATGGGGTGCAAGAACTTGGTAGCCCACTTGCTTTTATTATTATCTTACAAATTGTCATGTGGATGCCACTGGTCCTTATAGATTTGTATCCAAAGGGTTTACAATTTTTTAGAAATGAGACAAGGCAAAATATTATTGCTCCGCGAATCCTTGGGTGGCTTTAGATCTTTGACGTAGCTTCTTGTGGACATAGCTTCCCACCCGGGGGAGTGAACCACGTTAAATATTGTGTAGTGTGATTGTGTTGTGTATTGTGCATCTATCTGCTTCCTGTGAATGAATGTCTGAATTTTCCCTTGCATACTGTTATGGCAGGACTTTTATATGTATTTGCCATCAGGAGAATATGGAAATAATATGTTAAGTTCTGCATGAATAGATGAATGGTGAATGTTTGGTCTCTTCTTATAAAGCAGTAATGAATCCATTATTTGGCTAAGTGTTAGATATTGTTTAAGCACTCTTACATTACATAGTAGGAAGAATGCATGGTAGTTGGACCGTCTCCACACCACATGGTTGAGCGGTGAACACCCCGAGCGAATGGGTGAATGATTGAATGTTAATGATTTCAGTACTCTAGTTAACCACAAGTATTTCAATTCTGAGTGTGAGCTGCATCGGCCGCAGTCACAAATAAAACTCCATGGAAGTAGAATTCAGAGGTGTGGACCGCGGTGTTGTCTATCACTGCGTAGTCTTGCCCCATAGCACACGTCCCGTGTCACACTGCGCAGTATGTCAGACTAAACAAATCATCACCTACTGTGAAAACCTAATTCCGCGGTACCCCATAGATACACCTCGGGTGAGACCTCAACCTGCTCGCAGGTTGTTGTCGAAAGGGCAGGTGCGAAGGGGGTTTTGTTGGTCAAGGGGAAACCGTGAAGAACCTGGGTCTTTATTGAAAACCCTCTGGGTCAACATATGGTAAGCCAACAAATGGTTCCGTTGCCGCACTAGAATCCGTGATGAGTTCCAGCCGTAATGTGTGATGAATAACATCAGTTCCCGACAGGATCCAACAATTGGCATCCTGAAAAGACAGAGATTCGGGATTAGTGTGACAAGACCGTAAGAAAATTTGCAAGGCAAGAGAATAGACACCCGCATTTATTTGACGAATAGTGGTTGAATAGATATCTGTGGAAAGATATTCATGAGATTTTCTAGGCATCATTTCCAGACGAGCTGCATGAGTGGATCTCGCGACTCTCAGAGAAGAAAACTTGTTTTCAAGGGGGAGTTCCTACAGAGTGGACTCCAAAGCTCATAACGCAGCTCAAAGCAATAGACAGCCCATTGACGCGTACAGTTGACTTCTGGGTCTATCACATGCTAGAAGGCTTTGTAACAGAATTTGCTATAGACATACTCAAATCCTACATCCAAGCAGAAGCATACTTTTTCGACGGATTCCAAGGTAAGTACCTGAACAATATCAGTCTATACATTAAGATGTTATTAGCTGAGAAAGGTGTTTTAAGAATGCAGTAATATCTTCAAGTCTATCATGGTAAACAGTATATATAGTGATTCTGACGAAGAGACCCATAATATTAGAAGCGGGAAGAGATATAAATTTAATAAGAATCTTGGAGGCACTGGACCCCACATAGATACTGAGATTCCTTGTGACCTTAACAACGAAGCTGTGCCACCATCCACCCCTCAGAATCCGCCGGTTGCAGAGACCACGCCTCCCTTATCTCAGATCCCACCCGTTACACAGCCCACCCTTCAGGATACTAAGCCGAGTACGTCCACTATGATGCTCCCATTTACTTTCACTGCGCAAAGCCCATCATAGCAGCCACACAAAAATACGGGTGCCCCTACTAATAGGACAATGGAAAACACTGATATGAAGCTACCGATATTTAAAGGAACTGGTCTAGAAGACCCTGACCAGCATTGGTTTCTTTGCGAAGCTGTATGGAGCGTAAGAAAAATCCACGATGATATTGTGAAGAGAGCATAGCTCATTACCACCCTCAAAGACAGAGCTTTACATTGGTTTATGAAGTACTCTCAGACATAGCCGAGAACCCTCACAAAAATTAAAGTTGCGCTTGTGGCAGAGTTTAAGAAACCCAAATCTGAATCTCAATGTATAACCGAGTTGAAAGAAATAAAGCAGAGACCAACTAAAATGGTCTGGGAGTTTGATCAGAAGTTCAAGACCTTATTGGACCAAGTGGGCTTTGTTATAGCTCCAGAACAACACAAGGAATGGTTTATTGTTGTGTTGTTTCCCCACATTAGATTACCATTGATGCAGCAGAAGGTTGCATCGCAGGCAGAGGCCTTGGAGATCGCAATGAAGCTAGAGGCTTCACCGATTGGTGAGACTAGTTCTTGGATGTCTCAGATCCAGAACCAGCTGACCACCCTAACACTAGAACTGCAAAGCATGAAGAATGGCAAAGAACAAAGGTATGAACCTATGCATGAGGTCTAGTGTATAGGTTGTAAAGGAGAAGGCCATGACCACGAGCATTGCCTTTTATTCCGCGACTATCTTAACAGTGGTGCGCCCAAACCGATAAATCAGAATCAGGCCCCATGGTGTGAAATTTGTAGAACTGCAGGACACAGACCCGAAGACTGCTATCTCATACAGAAATATGTGAAAAAACCCAAAAATTTATACTGCACTTTCTATAAATCAGTTGGACATGATGAATCCAACTGCCGCGCATATGAGCTAATGAATGAAAGAAAATGAGATATGGATGCAATGAGAGGTGCTGGCTTGTACCACGTACAAGAAGAAAACTAGCCCAAACAAGAAAACATGCAATATGATCAAGGAGGATACAGAGGCCGTGGTGGTGGTTATCGCGACAGAGGAAGAAATGCTGGCCCGACATAGGGAAGAGGCCGCGGCCCAGTCATTTGTTATAATTGTGGCCAGCCAGGTCACGTGTCTAGAGATTGTGTTAACCCATGCACTACATGCAACTACTGTAAATCATTTGAGCATGTTATTGAAGATTGCCCAGTGCTAGAGGTGGAAATGCAGAAAAGAAGATGGACGGAGGCACCATCTCCAAACATCCAATGGACCACAGTAGAGAATAGACCAGTGGACCCAAGCATCAACGTGGTCACACGCAGTGGCGCTGAGACAGGTTGTGATAGGGGAGCAGAAGCTTCAACGTCATGGGAGGCTCACACAAAGAAAACCCCTCTTGAGACAGTATGGATAAGAAAATCTCCAGGAAAAATACCTGCTCTCGACCTACGGAAGAACACGGAGGTCTTTACGACGCGCGGGATACCTTCACAGAACTGGCAACTAAGTCAGCGAGGATCCCGTTGCGCAGTGAAAAACCGCATGTTGAAGACATGCCAGCTGCTTATGACAAAACAAGTACTGCAACGGATGTCGGCACTTCCGTTGCGCAGTTCCTGCGAAGCTGCATGAAGCTACTAAAAAGTGAAAATGCCATAGCAGAGCTACAGAAGCTCATAACCCAATATGAACCACATACGAGAACATAAACTTCTAATAGTGTCGTACATCACATAAGGAAGCATAAAAGAATAGGCTGAGAAATGAGGCTTACCGCGCAGATAGGATATTTTGAAATGGATGAAGTCATCCTTGATCTTGGATCTGAAGTCAATGTCTTGACTAAGTAGAAAAGGCAGTAGATGGGTTGACCAAAGCTATTATGGTCACCTATCCAATTGAGAATGGATAACCAAGAGAAAGTCATACCTTTTGGTCGATTAGCTAATGTGGTGGTTGACATCGATGGAGTCCAAAGTCATGCAAACTTTGAAGTTATCGAGATTGTGGATGATAGTCAGCCTTTTCCTGCACTGTTAGGAATTGACAGGGCCATGGATAACCTGGCTATCATAAACCTAAAGACAAAGAAAATGATATTTGAAGGAAATCATCTTAGGGTCATCACACCATTGGATCCTAAAGATGGGGACAAATACAGTGAGCTAATTCAGGAGGAATCCAAGGCTCAAGACTTGGACAGACTATACTAGATCACCCTGAACCAGGAAGTTTACATTAATCCAACTGCAGATGATACACTCAACTGGAGATGTGACAGCTCTTGTGTCTCTGACTCAGAGACAGGACTGGAAAATTGGCAAAGCCGCATGTATGAAGTATCAGCGAGAAGGTGCGCGTAGGTTACGAAATCTCTGCACTGGATCGGAAAGGAGGTAAGTCCTATTCCCATGTATGATGGTTCTGCTAATGTTTACACTTTCATCCAAGAATATACTGCAGCTATTGTAGATGAGCATAGATTACGAGCATTGTATATGGCACTGCGCGACACACCAGCCAGATGGTGGGCTGCACACAAGCAGACATTGACTACTTGGGATCAATGCAGGATTAAGATGTAGATTCGGTTTGCTGATAGGGTTATTTTACCTTTTGAAAAGTTTAATGGAAAAACATATCCTATCTAGCATATTAAAGTCTGCTCACAGGCATGGGTGGAAAGGCCACAAACAGAATGGGTGCATCTATTTGTACATACACTGGACGATGATATTCCAAAGAAATGGTACCTAGACCTGAAGTTGGGCAGGGAAAACACTGATTGGGATATGTTGACTGCGAACTTCCAAAAGGACTTCAGCTTTGACGATGACAACCCACTGATCCATGATGCGTTGCAGATAATTAAAGAACGTATATTCAGGGAAGACTGTCCTCACGAAAATATAACGTGGGAAGGATTCTTCGGGGCAGATGGCATTCCCGCGAACCTATAATCAGAAGGGAAGGAACACGGAAAACATCCCATTGAGTGTTATAACCGAGCTGAAGTACCCGATGATAGACAGGAAGACGATGAGGACGACTCACGCAACATAAACATACCAGAATCGGAGGGTGCACGCGATGTAGAAGGACCTCTGTTGGAAATCCCAGACATGAGTGGACCAGTAAAAACACAGAAGGTGAACATTGGCACAAGCAAAAATCCAAATTTCGCATCAATTGGAGACTATTGGGATGATCAGACTGTTGTAGAGATCACAGACATCTTACATGAGTATCAGGAGCTATTCCCGAAGAAATTCACAGAAATGAAAGGCATTCTGGGAGACCTAGGGGTCATGAAAATACCTTTGAAGCCAGGTGCCAAGCCTGTGAAGCAGAGGCCATACAGACTAAACCCGCGGTACAAAGAAAGAGTCCGCGCAGAGCTAGACAAGATGCTTGAAGCAAGAATCATAACCTGTTGAAGAATCCGAATGGATTAGCCCCATGGTCGTTCAAGACAAGAAAACGAAAGGTGAGATCAGGATTTGTGTGGATCTTAGAAAACTGAATGATGCTTCTATGCATGACCCATTCCTGACTCCTTTCACAGACAAAGTACTTGATAATGTTGGAGGGCATGAGGCCTACTCTTTTACTGATGATTTCTCTGGGTATCATCAGATCAGGATTGATCCCGCAAACAGGCATAAGATGACTTTTGCTACAGAATGGGGGTCGTTCCAATACATAGTAATGCCTTTTGGTCTGAAGAACGCACCTGCCATATTTTCCAATGTTGTCGTTGTAGCCTTTAAATATTTTATGCACAAGTTTTTGGAAGCCTATTTTGATGATTGGATTGTGTTTGGACTATTGAAGAACCACTGTGTGAATCTCAAAATGATGCTTGAGAAGTGTAGGCAGCATCAGATCTCCTTAAATCTGAAGAAGTGTATTTTCTGTGTTCCTTACGGGATTCTACTTGGACACATTGTCTGTAAGCAAGGATTGATAGTGGATCCTGCGAAGATTGCAATCATTGTAAATTTAACAACACCAAATTCAGTCAAGATGTTGCGCTCTACCTTAGGCCATACCGGATATTACAAGAAATTCATAAAGGGTTACGCGCAGATAACTGCAGCAATGGAGAAGTTGCTAAAGAAAGATGCGCCGTTCATTTGGAATGTGGAGTGCGAGTAGGGTTTTGATACACTAAAGGAGAAGATGGTTACTACGCCGATCCTAGTCTTCCCAGACTGGGCAAAGCCATTCCATGTACATGTTGATGCATCATGCATTTCCCTAGGAGTCATATTAGCACAGCCAGGAGAAGGAGGTATTGACCATCCCATCGCATTTTCAAGCAGGAAGCTCTCAACAGCGGAAAAAAATTACACTACTACTGAGAGGGAAGGTCTTGCGATGGTATATGCGCTGCAGAAATTCAGACATTACTTGCTTGGTGTGCACTTCCTCATGTTTACTGACCATTCCGCTTTGAAATACTTGGTCAATAAGCCAGTGTTAGGGGGGCGCATATGAAGATGGTTGTTGCTATTCTAGGAATATGATTTTGAGATTGTTGTCAAGCCAGGTAGGTTGAACTTGGGACCTGATCACCTCTCTAGGATTGAGTCAGGAGAAGAGCTGACAAACATTGAAGACAGTCTGCCTAATGCGCAGTTATTTGCTATACAAGTTGATGATGATTATTATCAGGATATTATTGTTTTCTTAACAACAGGATTGGCACCTCAGGACTTTTCCATCTAGAAGAAGAAGCAACTAGTAGTGCGTGTCGCAGACTTCACTATTATTGCAGGTCAGCTATACAAACTCAGACCGGATGAAGTGCTGTGTAGATGCGTACTAAAATATGAGAAGCCATTCATCTTAGTAGATGCGCATTCAGGGATTGCTGGAGGCCACTATGCAGGAAGGGCTACCGCGCAGAAGATACTACGCGCAGGGCTATGGTGGCCTATGATCTGTAAAGACTCCAACGAATACTGTCGGAACTGCGATGTCTGTCAGAGGACAGGAAAAACTTTGTGCAAAGATGAAATGCCGCTGAATCCACAGTTGACCTTACAGGCATTTGAAAAGTGGGCCATTGATTTCGTGGGTCCCATAAACCCACCAGGGAAAAGAACTGGTGTGAGGTACATCATTACTGCTACTGATTACCTCACCAGATGGGTGGAAGCAAAAACAGTAAAGGACTGCAGCGCCGGTACTACTGTGCAATTCATTTTTGACGATATACTTTCATGATTTGGATGCCCGAATATTTTGATGAGCGATCAAGGCACTCACGTTTTGAACAGAACTATCGAAGCTCTCATAGAGGAATTCTACATCCATCATCAGCACAGTACCCCATATCATCCACAGGCGAATGGCACTGTTGAGGTTTTCAATAAAATACTCGAGAATGCGCTCGCTAAGATCTGCAATGTGAATAGAGATGACTGGGATCTGCGCATCTCATATGTATTATGGGCATACAGGACCACTTGCAAGAAATTGATAGGACACACACCTTTTTGGTTGGCTTATGAACAGGAGGCTATAATGCCAATGGAATATATTGTCCCCAGCTTGAGAATCGCTGCATTTACAGGGATGGTAGATCGCGCATCACTAGAAGAAATATTGCTACACTTGGTTGGACTAGAGGAAGATCGCCTCATCGCAGGCTTTCACCAACAAGTGCAAAAAGATCGCAAGAAATCATGGCATGATCGCCATATAAAGAACAAGTCCTTTCAGGTAGGTGACCTAGTCCTCTTGTATGATAGCAAATTCATGAAGTTTCTTGGTAAATTTAAGATGCATTGGCTTGGTCCATATACTGTGATACATGTTACTAACACTGGTGCAGTCCAGTTAGCCACCTTAGCTGGCAATACTTTACCAAGTTTGATAAATGGGAGCAGAATAAAGTTGTACCACGATATTCCTGCTTTGCAGAATCCTAAATGATAAGCAGAGGGAGAAATTTCTAAGTGTCAAGTACAGTTGAAATTGGACACTAGAAATGAAAAGGAGTCTGTACATGTACGATAAGTAGGACAATGTATGTCCCACGTAGCATTGCTAAAGCTACAAGAAAAAAAAAAAAAAAAAATAAGATAAAGGGAGCCACGCAGTTAAAACATCGACACTGTGAAGTAACTGTGCTGGATCAGAGATGGCTTGCCGCGCAGCTCGGCGTAGCTCCCACAAAAACAGTCGTTACAGTGGCCGTGAGAAAAATAGTCGTTATATGACTGTTGCCAACAACCACTTGAGCATTTAACACAAAGATAGTCGTTCTGAACACGCTGACGAAGAAAGGAACTGAAGGATCCATTCAATTTGGCAAACGGACACCACATTTAATGCTCATCTAGCCATTGGAAGGCGTGGGAGGACTCACCTACACCTATAAGTAATGTTGCATAAGGACTCGCGAGCGTTACCAAAAACTTAGAAATTTTTATGCGCTCACTCCTGTGTTAGAAATCGTTAGTAACATATCTCAGACAATTGCCTACTCTCACCCCTGAATGTCCAAGTGGTCATACAAAGAAGAAGAGCTTACAATCCAAGAAACGGTCAAAGTCTTTCAGCACGGAGGGATTGAAGAGTTAATGAAAACCCCTACCAAGAAGGTTACATTGGAACCAGGTCAAGCATCTCAAAGGTCACCTAGACACAACCCAGACACGCAGGATAGCGGGAAAGACACAGTCGGGCCACGAACAAAGACCACCAGGCCAATTTCAGCGATATCACGGTCGCCGGTATTTCATAAGGAGATACCTTTAAAGCTTACACCAGAGTACATATCACCACGAGCGCGGGATGCCCCAGTCAATAAACTGGTCAAGAATGCCCACTATGAAATCCCCTTGTCGCCAATCTCTAAGCACGTAGAAGTTGCCCAGAACTTGATAGGAAAGATCCCAAAGTGTAAGTGGGAAGACTATGACCTCCTGGGAGTGCAGAAGGAAGAACCCCATGATCCCAAGTTCCCACACTTCCAGCCTGACCAGTACATGTGCTGAAAGAAAGATTCTAAAGGCATACTTAACTTGGTCGCCGAAAGATGGCTGACACCAGTAGTCCAGTCAGGATTACTGAACTTGCTGAGATTACACCATTTTGATCGTTCAACAGAAGTAAATGTGGTGGTTCGCACTTTGATGGCACGAATCCATCAGGGATACCTATGGCTAGATAGAAATGTCAATTTGACCATCGACTTAATCCACCGTATCATAGGACTAAGCAAGCGCGGCAAGGACCCCAAGCAGTTCTTCCAAGGGAAGAGTAAGGAAAAAGAAGCTACTGCAAATATGAAGAAAAGCCATGCATTGGTGAAAGGAAAAAGAGGTTTTCCGACAGAAGAAATCAAAGATAGAGCGACAAAGTTTGTTACACAGTTGCTGGCCAAAAAAATTCTAAGAACAGCTAGGCCTCCGGAGGTGCTTGTGGGCGCAGTACTACTCAGTGCCGCGGTGGTTGAAGGAATCGAGTTCAATTGGTGTCAGTACCTTCTCAATGAGTTCCTGGACGAACTCAATGACACCTAGGAGAATGGAGGTCAATTCCACTTCACATGGTTGATTATCTTGATCACCTTTGTCGGATGGAAGGAGCCGAAGGACTATGTCGGCGTAATTGCAGACACCAATGATCCCAGAGGAGTTTGATATGCCAACCTTTGGGAAAATTTGAACGTAGAGCGGCAACACGCGACAGCTAAAGTCTTCTACCAGTATTACACCTAGCTACGCGAGGCGATCACTCATACATCGCGCATTACAAAGTAGGTAACGTCAAAATACATTCGCGTTATCGATTTTCAGGCGGACATGTGTTGTATTTTTATTTCACCCAAAGAAAAGATGAAGAAGCCGGAATGGTATGTGGGTAATTACCATATGTACAAGGAAGACATCGACATCCTCATGAGGGACTGACCAGTAGAGTTTCGTGTCAAGGTCATGGATGTTCCGACCGATTCAGAAGAAGATGAACCAATTCTGCGGCCATGCCCAATCATTGAGGAAAAAGGAAAAAGGAAGGAACCTGAAAGCCCGACAAAGCCAAAGGCGCGAAAGAAGATGAAAGAAACCAAGGGTCAGTCAGAAACAGTGCTTAATGAGGAATATTTCGACATGCTTGCCAAAAAAGTCACAGAACAGATGGAAGAGCTGATGACAGGCAAAGAGAAAAAGGACAAGGCCATACAGGATGACCTACAAAAGAATTGGCTCGCACTGCAAGGGCTTATGCAGAAGATGGATGATGTCCAGAAAAGGATACCTTTGTCGCACGACACAAAATCGGAAGGGAGGACGGGAGGATCCTCGCAGCAGACACCACCATAGCTAGCCATAATGCTACCAGCGAAGACTCGGCTCGTTCATCTAGACCCAATGAGCATAACGTTGTCGATGTCAGAATAAGTGATTCTGGATACAAAGGGTGTCAAGCGGGTAGAGCTCGACCTGGCCAAGAGTTCGTTACTTGGCTTGCACTTTTTGCACTTGCAGGTTGTAGACGAAATGCATGAAAGGACCATTGATTCAATGAAGTCCCAAGCTGAGTTTCAAGCCACAAATAGGCAGCTCGAGGAGTCTAGCTCGCGCACAGATATGCAACTGCACGATGAACAGGACCGTCGGCTACGATTGGAGGCCACTGTCACTGTTGTCGCAGATGACATTGAAGATTTCAAACCTAAGAGCGATCCTATGGACACCATTCTGAGAATGGGAGATATGGTGAAATCTCTGAAGACATAAATACTGGATAAGGAGATTCTTCATGAGGCTGATATTAACGCCCTGAAGGCAAAAATCAATACGGAGATACCATTAACTGAGCAGCAGTTAAGGGAGCAAGTAGTAAAGGCCGCAGCGCAGAATATTGCAATGGATGTGGCTAACTACCAAGATTTATTGAATACAGCTTCGAAGGCATTCACTACCTTCGAAGAGGATCCAGGGCTACTGCAAGTAAAGACCGCAGTCAAAGAAAAGCAGGTTGCACTGGAGAAGCTAGATACGAAAGTTAAGGCCCTTCCATCCAAAGACATGCTTCCGAAATAAAGGGAAATAACCAATTTGAAAAAGGAGGTACAAGCATTAAGGGAGAAAGAGACTTCGAGGGACGATCAGTCCCAACCACTACTACAGGATGCCATTGCAATATCACAGTAGATTGAAGACAAACTCAAGGACCTGCGCAAGAACCAAGAGAATTTGGAAGGACAGATTGCACAAGAAATAACTGTGGAGATTCTCGACACAGTCAGGCAAGTTGAGCACGGTACAAAGGAAGCAATGGAGCAGTTGGTCGGCACATTCAATGAATTCGCGGCAAAGCTAGCTCTGCAGGTCACGGAGCAGATCAAAAAGGCCGAAGCTGAAGGTGGCTCAAGGGCGAGCCACATGTAAGTGTTAGGGGCATGTTGGGCCTGGCCCAAGTTGGGGAAAATTTTGTGAACAGAAGGAGTTTTAGCTACGGAGCTAAGCGCAGCTCAATAAAAATACAATTTTGTGCAAGTGTTAGGGATGCTGCAAAGTTGCACGCAGCAACCAAATTTTGGCAATACTTAGAAGGGTGCTGCGAAGATCAGTGCTACGAGGAAGCAGTGCTACGAAGTGACCAATCCACGTGGAGCCAGCAAAGCAGAGTGCTGGACGGAGGACGGGCATGGGTACCGGTTAGACCGTCGGCGGTCTAGTTTTGGCAAAGATGTTTCAGGGAGGTTGAGCGGTGGCCAGGTGTGTGAGGCCGTTAGAGGAAGAATGGTTTGATGAAAGCAACTGGGAGCTGAGCTAGCTGTATGAGGCCATTACAGGAAGAGCGGCTCGAGGAAAGTGATATGTTGGTGTGCGCACAACAGAAAGGCCTATAGCGATAGGATGAAGGCGTGGAGGACCACCACGATGGAGCACTCGCTACCAGAGGCCAGCAGTTCGATTTAGAGAAACCGTAGCAGTTTTGGAAACCCTAAAGGTTTCATCCTTTAGCATTGTAAAGACATGACATACGGTCATGATCTATTTAAGGAGGCAATTTTGTATGGGAAAGGGTTGGTGTTGTTATAAGTTTAGTACTGAGCATTGTAAAATCTTTCTGAGTAAAGATATTATAAAGGCTCTGCAGCCGAGTGCGCAGAGACCTATCTGAGAAAGAAGAGAGTCTACAGTTGATCATGCAGACTAAGAACTGTTTTTCCCTTCCCAAAAGATATATATAACAACAGTTCTTGTGGACGTAGCTTCCCACCCGGGGAGTGAACCACATTAAATACTGTGCAGTGTGATTGTGTTGTGTATTGTGCATCTATCTGCTTCCTGTGAATGAATGTCTGGATTTTCCCTTGCATACTGTTATGGCAGGAATTTTATATGTATTTGCCATCAGGAGAATATGGAAATAATATGTTAAGTTCTGCATGGATAGATGAATGGTGAATGTTTGGTCTCTTCTTATAAAGCAGTAATGAATCCATTATTCGACTAAGTGTTAGATATTGTTTAAGCACTCTTACATTACGTAGTAGGAAGAATGCATGGTAGTTGGACCGTCTCCACACCACATGGTTGAGCGGTGAACACCCCGAGCGAATGGGTGAATGATTGAATGTTAATGATTTTAGTACTCTAGTTAACCGCAAGTATTTCAAGTCTGAGTGCAAGCTGCATCGGCCGTAGTCACAAAGAAACTATGTGGAAGTAGAATTCAGAGGTGTGGACCACGGTGTCGTCTATCACCGTGCAGTCTTTCCCCACAGCACACGTCCTGTGTCACACTGCGCAGTACGTCAGACTAAACAACTCATCACCTATTGTGGAAACTTGATTCCACAGTACCCCATAGATACACCTCGAGTGAGACCTCAACTTGCTCACAGGTTGTTGCTGAAAGGGCCGGTGCGAAGGGGGTTTTGTTGGTCAAGGGGAAACCGCGAAGAACCTGGGTCTTTATTGAAAACCCTTTGGGTTAGCATATGGTAAGCCAACAATTTTAATATAGGCCTCTGTAATGGTTTATTCTGGAGGAATATCATATTACAAACGTGCTCATCATCAATGAAATAGTCCTGAAAAAATTCCCATTCTCCAACATTCTCTGTTGAGGTGACATGAGGAGGTTGTTTAGTAATATTTTCAATGAATGGTTCCTCAAGCTCCTCTTCAATTGGATCAACACGAATCTCTAAAAATGGAATGCCATACATCATGTTGGAATTGGTTAACTCAGGATCTTCCATATGAAAACCTTTCCAGGGAAGGAAGTAAGCAAGAGTGTTTCTAATGAACAAGTCAATATCAAATAACCCAATATGATCTCCATAATTATGTCACTGCCTCAAAAAAAATCAAATAAACTAATGAGGGAAGTAATAGATTTATCAAGAAGGCCCTCATAAAACCAACATGAGGCATCCCCTCGCAAATAGTAATCAAACATCTGCATCATATGATCCTCAGGGCATATGTTAAATTCGCTCATATGTGAAAGGGATGTCATAACATGGAATCTGGCTGAGTGGTCCTCATCATGACCATGAAATATCGACAAGGGATATGATGTCTTTTCACCATCAAAGTGATTAGGAAATCCTAGGATTTTGAAGTAATCAATGGGAGGATATGCAAGGGAGATCCGAGAAGCAGTTTCTATTCTCTTAATATCCATATCGAAATAAAACAATGACATCAGTTTGAAATAATCATGGAGAATCTCAGGTACTTAAAGAGCAGTGCCGTCCATTAATGAGCTTTAGAATTTTCCATGTTTCATGGGCTCATCTACACACAACAAGTCTAAAAAAAATATGAGATACAATTTTTTTATCCCTTCATGGAGTCGTCATGTGAGAATAAAAAAGTGCATTTAAAATACTCACAAAAAAAATTATACTTTTTTTCTTTTCTTTGCATTTTTATAAAAAGGAAAAAAAGTTAGTGTAGTCTCCAGACGAGAAAATAAAAATATATACTCTAAACATTCATAAAACAAATCAAAAACAAAAAAGGAGAAAACAAAAATCCGTACTCCGGGAATAAATATATTTATCCTCAGCAACGACACCAAAAAATGTTGCCGCCGGAACACACACCTAGGGGTTATCACGGTAGAAATATTCAAGCTGCTTAGGTGCGTTCCTTGGGGGAAAGTCTCAAGTTGAGATACTATCACTCAACACTCTAATCATCCATCTAGGCCAACTCCTAGCGAAGCTAGGAGGTTCTACCTAAGAAAATAAAACTATGTCTTTTATGCTAAGTTATGAAAATGGAAATAATTCTAGGAGTTTGAAATTATTATTGAAACAAGAAAGCAACAACGAATGTTCTAATATAGCAGCATAGAATAATATTAACCACGACACATAGTTGTTTACATAAAATATATGTTGATAGATAAGTGCCAAAAATAGCGTAGATGGAGTTTGTTGAAAAGGAAATGTTGTGAAAGTGATTGGTGGTCAGTTTTAATTAATGGATGAGTGGATTAGCATGAAGGGGAATTCTCGATATATTGTGAGGTACTTGGGAATATTTCTGGATTTTACTTGATGTGATTCTGCACATGAATGTGTGGGCTAGATGGAGTAGGAGAGGTGTGTCCAACACTACACAAAATAAGGGTGCATCATGACAGGGCCCTGTTGTCAATTTCTAGTTCTTCTTGCTTTCCTTGCAAATTTTGGGGCCACAAAAAGGCAAACTTCGTCACTGCTGGATTTCCTTTATGTTTGAGGGGAATTGCTTTAATTAAGGTGAGTTGTTTAAATTAAGATGTTTTAAAATTAAAGAGTGTTACAAATTCGTTTATGATTTCCTAGCGATCATGCATGGTCTACAAAGGGAAAGAGCATACAAGAGTTGCAACAAAATTATTCGTTCCAATTTGAGATTTGTAAAAGAAACAAAATTAAAGTGTGAAACTAATTACTAAAGCAAGGAGTACCTTTTCCGATCATCCAACATCAGTGTGAGGGAGAGAGAAATGCTTGATTAGTATTTATTTTGCTTGGGAAATGAAAGAAGGAAAAATAAAACTAACTATATAGCCCATTAGGACGGAGTGTGTGCTTGTGTTGATGAAATAAAGCAAACATGTTAGAAAAATAATGCCATGAAATATGAGATCAACAGGAATCTCTGAAAAATGGAATGTCATACATCATGTTGGCATTGGGTAGCTCAGGCTCTTCCATATGAAATTCTTTCTATGGAAAGAAGTAAGCAAGAATGTTTCTAATGAACAATTCAATATCAAATAACCCAATATGGTATCCATAATTATGCCACTGCCTCAAAAAAATCTCAAAGAAACTTATGAGGGAAGTAATAGATTTATCAGGAAGGCCCTCATAAAACCAACATGAGGCATCCCCTTGCAAAGAATAAGCAAACATCTGCATCATATGATCCTAATGGCATATGTTAAATTCACTCATATGTGAAAGGAATGTCATAACATGGAATATGGCTGAGTGTTCCTCATCATGACCATGAAATATTAGCAAGGGATAAGATGTATTTTCACCGTCAAAGTGATTAGGAAAGCCTGGGATTTTGATGTAGTCAATGGGGGTTTCTCCACAAGGTTTTATTTGGAAAAAAATATAGACACACACATTGTGAATCATATAGCCATCCAAGATTAAACCTTATTCAATCATAGTGGAAATGATGATCAATAGCAATGAGATACTAATTTTCTCTCATCTAGGTGGTTCATGTAACTACCACAAACACCATTATGATCTACGGTTTGGGAGATGAATTGATTCCTAACTCATGGCATGTATGTTTTTCCTAGTACAGATTCTAATCTCACAACAACCAAAAAAATATTACAACGCTACACATATAAAAAAAGAAATGTGCAAAGATGCATTATTATTGTGTGGAATACAAAGTATAAAACTTGGGTTCCCCCGATTCCAAATTTTAGGTTTCTAAACGGAACAATTAGATATACAAGGAAGGAAATACATTTCCCAACTATCATCTTTTTTATTTCTAAGATCCTATATTACTTTTTCCTATATATGTTTTAGAAGAAGAAACCATCATTCAAAGTTTATTAGTGTTTATAACATAATAATTTTTAGTAAAATCTATTTGTATCTTCATTAATTTACATGTGTCATAACAGTTCAATTGGGTTTCTAGAAGTCTCATGGTCAAATTGGTGGTCAATGTTGAATCATCTTCTAGTTGGTGTAGATATGAGATAGATCATACCTACCCCACTTTGAGGATCGTGTGCTTCGATCATCTTATACACCAAATGAACAAATTGCCTTAGAGTCGGTCTTTCAGTTTTGTGTTAGTTGTGCTAATTTTTCAACCTTGTAGTGTATGGGGGACTATCCCTAGTCTTTTTCTCCTCAATTTGCAAAATGATGTCTTTTTAAAAAAGTCGATTTATTTTTGAAATCAAATAAGTCATGTCAAGCATATTGATCAAATTTTGTTTTCTCTTTTAACATCAATTCCTTGAACAACTTGGGCTTGTCCTTATTGAACACTCAATGAATACCTAAGTATGGTGGTAGATCTAGTTTGAATGTATTAATACCTATCGACTCTATGATATGGAATGTTCCCTATTTGATTGCTCCCAAGGAAATATATTTCTCTTAGCCATTAGTGAAACCATGTTTCACTTGAATTAGTGCTTGTCATTATGGTCCTTGTACTTAGATGACATGCTTAATGAACCTTTCAACTTGTCTCTTAATCACCATGTCTTATCGACTTCTAAAAAAACATGCTCTTCATTCCAAGATTAGTGGAAGTTGAAGGTTGAAGTCATACCTCCGAGTGATTTTTTGGTGGAACTATGAATTGCTCATACATGACAATTGTACATCATGCTATGACCCTATAATGAGTATTCAACAAAGAATATAGAAAACAACAATTTACATTTTCAAGGATAATAGAAAAGAACCTTATTATAGAGAAAAATTGCAGTGGTTTCTTCAATCCTTTTAAGGTATTACCTTATAATTTACATGGCCAATCTTAGGTAAGATTACATTTGGACTAGTGTTTATAATATAAAGACCAACTTGATTTTTGGTCATTCATATGCATTCCTTAACTT
Organism: Larix kaempferi; assembly: GCA_027924585.1. Lineage (NCBI taxonomy): Eukaryota > Viridiplantae > Streptophyta > Pinopsida > Pinales > Pinaceae > Larix > Larix kaempferi. Next base: position 11,411,484 of record BSBM01000085.1, on the reverse strand, counting down.
ATAGCAACCATTCCATGCCTACTAAACATTTCACAATGGCACAAAAGATTTGGCTGTATTAGCCTTATTCTTATATATTCAATTGCATGGACTTTGGTTCTATTTACATAATATTCGCACCAATTCCTTGCAAAGCATCCAATCATAAATCTAGAGCATTTCATCCATCTAAAAAATTGTTGTTATTGTACCTAAGAATAGGTACATATATGCATATAAAATTTTTTGTTATTAAATCTACTAAATTGCATCATCGTGAGTAATAAATCTAGCTTTAAAATGGGCAATCATATACTTGTATTTTATTTGACAAGATTCTTTCAATTATCACGGGTAAGCATGTCCTCCATTTTGAGAGTAATACAATGCAATATCACCAAATTATGACATTCGAAAGGATCCTTCTAGTTGAGATGTTGTGGGTGGGGAGAATTTATCCTGTGAAATTTGCACCAAGCTCCAACCACATGATTTTGCCTAATTGTGTGGGTGAGACAACACACAATGGGAGAAAAGTGTTTATGGGTAATTGAACGTTGATAGACGGTATGGAACACCCTCACTTTACCATTGAACCAAGTCCTTGTTGACGATGTGCTTGTATTGGGGTTATGTTCATGTTAAAAAGATAAATCTATTTTTAACTTTCATAACTTTCATGGAAAATCACTTTTGAGGGAACTAATCAGCATGATTCTCATCATAGTAGCATAATTCGAGTATGAATACGGATACGAATACTATTCGATATGGAAAAAATATGAATAAAAAAATCTAGTACGAATAAAATATGGAAGTAGAGTGCTTACATATAATACTTTTAATTAAATACTCACCAATACACCATAAATGTACATAGACATTTATATAATAGTACTCCTTGCAATATTTATTAATAATTATTTTTATATAAGATAGTATTAAATTGAATGGTGTTTTGTTTTATAATGTTTAAATAATTAAAGTTTGGTATTTTTAAATTGGTTTTAAAAATTTAATTGTTCACTATTAAAAATCTATATTCGTACCACACCTACAACGAATATTTGACGAATTCGAATTTGTTCCGAATTTCCATACACGAACTACCAATACGGCCGAATTATACTACTATGATTCTCATAGATTAGTTGCACTAGGGTATTGTGCCTCTAGTGGGTGACTACCTTGTGGAAAACATTGTGACAATGTATTTTTAGTAGGTTACCATTAATAATAATAAAAGGTCAAAGGGCACATACACATTCATCTCGTGACCTATCTTACGCTAATTTCTTTTTCAAACGAAAAAGAAATACCATTTATATTAAAAACAATATAAAGAGATACATAGTTCCAGAACCAAGTACAACCACAAATGGTCTGAAAAACATTTGCCACCCATAATGGACCACATAAAAATGACAGCAACAAAGTACCAAAACAAAGATCAAATACAAGCATAGTGTCCCAAACCGGCGAGAGATAGAACAGAGATACCCAAAAATCAATGGATCAAAGCCAAGAACCAAATAGTTCCAAGCAGAAAGGAACAAAATCCCACAAGGGACAACAAAACCTGAGAACTCCACAAGGAGTGAAAAGGATGTCCCATACAAGACACCAACCGCACAGACTAGAGTCCCGAAAATGAGCCTCCAACAAAAATAAACTAGCAGTGAGGATGACCAAACCAAGTCAACATCCAACAACAACACAGAGACTTGAGTACACTGCAGAAATACTAGTAACCTGCATGAATATGGACACAAAAACGATGATCCAGAAATATAAACCGTAGAATAAAGACAAAGTGGAACGATCACATAAAATATCGTCACACCAATCCTCCACATAAATAGTGCCTTTTGGAAAATATAAAGCCTATTTGGAGAGATCATCAACCAGTGAATTGTATTCTCTAAAAATATGAGCAAAGGAAATCTTCCTAAAACAATTGATCAGATGTCTCGTATCCCTTAACCAATAATCGAGCTGAAGAAATTTGAGTGACACATCACCCCGCGCCCACCCAATGATCACACTGGAGTCTCCACGGATACGTAGCAGCGGGATGTTCCGGGAATTGGATACAAAAAGGAGTAATAAAAGCGCAATGAGCTCACTTCTTGTATTCGAAACCCCGCCACAATTCATCCAAACCTTAAGCAAATTACTTTCAGTTAAGTGAATCACTGCCCCCGCACCACTGAACCGCAAACACCGTTGGGAGGCCCCATCAAATGCATCCCATGGACGAGTCTCCTCGGCACAAGGAGCCTAATGGAGAACATTACGAGTCTAAACTATAGGAGTGGTACCAGTAGATTCAAAGAAAGAGGAAATTATACAGCTACTAAGACAGTAGCACTGAGGAAACATCCCCTCAAAAATCAGACGGTTACGGGATTTCCAGATTTCCCAAGCCGCAAAAACAGGAAGAGATAAACAATGTCCCATCGATTTTGACCAGTCATTGAAGTTTTCAATAAAGGAACCATGCATCCATCTACACACAACACCAGCCCTGAAGCATCACTCCCGCCAAACAGATCGGGAGAAAGGACAAGTAAAAAACAAATGATTAACCAATTCTTCCCCAATACCACATAGAGTACATATATTCGGGCCACAACCGCCTTGCTTTTTGAGTGGAGTGTTCAGAGACCAAACCTGTTTATACCACCCATGCAAAGGGGGGGCGATGGACAAGACCATAGAGTCATAAGCCAGATGAGCCGTTACCATCCCCAACTCAGTATTCCATGACCACACCACTTTGTCAGTTTCCTCACACAGCTACAAGTGAATTCTTTTGAGACACAAAATATACTCATTCCATTCCGCCCCCAACAAACCATTGATACCCAGTTGGTTTGCCGAAATCCAAGAATGATGACTCCTTCTCAATGGATTTCAAGTCACAATCTGGTTCAGTGTATAATAACCCTTGGATCTCAATAAGAACCTAAGTTCCAGAGAGAGAGAGAAATATGTAGGACCCCCCAGAATTGGATCCTCTCCCAGGTGAATCTGATGACCATTCCTCGGGATCCAGGATAGCCAAGAAGCGATAGTCTTATATGAACCAAGTAGGACCTTCCAGATATTAGAGACTCCTCTAGTTCCCTGAAGTCTGTTTTGAAACCATTGAATCACCGAACACTTCTTGAGATATTTGTCTTTTATGATCACACACCATAGAGAATTGGAAAATAAGGCCCTCTAGAGGCTCTTTTCTTTTAATGCTTTCCAAAATAAAGACATATTCTTAATATTCCATCCACCTAAATGGAATGGTTGTGCCAATTTCTACCATCCCACTAGATGAAAATGTCACTTATAATCCCCACCCCCCAGATGAAATTGAAAATGCGTTTATGGATTCCTGCCACAATAGAAATAGGAACATTGTACAATGAGAGCCAGTGCACCGCTAAATTATGCAATACATATTTTGCAAGTGTAAGACGGCCACCCAGGGATAACCATCTCCAGCACCAATGAGAAATCTTGTTATCGAATCTCTTTAATAGCCACCACCAATCCTGCAACCGATAATTATTTGGCTTGATAAAGAAACCAATGTAGTTGGTACCCTCTTCTAATGGTTGGACATTGAAAGGCAACAGGATTCTGATCTGTTCAAAAACATCCACATCCACTTTTGAGAAAAGAAGAACATATTTTTCCTTACTAATGAACATACCAGAAGCTTTACAGAATATGTCTAGAATCCACTTTAAATGAGACCACTCCGGGAGCGATCCACCACCATATAACAAAACATCGTCCACAAATAAGGTATGGGTCACCACTGAATGTGGTGCAACTTTAATTCCCTGTAATTTATGTTCTCTCCTTGCTTTGTGGATAATCCTACTGAGGCTCTCAATAACCACCAGAAATAACAGGGGGGAAAGAGGGAACCCCTGTCTAAAACCCCTCGTGCTTTTAAAGAAATCGGTGGGCACACCATTTATGATAACAAAAAAAATAACCGATGATACACAAGCCATAATCCACTTACTGACCACCCAAGGGAGGCCAATCTGGATCAGTATTAGTCTTTAAAAAAGTCTAATCCACTCGGTCATAGGCCTTCACCAAATCCAATTTTAAAAGGATCGCTTCTAACTGCTTAGATTTGATAGAGTGAAAAGCCTCCTGAGCCACCCCAACCACATCCAGAATTTCTTGGTCATGTAAAAACCCAAATTGTTCCTTAGAAATATATTTTGATAAACCAGGCTTCAATCTCACGGCAATGGTTTTGGCTATGAAATTGTAGATTATCTTGTAAAGAGAGATCGTACGAAAGTCGTTGAAACCCTCAGGATGTGAGCAATTAGGAATAAGTGTCAAACAATTAGAATTAACCGCACCAAAGACAGATCCAACCAACCTGGATTCCTCCACTGCATTCAGAATATATTGCCCCATGATATCAAAGAAAGAGATAAACAGTTCTACAGACCAACCATTCGATCCCAGGATTTTTTCCTTGGATAAGCTCTTAAGGATATTCCCTACTTCAATCAAAGTAACCGGGGCAAAGATTCTATCCCCTTCCTCCTCAATAAATAGCCTAGGATATTCCTTTATAACTTTGAACTGCTCAATAAGAGTCGTTGTTTCCTAGTCCTTCAAAATATTATGAAAATGTTGAACAACTTCAGTATGTAAATATTTAAGAGAGGAGATATTTTCCCCACCATTATCATTGAGTTCCCAAATAGCATTCTAATTTCTCTCGGATTCCGCAAATTTATGGAAACATTTAGTGTTGTTATCCCCTGCCTGAATCCATAGAGCCCGAATTTTTAAACGCCATGTATCCTCCTGAAACCTCAGAAATTCCAGTTTTTTCTTCTCCAGATCAATCAATCTAATAGAATCAAGACCAGGGATGGAAGACAAAAGATTAGTTGAAAGGATGGCTTCAATATCCCCCTCAACCCGAGAGAGTTCCTGCAGCATTAACATCTTTTTTCTTTTTTCCCACCGGATAGTAAACGATTTAAGACATTTTAAGTTTTTACCAAGCAATCCATTGCAGACACCCCTGCCTCCACAATCAGGTTAGACCAAAAAGCAACAGCTTCCTCTCTAAAATCTAGATCTCTTAACCAAGTTGAATTGAATTTAAAAGGATAACTGACCTTTTTATCCGTAAACTCGAACTGGAGCAAAATCAGAAATCGACCACTAATACGAATTTGTTGAATCCATGATCTAAATCAAGTGAAAACTGATAAGATATTTTCGGCAATGAGGAAGCGATCCAATATCCTAGAGCTAAAATCATCTCCATCCATACCATTCTTCCAAGTAGGCGATAGAGGGTCCGATTCAATATCAATCAAGTGCCTGGAAGAGAACATATTCTGAAAGAAAGGCCCCAATGGGTCAATTTTTGCATGTTTGCCCCACACTTCACCAACTGACCACGTAAAGTTGAAATCCCTTGTTAGGATTAAATTCTCCAGATTGAGCAAGTTACCAGCATGGACCAAATCCCAAAAATCATGTCTATTTGAATAGGGCCCATAAATGTTAATGAAATTTAGTTCCCGATCGAGACCAACTAACCTTCCTGTGAGAAGGATTCCAACCTGTGACAAAAATGGGCTTAAATCCATCACTTGAGGATCCCAAGCCACTAGTAGGCCCCCCGATAGACCTTCTGCACTAACGGCACACATTTTCCAAAAAGGTTTGATTTTGGTGAAGAAAACTTGAGATTTCTCCTCAGAGACCATTGTTTCTTGAAGCATCACTAAATCAAGTTTTTTTAATAGAAGAATATGTTGAAGGGCTAGCTGTTTAGGGAGGCCCCCCACTCCCCGAATGTTTAGAGAAAGGAAAATCATTTTTTCACCCTAGCAAGGGCTTTAATATCTCTAAGTGCCCTAGAATCAGATGAAGGAGAATCATGACTATTACCCAAAGAGTCCACCGACTTACATAACGAAGCATCCTTTTTTGTACCCTTTTGGGCGCTTCTCGTTTTTAGAGGAGAGATATCCAATGCCAGACCACCTTCCTTAGCCTCGTGACAAGCCTTGTTTTTTAAGCAACTGGTCCCAGACGACCCAACAATATTACCCACCTATGGCTTAAACTCACGGTTTTTATGGAAAATAGGGATAGGTTTTTTTTTAACAATCTCTGAAAAAGGGGGCACATGGATATGTCACAGCTGATCCAATGGAGTATGCTCAAAATCCAGAGAGGATTCAAGTGCCAAAGTCTGCGCATCAGGAGAGGGATCACCGGGATTTAAAGGAGTATCCACTTCAACAGAGTCCATACTCCGACACCTCGAATGGGTGGGTTCAACATAAGAGGAGATCTGAATAGTCTCTTTGCGAGACTGAAAATCTGATCCAATACCATCACTTGACATTTTATCTCTAGGAGAAGACCCCTCCGAGCTTATAGTATTTTCCAGATCAGGATCCATAAAGGAAGGAGGAAAATTCTCATTTACTTGACGATCCAAATCAGATTTTTTTATTTCAAGCGAAATAATAAATGCTTTCTCTAATTCATTCAAACAATGAAAGGAGGAGGGGTCATATAATTTAATCTTACACAAATAATCAGGAGGAACCAACTGCATAGGAGAGATCCGATTTGAGTAGCCATCCAGGGAGCCCACCGCATCCAATTCTCTATCATTGCTATCCTCCGATGACCAAAGTGCCTCTTCCTCATATGAACGCGACCTATCCCGGAAGACCGAAGGACCCTTGCAATTCCGCCACAAATGACCAACATCCTTACAATTTGAACACCTGAATAGGATGCCCCAATAGTCAATTATTTGGGTAAATTGACACCCCCTCCAATCAATGTGAAGCTCATTGATCAGCCCAAGGGAGATATCAACCTCCACCAGAATGCACCCAATGCGCTTTTCAACACCATTCAGAACATCCCCACCCAGATGTAGGAAGTGACCCAATTGGTTGCCGACCAACTCTAACACATCCCTATTCCACATAGTAAGGGGAAATCCCGGTAATAAAACCCATAAATGACGAAGCTTAATCTGGGATTGCACCGGGTGAAAATCCATGTGCCAACTGTAGCTAGGGTTTTACCCCTACCTTGTGCAAATGAGCACCTACTAAGGAGAATGGACTCCTTAGCAGCAGTTCAGTAAATGTAAATAATTAAGCTAAAACATAAATTAAATTACTTCTAAAACATGCATGAAACATAAACAACAAATTTAAAGAATGGCTTTTTGTATTGATATTACCTCCAATGTGGAGGTTGATGAAGCTCCTTGCAAGGTCCAAGAGGATGCTCCAAGCTCCAATATGCTCCTTCTCTTTCTCCAATGGTGGGAATGGGCCAAAGGTGGCTCTCAAGGTGAAAATAGTTCAATGGTGAACTAGGGTTTCGAGAGAGATTTTGGCAGAGTAAGGGTGCTTGTGATTGTGGATATGGAATAAGGGATCTCCATCACCTATTTATAGTTTTTTGGTGGTGGAGTGCTGACCCATGGTTTTGGGTAACACATGGTTTTAGGCAGCTATATAGGGTTTTTTCCTCCTTTTCCTCATTATTATATATTTTTTATTCCCTTTTTGGGGGATTTTTGCTATTTTTGGAGGAAAAGGGGGTTTTTTAGCCTTTTTAAGGCTATTTTGATGGTTTTGTGGCCTTTTGGAGGCGTTTTAGGCCTTTTGGAGGCTTTTTAATGGGATTTTTTAGGATTTTAAGGGAAATATGGTAGGAGAATGGACAAATGAGCCATATAATGTGGTAGATGAGGTAGTGTGCACTTTTTGGGTGTTAACAGATTGCCCCCTGATGTGCGAGGGCAGGAGCTCATCGTATGGCCGATGGACATCATAAGTCATGAATGGTTTTCCTGGGTGTGGAGAGAAGAGAAGAGACAAACTGAAGCCCGGAACAACGATCCCGAACAACTACAAGAACTAAAAGTACATAACCTCAATAATGGATGAGGAATCATCTGATCATATGGACGAGGCGGGCATTCCCATGCTCGTATCAGGATATAACAATAACAATGGGGTCCAAAAAATGGGGACCTGACATATACATGACCTCAAAAACTGAATGAGGAATAATCTCAATATATGGACGAGGCGGGCATACCCATGCTCGTATCAAGATACATAAACAGAACTGTGAGGCCCAAAAAGGGGGACCTGTAAGATACATAGCCACCGTGTACATCGTAAGAGTCCAGAGGGGACACAAAATCTGGGACATACTGCTGGGCGGACCATGTCTGAGCTGAAAAACTGATATACTAGAATAATCAACAGTGCTACTGAGTGTGGTACCAGAGGAACTGATGAGCTGCTGGATCATAGTAACTGGGAGCAACAACCTCGATGGTACACTGAACTGGGATAAACCTGGGTACTCAAGGAAGCATATAGCTGAATGGCTTCCGAATACAATCGCCAACGCAGCCCGGACATCCATGGGAACATATAACTGGGCGTTCCGAAGTGACTCACCAATGTGCTAGAGTCAAGGGAAATCCGGGGTCTTCGACTAAAAACTGATGGGATATAATCCTACGCGATTCTCAACGATGCGATCAAGGTGCTGAAGTCGAGCATGTGAGAAACAACCACTCGGAGAGGCAATGAGGACTCCTCTCAGAATGATCCATAGGCACTTACCACAGATGGTGATAAGTCCAAGGCGTAGGGACCTCTAGGCCTATCCTCTGGAATAGAGGAGCTGTCGTCGACAGAGGGAGACCTGCAACTATCAAAGCAATGATGTTTCCTTGACAGGAGCGCGAAGTACAGGACCGAAATGTGATAGTACTGATGGCAGGGCTGACAAACTGTGGGGAGACAACTGGGCAAGTAGAGTGGGTGGACTCAAACTTCCTTTGTTCAGAGTATGATAATGGGAATGATCTGGCAGCATATGAAACTGACTAAGGGGAAAGGGATCATAGCTGTATTGGATCTGGGAAGGTGACTGGTCTGAGGGAGACTCAAGCTGTGGTAAAATGGCAGGAGACTGCAGAATACTCTGAACAAAGGTGACCTGATTGGGGGTGCTGCCAAGATGATCGATCATAGTGCCAAGAGGCACAGGAGGGTACTTCTTCATGGGTTAAGGAACTAGAAGAAGTGTGTGTAAAATGATACTGTCGTGTGGATTTTACGAGCCCAGGACAGTTCATGCTCGTGGTTGCTTTCAATTTTAAGGAGTCTGAAAGCGATAAGAAGACTCTGAAATGATGGAATGGTACTGTCGTGTGGATTTTACGAGCCCAGGACGGTTCATGCTCGTGGTTGCTTTCAATTTTAGAGAGTCTGAAAGCAAATAAGAAAACTCCAGGGGGTTGCTTTTTCGTAGATTTAGTCTCCAAGGCCCAAAGAAGCATAAAAGGATGCAATGAAGAACTCTTCTAGCCGGTGTGACTAGAGTATTCCTTTTTCGTAATTAGTCTACCAGGTCCGGAAAAGGGTTAAACTTATACCAGATAGACGCCCTTTCAGGTACTTTAGCGAGCATGAAAGGAAGCAAGATTGCTCGGCGATCTTTTCATTCTTTTAGGAGTCAGAAAAGAGCTTAACGGAAACTCCCAAAGTGCCTTTTTCGTAAAGGACTTGTTCGACCCGAAAAAGGGATAAAATTATACCGAACAAAAGGAATGGCCGGCAAGGAGGAAGGGTTCAATCAAGGATCAGTAATCATGATCAAGAATGAGGGTAGTGGGGAACACTGGTGGGCCTCCTTGCGGGGTAGTTGAAATGGTGGCAAAGTGACGAAACATTTGCAGTATGACAGGAGTGGAGGGCTCATGTAAAAGTGTGGAACAATCCGATGGCGGCCGATGTGGCACGCAAACCGAGGCAGCAAGATGTTTGGGACACAATGTTAAAATTGTACCAAGTGAGAGCGAGAAATGATCTCAAGCATCATCACGAGCTCGGAAAAATGAATCTGGCGATATAAAGGGTGTCAAAATCGGGTAACGGCCGATGTGGCACGCACACCCAGGCGACGAGGGCGTTTTGGAAAAAAATACCCGAAAAATATGGGGGTGAGAGCAAGAAATGATCTCAAGCATCATCACGAGCTCGGAAAAATGAATCCGATGATATAAAACATGTGAAAAACGGAGAACGACCGATGTGGCACGCAAACCGAGGCGACTAGTGGCGTCTGAAAAAATGGGTAAAAAATGACGGTGTAAAAATAATGCAATGAGATGACCATCATGATGGTCTCGGCGTGCTGATTCCAATGGTGGAAAATATGTGTAAAACAAAAACAACGAGAAAGTACACTGTACAACGCAGACCAATGAGGCCGCAGGTTTCTTTTATGGGTAAAAGCGCTTGAGATACAACCCATTACGAGGGTTGCGCAAAGGACGGCCTTCAGAGTCAGCTAAGATGTATGCCCCCTTGCCGAGGCAGGTCTGCACGACGTAAGGGCCTTGCCACATAGATTCAAACTTCCCTTTACCGGTTTTTTCATGGGCTTGGTCGTAGGCGAGGACGAGGTCCCCTTCATGGAAAGTTCGAGGGTGAACATGTTTGTCATAACCAGCTTTGGAGCGGTTTTTTGCAGCTTCGATGTTCTGGAGAGTGGTACGACGGTCTTCATCAGCTTGTTCGAGTTGCAGCAAACGCTGCTCGAGGGGGGAGGTGTCAGGGAGAAGCTCAACAGCGATCTGTAAGGCAGGAATCTGACACTCGATGGGGAGAACAGACTCTACACCGTGAACTAGATGGAATGGTGTAAAACCAGTGGCGGTCTTAGTGGATGTGCGGTAAACCCACAAGGCAGGGAACAACATGTGATGCCAATTGGACTTATGCTTGTCAACCGTTCGTTGAAGGATAGTTTTTAGGATTTTATTGATGGCCTCTACTTGGCCGTTCCCTTGGGGGTAGTAAGCAGAGGAAAATTGGTGCTCATACTTAAGGAGGGTGGATAACTCACGCCAGACGGCATCTTCGAAGTGTGAACCATGGTCAGAGACAAACTGCTTAGGAACCCCGAATCGAGCGATGACATGGTTGAAAAAGAAGCGGGCCGCAGTGTCGGCGGTACAATTGAAGGTAGGCATGGCTTCCACCCATTTGGTGAAGTAATCAACAGCGACAATAATATATTTGTGGCCGTTGGGAGACTGGGGTCTACATTCCATGAAGTCTATGGCCCACTTACAAAAGGGACCAACGGTGACGACTGGGTGTAAAGGAGCAGGAGGTGTCCGGGCCTTGGGGGCAAAAAGTTGGCAGTTATGGCAGTGTTTGACCGCAGTGATGCAATCGGTGAAAAGTGTGGGCCAGAAGTATCCGGCGCGGACGACCTTTTGGGCGGTGGCCATCCCTGAGAAATGGCCTCCGCAGGCACCGCTATGACAGTCATTAAGGATGTGTTCAGCTTCCTCGTGTGTAAGGCAACGACGAAGAATTGTGTCAACTCCGCGCCGGTAGAGGACATCGCCTAAGAGGAGATATTGGGAGGCATGGTGACGGATGCGACGGCGTCCATTACGGATAACTTTGGGTCTGAACTTCTGCGTGCGCAGGTATAACAAGATATCACCGTACCATGGGTCATCGGACGAGATAGTGAATAGGTGATTGTCGGGTAACTCATCGGAGATTGGTTTGGCCGGGAGAAGGGAAGGGAGATCAGTAATGAGCTGGGCAAGCGCGAGGGCTTTAGTGCTCTTAGGTGTTTTAAAGGTAAGGTCATATTCCTGGAGGATAATGACCCATTTAGCAACACGACCTTGCAGTAGCCGCCGGTTTAGAAGATAGACCATGGGGTTAGAGTCGGCGACGACGGTGGTGTGACTCATTAAGATATAGTGTCGCAATTTTTGTACGGAAAAGACTACGGCGAGGGAAAGTCTCTCCTCATATGGGTAACGGAGGGGTGGACCAGACAAGGTCTGGCTGACGTAGTAAATGACATGCTCCTGGTGAGAAGCGTCTTCTTGAACCAAGACTCCGGACACGGCATGCTCAGAAGCCGAGACGTATAGGATGAAGTCCTGGGAGAAATCCGGAGGGGAGATCAGAGGGGCTTGTGTGAGAGCCTTCTTGAGGGCTTCGAATGCAGCTTCTGCTTGCTCATCCCAGACAAAGGGTATGTGGGTACGGAGCAGGCGCAAGAAACCGTGAACGGTGGTGGCGTAATCAGGAAAGAAGCGTCGAAGGAAGTTGGATCACCCCTGCAGACTTTGGAGTTGCTGGAGCGTGCGAGGAGAGGGAAGGTCTAAGATGGCTTGGACTTTTAGAGGGTCAACAGTAATTCCTTTCTGGGAAACAATGAAACCCAACAATCGGCCTGCCGGAACACAAAAGACACACTTGTGTGGGTTCAAGCGGATTTGGTATTTGCGACAACGCAGAAAAACTTGTCGAAGGTCGTTAAGGTGGTCGGATCGTTTTCGAGAACGAGCTATAAGGTCATCAAGGTAGACTAACAGGATATGGACCAAGTCGTGAAAGCAATAGGTCATGGCCCGCTGGAAAGTGGCACCAGCATTTTTGAGGCCGAACGGCATGACGCGATAGGCAAAGGTGCCCCATGGGGTAGTAAAGGCAGTTTTGTACTGGTCTTCCTTACGGATCGGAATCTGGTTGTATCTGAAAAAACCATCCATGAAGGAGAGGACTTCATGCCCCGCACACGCATCGATGAGCTGGTCAATAAATGGCATGGGGAAATTGTCCTTGGGACAAGCGTGGTTTAAATCGCGGAAGTCAGTGCATACTCGAATGGTGCCTTATTTTTTGTTAACGGGAACAGGGTTTGAAACCCAAGTGGTATAGGCAATAGGATAAATGAACCCTACCTTGCGCAGTTTCTCAATCTCGGCCTTGACAGCTGGGAGTTTTGAGGGATGAATGGGTCGTTGTTTCTGACGAACGGGGGGTACATCAGGCCATGTGTCAATGTGGTGCTCTATAATGGCGGGGTCAAGACCAGGCATTTCGGTATAGGACCAGGCAAAGACATCACGGAATTCTCTGAAAAGGTTTATATAGTCCTCAATCTCTTGTTTACTGCAGAATGCTCCTAAAGTGATGAGTTCAGGGGCACGTCCTGGGGCAGCGATATCAACTTGGATAACAGGTGAGATGTTGGCCATGTTACCTTCCTCGAAGGCATCAGGAGCCAGAATAGGGTCCTTGAACCAGTCGACCTTAGTGGGAAGGAAGTCTTTGGACTCAACTGTGAATTGGGTAGCTGTGTTAGAGGAGGATTCTTCTGGGATGAAATAGGAACGGTGGTGCATATATTCCCAGGGATAATCTGGAGCGGTAAGGGCCTCAAGAATCTCCTCATCGGTACGGAAAGTTTGCGTCGTCAAATCGGTTGACGAGGGGGTAGTGGAGATCATATAGATGGCATTTAATCTCTCCAGAAGGGGAAGAGGCCGGGGGGTGGATCTCCTCAATGGTGGTTGGGGCCGTCTCAAGATCCAGATTGTTCATCTCATAGAGAGCTGCTCTGTAATCCGGGAGATCGGGACAATGATGGGAGTAATGCCCGTAAATACCGCATATGGCACAGAAGTGGTTAGTGCGTAGGGACTTGTCTTTAGGCTTGGGAGTGGGGTTGATTTCGATAGTTGGGATGTTGGGGTCATCATCTAGCATCTGCATGTGCTCTTGCAATGTTGGTAACTGTGGGCATTGGTGGGTTGCATGGCCCAGCTCGTCACACAGCGAGCATTTGGGAGGAGCACGAAACACTGGAGGGTTTTTTACTGTCTTGGAAGGTGGTACAGCAGTGTAAGGTTGTGGACCTCTGCCCCCAGTGGGTTTGGGAGTAGGAGGAGGAGTTGTGGAGGATGAAGGGGTAGATACACCGGGAGGTGGCTGAGAGGTAGTAGCCATGGGTTGCACCGGTTGGAGGACGACATCTGGTGTCGGCGGGCGAACGTGAGGCGAAAGATACCATACGGGTCATCCCAAAGTTAACCCAGGGAGGCTAAGGGTAGCCATGACCGGGGTGCTTACTACTCCCGATGGAGGAACTAGGAAGGGGATCGTATGGATAGGTGTAACACCAATGTGGCTAGGTACCAATGGTGGTTTAGGCAACAAGGGTGGTTGATTGTTAGGTGGTTGGTTGTCGTGGGACAAGGTACATAAGTCAGACACGTCCGTGGGGGCCGAGGGAGGCGGAATAGATTGGAAGGTGGAAGTCATCGGCGCGTCTGAGTAGACTCCAGGCCCCGTAGAGGAAATAAACGAGGTGGTGGCACGAGAAACAGGTTGTTCAACCATGGGGAGAACATTTTCAAGTGCCGCGGGAGCACTGGGATCATAGTAAGTATGTTGGTCGATCTTGACCACGCGTCCATCATAGGGGAACATCATGGTACGAAAGACCGAGGAAGCGACCGCCCGCATAGCATACATGTAGCTGCGACCGAGTAAGAGGTTGTAATCAAGCTGGGCATTGATGACCTCGATATCGATGAGGACGGTTTTACCACCTAACTGGACAGGGACATTGGCTAGGAGACCTTGGGGCTGAGCCGAACGTCCGTCGTAGGCGCATAACGCAGTGGTTGACTGCTGGAGTGTAGGGGATCCCAACTTCTGCCATACGAATGTAGACATAACGCATGTGGAGGCACCCTCATCGATGATGCATCGATGGATGACAAGATTCCGAACGGAAACAGAAACTTGGAATGCTAAGGTGGAAGGCAGGTGTGGTTCGGACTGGTCCAAATCAAATGCCATCAAATTCGAATCATTTGGGTCAATCCCCCCAATGGCGGAGAGTAAAGTCTTGCGCTGGGAAGGGCAGTTCTTCAAGACTTCTAACACAGACATGGCTGCGGGAGATTGGGCTAGGTCATCTACAATGTTGTAGTTTGACGCAGCACGTGCATTGGGGTTGTTGTTGATACGGCGAAGTGGGAAACGAGCTGCTTTGGGAGCGCCATCGACCGGCGGGGGAGGGATACGTAACGCTTGATCAGTGGGATGAGCGTTAGCGGTTTTATCAGCGGGAAGGGCTTCAGAGGTGGAGCCATATTGGTTCCGACGGGTCTGTAGGTTGACATCATTGGAAGACATCATCAACAAGTGATGGGTACCTGAGTCAAACATGGGTTGATCAGGAGCGGCGTATGTGATCTGTTGTTGTTGGGGTTGCGCGTTAGCTTGAGGGGCCAACGGCTGAGTGTTCACCATGCCTTGGGTTGGTAAGGGGTTTTGCAGCACCAAAGGTTGCTGCTGAGGTTGTGGGGGGTTGGGCGGTGCTTGAGGAGCCGCATGCCCTTGGCGATGGGCATCATCAACCCAAAGTTGTCGAGCTCGCTCCAAATGTGGGCAAGTATGTGTGTAGTGGCCATAGACCCCGCAGATAGAACAAGGATGGTTTGTTCTCAAATTAGGGTTTTTAGCCTGCTTGGGTGGGCGATCAGGGTTTTGGTTAGCGAGGGCCGCGTTGTTGTTGTCGGGGGGATTAGCCGGTTGACCAGCTTGGTCTGCAGGTTGGTTGTTCCCACGATTACGGCCTTTGCCGCGGTTCTGTTGGCCCTGGTTGCGTTGGTTGTTCTGGTTCTGCTGCGGATTTTGTTGGGCGTAGACTTGCCCTTGAGCAGCAGGTGGGTTTTGAGGTTGTGCAGGAGCGGGAGCAGGCTGCGGTGGATGGTATGTAGGTGGAGGCTGCACAGGTGTGGCACCTTGAGGAGGTTGCTGATATGTCTGCGGAGCAGGTTGTGGATTTGCCGCAGGGGCTGCCTGTGGCGAGTAATAAGCTGGTTGGGCCTGTGAAGGCGCAGGAGCTGGGGCAGCTTGCTGATAGTAGTAAGGCTGAGGTGCGACTGGGGGGGGCATAAGCAGGGGGTGCATGCCCGAAGCACTGAGGTGGACCGCTGGTTCCATGGGAATGATGGGGATGTGTCATGGGAGCATATGAGTTGGTGGCCCCAGACTGTGAGGTGGCCCGCGAAAGGTCGGGGCCAGAGGTAGGACGTGCAATAGAAAATGGTTGAGGATGCGAAGAAACACGACCGATGATGCCGTCTGCGGCGTGGGATGCCCCCGGCGCATCGTGATGGGAGGACTCGCCGCGAGGGGCGTCAGGTATAATGGTATAGAGGTAACCCGACTGGGCGTAAATGAGGTCGAACTATTGGGCCTTAAGGATGGCCTCTTCTTCAGACAGGGGTCTTTCTGATGCCACATCCTTAGCAATAACAGGGAGAAGGGATTTGAGGAACCAATCTAGGAAGATACGGTCGTCTAGTTTGATCTTGCATAAGCTACGGCGTCGATGCCACTCATGGATGTGGTCCGTGATATGGGTAGCCGTGTTTTGTCTACAAGATAGGAGGATCTCAACGCCCGCGTCATAGCGGACAGGCAACTGGAAGAACTGCAGGAGTGTCGAGGCAAGGGAATCAAAGGTGGCATGGGTCCCATGAGGTTGCTCGATATACCATTTGGGTGCAGAGCCAGTGAAGGTGCGCTGTAAGAGACAGAGGCGAACAGAGTCATCCACTATGGAGTTAGAGGAACACCATAGGTGGAAAGACATGATATGGTTTTGTGGGTCCTCACCTGCCTTACCCTCGAACTTAGGGATGTCAGAGGGGAGCTTGGTAGGCATATGAGGCCACGTAGGGTCGTGTCGAATAGGGTCGTTGGTCAATCTGGCCAGGTCAGGTAGGTTGAGGCTAGCCATGAATGGAAAACTGGAAGAAGGATGTGACACAGTAGTGGGTTGGACCAAGTTGGGACCAATGCCCCCAAGTGGAGGGACAGGATTTGGGATGGTGCCCCCAAGTGGGGGGACTAAGGTGGTGGAGGATGGTCCAGCACCACCATGGGTTGTGTGAGCCACTGATGTAGTGGTGGTATGTAGGCCAGCTACGGGAATAGGAATGGTAACCGGGATGGTGGATGTGCCCCCCATCGAGGGCATTCCTAGAGCAGGTGTGGTAACTAGTGTAGTGGTGGATGTGCCACCAATGGTCCCTATAGCGAAAGGAGTGGAAGTCGCGCCAGCCATGGGGCTAGTAGGGGCAGTGTAAATAGGGTTCTCAGACTCTTCTTCAGAATCAGAGGTAAAGTAAGGAGCGTCAATATCTGGTGACGGAGTCCTATGTCGCTGACGAGTGGAGTCAAGTGACAAGGCTCTAGATCTGTGATGAGTGGTATCAACGGATAATGATCGGAATCTATGAAGTGTGGTGTCAAGAGAACCGTGCTGTGGGGGCTCGCCCTTGAGGCGCCGAGAATGTCTCGGGGACTCAATGGTGACGGATGGTGTCAAATCTCTGTGGGTTGAGGTGAGTAGAAAAACAGCTCAAAAAAGCCTAATGCAACCGAGTGTGCAGAAGGAGAGCTCAAAAACAAGGCACTCAGGCCAACAACCAACTCAAAACACCCACTGCAACAGCTGTGCTACAATAGGTGGAGTATCAACAAAGATGGTCAGAATACCAACAAGCAGCAGGTTTCCTAAAAAGAAAAAATGGTGGACTCACTAGACCAAAGGGAGGTAAAGGAGCATGCAAACACCTAACTAAAAGTATTCTGACTCAACTAAACATATCCTCTGCAAGGTGATGAAATCCAAGTCAGACAATATGAGTAGGAAAGCCAAGTGGCTATGATATCCCCCTACCGGGAGGGACACCGGGTAGTCAATCCTAGAAGAATGGCAACTAAGATACCCCGTTCATGACACGTCCAGAAAGGTGAATCTGCCGTTTAGTT
The DNA here is from genome assembly GCA_027924585.1 of Larix kaempferi. NCBI lineage: Eukaryota > Viridiplantae > Streptophyta > Pinopsida > Pinales > Pinaceae > Larix > Larix kaempferi. The sequence continues at coordinate 11,393,764 of BSBM01000085.1, read as the reverse complement.
CGTTGACCGCAATACCCCTATACAGGGATATCCCGCGAACCGCGAAAGGTAGCCCTTCGGTTACTGAATGGAGTGCGGTATTCCACTTAGGCCTCCGGAACCAGTCTCCCGACTTCAACCCTCCTAAGGGAGAGGCCCTCTGATAAACTGGTCGTGACCGTGCCAAAAAGTACTAGGGGATTTTGGTTCCCTATTTGGACAACAACTATGTCTCAAGTGAAATAACCGAGGGGTGTTGTTGGAAGCCTATCCCCCCGATCCTACCTAACTACAATGATTCTTTTGTGTTCCCCAAGTGGGGTTAGAATGTTGGTTCAATTAGGTACTTTTTAAGGCTCACTTGATTTATGTGACAGAGTGTGTGCTCGTGAGGTTATGAACCCAAAATAGAAGTGCCACAAGGGGGGCAACTTCTAACTATCAATAATGCTGGAATTGAAACTTTAACTTGCAAAATTTTTTGAATTAAAAATACTGAAATTTTAAAAAGATTCTGTAAAGGGAACAGAAATTATGTTGCAGAAAGGCTGTAAGGAAGTGAGCTGCAGGTAGGACAGGGGGCTGTTCATATGCAGAAAATATTGCAGCAAAAGGGGCTGGGCTCAAAACAGGAAGAATGCAGAAATCAGACCGCGGGTCTGTGGTGAAACAGAACAGGAAGACCGCGGGTTTGAGGGCAACAGTGGCGGTCAGGTCACGGCTTTCGGGCCAACAGACGCAGTCGGGACGCAGAAAATAGGGAAAAAGACGCAGTCGAGTCGCGGCAAAAGGGCTAACAGACGCAGTCGGGACGCCCGAAGAGGCAAAGAGCCGCAGTCGGAACGCGGGAAAATGGTCGACAGGCGCAGTCAGATCGCAGCAAACAGGCGGATTAGCCGCGGCCGGATCGCAGGTAACAGACTTGAATCCGCCGGCAGGGCATCAGAAACCGTCTGAGAGCCGTGGTCGGGTCGTAGGTAAAGGCCTGAAAGACGCAGTCGGGACGCGACTGCAGAGGGAAAAAGCGTGGTGTGCGGCGGCCGAAAGGGACAGCCGAAAAGAAAAAATTATAAACGAAACCAGAAATTCAAAATCTAGGGGAGTCACCAAAACTGTAGCTAGGGTTTTACCCCTAGCTTGTGCAAATGAGCACCTACTAAGGAGAATGGACTCCTTAGCAGCAGTTCAGTAAATGTAAATAATTAAGCTAAAACAGAAATTAAATTACTTCTAAAACATGCATGAAACATAAACAACAAATTTAAAGAATGGCTTTTTGTATTGATATTACCTCCAATGTGGAGGTTGATGAAGCTCCTTGCAAGGTCCAAGAGGATGCTCCAAGCTCCAATATGCTCCTTCTCTTTCTCCAATGGTGGGAATGGGCCAAAGGTGGCTCTCAAGGTGAAAATAGTTCAATGGTGAACTAGGGTTTCGAGAGAGATTTTGGCAGAGTAAGGGTGCTTGTGATTGTGGATATGGAATAAGGGATCTCCATCACCTATTTATAGTTTTTTGGTGGTGGAGTGTTGACCCATGGTTTTGGGTAACACATGGTTTTGGGCAGCTGTATAGGGTTTTTTCCTCCTTTTCCTCATTATTATATATTTTTTATTCCCTTTTTTGGGGATTTTTTCTATTTTTGGAGGAAAAGGGGGTTTTTTAGCCTTTTTAAGGCTATTTTGATGGTTTTGTGGCCTTTGGAGGCGTTTTAGGCCTTTTGGAGGCTTTTTAATGGGATTTTTTTAGGATTTTAAGGGAAATATGGTAGGAGAATGGACAAATGAGCCATATAATGTGATAGATGAGGTAGTGTGCACTTTTTGGGTGTTAACACCAACGTTGGAGCATAAGGTTACCCAAGCCTTTGAGCCAAATCCGTTCCAGAATCAAAGTTGCATGGGCTTCCTCCCTGAATTTGAATCCAAACCAACTCTTGGAAAGTATAGATACCCTAGGAGTGTAGTCCAGAATGGGTGCCCAAGTTCTCATTACCCACTTCACAATGTCCTTCCTATTCATGGCATTGTAGCTGAATTTTCCAACCAGGGAGGTCATGTTGAGCTCCACTAGCCCCTCCAACCCCAAGTCCCGACCCACATTCAACCAATGCTCACCAGGGCGTCGGTTTAATGAGCTATTTCTCTTGTTGGGTTTGATGGTGCGTGACACGACTAACAGATCCTTTTCCCCCAGTACCTGCGTCTCATTTCCACTTCCGGCAAAAGTCGGGACGACAACTAGAGGTTTTTTGTTTGAGATCGACAAGCTTCCCGTGTTTCTGACACCCGTCACCCGAACCTTTTTGGTCAACAGGCCTTTCCCCACACCTGGCACCACTTTTTCCTTGGCATGCACACCACTTGTCGCATCCTCCTTTTTCCCGTTTAGGATTTCTTTATAATATGAATCCGGTTTCGTGATTCCAGTTTCTTCGATCCAATAATCCATTTTTTTTGGAGTTATCAAAATAGGACCAGTCGTGTTCTGAGCTTCCCCCATAGCCACTGAAATCGTTTACTTGAAAACCCGTTGGAAAAAACAACGGCAAAAACAACTTCCTGTCACGAGGCCAACCAACACAAGCCCCAAACAAAGGAGTCACCGACTACCGTTCCCAATCAACGCTGAAAACAGAAACCCCGCCAACACCTCAACATACCTGACTAAACCGTAAAAATTTGAAAAGGGGCAGCAAAAAGAACTCCTATCCAAGGTTCTGACAAAGACTGGCCACAACTTACATTTGGCAGTAAAAACCATAAGTTGCAAGAGAAGAATAAACTCACCTCACCAATGGAGAGACTCGAACCGTTCCGAGTAAAGAGTAGGGAGACCACACCTCCACCCTCGAGTGGTGCAAAAGCTATTTTAGGAAGGAATATCCCCAAAGAAGAATATCTCGACTCATATAGCTGGAAACATATGGTTACCTGTTTTCGGGCCAGAAAAAACAAGAATATGGTAACCTGATACCGACCCAAGTAAAACCAAAGTTGTCACCAACTATAGCTTCCCATACACACCAAAACTAACCCCCGTTATCATCGCATCATACCCTAGCTCCATCCTACTCCAAGATCCCCCCAAAGGATTGGAACCTATCTTAGGCTAATTTCATGACGTGAATAGGTACACAACGATTTTGTGGTTTAATACAACAATCTACCATACATATCCTACATTATTTATTGTTTTGTTTTGCACTCTTGTTTGTATTGTATATTCAACAATCAACACGTACAACTAACTCTGTTGACATTAAATCAATTTTGTACTCTTGTCACCAAATTGTTAGTGCGTAAGATTCCTTTGTTGTTCCGTATTATTATGTTTTACTAATGCGTTGTACTTACAGTAGCATGCTTTTTTTTCAAACAAAAAAATAGCTTTATTCTTATATTAAAAATATATGAGTGAGTGTCCATACAATCCTCCACTAGGAGATAAGCACATTCTGACCAAAAAAGACCGAGACGAGGCGAATCAGATAAAGCCAGATACAAAAACATCCAGAAAATCCAATCGAGCCATGTGAAAAGACAACCACAAGAGGCACAGCGTGCCAATCTTGTGGAAAAATGGAGCCCCAAAAAAATAGTATGCCGAAAAAAGGAAAAAGAAGAAATAACATATAAATACCGCCACAAAAAACCCACAGCCACCAAAAAAGACCCCAACTACCAGCTTGAGGATGCTGATAGGGGAATACACCCACATGAAGAAAGAAGCGAGTGGGACCAAAACTCGTAATGAATACATCTGTCGACCGCCGACAAGGCCCGCTTAGATAGTATATCAGCCTGCATGTTGTGCTTGCGATATTAGTGGTTTATCGACAAGTGACCAAACTCATTTATAAGTGATCCCACCATATCCATCCAAGAAGCAAGCGCCAATGAGTGAAGTGAAGAGCGGCCACACGCCCAGTCAATAATGAGTCAAGGAGTCCCCAACAATTTGCAATAGAGGAATATATTTCCGCTTAGCAAAAAATAGGGCCATCCAAAGGGCAAGAAGTTCGCCTCTAGTGTTGGATCCCATGCCACCGTACATCCAGATATTATAGACTTGGTACTGATTTATAATAATATCTGCACTGGACCCACATATCGCTCCACCATGCTGTGAAGCCCCATCAAAATAGGTTATAAGATCAGACCAGAGGGTGATAGAGTCACGTATCTTTACCCGAATATCAAGGCATGGCGATGAAGGATCAGAGGTAGCCAAGAAGGAAGCAGCCACCTTTCTCGTCAACCATGTAATAGATGATGCCTTACCTTCAAAAATAAACAGGTTCTGAGCCATCCAAATCTCCCAAAGGATATAGACAGCCAAAGATGTATATTGATGGTTAAACTTTTTCCAGTTCTATAAACAAAGTTGTATAGAGTCCCCATTCCACACACCAATGTCAAAGAAAATAACCCGAACAGCTCTCCACAGGCTGACTATATACAGTAGCATGCTTATCTTGCACCAGTGTTGTACTTTTGTTGCACCATATATGAGCTTGCACACTCCCATATTTTAGTATGTTATATTATCGATCGTTGTTTTTTTGGTACTTAGCTGCCACATTTTTTTTCCAAACTTGTACATGGCTAGCTAGTATGCCTTTTCCTTCCTAATTATCCACTTTAACTTTTAACTTTGGCTATATATATATATAAATATAATTCCACTTTTAACCTTGGCAAAATATATATCATCCACTTTAAATTTTAACCTTGGCAAAATATATATCATCCACTTTAACTTTTAACCTTGGAAAATATATATATATATAAATGGTTGATTCATTCTTCATAAAGCCAATTTATAAATTAAACTTTACATGCATTATATAAAGTGAAATAAAATAAAATAAGGGAAGATTTTTGCAAAAAGGGAAGCACCACTAAAATGGGTAATATGATGAAGTACACGCAAACGTTCATTGATAAATAGTGTCACACACATTATCGATAGGATTGTGAAGTCTAAAAAATAAATAGGGAAAAAAGTTAAGAAATTAATAGGAAAGGGAAGATTTTTGCAAAAAGGTAAGCACCACTAAAAGGGTAATACGATGAAGTACAAGCAAATGTTCATTGATAAATAGTGTCACACACATTATCGATAGGATTGTGAAGTCTAAAAAAGAAATAGGGAAAAAAGTTAAGAAATTAATAGGAAACATAAATAGAACTGATAAGTTAATTGAAGAGTCCAAAAGATGATGGCAAGACTTAATACATGGTATCAATGACAAGGACAAAGTATCAAGATTAATTAAAAATTGAGATGAATTAATGATAGATCTTTTAATTTATGAAAATTCACCAATAAGGTTGAACTCATCGCCTAAAAATCACAAAAGAAATTAAGGTATAATAAGTTGGTCCTGTTATCACCTAAGTTGTACTTAGTTGGATTTCAAGTGCACTGGAAAATATTGAACAAGTGCACTTGTTCATATCTAGAAGTTCAGAAGTCTAATAGGCCACTTTTGGCCATTTTTTCATTTTTTTTTACATATTCATACCCCACAGGGAATTGTCATAAGTTGACATAGCATGATGACTTTTTCTAAAAGGCTTGGCCTTCCTAGGATTTAGTCATCAATGCGGTACTCTATAGTGTTTTTTCCTTGTTAATTGTGCGTTGCTCTGCAGCGACGTATAATTTTCGAGTTTTCCACTCACACCTCCAAAGCTGAAGTATTCACCTTCGTGGTTAAACCTTAGGAGGTTATTAAAGTCTAGGTGTCTATGTATATTACCATGCTAGTCATCAATTTGGAGTCATATGAACATGTACTAGGTCCCCCATAGGTTTTTAAATTTTTCTGCAAATAAATTTTTTTCCCATAAAATAGGTCAATTTTTTAATGTTTTAATTATAAAAATAAAAAAAATCATAAAATAGTGGTTAGGAGGTGGAATTTGTCATGGGGGTGCTCGTTTTCTAACTCAGAGCACCCACTATACCCCTAAACCCACTTTGAGAGTGAGTTTAGTAATTTTTAATCACTTAATGTCATTTCTCTCGAAAAAGTGAATAAAAATGCCAAAAAATAGAAAATAAAGGCAAAAATCAGCCCCTTGATATTTGGAAACTTGTCCCAGACATGTTTCAGTTAGACCAAATTGGTGGAAATCAGTTGGCAGTCAAGTCTAAGACAAGAAGGGAGATAGATCTATTGATTGGGGTCTTGATTGAGGATCTTATGAGGTTGGGCGCATTTCTTCAAGAGAGGGCTGCACTTCCTTTGACAAGGTGGAACAATCTGCTTGGGATGGCTGAAAAACTCCTGAGAGGTGGCGCCAGTCCCCCTTGGAGCACTCTAGCTCACTCCCAATGCATCATATCTTCTCTCAAATCACTTTTCACATGTGTCAAGAGGATATCCAATTAAGGAGTGTGCCCCCTCTCTCTCATTTTCCTATTTAAGCAAGTGTCGGGATCCTCATTTATGATGGTTAGAGGACCGAAGGGATGCTCTAGTTTGTATTGTATTGTATTATCATTTGGAATAAATATGGTTTTGAAGGAAAATATCTGGTGTATGGTTCATTGTGTGTGCATGAATATTGCATGGCTTATGAGGTAATCTGTATTTTTTTTTTGTATCTCTTTGGTTGAGCAATGGAATTTGAAGAGGAGCTATCTCCCAGTAGGTAAGAGAATTTCTTTTTTGACTATTCTCTTTGCTTGTCTGCTTTAGATCTCTTAGATGGGCATGTGCATTCTTGTTTGATTTCCATGCTTTCTAAGTTTTCATTGTAGGCAACACCAATGCTTGTTTTAACCATTCGTGTTCAATAATTTACAAGTTGATGCAGGCATCTAGCTTGAACAGTTGGTTGATCTTGTTTGACTCCTCCAACTTTCAAGCACTTTCAAGGAGCATAGTCCCCCCACTTTCCACCAACAAATTCCCTTGCCCATAAATTCCCAAGCTTATAACACTCCTTTTATCCCTCTCTCCTTCACTTCTAAATAAAAATTCTTTCTTTTGGTTACAGTTACTTTCATATATGCTTAATTAAATTAGTTTCTTTGAATATCTAAAGGCTGATTTATTTAAGTATTCTACTAGCTCCAAGACTTAAAGCTTTATATTTATCATATCTAGTTCATTTTTTAGTACCGGTGTTTATTTCCTATCTTTCAGTACTCAAATATTTTATGCTTTAAACGTCTTTTTGGGAACATTTGGTGTATAATAGGTGGTTGTTTTTTCACTTTTGAAGAATGGGTAAGAGGAAGTGTTGCCGAAAATTCGAAGAATTCAAGACATCCAAGGTCTCCCAGATTAATTTACCTCAATCCTTTTTCATTTGTGAAACTTATAAGCCTTTGGTTCCTCATTTAAAAGGACCAAAGGAAGCCACCTCTTAAATTGTAAAAATAAATAATAAAGGAAAGTGGGCTACTCAGCGCCCACACCCCCCCCCCCTCCCCCACCCGGGGATCTTGCGTCATTTTCATGGCATGGCTCTTTTTTGCTTTATTCTTTTATTTTATTTGCTAGCTAGTAGAGTAGATTTGCTTTTAATTAGTTTAATTAATATTTCAATCTTTTCTTTACAATTTTCAATAAAGAGTAATGAACCTGGATTTGCTTTCCCGAAGTACAATAACTGAAAAGGATTTCCTTGAGTAGGTGGTACTCATAAAAGAGATTCTTAGTTCGTATTAATTAGCAGAACATCTTATTAGTTATGCAAGTTCTTTTACTTTCACAATTAACTGGAATACATATTTTTCACAATCTCTGCATATGCTCTTGTCCATCGCAAGCTTGCATGAGCTTTGGAACAACCAGAAACGGGATTCATTGCACTTAATAAATCTCAACGTCTAATTAAAAAACTCACATCGAATTAAAATCAATCCCCTTAAAGGGAAGAAATCTGACGTCTCTCCTTTGTCTCATACGGCCAAATTTCACGAAGAAAAGGGAATAACTAGGTAGGGATCGCGAGGCCCCGTCGGGATACACCCTCATTTGGTGTCAGTATTGGACATCGCCCCGCGAATCTAATCTAACCCTTCTTCTTCTGTGAAACCACATTCGGAAAATACGGACTTGTTCCATGTACCTCAGGGTATATCAGAGCTTCCTTTCCCGTAATCATAGCATCCATAATAATTAAAACTGACCAAGAAGCACTCGCACAACATTTCTTTTCAACAGACTCTATTTACACTATTTTGGCACTAGTCTATCAATTTACTATCATTTGATTAAACATATATGTGTCGTGGCTAATCTTATTCTCTGTTGCTGATATAATTCATACTTGTTGCTCTTGATTCAATATTTCATTTCAAACTCCTAGATTAACTTTCATTCTCGTAGCTTAGCTTAAAATCCACAGTGTCTTTTCTTAGGGACCAAACCCCTTGGATTCGCTAGGAGTTAGCCTAGATGGAGGAGTCAAGTATCAGGTGACAACACTTGACTTGAGACTTGCTCCCAATAATGTACAAAGCGGCTTGAAAAATTCTGTTGCGTTGTCCTAGGTGCATATTTAGGCGACAACATTTTTGGCACCGTTGCCATGGATAATTTTTTAATTCCCGAGATACGACTTTTGTTTTATCTTTTTTTGATGAATGTTTAGAGTATGTATTTTATTTTCATTCAGCGACTCCACTAACCTTTTTTGTTTTTTAATAAAAAATTCAAAGAAAAGAAAAAATAGAATTTTTTGTGAGAGTGTTTAAATGCATATTTTTCTTCTCACCTGGCGACTCCATTGAAGGGATAAAACCCTTGTATCCCATAAATTTGTTGAGACTGGTTGTGTGTAGATGAGCCCATGCAATACAATAAAATATCTAAAGCTCTATTTGAAAAATCCCTTGGTTCAACACAAGACATATTTCATGGTTATAACAAATGAATGTCGTTGATTTTCGATATGGATGAGGAGTTAAGGGAGTCGTTTGGTGCTCAGATTGCTAGAGAATTATGTCCTATCGTATTCTCAAGCATCCCAGGTTTTCATAATCTTGTTCATGGAAGTGGGGATGCATATAAATGGGTTCCAGTTTTTCATGGAAATGGTGACTCATCCATCTGGCACATCAAGTCTTTCCTTCAGTTTCTGGCTGACTTCAACATTAGTTGTGAAAATAATATGATGTAGATGTTTGCTATCACTCTTGAGGGAGATGCTTGTTACTGGTTTTTCTATGGCCTCCCTAACAAATGAATTACCTCCCTTTCAAGTTTCCTTCACATATTTTTAAGCAGTGGCATAATGATGGGGGTAGTATGAAAGGTTTGGAAAGGCTCCTTAAAGCATCCTTTACCTACTACTTGCCAAACACAAAGTATCACAAAGTTATAGATGATGACCCTCTTCATATGGCCATGGTAAAAAACTTTGAAGATATGGAGCTACTTCTACATTACTTCAGTAAAAATGATGACAATTGTATTCCACATCTACGTTTTAAAGAAGACTTAAATGAATCACATGCGGATCCCTTGATTGAAAATATGGTCAAAATCCTTCCTCATATGGACATGATATCAACATTGAAGACTTGAAGTTTCCGCGAGTTTATAATTATAACATTTTTTTCAGATCTGCCTCATGAGGGACCAATGACTGAAGCCCATGCAGAGCCATTAATTGAAGATACTGTTGAAGACCCTCCTCGTGTTGAAATAATAGAAAATGCTAAATATTTGAATAAGCCTCAAGTTTATTTCATTAAAATTGATGACATTTATATGCCAAATATGCCTCAGAAAGAGACCATTACAGAATCCTTTAGATAAATTGATGATGAAGTCTGTAATGTGTTTGATGACACTTCCTCATGTTCTCCACATGGTGATGAAAATTGGGAAAACTAGTTCTCTTGTGATATTTTTGAAAGCACGCCTTTTGAAGATGATTGTTATGAACATGAAGACGATGGGTATAGCCAGGGATGTGCTGCCAGTGATGAAGACTCTCTCATATCTGACATATATGGGGATGATGACTATTGGACGTTTATTGAAAATCCCATTTATGAGACTTTTGAAAATCTTATTGAGAATCCCATCTATGATATGTCCAATGAAGGGAGTGTTTATCTTGAGACTATGGAATATATTGATGTGGATGAGGAGCATTCAATGTTCTCATATGATCATTCAAAGCTATATATAAGTATCAGTAATGAATATCTAGAGAGGTAGTACAATGAAGATTCAGATTGGATGTAGTTCATTGAACATCAATCCGAGCCTTCATCATCACATTCAGATATCCCTCATGATTAGGAGAAAATTTGGGCTTATGTTTACACAGAGAGTTATCATCAGAGAATCCCTTTAGATGAGTATGATGGAGTAGTTGATCTTCCTCATTGTACAAAATTTTATATCAGTCCTATCAGTCTTGGATGGAAGAAGCCCGCGGGAGGACTTGCCAGTTTGGGAAGCAATTCAATGATATTTTTCACACCTATGACCTCCCATTCAACCCTCCCATCATGAATTATCACACAATTTTTCATGTTTCAATAAATATATCCTTGCTTTGGCTGGTAATAAAAGATGAGGCAAAAAATTGTTATATTGCTGAAATGCTTAGATGGTTACATTGGATTTCTGATTACACTAACATTTTGCTTTATATCATGCTTAGAGTAGGAAAATAAGCTCCTTAAAGTGAGCATTTACTTTCCACATTTCTTTTTCAATATTTTACTTTTTACGTACTTAGGAATAGCAGTCTTTTTCCGTTAGTTGTTTTCTTTTGAATAAGGAAACTTATGGTTCATTGGATTTTTCATAAGAACTTGTGCTACTGAATATTTTTCTGTCAAGTTGATATGTTTTTACAGATTATGGAAACCGAATATTTTGGTGTTCTCGCATTCTCTTCTTGGCAGAAGACAAGATTGAGCACACATCCCACAGTTGGAGCCAGATGTTATCCACCTAAGTTGCACTTAGTTGGATTTCAAGCGAATTTGCAAAGATTGAGCAAGTATACTTGTTCATATTCAGAAGATTAGAAGTCCTAGCAGGCTAGCTTGGCCTTTTTTTTTAATAAGTTTGCATGTTCATACCATGCGGGGAATTGTAATAAGTTGGCATAGCATGATGAATTTTTGTAAAATAATTGGCTTGCCTAATACTTATACATCAATGCGGTACTCTAGAGTGTTGTTTCCTTGGTAATTATGCATTGCTTTTCAGCGACGTATAATTTTCGATTTTTTCATTCACACCTCCAAAGTTGGAGTATCTTCCTTTGTGGCTAAACCTTGGGAGGTTATAAAGTCTAGGTGTCTATGTATATTAACATTCTATTTATTAATAATGAGTCATATGAACATGTACTAGGTCCCCCTAGGTTTTATTTTAAATTTTGCAAATAATTTTTTTCTTCGTAAAACACGTCAATTTTTTAATGTTTTAATTATAAAAATAAAAAAGTCATTAAATAGTGGTAAGGAGGTGAAATTAGACATGGGGGTGCTCGCTTTCTAATCCAGAGCACCCTTTATACCCATAAACCAACTTTGAGAATAATTTGAGTGATTATTTATCACTTAAATGTTTTTTTCTCTCGAAAATGGCCAAAAATACCAAATAAATGGCCCAAAAGACATAAAAAGACAAAAAATTATCATCCCACAATCAAAGGAAGTTTGTTTGGGTCTTGTATTTAGTGATTGGAAATCATATCTAGATCATATCGGAGGGTAATAAAGTGGATCAAAGGTGTATTGGAATCAAATCAAGTGAGGGAGAGTTAGCTCCATGAAAAGGGGGTGCACTCCCTCATGAGAGGGGCACATTTCCCATGTGGCACTCATTTGTGGCTTGGTGAAAATATCAAGCGAGGGTGCTTCTACCATCCTAAGAGGTGGAGCACTCCTCTCTAATTTAACTAGCTCTCAATCCCTTGCATCAAGGTATCACCTCCTATTCACTCCTAATTCACCCTCAGTCATCTCGAGTTAGCTCATGTGCCCCCCTGGGCCTCTCTTGGGATATAAAAGCAGGTCCTTGCCTCTTATTTTTTGGATGGTTAGAGGACCAAAAGGATGTTGAATTCTTGATCTTGTAATTTGTATTATTTCATGGAATAATAGAAGGCTTTGGAGGTAAATCTCTGGTGTCGGGCACCATTGTGCGTGGATGAACATTGCATAGTTTATGAGGTAACCAATATTTGCTTGTATTTGTTTTGTTTCTTTGGTTGTTGTAGGCCTACAAGGGGAATTAATCATAGTAGGGTAAGGAATTTCTTGTTTGACTATTTCTTATTTATTAGTTGCAATAGATCTTCTAGAAGTACATGTTATTTTTGTTTAAATGCAAGTGTTCCAGGTTTATTTTGTAGTTAACACCCTGGCTTTTAACCATTCGTGTGAAATAATTTACAAGTTGATGTAGGTATCTATCTTGAACAGTTGGTTGATATTGTTTGACTCCTCCAACTTTCAATCGCTTTAGAAAAGCATAGTCCCCCCTCTTTCTACCAGCAGACTCCACAACCCAAAAGTTCTCGGGCTTCCAACCTTATTTCTTTCTCTCTCTCCTTCACTTTAAATTCAACTTTCTTTTGGTTACGGTTCTTGCATATTTAATCTATTTAGTTTCTTTTCTCAAGCATATCTAAAGGCTGATTTAGTTAAGTATGCTACTATATCTAGAAGTCTAAAGTAATATTTTTAGAGTAGATCTAGTATTGTTAAGTACTTGTGCTCATCGTCTAACCTTCAATACTTAAGTTTTTTAATGTATTTAATGTTTTATTTAGCACATTTGGTGCATAACTAGTGGCTAATTTCTCACTTTTTATGAACATGTAAGAGGAGCTGCTGCAAAAAAATCAAAGACCCGAGCCATCCAAGATCTCAGTAGCACCCAACTTTCCTCGAAGTCATTTCTGAGAGCCTTGTAAACCTTTGGTTCCTCATTTAAAAGGACCAAAGGTATCCACCTTAAAGATTGTAATTTTAATAATAGAGGCAAGTGGGCTACTCATCGCCCACACCCTTCCCCCCCTGGGAGTCCCTAGGGGTCTTGCGTTATTTTCATGGCATGATTTCTTTTATGCTTTCTACTTTTATTTCATTTTCTAACTAGTAGAGTAGATTTCCCTTTAATTAGTTTAATTTTATCTCAAGTTTTATTTATCAATTTGGAAGAGTAACGAACCCGGATTTGTTTTCCTTAAGTATGGTATCACTGAAAAGGATTGCTTTGAGTATCCTGTACTCGAAAAATAGATTCTTAGCCTGTAGTAATTAGCAAAACATATTATTAATTTTGTAAGTTCTTTTACTTTTGTAAATAATTGGAAAAAATATTTTGCACAATCTCTGCATATTATCTTGTCCATCGCAAGACTTATTGAGATTTATAACAACTAGAAATGGGATTCGTTGCACTCAATAAAACTCAACATCTAATTAAAAAGCTCACATTTGATAAAAAAAATAATCCCCTCAAGGATGGAAATCCGATGTCTCACCTTTGTCTCGTGTGGGAAAATTTCACAAAGAAAAGGGAACAACGAGGTAGTGACCGTGGGGCCCCATTAGGCTACACCCTCATTTGGTGTCAGTGTTAGACATACCCTCACGACTCCAATCTATCCCTTCTTCTTGTGTGGAACCACATTCGGAAAATATGAACTTTCTCCACATACCTTAGTGTATATCGTAACTCCCCTTCTTGTAATCAACACATCATAATAATTGAAATGGACAAGAAGCACTTGCTTAACATTCTGTTTCAGCAGACTCCATTTATTGTCTCGACACTGGTCTATGTGAACAATCATTTGCTTAAGTGAACTATACATGCTTTGATCATTTAATCAATTTGTTTGTTGCTAATTAAATCACATGTGATGCTCTCTTGTTTCAGTAATCATTTCAAACTCCTATATTAACTTTCATCTTTTCGTAACTTATCTTAGCGACCTTAGTTTTATTTTCACAGGGACCACCCCCCTTGGCTTTGCTAGGAGTTGGAATAGACAGAGTATTCAAGTATCAGGTGACAACAATTGACTCGAGACTTTCACCCAAGGACGCACCAATCAACTTGAATATTTCTGTCGCATTAACCCCCAAGTGCGTATTCTAGCGACAACATTTTTGGCACCATTGTCGGGAATAAATCCTTTTATTCCCAGAATACGACTTTTGATTTTTTCACCTTTTTGGTTTTTCTTTTATTGATGAATGTTTAGAGTATATTTGTAATTTTCATCTCGCGACTCCATTAACCTTTTTCTTTAAAAAAAATCAAAGTAAAACAAAAAATTAATTTTTGTGAGAGTTTAAAATGCATATTTTTCTTCTTGCATGGTGACTCCATTGAAGGTGTAAAACCGTATTTCTCATAAAATTGTTGAGACTACTTGTGTGTAGATGAGCCCATGCAACATAGTAAAAATCTTTAAAGCTCATTAATTGACAACTTCACTGTTTCAGTACAAGACACATCCCATGGTCATTTCAAGTATATACTTTTGAATTCTTTTATGGGTGATGATAAGGAAGGACTTCGTACTCTCCTATTTGAATCTTTGCCCCCATTAAATTTCTCAAATATCCATGGTTTTCCTAATGATTGCTATAATCCTAATGGGCTATATGATGTTGCTCCAAAGTTATGTGGAAATAATGGTGATTCAACCACCCATCATATTGCTTCTTTCTTCAAACCGGTGGTTGATTTTAATATTCAGCATGAGGATGACTTGATGATCATATTTGTGTCTACCTTGGTGGGGAATGCAGAGAATTGGTTCTATAACCTTCGAGAAAATTCCATAGTTTACATGGTTGAATTTTTTGAATATTTTTGTTGTCATTGGAATAAAGGAGAGACGGATGATATTAAGAAACTTATTAAAGAATATAAGTCCCTCATCCCTAAAGCATAGCTTGAATTCAAAGAGGAAATCCATAATGACCCCATTGAAGAGATTTATGAAGCACCCTTGTTTGAAGACACTGTTGAAGATTCGAATTGTGTTTCCATGATAGAAAATATTGAAGATATAGAGCTATCTCAGGATTTTTTCAGTGAATATGATCACATGTGTATTCCATATTTACCTCAAGAAGAAATCCATGATGAAATTTGGGATGTGTATGATGATAATCCTCCATATTCCCCACATAGTAATGAAGGTTTGGAAAGTTTAATTCCTTGTAACATTTTTGAAACCAAGCCTTCAAAGGATGATTATTATGAACATGAGGATGGGTATCGCCATGGATGTGATGCAATAGATGAAGACCCCCCCTTGTCACGTCCCCTCCCATCGATCCAATGCAAGGAGGGGAACATGACTACAGATCTTGGGATTTTTACCAAAAACTTAGCCTGCTTCATTAGATTCATACAAATAAAACAAATGTGTGCAGATGCAAATCAACATAGACATGCACAACGGAATTAAACTATCCACACACATTTTTCATGCATTTAACATTAGAACAGAACAATCCATAATTAATTAAAACATTATAGAAGTAAAATACGCATAGAGAGAATACTTATCTCGATGTAATGTTGTCCCAAGCAACTAGCTATGTCGCTACAATGTTCCACCCAACCATAGGCCAGTTGTGTTCATCAATATCTCAACACAACTACCACCCTCAAGTTGGGCATGATTTCTACAAGGAAAAGGGGACTCTCAAGCTGAGCACAACCCAAGGAAACTTCACATCTAAGCCAAGCCAGTCCACAACGGGGTTTATCAGGCCAATGTGAACCCTTCTATTTTTGGATGCTTGCATTCAAGATCAGGCCAAAACAATGGATACCCAACCCTTAGACATCAAGCTCAGTTATTGGGCATGGATACCCATTTTTAACACAGGGATTTACAAAACATGATGTCCATGGGTTTTCCCCAATCATGGCACATCAAAATGACTTATGTGGAGGGAAAAATCGACCAAAGGGGAACAACTCAAATTTCCCACATATATAGGGGCATTTAAATGGAGAAAACTACCTCCCAAGATGCCCAAATCGGATTTATTTTCTTCCCCGCAGCTCTGTAACACACTGAAAATGGATTCTTGGCTAAGGAAAATGAAGGAAAAAGATGGAAAACATGAAGGAAAATGCCCTAGATAGCTCAGATTGCGTGAGGGAGAAAATTCAATGGTGAATAATGGATTGGGGAGCAATTCCGTGGGTGTTTTCTTTCCCAAGAAGCAAAAACACGTTTTTCCAAAATGGTGGCTTTCCCATACTCGAATTTGGATAGCCATACGTCCCCATTCCCCAAGGCATTAACTACCTCAACCAACTCTTGGAAGAAATAAATAATTGGGTACAAAAGTCAACATGGGTAGTTGAGGGTTTATGTGTTCTCTCATTGAAACTTGGCTTGAGTTGATTGGATCCAAGGGTTTGAATATTTCCCTCCCAATTCCTTGTAAAATCATGCCCCCATCTCTTGTTGCATTGCATAGCTATTTGTGGGTATTTTATTAAAATGCAAATTTACATGATATTTGCAATTCCATTGTGCCTGGCTAGCACGCAAACCATATGCATCACTAAATCGATGGCGGGACCTTGGCCTTGAGCTCCTCACCATGATTTTATCACAATATTACATCCTTTACATTGTAATGCAATGGGGTCAAAATCAGGATATTACAATCCCCTCTCGTCCTCGGTGTTCCAATACTTAGGAATACACACGCGCTTTACACATGTCCAAAATTCACAAAATGTGGCAGGTCTGTCCTGCATTTCATCTTTTTTAATTTGAACCTTCAGGAACAAGTCCTTTGGTTTCCCCAAGTTGCTCCTCTTGGATTTGATCTTCCAGCTCCACAATAGTCCCTTCCTTTTCTTTACCTTCCAGCTGATCCACAAGTATAGAAACTTTATGGATACTATATTTCTTGTTGTCCTTTCTTGGGCAGTTACGGAGGAAATGATTTCCTCCACATTCCCAACATTTCAGTGGCTTCTTTTCCTTTACCTGCTCAATTTCCTTTGAATCTTCCATCCTTGAGCATTTCTTAATGGCTTGATTGGATGAATGCCTCTTCATACTACCCTTTCCCTGACTGATTTCCCCCATAATGCTTTTTACCTCCCTTTGCAGACAAATAGAGTCCCGCAAAGCCCCGTGGTTCATCTCATTCTGCTGCTTTTGTAGCTTGAGCATCTCTCCAAGATTTTCTTGGGTATGGGAAATTGTTTGAAGAAGATCTTCAGCCAACTCCAACCGCTTTTGGTATGCTTCCGTGGTCAATATGCACAGCTTCCCACACTTTGCTTGCTAGCACCACTTGCCTTGTAACAACTGCAATCAATTGCTTTCAATTTCTCACCTCTGAAATTCATCATGGCAATTCTTGTTAGGCCAAGCATAACATAAATATTAAAATTAGTCAATTATTTTCCCAATGGACATGGAAAGTCCATGCTTTACTCGTGAGACTTCCACACTTTTCATGATTTCCCAACATACACATGAACTCATTCATGTTCATCCTTTCACAGGGAATTAGCTATTTCAGCATTGACAATTTATTTCAAGTAATTAAACACAATCAATTATGAGCCATATCATGCATTCAACAATTCTATGTTTTATAAATGCATCAATCAAAAAGGAAAGAGAAGAGTAAGAGTTTTTTCCCTTCTTAGTCTTGTTTCAATCCAGAGCCACACCGCCACTATGGTTCCATGCTCCTTAGCCTTTTTCACTTCAATGTGAATTCTTGACTTGCCCTTACTTGGCTATGACACTTAGTGTCTAAGGTCTGTGTTGGGTTCCAATCTACAGGTGTAAACTAGACCTTCAGTTTAAATCAATCCGGAGTTTGTAAAACTTAGAGGCATATCCCAAATATAGGGATCAGTCCTAGACTTAGTCGAGAATCCAGTTGCTCATAAAATAAACCCAAAAGATGTTAGAATGTTGATGATGAGAAATGCAAAATCCTCCTTACAGAATCAACTTCGTTTGGTTTTCTAATCTACTCAGCAATTCGATCATGAAACATTATGTAACTAAAATCAAATAGAAACTTAGATTTTTAACAAGTGAATTACAATGCTCAAAATGTTTACTGTTGGAAATAATCAACTACTGATTTCTTTTACAAGAAAAATGATTCACAGTGTCCAGCTATTCTCAACAGTCTTGATATCAAGCTTTAGAAATGAAATCGAAACTACTCCTGCAATGTTTAACCATTCAATCCTGAATAAAACTCATAACCCTATGCTATAATGGATTCTGTTCAGATATAATTTAACTCGAACTATAATGCATGAATTATTTATTGAAAAACAACTCTACTGGATACCTTTAATCGTACTAAGACACAGTAAAGAAAAGTATGTGTGCACGTTCGTCAATGGGGGCCCTCCAATGCTCCACTCACACACACGCAGGAAATATTCACAAGCTTTTAATACTCAGTCACTTCATTATCCAAGCACAGTTCATACGCAGTGAAATTTCCAGAAATTCTCAGATTCTTAATTCAAAAATATATGTCTATCATCCAAGAGGTTTTCCTCTTTCAAAACAAATAGTTATATCCCTCGTTTCTGAACTGAAACGCTATATCTATGGAAAATTAATGATGACATCGAAAATAACAATCTTCCTATATTCGAAATCGCCCATCATCTCCAAGAAAATAGGCTAGATCGCTAGAAAATCGAACTGCCCTGTTTTTATGCGAGATGACTGCACAGGTGGTCATCGTTGACCAACATTGACTTGCCACCTGTGAGAAACATACCACAATTTTGTTAGAAGTTTAACCATCCTTGGATATCGAGGATCTTCTTCCACTCTTCAGTTTGTGCCCAGCTGGCCTGCAAGTATCCAACCTAGGAGAAATTATGGGAAGTTAGCACATTCTGTAATTTTGAATAAAATCTTAATTTAAATGCCTTAAAAACCTCATAATTCAATTTATTAAGAAGCAATGACATTTATACCTTTGACCAAAGTTTTGTGGATGAAATTAAGGTTTTATGGATCAAGTATGAAGGTTTATGGAGAAAACTGGAAGGTATTTAGATGGAAAAATTGTTAAATTTTCAGAATTTACTTCAATCTGATCTAGGATCTTAACTGAGAGAACAACATGTATAGAAAATCTACAGCATATCAATCATGGACACAATAATGCAAGCACACAAGAGACACAGAGTTTACTTGGGGAAAATCATAAAGGTGAAAAACCCCAATAACTTCCTCAAAGATAGATAGACCAATGATACAACTAGAATACAAGAGATAGTCTTCTCCTAGCAGCAGAGCCTCCTCCTCCACAAGTGCGCCACTCTCCCAAGTGTGAGTGAGAGAATAGAATGTATAAAATGAGAGAGACACACTCTCTATTTATACACTAACTTGACTTGAACTTTACTCAACTAGGTCGGCCTCAACTTAACCACTTAACATAATGCTGACTGGGCCGACCCCCACTAGGGTGGTCTAATAACCCTTTGACCCACATGGCCGACCCCCAATAGGGTGGTCTAATAACCCTTTGACCCACATGACTTATACAAGGCTGACCCCAACAAGGTGGTCTAATAACCCATCAAGTATAAGTTACGACACTTACAATATAAATGATGACACTTCCGTATAGAGGAATAATAACATCTCTATAGGAATACAATATACATATATGTGAAATACATTCCGAAGTTACATATACATCAACACTCCCTCTTAACTAGGACGATATTTCTCGACACAGGTCTTCTAGCACAAGTCTTCTTCTCTGGATCATCGTCACTGGATAATCGTCATCATCATCATCATCATCATCACTGCTGCTGCTATCTCAATCAATCTCTGAATCTACTCGTCATAGGAAGTTCTACAGAGCCAGTCCTTTTTCATACTGGATGTAGGCCCACCACCTATAGGTCTTCGTCATCACTGGCCATACTGTGGAATCCTCAGGACTTATTACGTGCGTCACAAAACCTCGAAAGAGCATCCCAGGCTGTTACAAGCACACGACTCTACCTATAGGATCTCCCAAGGCCATGTTATATGTGACCTCACCAAAAAACCTCGCAAGAGCATCCCATGATGTTACTAGCACACAACTCTACCTATAGGATCTCCCAGGGACAGATTATATGTGGTCACCACAAAACCTCGCAAGAGCATCCCAGGCTGTTACGAGCACACAGCTCTACCTATAGGATCTCCCAGGGACATATTATATGTGGTCATGGAAAAACCTCACAAGAGCATCCCAGGACTTATTACGGGCACACAGCCCAACCTATCGGATCTCCTAGGGACATATTATATGCCATAGGACAAAACCTCGAAAGAGCATCTACCAGATATCCCAGGGCCAGATTATATGCCATAGGAAAAACCTCGAAAGACTATCTGCAGATCTCCCAGGGAAAAATTATATGTCCTCCCAGAGAAAAACTTCGAAAGAGCATTTGCCAGATATCCCAGGGCCAAATTATATGCCATAGGAAAAACCTCGAAAGACTATCTGCAAATCTCCCAGGGCCAAATTATATGCTCATCTGCACAACCTGATCCACGGCCATAGAGTATCAACCTGATAATCACCATACATCATCCTAATGTATACATGATCATCCTGATAATCATCACTGCAACATCCTGCTGCAAGTCATCTGGAGCAACATCTTGAAGCTTGTCATCCACGATCATCATGATCATATCATGCATCTACCAGATGCATACCAAGTATCTACCTTATACATATCATGATACATTATCTACCTGATCATACAATGTATCCACCTGATACAAATACAAATACATGATCCACCTTATCATACCTGATACATATCAACATACATGATCTACTTGATCATACAGTGTATCCACCCGTTATATATACAGATACATGGTCCAAGCATCCAACATGATGCATATAGAAAATACATACAAATGATCCAACTGATCATATCCAACATCCAACATGATGCATATATACATAAATGATCCAACTGATCATAACAAGCATCCAATATGATGCAATGATCCAACTGATCATAACAAGCATCCAATATGATGCATATACATATATAGAGTAGTAACTGGAGCATCGTCTTGATGCTCATCATCCATGATCCTCCTGATCATCATAGCATCGTTCTCTTCAGATCATCTCATCGTCCACGAAGCACAGCCTAGATGCACATCATCCAGCACTTACACCACCGACATGGGAGAACACATCTACCACCATTCGGGGAAGGCTCCAGCCCTTACTTTCTCACCATGGGAGAACACATCTACCACCATGTGAAAAATGGCTCAACAATTACATCATGACCAAGGGAGAACACATCAACCATGTCAGAAAAACTCATGTGCATCTGCATCTTCCAGACTCATCACTTCCTTTTGGAAGGAACCTCGATCTGAAGTGCACCAAGCCTCTCTTAGAAGTACTCAAACTGCACTTTGGCCAACAGCTTGGTCAATACATCTGCAACATGCTCATCCATCACAACATACTCTGCTTCGGCTGTACTCAGTGCTACGCAGGACTACTTCCTGCTAAACCAAGAGATCACACATGATCCCATACTGAAGCAACACCCATAAGTGCTCTTCCTATCTACAGCACTGCCTGCCCAATCTGAATCAACATAACCCTACAGGTTAAACTTTTGATTCACATCATACTTGAGCCCATAATCAATTGTACCCTTCAGGTACCTCAAAATATGCTTTACAACTACCAGGTGAACACTCCTCGGATCCGTCAGGAATTGGCTCAATGTGTTCACCGCAAAGCAAATATCTGGTCTTGTGTTCGTCAGGTGCATCAAGGACCCAATCATCTGACGATACATAGTGATATCAAATGGCTCAGAGGAAGCATCACACAGAAGCTTCAGGTTCGATGACATAGGTGTGGCCATAGCCTTGCAGTCCATCATCCCGAACCTCTTCAGGATCATTGTCCAAGGAAGATTCCATCTGTACTCTGCCACACCTCCATGAAAAAAACAAATTGTGCATCATCCCCAAGTTCTTCATCTCGAACTCGGCAGCAAGCTTCCACTGCATGTCAGCAATCAATCTATCCTCACCTGTTATAAACAGGTCATCCACATACAATAGTAGTATCACTGGATTTCCTTCCTCAACCTTGTAGTAAAGGTTGGAATCCGCTTTACTCTTGGTAAAGCCCAAACTGGATAGAAAGCTATCTATCCTACCATACCAAGTTCTCCACATATATGACTCCCTGTCATGTGTCTCAGAACCAAGTGGCTGCTCCACATACACTTCTTCTTCAACTACACCATTCAAGAAAGTTGTCTTGAAATCCATCTGGTGTATCTTCTATTTCATCACTTTTATTTTTCTCTATGCTGCCATCTGCAGCATGCTTGATCTGATAGTTCCATTTGGAAGTCACAACAGACTTCCCTTCAGCTCTTGGGACCGCATCCCAAACATCGTTCTTCATGATCGACAGATCATGGCATTCTTCCTGTATCCTGGGAACTTCAATATCTTCAATAGATAATTTTGTTGCTTGAACAAATGTTGTAGTCCTTCTTTTGTAGGTGAAGGTATACGGTCTTTTCTACAAAACAAGTTAAATTGCATGATTAGAAACATCTCATAATTTTTAGACAAATTCTTACACATAAAGAAATATGTCATACAATCATGCAATTATCTTAGCCAATGCTTCAATACAACATTTATCCATGTTCCACAACTTTCTAGATGCCTTTCAGTCTCTACCAGAACATTGTTAAGAGTTTGCACTACTCCCAACATGTCAGCAAAGAGGTTTCATTCTAGATAAGTAGCACTGGAATGTTGTACAGTTCCATAGGCCACTTACCCATCACATGCATATTACTAGTATATTGTTCATTAATGCAATCATTCTAATATGTACAATACATATCCTAAGTCTAGGAACATGAGCATGTACATCATTGAACAATTTTATTTAAACAAACAAATATGCAAGAAATGATAATTAAAAATACTTATCTTTGTTTGGTTGTTGGGTGGACTCCCTCTGATTCTTTGCTTCCTTGCAGGAGCTGCTGAAGTATCTTTTTCTACACCTTTCTGTTGTGGAATGTAGAAAGATGGTCAACTCCCTATGAATATCTGCATCCTTGCAGAAACTACTAAAGTGTGCTCCTTTGCTTTCTTGCAGGAACAACTGGAGTGTGCTCCCTCTTGATCTTTGCTTCCTGGATTACCTATCCTTGAACTTACATCCATCCTTAATCACTATGCATGCTTATTAGTATCATCATTGTGTTATCCTTGAGGTCTCATACATAATCACACATTTATTAGTATAATCTTAATACTATCAAAACACAATAATCTTAGACATGTATAGTCATGATCATTCACAGATAATAAACATTAGTATTCAAGGTTTCAGGGAAGTCTTCTTTTACTCATGCATATTCTTATTTGATCATAGGACTCTTCTGATTAGTTAAATCATCAATGCATAAACCCGTGATTACTCAAACCTATACCTTCATGATTCTTCTGGTTAGTCATATCATCAATTATGGTAAGAAACATAATATGCATACAACCACGACTATCCAAACCTATGACTTCATGAATAATCATTATCAACAACACAACAGTATAAGATCCTAACACAAGGTAGGATTCTAGCTTGATATAGGAAAAACATACTTGGATTAGCATGCTAGCTAGTTATGTATAACATACCCGCATAATGTCTTCTGGTTCTCTTCAGTTACTTGTCCTAGTAACCTGCATGTCTCATAGGTTAACCATTGTAGGACCAAGTTATACATACCTCGAAAGTAGATCTTCTATGTGATCCATGAAAATGGATGAATCTTTGTCTTCATGTCACCGTGATCATATGTTCTTGAAGTAGAACATGATTTGTCTTTCTTGGTGTACCTTTTATGTTAGCGAACAACATAAACCTCATACAACATCACAATGCATTAGTACATTCATAAGTGTCAAAACCTTAATCAATGAATATCTTCTATTAAGGTGATACGACAAGTCTAGTAATTAATCGACATTGTACTGTAATGATATGAAGACAAACATATGATAAAATTAACCATGAAACATACCTGTAAGCCATACCTGTCAAGATTGCTTGTAATCTTCTTATGGAAGGCCTTAGCCTCATCTCCCTCTGAGACATGAACTTCTTCACTTATGCAAGTGACCAATCCATCTTCTTCTAGGATTAACCCAATCCACTTGATTTGCAAGAACTGGACCTGGAGCTAGATTAGGGTTTGTCAAGGAAACCCCAAAAATTCAAACTTTGAATTTCAAACTTCTGAAAGGATAGAAATATGCGCCTTGATGAGCTGATCAAGTTGATATATTCAAAATTTGAAAACTGCAAAGTTTCACCCCTCGAAATTGCCTTTTAGATTTCTGGATTCACTAGGGAGGACCCTGAATTAGGGTTTGAGTTTCCCGGAGCTTCAACCAACCAAAATATTTGATTCAAAGCTCTAAGCTTCGATTTTTCTGAGGAGCTTCCAGCCGTGGTCACAGATTTCCAAAATTCCAAGTTTTGCAGAAGCCCTAATTTTCCATCTTTCTAATCAAAGTCCCGAACTGGGGTTTGATCAAGCCCGGCCTTCTACCCAACCAAAAAATATGATCTTGGTCTCTAAAATTCGATTTTAATGAGTAGCATCCAGCCGTGGTCTCCAATTAGAGAAATTCCAACTTTCTCTAAAGCCCTAAATTCCGGAAGCCATGAATGAAGGTGCTCAAAAATAATTCTGTTTTGACAGAAATATGTACCTGATTGTTTTTGGTGTACCTCCGAACTTTTCAATCCACAGGGTCTGAAAACTTTTCCTGAGATAGCCTGACCTGTTATATTTCCATCCCGATAGGTCTTCCCTCAATTGGATTCTCTGAGAGAGAGTTATACCAAGTGTCGCAACGTGACCTGTTTATGGGATAATACAGGAGAGCGAACTTGTACGGCGTGCCACGTGTCACTGGTTCAACTTCGGCCTTTGAATATTTTTCCTGAGATAGTACAGTCTGTGTACTACCTATCACTTTTTACTAAATTTCATTTGGAGTTTCCTAGCCCAAGTTATGACCTTTTTCCCAAGGTCACCTGATTTTGACTCAGATCTAGAAGATGAAGAAACCCTATATTGTACAGATCATAAATCCCAACGTACAATGAATTAGAGGTTGTCCTTTGGACACCAGGTACACGGGGATCTGATCTTCGACCTGTAAAATTTTTAGACCCGAAAACTTTGCCAAACGGATTTATAGCGAAAGTGCTACGATGACTGGTTTTTGCTATATCAAGCCCTAGCATCATAAGTGCAACAAGTGTCATACATGCCATATTATGCCTTCTTTCAGGCTAGCTCTAATACCATGTTAAATTTTCAGAATTTACTTCAATTTGATCTAGGATCTTAACTGAGAGAACAACATGTACAGCAAATCTACAACATATCAATCATGGACACAATAATGCAAGCACACAAGAGACACAGAGTTTACTTGGGGAAAACCATAAAGGTGAAAAACCCCAATAACTTCCTCAGAGATAGATAGAGCAATGATACAACCAGAATACAAGAGATAGTCTTCTCCTAGCAGCAGAGCCTCCTCCTCCACAAGTGCGCCACTCTCCCAAGTGTGAGTGAGATAATAGAATGTGTAAAATGAGAGAGACACACTCTCTATTTATACACTAACTTGACCTGACCTTTACTCAACTAGGTCGGCCTCAACTTAACCACTTAACATAATGCTGATTGGGACGACCCCCACTAGGGTGGTATAATAACCCTTTGACCCACATGGCCAACCCCCAATAGGGTGTTCTAATAACCCTTTGACCCACATGACTTATACAGGGTCGACCCCAACAAGGTGGTCTAATAACCCATCAAGTATAAGTTACGACACTTACAATATAAATGACGACACTTCCCTATAGAGGAATAATAACATCTCTATAGGAATACAATATACATATATGTGAAATACATTCCGAAGTTACATATACATCAACAAAAATAGGTGAAAAATGGTTCCCAACATCTCCCCCAAGAGGAAGCTGTTGCATGTCCTCATGCACAAAAAGTATTTCCAAAAATTTGACCCTGCTTATATCCTGAACAAAATTTTGTTGCTGAACCTCTGCTTCTAATCCTCTGATGTACCTCCTGTCTGAGATGATGCATCTGTAGAAGTTCGAGCTGCATAAAGAACTTTCAGTTTTTCATACTTGGTCTGGTAAGTCTTCTTTTGTTTATGCCATTTATATGCATGCTTGGAGATTCGTGTCCTTTGAACTTTAAGCTTCCTGTTCTTTTCTTTTAACTTTTCATTCCTCAGTTCTAATTCTCTTAATTCCATTTTCAACTTCTTAATCTTTTTACTGATTTTGGAATTTTTCTTCTTTTCCATCTTCATTGAAGGCTGCTCAGAATTAGTATCCATCCCCAATTTTTCATTCTCTTGCACTGAATCTCCCTTCTTTTCTTTTTCTATAGTTTGTTGCTCCAAGAAAGGAGAAGCTTGATCATCTGAAATTTCCTGTCCTGGATGCTTTTTCTCTTCTTTTTCTTGCTGATCAAAGAAAAGATTAATTTTTTTAGTCTGCTTTATCACTTCATCTGAAATCTTTTCAGTTTCTTGGGTATCTTTTTCTTCATGGACTTGCCCTATCTCACCTGTTGGACCTTCTTATTGACTTTCCAAGGATTGTATGTATTCATACTGTTTTTGCTAGCTTTCATCATCCTCTTCTAGTGTTGACTTATTTCGAGCTTGCTGATGTTTCCTTGGCTTCTTCTCATGAGTAGTGAAGATTTGATCTTACTTTTGGAACTTTCTTTCTTCTTTCAACATTCTCTTGGTTCTTATTCTTCTCTGAGGCTGTTTTGGGCTTGCTGCCTCAGAGTTATCTTCATCATCTGTGATCATCAACACCTTTTCTTTCTTTTTCCCCTTAAGCAGTTTTGAGCTTGTTGCTTCAGGGTTCCGTTCTTCATCCTTGGGGTATGTTATCATCAATAGTTGTCTTCTTTCAAGCTTTCTTCAGGCAGCTCTTCTAGCTCTTCAAACTGATTATGAATTATAAATTCTTTCCATGTCAACTTTTGCTTCTGTAACTCATATGTGATGATTATTTTGATGAGCCCACAATGGAAAAGGCTTGTTAGCTTGTCTTTTTCACGCTTTTGAACATCCTTAGCCATCTTGGAAAGGCTTTGTAATAAAAAATGGGGCATGTTAATCTCACAATCACCCCTCAGATGTTGCAATATTTTGATGTGATAAAGATGTACAATGCTAAATCTCCCTTCACAGGTGATGAATCTTTGGATGATATATAGTATTTCATCTCAGGGATGAACCAACCAACTCCTTGGTACTCCCTTCTTCCATTCCACTGAACCTGCCCTTCACCTGCATAGAAAGGGTGTCCATGCCTTCTCCTTGAATTGTTTTGTTTTAAAGAATCTCTCCCCCTACTGTGGTAAGCCAAGGATATGTGCCAAAGTATCTTTAGACAGTCTGAAATTCAAATTTCCTACTGTAGCCCTCTCTCCATCAAATGAGCTAGCAAAGGCTAGGCTAACATTATCATTGTGCCCATCAAACTTTTCAAAAAAAGACACCCACTGCTTCCTCTCAAAAATTTCCATACATTTCTCATGAATAACAGTGGGATCGAATTTCTCTAGTTCCAACCTAGATACCATTTTGCAATTTTAACTGGAAAAGAAATATGAAGCCGAAAACCCTAGCTTTGCAATTGGTTCTGTAAATGTTTTCCTATTTCAAAACGGTCCTCTGAAACTTGGATTGCTATTGATCTGGAAAATTCTTTTGGCGAAAGTTCGAGTTTTACCTTTCCTCGGGCGTTTTTACTTCACGATTTTTCCTGTGCGTATGCATCCTTCAGAAAACAGTGCCCGCACCCTTCCTCTGTGATACACGCCTTCTTTTCCCTCACTGTGAAGTATTATCCCTGTACGCTTTTTCAATGTACAACAATCGGGTCTGTAGGTGGAAGAGTGATGCTTGGGAAATTATCAAAGCAGAATGACCACTCTGATATACAATCCTAGAGTCATAAAACTTGGCAGTGCAATTTTCTATGCACATGAATATTTTCGTGGGAGCATACAACTATGATTCCCACGTCTTTTGTAATAATTATCTGAACATGCCACCTGATTCATTGCTAACCTGCCACTTAACCAATGTTCTATGATCCGTCTTATATATTCCATATATATTTTTTAACTTAATGCATAATGCACTAGTATCTTTGTCCTAGAGTATATAATATGAAAACATAAAAACATTTGAATTCCATTGTTTTCTTGAAAGAAAAAAAAAACATTTTTCTTCCTGTAGAATGCAGTTTAGGTTTTGATCAATTGAAAATTTGCTTCTAAGATTGATTATGACCACCATTATGACACCTAGGGTAGGATAATGAGAAGTGAATGGGATGCTGGCATGGATTGTGAAGGTGATATAGTATACATTCAAGCTTATGAGGATAGGTAGATATGTCATTACTTAAAAACAAAGAACCACGCAACTTTTAAAGCATAAAAATTAAAATCCTTACAGACTTTGCTTGATATCCCATTGTGTTGTTCTTTCCATTTGATGTAGCTTGTCTGCTTGCCTATTGAGAAGAAAATTTACAATTTGTTACATGTCCTTCTGATGTCTTCTCTTTAAAAAATGTCTGCCATCTCAGGTCCCTGTGTACTTCTTTTCAGGTCCCTTCTGTTGTCTTTTGATGCAATGTCTCAGATTCCTTCTACAAGACTGGAAGTCAGGTCCCCCTGCTAAGATTGAGATATGTGAAATAAAGCTTCATGCCGGAATGAAATTCTAGCATTTGAAGAAGGCTTGGAGGGTTTTAAAAAAATAGAAAGCATGAAATGCTTATCCTAAAATGCTTATCCCCCCGGGCCTATTTATGGACTTGTCCTCAAGTCAAACAAAAAGTTTTATTTTACTGATAGAAACTAAAAAAAACTGCTTATGAGCCATGAAAGAACTGATGCTGAAAAGTAAAAATGTTTTTGTGAATTTTCAATGGCCAAGTAAACTTGGTTTTCCAAGGAAAATACGAGTTTATGTTGTGCCAGTTGCCTGGTTTTCACAACTAAACTCCCTCTTTTGTTTTTTTTTCTATATTTTTTTTTCTTTTTTTTTTCTTTTGTTTTTTATTGAATCAGAAAATGGCTAAGAAGGAAGTGAAGGAGAAACACCAGTGTGTTTAT
Organism: Larix kaempferi; assembly: GCA_027924585.1. Classification (NCBI taxonomy): domain Eukaryota; kingdom Viridiplantae; phylum Streptophyta; class Pinopsida; order Pinales; family Pinaceae; genus Larix; species Larix kaempferi. The sequence goes on along the minus strand of BSBM01000085.1, from coordinate 11,364,471 downwards.
CCAGCACTTCCATCTATGAAATCTGTTGTATGAAATATTCTTTGCTGATAGGCTTGGTGTAGAGTTTTAGCCAATGGCCATTGACCACAAATGTATGTGCTTCATCATCGATTGTTTGGAGTTTGACTGAGCCATTGTCATATACCTCTGCAATCTCATATGGACCAATCCAATGAGTTGTAAACTTGGATTTGAAGTCTTTGAACTTTGAATCAAACAATAAGGCCCAGTCACCGATGTGAAATTGTTTCTTTTTGATAAACTTGTCATGCCATTGGGCTCTCTGTTGCTGTACCAAAATATTGTGTTCTACTACAGCCTGTCACATCTCATCTAATTGATTCAATTGTAGTATCCTTTCTTGTTGTGCTTCAGAAAGATTCATCCCCAAATCTGCTCCGAACTTAAAGGTATGAATTTGAAATTCTATTGGCAAGAGGACCTGCTTACCATAAACTAACTGATAGGGTGAAAAACCAGTACAGTTTTTCCAAGTGATTCGATATGCCCATAAAGCTTCAGTAAGCTTAGCTGACCAATCCTTTCTATGCATCTGGACAGTTTTGGTGATGATTCCTTCCAAAGTTTTGTTTGTAGACTTTACTTGGCCATTGGCTTGTGGATGGTAAGGTGTAGATTTTCTGTGTTTAATTTTGTATTTTGATGCTATCTCCTGCACCAGTTTAGAAGTAAACTGTGCACCATGATCGGTGACAATCTCTCTAGGAACCCCAAATCTGACAAATATCTCTTCAAAAAGAAAGTTTACCACTGTTTTTTATGTGGCTCTTGGTAATGGTTTGGCTTCCACCTATTTTGTAACATAGTCGGTACATACTAAAATGTACTTCTTTCCTTGTGATGGTGGATTGATTGGACCAATGAAGTCAAGAGCCCATTTTTCAAATGGTTCTATGAGGATTTGTGGCTGGAGTGGCATTTCATCAGATCGTACTGGTCGTCCCATCCATTGACAAGTATCACAACTCCTAACATACTTCTTAGAATCCTTGAAAATAGAAGGCCGGTAATACCCCAAATTGAGTATCTTGTATGCTGTTCTTTTCTCTGCAAAATAGCCACCACACGGTTCATCGTGACATGCTTTCAAAATATCTAAAACTTCATCTTGTCGTACACATCTCCTAATAATTAGATCATATCCTGTGTAAAAGAGATCGCCATTGACCCATATGTGTCTAGCACTTTGTTTAATAATCTTTTTCTTTTCTTTGGATGACATAGATGGAGGTAGTTGTCCTGATGATAAATAGTTGGCGATATCAGCATACCAAGGAGTGATAACAGAAATTGCAAACAAGTGTTCATCAGGGAAACTATCTAAAACAGGAACAACCTCACCGGAATTGTGTAAGCGAGACAAGAAATCTACCACTTGATTTTCTCGTCCAGGCCGATCTAAAACAGTGATATTGAACTCCTGCATTAATAGTAACCATCTGGTTATCCTGCCATTAGTAATAGACTTATTCATCAAATATCGTAAAGCGGAATGATCTGTGTGGACAAAAATTTCGTAGCCAGTAATGTAATGACGGAATTTGTTCACAGCATGAACTACTGCCAACATCTCCTTTTCAGTTACTATATAATTCAATTCTGCAGGTGTTATATTTTTGCTGATAAAATAAATAGCATAAGTCATGGTCTGCTCTTTTTGTCCCAAAGAGGCCCCTATTGCAGTATCATATGCATTAGTAGAAATATGGAAGGGAAGTGTCCAATTTGGTCCCCTTAGAATGGGAGCAGTTGAGAGCTTCTCTTTAAGTGTCTGAAATGCAGATTGACAATTAGTATCCCATTTGAAATAGACATCCTTTGAAAGTAATTTAAACAATGGCAGAGCTATCTTACTGAAATTTTCAATAAATCTACGTTAATAGCCTTCATACCCTAGAAAGCTTCTCACGTCTGTTTGAGTGGTTGGTTCAGATAGATTTACAATAATGTGAATTTTGGCAGTATCGACTTTTATTCCAGATGAAGAAATGTGATGTCCTAAAACTATCCCTTCAGTCATCATCATAAAACACTTTTCATTTCTAAGGGAAAGATTTGATTCAACACACCTTTTCAAAATTTTCTCCAAGTTTGATAAGGAATCTTCGAAGGCATTTCCATGCACAGAAAAATCGTCCATATAGACCTCAACACATTCATGAATTAGATCTGCAAAAATGGCCAAGACTGCTCTCTGAAAGGTAGCTGGGGCGTTACATAAGCCAAAAGGTAAAACCTTGTAGGCATATGTGCCCCAGGGACATGTAAAAGTAGTTTTGTCCTGGTCTTCTTTTACAATGCTAATTTGATTATACCCGCTGAAACCATCTAGAAATGAAAAATAGTTCTTCCCAGCTAGGGCATCGAGCACTTGATCAATAAATGGAATTGGGAAATAATCTTTTAGTGTTGCCTTGTTTAACTCTCTGTAATCTACACATATCCGCCATTTTCCATTTTTCTTAGGAACAACAACTAAGGGAGAAACCCATTGGCTGTCAGAGATAGGGTAGATAAATCCTACCTTTAATAACTTCTGTAATTCTTCCTTAACTATTTCTTTTAGTATGGGGTACATTCTACATTGAGGTTGTCTGAGAGGTCTGATTTTATCATCTGTGTACATGTGGTGAGTGCATGTTTTGTGATGAATGCCTGGCATGTTAGTGTATTCCCAAGCAAATGCATGAGAATATTTATTCAGTAAGGAAATCAACTGTTCTTCCTGTGATGTGGTAATATGTGCATTGATATTCAAGTGTTTTCCTGGATTGATTTCAACTGTTTTGCTTTGGACATCAGTGATCGAATGAACATTAAAAATATCATGAAGTAATAATGCTAAAGAATGTACTGTGCAATTTTTCTGAAAATTTTGTCCCAAAACCTGATCTGTGATAGCATACTGCATGTCTCTTAATTCCTCAGAGATATCAGGTTCAGCAATGAAGTAATCTAGCAAATCCTCGTTGTTCTCTTCTTGAAAATCAAAGAACTGATTGATACTTAGGACAGGCTGAATGATTTCTTCTTCCTATTCTTTGATTTCATTAATCCATGATCATTGATCTGATACAGAAGGTCGATGGGCAGAAGGATAAAGTGTGATTTGTTTTCTCTCTGTCCCATGTGAAATGGGCATGCTTCCTGACCTACACCCTATAAAAGCATCAGTTGTTGCCAACCAGGGTCGGCCAAGAATCAATGGATGCCCTCCTAAATTAGACTTTGGTTGCGGCACTATGAAATCTACAGGATACTCCAAGAATCTAAAGAAACGATGATATCTTCTAAGATCCCTTCAGGTGTGATTTTAGACCTGTTAGCTAGTTCTAAAACTGTAGTGGTTGGTCTGAGATTTTTCAAGTGTAGATATTCCATTGTTTCTAGTGTCATGACATTGATAGCAGCACCTAAGTCAATCAGTGCTTTTGGAATTGAAAAATTGTTGACAGTTATTGTGACCATTGGGATTCCTGGATCAACTTATTTTTCAATAAAAACAGTGTTAGACATTAGTCCTGCTAATTTTCCTACCACATGAATTGTTGGTGGATCCTTCCTTCTCTTATTGAGACATAATTCCCTAACTGCTTTCATATAGATTGGAATATCCTTTATAGCCAACAGTAGGGGAATTTTGACACATACGTTGGTTAACTCATTCAAAACATCAAAATCAGGTAAGGAAATTGAAATTTTTTCCTTGACCAACCTCTCTGGAAAGGGGTACGTGAGGTACTAATGTTTCCCCTTTTTTACTGTGATTTTTTTACTGTGGCTTTTCTATATTTGATTTTTTTGAAGTTTTCTTATTTTCTGTTTATTCTTCTAAAATAACAGGAGTTTCTTTTTGTAAAAATTTTCCAGATCTTAAGTTGATATTTTGAAGTGGGAGGATTGAGTAGGGGAGTGCCATTCCTTCATCAACATTGTACATGGGTTTATCCATTTTATTATTTGGATTTGGTATTGGCTGGGATGGTAATTGTGTTGGTCTAGGTGGAGGCTGGTTGGATGGCAATTGAAGCTGTTGAGGTTGTTGGCCTAGTTGGGGAGCAAGATTGGGTTGTTGGAAAAATGGGGTTTGATTCTGCTGGTATTGGGGATATGCAAAAGGTTGTTGATAAGGCTGTGGGTAGGCCTGTTGGTATGTCTGGTTACCATGCGTATACCCTCGCCAGTTTGAAACAGGTTGGGCTTGTTGTTGTTATTGAGGAGACCAAGTTTGCCAGGGCATGGGTGCACTCCATGAATTTTGAACAGGAGTTTGATAATTTGAATGAAACTGCTGCATAGGATCTTGAGACATACCTAAAAATCGTGGCTGCCAAGGTCTTCGTTGTCCCATAAAACAGAGAGGCTCCATGCTTTGATTCTCCTCCATTCGGGCTGCCTGCAATTCTTTCAATCTGGGGCAATCATCAGTTTTATGATTTTCAGTACATAAACCACAAATTTGAACAGCATTTAGAGGGAATTCTCTTAATGGATGTTTCTTTCTACATTTAGGGCAGAAAATAGACAGGGCTTGATCTTGTTGGTCTTGTTGTTCTTGTCTTTTCTTGGTTTTTGATGTTTCGACCTATGTTCCCAAGGTACTCAATAAATCAGTCTTAAAATCTTCTAACAAGTTCCCAAGTTCAGCTCTGGATATGCCACTGGTTGCATATTTTGTTACTTTGGAAGTTGCATCCCTCTTTCCATTTCTGGCTTTTCCTCTAGAATACTTCTAACATAAGTCTGTAATATCTTCGAATGGTAGATAGGAGATGTCACCTTTTCCCATAACATTCAAAATATCCATATATTCTTCTTTTATTCCTTTCAAAAAGATTGCACGAGTGATCTCAGATGTCAAAGAATTGTATTTAGACTTCTGCAAGTTATACGAGAATCTTTCAAGATACTCTTCCAAGCTCTCATTCTCCTGTTGAAACATTCTAAAAATATCATCTTTTGAATCTTTTGATCTATAGTAAGCTTGGTATTTCCTAAGAAAAATTTTTCTCATATCATCCCAACTGGTTATTGAATGCTCTCCTAGCCCCATGAACCATTTCAATGCAGTTGCCGTAAGGGTAGCAGGGAAGAGACAAAGTTTGTGGGTGTCATCAGTATACCCATAAGTACGACACAAGATATCAAATTCAAATAAGAAAGAGTCTGGGTCTTCAAAAGTCATGCCATAGAAATTTGGTAGAACATATGGTGGAATGTTTTTCATCCTTACCTCTTCTCCTAGGATGATGCTAGTGTCCAAGATGAGAAATTTAAAAGTGGCTTCCTGATATTCTTCTTCTCTTTCATCTCTTTCATACCTTCTCTCTTCTTCCCTTCTCTCTTGTCTTAGTTTATTTTCAATTTCTAACCTTCTCTCATACTCCCTTCGTTGTTCTGCAGTTGGCCCTTTTAATGTTTCTCCTTCAGCCATTTATCTTCGTTTATTTTCAATCTCCATCCTACATTCGTATTCCCTACGTTGCTCGAAGGTGAGTCCTCCTTTCTTAGATGTTTCCTCTTCAGTCATTTCAAAAGTGTCAACAGTTGTAATGAATCCTTTTTGATCAGTTAAAGAAGTTCCTGTTACTTCTATTTTTGGGGGGTTTTTGATAAATCTTCCTTTTTCGTCTCTCTGTCTTGACATAAAACTAAAACCTACTCTGTGTTTTTGAATTTTTTTGAATAAGAGAACTAATTTTCTTAAGTCTGCTTCTAGAATGCCTCCCCGGCAATGGCACCAAAATGTTGGGTTCCAATCTACAGGTGTAAACTAGACCTTCAGTTTAAATCAATCCAGAGTTTTTAAAACTTAGAGGCATATCCCAAATATAGGGATCAGTCCTAGACTTAGTCGAGAATCTAGTTGCTCATAAAATAAACCTAAAAGATGCTAGAATGTTAATGATGAGAAATGCAAAATCCTCCTTACAGAATCAACTTCGTTTGGTTTTCTAATCTACTCAGCAATTCATTCATGAAACATTCTGTAACTAAAATCAAATAAAAACTTAGATTTTTAACAAGTGAATTAGAGTGCTCAATATGTTTACTGTTGGAAATAATCAACTACTGATTTCTTTTACGAGAAAAATGATTCACAGTGTCCAGCTATTCTCAACAGTCTTGATATCAAGCTTTAGAAATGAAATTGAAACTACTCCTGCAACGTTTAACCATTCAATCCTGAATAAAACTCATAACCCTATGCTATAATGGATTCTGTGCATATATAATTTAACTCAAACTATAATGCATGAATTATCTATTGAAAAACAACTCTACTGAATACCTTTAATCGTACTAAGACGCAGTAAAGAAAAGTATGTGTGCAGGTTCGGCAATGGGCGCCCTCCAATGCTCCACTCACACACACGCAGGAAAGATTCACAAGCATTTAATACTCAGTCACTTCATTAGCCAAGCACAGTTCATACGCAGTGAAATTTCCAAAAATTCTCAGATTCTTAATTCAAAAATATATGTCTATCATCCAAGAGGTTTTCCTCTTTCAAAACAAATAGTTATATCCCTCGTTTCTGAACTGAAATGCTATATCTATGGAAAATTAATGATGACATCGGAAATAACAATCTTCCTATATTCGAAATCACCCATCATCTCCAACAAAATAACCTAGATCGCTAGAAAATCGAAGTGCCATGTTTTTATGCTAGATGACTGCACAGGTGGTCATCGTTGACCAGCATTGACTCGCCACTTGTGAGAAACATACCATAATTTTGTTAGAAGTTTAATCATCCTTGGATATCGAGGATATTCTTCCACTCTTCGGTTTGTGCCCAGCTGGCCTGCAAGTATCCAACCTGGGAGAAATTACGGGAAGTTAGCACATTCTGTAATTTTGAATAAAATCTTAATTTAAATGCCTTAAAAATCTCATAATTCAATTTATTAAGAAGCAACAACATTTATAAATTTGACCAAAGTTTTGTGGATGAAATTAAGGTTTTATGGATCAAGTATGAAGGTTTATGGAGAAAACTGGAAGGTATTTAGATGGCAAAATAGGTGAAAAATGGTGCCCAACAGTCTGTCCAAGACCTCTCAACCAGGGAATCCTTCCACATGGTTTGTCTACAAAACTCTTGGCTGCTAGGACCCACACAAGTCCACTAGCATCACTTTCATTGCTGCTCATACTGAGCTTTCTAGGACATTCACATGTCCACATGCATCCCTAGGATGCCTTCATAGTTCTTTCTTCCTACAATGACCAAGATTTCCAACAAAGAAACAACAATGTATTAGCTTGGTTGTTATAAGACTTGTAAATGGAATTTTCAGTATCTGAATTAAGAAATGGATGAAAATTAAATACTTATCTGCAGTGGACATTTCCTTCCTACTACACAGGTTTCCTTCTCTACTTTACAAGCCTTGGATCACCTGTGGGGTGGATGCTTGTTTAACACTCATGCTGCTCCACAACATCAAGTATTTATTGCCCAAACAATTCACCGATTGGATTTACCAAGAGTTTATGGTGCCAAACCAGTTCCATACCTGGTTTTCCCTCTCCATTGCCAAGCCAACACATCCTTTTGGGTCAATGACAATGGAAGGAAACTGCACCATGACCATTTCCAGGTCAAGGCTCTACTACGGAGCCACATCACCACAACCCTTCACATCCACAACAACCTCTTTATAACAACCCCTCACAACAACCTTTCATACACAACAACCCTTCCACCAAAACTCCTCACAACAACCTTTCATACACATCAACCCTTCCACCACAACCCCTCACAACAACCTTTCCCTTTGCTTCTTCAATGTGCAACACCAAATTGCATATGTTAATGCTGAAAACACAAGATGGATAAGCAAGTTCATTAGTATTGTTGCTCTAAAATTGTAACATATTTCACAACATTCTCTCTCAAATATTGAAACACCAGGAATGCGTCAATTCCCTTAGGGTGTAGTCAATATTGACAATCCTAACATTACCCAACACCCGAAAGGTGTGCACCCCTTTCCGATGTGATCTATGTAGGCCCTAATACACTCAATCAGTCTGAAATAATATAAATAAAATAGAACATGCTCGGCATATTAACCCTAATAATTAGACATGCATGTTCTTAGCTAGGGTTACAAAATAGGTATCCCTTTTCCGATGTATTCTTTCTTTATTTGCAAAGAATGGGGGCTCCCTTCTCTGAGTCAACAGTTCTTCGGTTTTCCACCCCAAAATTTTCACGTTCCATAACCCACATATGCCTTCTTGGCATAATTTTACCATCTCACTCACACGGTTTTCCAACATGCAGTGCAACTGAGATATTATCAAAATTTACAATGGCGTTTCACTCGAAACCCATTTCCAAAGCATGGGATCCTTCCAATGGAGTTTGGATTCTGCAGGCCATCACACATGGTATTCTTGCAATGTGTCTTCCTGACACACTCCCGAAACAACCAAATAGTTAGTGTCATTTAACAATAAAATTCAAATATGATTGTTCCATAACCAATCAATGGCATTAATAATTAAATTCAAATGTGAATTCACAATTCTGTCTACTACAGAAATGAGGTTGGTTTAATCATGAGGCCTTCCTCCTCTTGTTTGGTTTTTGTAAGTGGTGTCACCCTGTCTATTATGGTTTTATGTTGGATACCATACATGAACATCCACTTTACATATGTCCCCTGACACAATTTCATATCATCCAAACAACCATTAGCAATCATTAGCAAAATTCAAAATCTGAATTTTACTATCTATTTTCTTACAGCAATTTATTTACAACCATGAGACCCTTCTCATAAGGTTTGGTTCTTTCACATGGTATATTCCATCCTTGATCATGGGCTTACCCACATTGCCATGCCCAAGACAATCTACCTAAAATCTGAAATTTTAAATCAACCAACACTTCCAACTGTTAACATCTCAACATCACCAAAACACATTTACTTCATGTGGATCATTATCATACTAAAATTGCAAGGTACAGTCACATCATTTATGCAATTTCAATGAAACTTTAAATACTCATTACTTCACAGCCATATCATTTATACAACTCTACCCTTCCCCAGAGCATTCTGGAAGCCCATCAAGCATGACTACTTTCCCACAATATTTCTCCTGCATTCATAGAAGCTCATGAAATGATCCCAGAATTACCATTAATTCATCATTTCATCTAATATCTAATGGAAATGAAACATACATAACACAACCATGCATTCACACAATTCATCTCAACATGTGCACCCACACACATGCATGCACACCTACAACATTTACATAATATTTTAATGTGCATTCACTCAACGCATAACCACAGTAATTACAAAATATTTTTAATGCATATCTACTCAATGCCACCCAATGCACTACAACATTGATCAAGAACATCCTCATGCCTACACAAGTTTCCCACCATGGTAAGTTGGACATTCTAGCGAATGCCCCAACACCATGCCCATCCATCTCCCCAATCAGTTGACGGTCCATTTGATGTCTTCCTTCTCCACTCAACAACACATCATGAGTTTTCTCACTCCTTGGTTGTTGGCGAGGAGGTTTTATCCTAGTTTAACACCAATATGGAGTTCATGGAATACTAGTGTAACACTATAGAATTACCATTCAAACCACATTATGTCCATAACCATGACTATCTCATATGGCATGCACTACCATAACAGGACTATAAGTCCTCACTTGCTTTGGTTAGTAAACTCATAACCAACATACACAAATGGTATGATATATTCTCATATAAATGCATTTACAATTCAAAACAGCTAGATGGTATAAGGATCCCTTCCCTTACTACCACATACCTTGCCGTACCCGATGGGATAATGTTCACATAAATGCATTCAACATCACATACATACCAATTTATGATTATTAAATATGGATCAAGGGATTCTTACCCAATCCCCTTTTTGTATGCAATCATAAATCATTACCTGCACGGTTTCCACTAACATCTTTGATGTTATCTGATCAGTCAGTCTCCTTCAAGTATTTCACCATCCTAACACCAACCTCTTGATCATAGATTTGTTCCCCCAACCTTTCTTCATAAGTTTGTTAGTCATATGCAACAACATCATCTACATCTTTAGCCATGCTTTGGTTGTCTTTGGTCCTCTAACCAATCCGAACACCACCAATTATTAACAACCACAGTAATTACCTTAAGTGGATTATTGCATATGTAAAAATTCACTAGCTTTACCAACATGCAATCATCCTATACATGAAAAAACATCTTCACATGCACTATGCAATATCTGGCAATATGCCCACTAGTGCATATTCATTTCATCTACCTAATCTCTTGCATTTCCAGCATTTCTATGCCATAATTTCTGTAAAATATAATTTCAATAGTAAGAGAGGAGTTAAGGAATCATCCTTTTCCAATCATAGCAGGTAATTTCCTCTTCCACATCATAGATGATCCAATTTCATGGCCTCTCTAGCGAGCACACAAGGAATCATTAGCTATGATTTTCTCACCAAGCAACAATTCAATACATATACTCATGTATAACATTCCTACTTGCTACTTTCTAAGCATACAATTCTTATGCTGCAAACATGAATAGTTTAAGGTGAGAAATTTCCCTTTTTATCAACATTGCCTTACTTATCCAATTGTTTTCACAAAGAAAGGACAAGTTCAACTTGACCTTTCTTACTTCCCTACAATTATCATCACATAGAATTTTCTCACCGTCGACGAGAAAATCCCCCTGAAAACTGCTCAAATTTCCTGTTTCGGTGAACTTTTGAATTCCCCTCTAACTTGTTTCGGCGGAATTATCATTTTCTCTCCGATTTTTTTGGCGGACTTGGCCTTTTGTCTCCAATCGGAGCACTTTCCACTTTGACGCCGACCTATTTCGATGGACTTTTCAATTCTCCGTTGATCGACGCACTTCCCATTTCTCGCTGATCCGTTTCGGTGCACTTTCATTTTGTCGTCGATAGGTGCGATTTCCATTTCTCGTCGATCTGCTTCGACGACCCTTCTGGTTTCTCGCCAACCCATTTCAGGGACTTATCCAATTTCTTGTTGAAATGCTTTATCGGTGCAACTCTGCGAACCTCCCCGAAACGTGTCGGCACAACTTTCATTTTTGCGTCGACCGTTTCAACGTACCTTTGAATTTTACTCTGATCGGCGGACTTATGACTTTCCGCTAACCATTTCGGTGAGTTATCCATTTTAGGCCGAAACGCCCTTTTCAACCACTTTTTATTTTCTCGCCGAAACACATCGATGACCTTTCCATTTCTTCGCCGACAGTTTCGGCGGACTTTTCTCTTTTGTGCCGAAACACTTTCAGCAAGCTTTACCCTTTTTTGCCGAAATCCATTTTTCAATGACTTTTCTTTTTCTCACCGATTCGTTTCATTGAACTTTTGACTTTTGCGCCGAAACACCTTTTCGACAACCTTTTTCCTTTCTCGCCGAAACGTATCGACAACTTACCAAATTATTTTTGATAGTGTTGGCACTCCTTTCAATTTTACATCGACACATACTTAGCGGAAACTCAAAAACAATTAGAAAACACTTAGAAAAATTTGAAAATTTTCTTTCTCTGATGGTTAATGCTCAACAGGAAGTGATCTTACCTCTACAACTATGAGATGTAGTCCATTTAGGCCCAATGTTGTAACCTACGCTCTGATACCAATCTGTCACGTCCCCTCCCATCGATCCAACGCAAGGAAGGGACCATGACTACAGATCTTGGGAATTTTACCAAAAACTTAGCCTGCTTCATTAGATTCATACAAATAAAACAAATGTGTGCAGATGCAAATCAACAGATACATGCACAACGGAATTAAACTATCCACACACATTTTTCATGCATTTAACATCAGAACAGAACAATCCATAATTACTTAAAACATTGTAGAAGTAAAATACACATAGAGACAATACTTATCTCAATGTAATGTTGTCCCAAGCAACTAGTTATGTCGTTGCAACATTCCACCCAACCATAGGCCAGTTGTGTTCATCAATATCTCAACACAACTACCACCCTCGATATGGGCATGATTTCTACAAGGAAAAGGGGACTCTCAAGCTCAGCATAGCCCAAGGAAACTTCACATCTAAGCCAAGCCAGTCCACAGCGGGGTTTATCAGGCCAATGTGAACCCTTCTATTTTTGGATGCTTGCATTCAAGCTCAGGACAAAACAATGGATACCCAATCCATACACAACAAGCTCATTTATTGGGCATGGATACCCATTTTTAACATGGGGATTTACAAAACATGATGTCCATGGGTTTTCCCCAATCGTGGCATAGAAAAATGACTTATGGGGAGGGAAAAATCGACCACAGGGGAACAACTCAAATTTCCCACAGATATAGGGGCATTTAAATGGTGAAAACGACCTCCCAGGATGCCCAAATCGGATTTCTTTTCTTCCCCAGATCTCTACAACACAAAAATAGATTCCCAGCTATGGAAAATGAAGGAAAAAGATGGAAAACATGAAGGAAAACACCCCAGGTAGCTTAGATTGCGTGAGGGAGCAAAGGAAATGGTGAATAATGGCTTGGGGAGAAATTTCGTGGGTGTTTTCTTGCCCAAGAAGCAAAATCATGTTTTTCCAAAATGGTAGCTTGCCCATACTCGAATGCGGACATCCATACCTCCCCATTCCCCAAGGCATTAACTACCTCAACCAACTCTTGGAAGAAATAAATGATTGGGTACAAAAGTCAGCATGGGTAGTTGAGGGTTTATGAGTTCTCTCATTGACACTTGGCTTGAGTTGATGATCCAGGAGGATCTAAGAAGGCAAAATTTTGAAGTCCTCCAATCTCAGCAAAACTAGCACTATATCGAAGGGCTCGTCGAGACGATTCCAACGGCGTTCGTTTCACCTCAAACGGACTCCGTATGAGAAAGTTATCGCGTTCTGTTCCATAAGGTCAACAGGCAAATTTGGCAAAAAGAGGTGCCACGTGGCACCATTGACAAGGTGACACGTGGCATCCGTACTGTACAAACATGATGATGTGGCACCACTCAGAGGATGACACGTGGCATCCATACAGTACAGACCAATCACAAGGTGACATGTGGCATGATGACATGGCATGCTAAATGGCATGATGATGCGGTATGATGACATGGCATGCTGATGTGGCATGATGACATGGCATGATAATGTGTCATGATGATGTGGCATTCTGACATGGCATGATGATGTGGCATGATGACATGGCATGCTGATGTGGCATGATGACATGGCATGATGATGTGGCATGGTGACATGGCATGATGAAGTGGCATGATGACTAGCATGCATGCATTTGTGCTTGTAATGAGTTTTAGGAAATTCATGCATTTACTCATGAGAAATTGTAAAATGATTAATATTTGAAGTGAGTGGAAAAATTACTCACATATTACTCATTTATTTTATTCCTTGAGTTGTTATGAAGTTAATGCATGGTTGTAACCAAAAACAAACATGCCATATTTGTAAAGAAGTTGTAACAAGTTGGTTTATGGTTGAAAAAAACCAACATGCTATTTAAAAGAAGGATTTTGGTATGTAATGGATTATTGTTGGATTTTGTAAATGTCATTATGGGGAAGTAACTAAATGTGAAAACCCATGGACATGTGGGCATGAACCATATTTTTGGTTTATGTTCTTAAAAGCCCAACCACATGGAAACCAACTTAGGGAAGTTGTAACCAAGGCCAAGATAGGCAAATTAGTTGCAACCAAAGGAATCCATGAGAGTCATGTGAAGAAGGGAAAGCCAACCTATATAAACCCATTCATTTGCCATTTCCCACTCATGCTTTGGAGTAGAGACTTTGTAGCTAAAGGAGAGAAGGGAGATTGCGTAGCTCTGCAGGAGGAAGGTACGAGTGTTTATACTCGTTTTACACCGTCTTCAGGCTTCGGAGTTGCTGGAAGCAGTCTTGTTGTGTTTTGCGCAGCGGTTCTCTTCCTGGCCATTGTCGCCAAGGTATCATTGTATCATTGCCATGTATTTTTCCTTTATGCTGAGATTGTAGATCGGCCCTCCTATTGAGAAGCAGGCCCGGAGACATAGTCCATCCTGGACGAACTCCGTTATCAACTTGTTGTCTTTATGTGTGTATTGTCTATGCTGTTTGGTTCTCTTCTTATGGATTTGTGAGCTTCATTCATGCTCTTTATGCAATTCATGTTAACGTCATAGAGTAGCAAAGATCTTGTTTCCGGATCATGTGGTATCAGAGCAGGTCTATTTGACGTTGGATTGTGAGTGTGGATGCTCACGAGGGCTAAACTGCAAGCTAGTGAGGGTACATTAGAGCCTTACAATTCCGAGATCGGACGTGCACACTGAAGGAGGAAGATGGATGCTAATGATGCCCGCATCGAGATGGAGGCAGACTTTCACAAGGTCTTCTATATGATGGCCGACAAGGTAGACAAGTTGTTTGCAGACTATGAAGAACGCATGGCAAAAGAAAGAAAAGGCAGTGAAGTAAAGAAGGAAGACAAAGAAGTGAAGGACGAAGGCAACGCTTCAGTTAACCAAGGGGAAGGTGGCGAAGGGCCTCCTGAGCCTCCCTCTTCACCTTCAGCTTCAAGCACAAGTTCAAGTGCTTCTTCCTCATCTCATTCTCAGCATTCCAAGGTTCCTCACAAAGAGCCTCAAAAGAAGCCCTTATTGAAGCTCGATGTGAAGTTTGATTTGCCCATGTTCAATGGGGAAGCGAATGCAGAGAAGTTAAACAATTGGATAAGGCAAATTGAGGTCTATTGCCGAGTCCAGCAGATCGAAGAAGAAGATGTGAAGATTCAGTTGGCTTCACTTCGGCTGACAGGCACCGCACTTGTATGGTGGGAAAGCAAGCTTCAGCAAGGTAGCAAACAAATGGGTAATCTTCTCTCATCGTGGTCTGCTTTTATTTCTGCTTTACGTAAGCAATTTTATCCGTTGGGTTATGTTCAGAAGGCAATGATGGATTGGCAAAGTTTTAGACAAGGCAAGGGTCAGAGTGTTCAGAGTTTTACTGAAGAATTTAGAAAGAAAGCTTTAGAATTGAATATTGCTTTAGATTCTCCTGACACTCTTTTGAAGTACATTGGTGCTCTTCATCATTATCTACGCCATACTTTGCTGTTGTTGAATCCTACTAGTGTGGATGAAGCAAGTGTTCAGGCTACTCATCTTGAGAACAGGGGGAAGCATTTGCAAGAAGACCGTCAGAAGAAGCCTTTCAAGCCCAACAACAACCACAAGATCAAGGAAAAAGACAAGAGCAAGAAGACAGCTACTGCCAAGAAGGAAGGAGGAAAGCTCCATTGCAACCATTGTGACACTGATGGGCATGATGAAGAAAGTTGTTGGAAGTTGCATCCTGAACAAAGGCCAAAGCATTTTGGAGGAAAAAAGAAGAAAAAGACCGTTGCAACAGCGCAACAAGATTTGGGTTCCGACTTAGGTGATGAAACCAGGATTACAGCCGTGGGAATGCAAGGTAACAAAACTCCTCATACTGGTTCAAGTTCTACTCATGTTTCTAAAGAAAATGATAAAAGAAGAAGTGAGTTGTTTCACATCAGAGTTGTGTCTAAGCATACAAAGATTGAAACATTATTTGATCCAGGTTCTCAAGTAAATTTGATCTCAGAATCAGTTGTTAAGAAGTTGGGCATACAGACTAAACCTCACCCCAAGCCTTATCCTCTTGGATGGGTATGTGATAATGCTAAGCTACAGGTGACTAAGCAATGCAGGTTAAGGTTTGCAATTGCTTCAAAGTTGATCGATGAGGTGGACTTAGATGTTGTTCCTCTTGACATCTGCGGTATCGTATTGGGAAGCCCATACTTGTATGATCGACAAGCAGTATTCTTTCGTCATGAGAACAAGTACCATCTCACCAAAAATGGGGTGGAGTACATTGTGAGAGCTCACAGTATGAAGGCTAACACCACTCTTGTTAGTGCAGGACAGATGAAGAGACTCATCAACACTAATAAGAGATACATGCTCATGGTTGTGAGAGCAAAAGATGCCGAAGCATCCGATGCTTTCAAAGGTTGTGATCCTTCTCATAAGAAGGCTATGATTGATATTGTGGCTAACTATGATGAAATATTTCAGGAACCTACAGGTTTGCCTCCCAAAAGGGAGATTCAACATGATATTTATCTCCAGCAGGAGGCCCCTCTTCCTAATGTGGGCATGTACAGGTTGTCCGCAGTTATCAAGTACAAGAAGGGTAATGGTAACAAAGTGGTATATATGCTTGCTAGACCTCCTATTGTTGCATCTATTGTTTTGAAAAATGCTTCTTTATCCCATGAAATTTATATTGAGCAGTATGCTACTGATGATGATTTCAAGGAGGTTTATGAGAAGCTAACCAATGGCACACAGGTGGAAGACTACTATTTGCAGGGAAAGTTGCTCTATCATTTGGGCAAGTTATGTGTTCCTATCAGTGAAAGAGTCCATGTAATACGAGAAGCTCATACTTCTCTTGTATCAGGGCATTTTGGGGTAGGTAAGACTTTGGCTCATTTGCAAAGACTTGTGTATTGGCCTCGCATGAAAGACATTGTAACAAAATATGTAAAGGGGTGTGTGATGTGCTCTACTTGTAAGCCCACTAATAGAAAATTGGGGTTGTACTCACCACTTCCTGTTCCTTCCCATCCTTGGGAAAGCATTTCCATGGATTTTGTGGGGGGTTTGCCTATGTCTAGGAGGGGTCATGACTACTTGTATGTGGTCGTGGATAGGTTTAGCAAGATGTGTATTCTTATGCCATGTAAAAAGCAGGTCACTGCAGAGCAGGCTACTTCTCTTTTCTTTCAGCATGTATGGGTTCACTTTGGACTCCCTACGTCCATTATCTCGGATCGGGACTCCCGATTCCTTGGAGAGTTTTGGACAAAGTTATGGTGTATGATGGACACCAAGCTGAAGAGGAGCACCGCTTTCCATCCACAGACTGATGGACAGACAGAGGTAGTCAACAGGACAGTTGTCCATTTGCTTCGAGGCTATTGCAACAAGCATCCTAAGTTATGGGATGAACAGATCCAGTATGTGCAGCATGCCTACAACAGGGCTATGCATTCTTCCACTCAGAGCTCGCCATTTGAGACATGCTTTGGGTACTTTCCAAAGACTCCATTGGACTTGACTTATGGGAGAGAGGTTGATTCAAGCGCTTCCAAGGATGAAGACAAAGCCCACAGGTTCATTCAGAGAGTTCAACAGGTACATCAAGCAGTGCAAGAGCAGTTGAAGAAGAGTCAAGCCCAGTACAAGGCTCGCCATGACAAGCATAGAGTTGATCATCAATTTCAGGTGGGAGATCAAGTGTGGCTTCACATCAGCAAGGAGAGGATGAAAGGAGAAGGCAAGAAGCTCAAGCCCATTAGATATGGTCCCTTCACCATCTTGGAGAAGATTGGGACAAATGCTTTTCGCTTAGAGCTACCGCCATACATGCAGATCTACTCAGTGGTGAATGTGGAGAACTTGAAACTCTATGAGCCTCCCATGATCATGGATGAAAGGGAGAATGTCTCATTGCCATCAGTTGATGAATTTGCTCCTGAGTACATGGATGAGCTAAAGGAAGATGTCATCTTGGACAGAAGGACAAGGACTTCTCGCAGAGGTGATGTTGATTATCTTCGAGTGGGCATCAAAGGCACTCATCCAAGCAAAGCCAAGTGGATCGAGAAGGAGAAAGTGAGGGAGCAATTCCCTCACCTATCTGTTGATTAGTAAAGGCTTTTGGAGGCCAAAAGCTTCTCAGTGGGGAGGAATGATCCAGGAGGATCTAAGAAGGCAAAATTTTGAAGTCCTCCAATCTCAGCAAAACTAGCACTATATCGAAGGGCTCGTCGAGACGATTCCAACGGCGTTCGTTTCACCTCAAACGGACTCCGTATGAGAAAGTTATCGCGTTCTGTTCCATAAGGTCAACAGGCAAATTTGGCAAAAAGAGGTGCCACGTGGCACCACTGACAAGGTGACACGTGGCATCCGTACTGTACAAACATGATGATGTGGCACCACTCAGAGGATGACACATGGCATCCATACAGTACAGACCAATCACAAGGTGACATGTGGCATGATGACATGGCATGCTAAATGGCATGATGATGCGGTATGATGACATGGCATGCTGATGTGGCATGATAATGTGTCATGATGATGTGGCATTCTGACATGGCATGATGATGTGGCATGATGACATGGCATGCTGATGTGGCATGATGACATGGCATGATGATGTGGCATGGTGACATGGCATGATGAAGTGGCATGATGACTAGCATGCATGCATTTGTGCTTGAAATGAGTTTTAGGAAATTCATGCATTTACTCATGAGAAATTGTAAAATGATTAATATTTGAAGTGAGTGGAAAAATTACTCACATATTACTCATTTATTTTATTCCTTGAGTTGTTATGAAGTTAATGCATGGTTGTAACCAAAAACAAACATGCCATATTTGTAAAGAAGTTGTAACAAGTTGGTTTATGGTTGAAAAAAACCAACATGCTATTTAAAAGAAGGATTTTGGTATGTAATGGATTATTGTTGGATTTTGTAAATGTCATTATGGGTAAGTAACTAAATGTGAAAACCCATGGACATGTGGGCATGAACCATATTTTTGGTTTATGTTCTTAAAAGCCCAACCACATGGAAACCAACTTAGGGAAGTTGTAACCAAGGCCAAGATAGGCAAATTAGTTGCAACCAAAGGAATCCATGAGAGTCATGTGAAGAAGGGAAATCCAACCTATATAAACCCATTCATTTGCCATTTCCCACTCATGCTTTGGAGTAGAGACTTTGTAGCTAAAGGAGAGAAGGGAGATTGCGTAGCTCTGCAGGAGGAAGGTACGAGTGTTTATACTCGTTTTACACCGTCTTCAGGCTTCGGAGTTGCTGGAAGCAGTCTTGTTGTGTTTTGGGCAGCGGTTCTCTTCCTGGCCATTGTCGCCAAGGTATCATTGTATCATTGCCATGTATTTTGCCTTTATGCTGAGATTATAGATCGGCCCTCCTATTGAGAAGCAGGCCCGGAGACGTAGTCCATCCTGGACGAACTCCGTTATCAACTTGTTGTCTTTATGTGTGTATTGTCTATGCTGTTTGGTTCTCTTCTTATGGATTTGTGAGCTTCATTCATGCTCTTTATGCAATTCATGTTAACGTCATAGAGTAGCAAAGATCTTGTTTCCGGATCAGTTGATTAGATCCAAGGGTTTGAATATTTCCCTCTCAATTCCTTGTAAAATCATGCCCCCATCTCTTGTTGCATTGCATAGCTAGTTGTGTGTATTTTATTAAAATGCATATTTACATTATATTTGCAATTCCATTGTGCCTAGCTAGCACAGAAACCATATGCATCACTAAATCGATGGAGATTACATATCACAATATTACATCATTTACATTTTAAAGCAATGGGGTCAAAATCGGGATATTACACCCCTTCTCTTACAAGGATGGGCATGACGACTATTGGATGGATTTAGAAAAGCCCATTTTTTATATATCCGGAGAAGGGAGTGTGGATTTTGAGACCTTGGGGAATATTGATGTTGAAGAGAAGCATGCAAATGTTTCATGTAATCAGTCAGAGCCATTCATGATTATCAGTAATGAAGACTTGGAGAAGCAGTGCATTGAAGAGTCAAATTTGATGCAGTCGAATGAATATCAGTCTCAACCTTCATATTCACATGTAGATGTTCCTTATTATTTGGAGCATCCCAGAGCTTACGCATAGAATTATCACTTGATAAGCCTTCTGGAGCAATACAGTGGTGTGGTTGATCTACCTCATCATACAGATTCATATCTTAGTCCTATCCAATATTGGATGGAATAATCCTGCAAGAGGACTTGCCAGTTTGAGAAATATTTCGATGACATATTACACGCCTATGATCTCCCATCCAACCCTCGCATCCTGAACATTCGTGCAGGTTTTCATTTCCTAATAAAGGTATCCGTGTTTTTTATGGTAACCAACCACAAGGGAAAAAAAATTGATATTGATAAAATGTTAAGGTGGTTACATTGGATTTTTCATTTCACTTAGTATTTTTATTATTTTATGCTTAGGGTAGGAAATTAAGCTCCTTAAATTGAGCATTTACTTTCCGCATTTATTTTTCGGTATTTTCCTTTTATGTACTTAGGAATTTTTCATTAGTTAGTTTTGTTTTTCGAATAATGCAACTAATGGTTCATTGGATTTTTATAAGAGCATTTTCTACTGAAGAGCATGGATTTTTCAGAAGAGCATGTGTTGCAAAATTGAGATGTTTTACAAGAAACCAGAGATTCCGGGATTCTCACATCCTGTCCTTACCTGAAGACTAGATCGAGCACACGTCCCGCAGTTGGAGACAGATGTTACCACCTAAGTTGCACTTAGTTGGATTACAAGTGAGCCAACAAATATTGAACAAGTGTACTTGTTCATATCCAGAAGTTCAGAAGTCCAGAAGGCCACTTATGGCCCTTTTTTCATTTTTTTGCATGTTCATACCCCAAGGGGAATTGTAATAAGTTGACATAGCATGATGAATTTTTTTAAAAGGCTTGGCCTTCCTAGGACTTAGTCATTAATTTGGTACTCTAGAGTGTCTTTTCCTTGTTAATTATGCATTGCTCTTCAACAACGTATAATTTTTGAGTTTTTCACTCACACCTCCAAAGCTGGAGTATTCGCCTTGGTGGTTAAACCTTAGGAGGCTATTAAAGTCTAGGTTGGTATGTATATTACCATGCTAGTCATCAATTTTGATTCATATGAACATGTACTAGGTACCCATTGGTTTTTTAAGTTTTCTGCAAATAAAATATTTTCCCGTAGAACAGGTCAATTTTTTAATGTTTTAATTATAAAAATAAAATAAAAAAGTCATAAAATAGTGGTTAGGGGGTGGAATTTGTCATGGGGGTGCTTGTTTTATAACTTAGATCACACACTATACCCCTAAACCCACTTCGAGAGTGAGATTAGTAATTTTTAATTATTTAATGTCGTTTCTCTCGAAAAAGTTAACAAAAATGCCAAAAAAAAAGAAAATAAAGGCAAAAATCAGCCCCCTTGATTTTTGGAAACTTGTCCCAAACGTGTTTCAATTAGACCAGAGCGGTCGCAATCAGTTGGCAGTCAAGTATAAGGAAATAAGGGATCCGAATCTATTGATTGGGATCTTGATTGAGGATCTTATGAGGTTGGGCGCATTTCTTCAAGAGAGGGGCACACTTCCTTGACGGGGTGGCACAACCTACTTTGTATGGCTTCCAACCTATTGAGAGGTGGAAACAATCCCCCATGGAGAAATCCATCTCACTCCCAATGCACCCAAATCACTTCTTACATGTGTCAAGAGGATCTCCAGTTAAGGAGTGTGCCCCCCCCTCTCTCATTTTCCTATTTAAGCAAGTGTCGGGCTCCTCTTTTCGGATGGTCATAGTTCCAAAGGGATGCTCTAGTTTGTATTTTATTGTATTATAATTTGGAATAAACAAGGCTTTGGAGGAAAATATATGGTGTATGGATCATTGTGTGTGGATGAATATTGCATGGCTTATGAGGTAATCTGTATTTATTTATTTTTTGCATTTTTTTGGTTGAGTGATGGACTTTGAAGTGGAGCTATCTCCTAGTAGGGAAGATAATTTCTTATTTGACTATTCTCTTTGCTTGTCTTCTTTATATCTCTTAGATGGGCATGTGCATTCTTGTTTTATTTCCATGCTTTCTAAGTTTCCATTGTAGGCAACACTAATGCTTGTTTTAACCATTATTGTGCAAGAATTTACAAGTTGATGCAGGTATCTAGCTTGAATGGTTGGTTGATATTGTTTGGATCCTTCAACTTTCAAGCACTTCCAAGCAACATAGTTCCTCCGCTTTCTACCAGTAGACTCCATGGCCTAGAAATTCCCAAGCTTATAGATCTCTTTCTATCCCTCTCCTTCACTTCTAAATAAAAATTCTTTCTTTTGGTTACGGTTACTTTCATTTATGCTTTATTAAATTAGTTTATTTGAATATCTAAAGGATGATTTATTTAAGTATTATGCTAGATCCAAGTCTTAAAGCTTTATATTTATTAGAGCTAGTTCATTTTTTAGTACCGATGTTTATTTCCTATCTTTGAGTACTCAAATATTTTATGCTTTCAACGTATTTTTGGGCACATTTGGCATATAAAAGGTGGCTGTTTTTTCACTTTTGACGAACAAGTAAGAGGAAGTGTTGTCGAAAATTCCAAGATTCAGGACATCCAGGGCCTCCCAGATCAATTTACCTTAATCCTTTTTCATTTGTGAAACTTGTAAGCCTTTGGTTCCTCATTTAAAAAGAACAAATGCATCCACCTCTTAAATTGTAAAAATAAATAATAAATACAAGTGGGCTACTTAGCACCCACAGCCCTCCCCCATGGGAGTCTTGCGCCATTTTCATGGTGTGGATTTTTTTGCTTTCTGCTTTTATTTTATTTGTTATCCAATATATTATATTTTCTTTTAATTACTGTAATTAATCTTTCAATCTTTTCTTTACAATTTGCAATAAAGAGTAATGAACCTGTATTTTCTTTCCCGGAGTACGGTATCACTGAAAATGATTTCCTTGAGTAGGTGGTACTTGGAAAAGAGATTCTTAGCCCATAGTAATTAGCAAAACATCTTATTATTTTTTCTAGTTCTTTCACTTTTACAATTAATTGGAATAAATATTTTGCACGATCTTTGCGTATGCTCTTGTCCATTGCAAGCTTGCTTGAGCTTTGTAACAACCAAAAATGAGATTCATTGCACTTAATAAAAATCAACATATAATTAAAAATCTCACATCGAATTAAAACTAATCCCCTTAAAGGCCAGGAATCCGACATCTCGCCTTTGTCTTGTGTGGGAAAATTTCACGAAGAAAAGGGAACAACTAGGTAGTGACCGTGGGCCTCCATCAGGATACAACCTCGTTTGGTGTCAGTGTTGGACATCCTCCCGTGACTCCGATCTATCCCTTCTTCTTGTGTGAAACCACATTCAAAAAATCCAAACTTGTTCCACGTACCTCAGGGTATATTAGAACTTCCTTTCCCGTAATCATCACATCCATAATAATTAAAACTGACTAAGAAGCACTCACACAAAATTTCCTTTCAACAGACTCTATTTACATTATTTTTCCACTAGTCTATCAATTTACTATCATTTACTTAAACAACTATGTGTCATGGTTAATCTTATTCTCCGATGCTAGTATATTTCAAAGTTGTTGCTCTTGATTTAATACTTCATTTCAAACTCCTAGATTAACTTTCATTCTTGCAGCTTAAGCTTAAAATCCATAGTTTCTTTTCTTAGGGACCACCCCCCTTGGCTTCGCTAGGAGTTGGCCTAGATGGAGAATTCAAGTATCATGTGACAACACTTGAATCGAGACATGCCCATAAGGATGCACTAAGTGGCTTGAATATTTCTGCCGCGTTATCCCGGGTGCATATTCAGGAGGCAATAGGTCCAATAAATCCAAATTGAAATACCTAAAATTGATGATGAAGTAGTGCCAAAAAATATCGTTAGGCTCAATCTCAGACAACAAACAAAACAAAAAATAAGATGGGATCCCCCAAAAAGAAACTAAAAAAGACCAAATGCCACAGAGCTAACTATAAAATATATTTTTCCCTATCTTAGGAATACTAATATGATTTAGGTCCCAAGAAAAAAGGAAAGGAAACCTACAAATATCCCTACAATTGGGCCGAGTAAATCACAACCTAAGACACTAAAACTCAAAGGAATCATCAAAGTAGAAATGTAATGATACTTGTAGATGTTGCTAAACTACTAGACCTTTTTATGTACCCCACCAAGGACCTCATAGTGATGGTCGCTAATGGAAAAATGCCAAGGGAGTAAGAGGATGTCATAAAATTAGTTCAGATACAATAATTGGAACTACAAACATGATTCTATGCTCTACAACTCAAAGTGATGGATATGGTTTTGGGTATAGAGAAACTGATGTAGTTGGGCACTTATACCATTACCCTTAAAGTTGCAGCATCATGAGTCATTCTCCAAGTAAATCTTGTGCGCCAGGATTGAACCTCGTGTGTGGAGGTAGTGCCTTAGGGAGCCTGAGTTGGACTCAGGAAACTTGGAGTAGATTCTTGAGTTAGACTCAATAATTACTAAGCCTTATGTGTAAAGGTTAAGCCTCATGTGTTGAGGTAAGTGCTTTATATGTCAAAGTAATGATGTTGTACAATGTTTCTTGTCAAGGCTAAGGTCTTGTGTGTCAAGACAGATCCTCATGTGTTGAGGTGGTGCCTCATGTTTTGAGGAAATGCTTTGCATGTTGAATCATGAATGGTGTGTGATGTACTACTAACCATGGTTGATCTATTAAGTCTCCTCTAGAGACTGGCCACCTCTAGAGTGAATTGCTTTAGCATATGACCACTTGGAACGATAATAGAAAAATATGATCACATCATTGGAAAAATATACTTAGTATATTTGATATGATAAATAAAGTAAATATGGCACAAGTGGATCATGCAGATAGGACAAGAGATAAAGATAAGATATGTTAATATAAGAGAGAACTCGAATTGTTCACTTCAATGATCAAGAAATACCTCAATTAATTAAGAGAGAACTCGAATTGTTTACTTCAGTGATGTTAACAAGAAATACTTCAGTTAAAAGAGTTAACTAAGTGATAACAAAGAAGATCTAGTTAACTAAGTGTTTGCATGACAACACTTGAGTTAACTAAGTATTTGCATGACAATAATTGAGTTAAACTAAAAGACAAAACTTGAGTGGTCTAGCATCCAATTGAAGGGTGAGTTCATCCTGAAGTAGAAGATCTAATTAACTAAGTGTTTGCATGACGACACTTGAGTTAAAATAAAATACGACACTTGAGTTAGTAACCTAAATAAGTGTCTAGTGTCCAGTTGGAAGGCGAGTTCATATTGAATTCATAAGACTATAAATTAAGCCAAGAATGAGATGTATGAAACACTTGTAATGCAGGATTTGATGAGTTCAAGGTGAAGAGTGAATCTCTATTGAAGGAAGTGTGCATGCGACCAAAACTACGAATTGGTCTTAGTGCAGAATCAGCTGTTGGGTTCTTCTATTATTCTCTCTTCTCTCTTTCTATGTGATTACAGCAGGGGTGCTTGGTATTTATTTATGATAATGGACCAGGGGTGATTGATGTAATATGCTCATTGTAAAGACATTCTCTATTATATATCAATATTCTAAGGAAGATTTTTCTGGGGTTTTCTCCCTCAAATACTAGAGGGTTTCCCTAGGGTAAATAATGTGTCTCATGTGAATGTTTATGCTTTTGATTATTCTACTATTGTAATTCCACAATTAAAGATAAAAAATTAACACCTTGAAGAACAATTCATGGAGTCTAACTAGAAAGGTCAGCATTATAAGTTATATGGTGTTGAAGGTTTTTCTCTCGAGAAAGGTGGATTACAACTAATTAAAAAACAATAAGAAGAATGTACAAACATACAACAATGAAATCAAGGAAAATATGTTAGTAATATGCATCAAGGTTTTATGTTAAACAACCAAGTCAATATACTTTAGGATATAAAGAAAACAATACAAATGAACTTCACCAAAAGTCAAAGCGAGACCGAAGTCAAATCCCTAAAACTAGACAAACATAAAGATGATTCCACCACATAAACATTCTTGGCTAGAGAGAATCATATTTACTTTGCTTTGAGGACAAAACATTCCTTAAGGAGGTGACAATGTAATAAACATAAACATAATAATAATAAAATATAGTAATTAAGTTAATAAAAGGTCAAAGGGAAAAGGGAAGGCACACAACCATTCACCTCATGATGAGTCAATCATATAAGTATATCATCACAAGACATATTATAACATCATCATCCTATCAATTCTTATCAATCAATCATTAATCAATATATATCTTTATATACTTGCATAAATATTCTTGTAATCGCAATGATAAACAACATTGTTTTTTTTTCCAAGTAACAGACCTTGAGGAAACCTCTTGAGCACTTCCCTTCATTCCAAGGATGGTAGCCAAGGTAAACCTTTGATTCTTTAGGGCATAAATTCAAGTCAATAACTATTGAATAGATCATATGTAGCTCATCAACAATCAACTCGCTAATAGAAACATGTTTGAAAGTTGGATTAAATTGTGTGGGGGGTGTAACAATTATTCCTCACAACCGCTTGAGCTACAACAAATTGACAGTAAATGAAATTTTTTATTCCAATTACCTTCACTTTGACTATTGAACCTATAAGGTGTCAAAAATATACTAATTCCATGACTTGACAAGTCATGCCAATAAGAAGTTAATTTTAAGAAATTATTTGAGTATGGGATCATGGATTTGGTTGTTGTGTTAGAGATCCAAAGTCAAGCATAATCTCAAAGTAGAGTGCGCATTGTAGTAAACAACTGTAATGTAGATCAAAGTGACAATAGGAATTGTGTAGTGTATGTGTTAATACTTTAGTGGTACAATTCTAGTGCTTTGCTCAAATCACACAATCAACATGTTTGGTTACATGCACCTTTGCCTCAAGCACCCTTGTTGTGGACAAAGACTTAGTGTGATGCTATCATAGATGTGTTGGCATATATGGATATTTCAACAAGTATCCTTGCATGGAATTCCAACAATGATGACAAGAAAAAGTACAACTATTGATCCACTACATGAAGTGTTTAGCTGGGGACATCCCTTCGACAGCCCTAGTGGTATTTTGATTTCATCATTGTGCAATAATGAGCTACTATACAACTTGAGATTCAATAATCTCTTTGTCTCTTAATCTCCTCTAAATATGTGAACTTATGTAGTTTAGGAAATAAACACACAAGAAATGAAAGGTTTTCTACCCTTTGTAGATTATTTAAACAACATATTCATATTGTAAAGGAATTCACTTGGATGCCATTTGTTGTTGTTGTTAGATTTTCGATAATTTCATTCAATATTATCTAGGATCACTAAGAGAATAACAAGCACAGCATAACAATCACAAGAGACAATGGACACAAAGCATTTCACCGAGGAAAACCAAGAAGGTGAAAAACCCCGCAACTTCCTCAGAGATAGAATAAGCCCTAATACAAATATCACAAAGATCAAACCCAAAATATAGATGTCTCCAGTAGCTAGTCCTCCTCCACTTGTGTGCACTCCTCTCTCTCAACTATGCGAGTTGGATGAGTGAGTGAATGAATAGAATGAGAGAATCGAACTCTCTATTTATACAACAACTTAACCTGCCTTTAACCTTAACTGGGCCAACTTCCTAAGGAATCCTAATAACCCATCCACATGACTCATATAGGGCCGACCCCACCAAGGTGGTCTAATAACCCATCAAATTAAAGTTACGACACTTACAATATAACTTGCGACGCTTGTAAATACAAATGACAACACTTCCAATTGGAGGAATAATACATCTCCATCGGGAATACAATAAAGTACAAATGTAATACATAGAAGAATATCTTCCGAAGTTACAAATACATCAACACTCCCTCTTAACTAGGAAGGTATTCTCTCGACCCAGTTCATCAAAACATATAGGCACAAGTCTTCAATACTGGAGCTGGATCATCGTCACTGGATCACTGGAGTATCATCGTCGCGACTGTTGTACTCTTCATCTCAATCATTGGTGCTATCTCTCAATTCTTCTCGTCATAGGAAGTTCTATAGAGCCAACCCTTTTTCATGCTAGATGTAGGCCTAGCCTCCTGTAGGTCTTCATCATCTCTACGAGTGGGCCATCCTATGGAATTCTCAGAGCTAATTGTGTGCATCAACAAAACCTCGAAAGAGCATCCTGGGACTGATTACGAGCTTACTGCTCAACCTATAGGATCTCCCAGGGAGATATTATATGTGACCTCCACAAAACCTTAAAAGAGCATCTTGCGACCTGCAAGATCTCTAAAGAGCATCCCCATACTTTTACATGCCCAGCACAACATATGGGATCTCCATGACTGATTACATGTGAACTCGCAAAACCTCGAAGAACATCCCATGGCTGATTATGAGCTTCCTGCTCAACCTATAGGATCTCCTAGGGATGATTACATGCTTTTGCACAACCTATCCATGGCCACGGAGTATCATTCTGATACTCATGATCACACTTATCATCTTCGCATGGATCATCATCCTGATGCTCATGATCATACTGATCATCATCATACAATGTATCATCCTGATGCACATTATCATCACATGATCATCTTGATCATCATCATAGCATAGCATCATCCTTATGCATATCATCATCACATGATCATCCCAATCATCATCATAGCATCATCCTGATGCATATCATCATCACATGATCATCCTGATCATCATCATCTGGAGCATCGTCCTGATGCTCATCACACAACACTTACATCCAAAGCCATGGGAAGGATCCTCCTACCACCATGCTTGGAATGGCTCCTGCAAATGTGTCCCATCACTTCCTCCTCAAAGTATCTTCTATCTGAAGAACACCAAGCCTCTCTTTGAAGTACTCGAACTTTACTCTGGCTAGTGGTTTGGTCAACACATTTGTAATCTGCTCATCTGTCGCAACATACAGGAGCTTCACTACTCCTCTCCGCACCATATCCCTGATATACTGATATTTGATCTCGATATGCTTTGACTTGTCATGGAACAATGGGTTCTCTGACAACTTCACACAACTCTGGTTGTCACAGAATATACAAGTAGCATCCAATTGGAGATCAAATAAATATGATAGTATCTTCCTTAGCCATACTGCCTCGCAACTGGCCGAACAAGCTGCGACATACTCTACTTCGGCTATACTCAGTGCTACACAGGATTGCTTCCTGCTAAACCAAGAGATCACACCTGATCCCATATTGAAGCAACACCCTGAATTTCTCTTCCTATCTACAACACTTCCTGTCCAATCTGAATCAACATAACCCTCCAGGTTAAAATTTTGACTCGTATTCATACTTGAGACCATAATCAATCGTACCCTTCATGTACCTCAGAATATGCTTTACAGTGATCAAGTGAACATGTCTAGGATCCATTAGGAACTGGCTCAAGGTGTTCACAGCAAAGCAAATATCCGGTCTCATGTTCGTCAGGTACATCAAGGACCCAATCATCTGACGATACATCGTGGCATCAATCGACTCTGATGAAGCATCGCTCAATAGCTTCAGGTTCGATGCCATAGGTGTGGCCATGGTCTTGGATTCCATCATCCCAAACCGCTTCAGGATCTCTACTGCATACTTCCCTTATCCAAGGAATATTCCATCTACACTCTGCCACACCTCCATACCTAGAAAGTAATGCATCATACCCAAGTCCTTCATCTCGAAATCGATAGCAAGCTTCCTCTTCATGTCTGCAATCAACCTATCCTCACCTGTCACAAACAGGTCATCCACATACAGTACAAGTATCACTGGATTTCCTTCCTCAACCTTGTAGTAAAGGCTGGAATCTGCTTTACTCTTGGTAAATCCCAAACTGGTAAGGAAGCTATCTGTCGTACCATGTCCTGGGTGCTTGTTTCAAGCCATACAAGGCTTTCTTTAACTTGCACACATATGACTTCGTGTCATGTGTCTCAAAAACGAGTGGCTGCTCCACATACACTTCCTCTTTGACTACACCATTCAAGAAAGCTTTCTTGACATCCATCTGGTGTATCTTCACTTCATCACTGCATCTAGAGCAAGTAATGTTTTGATGGAAGTGTATCTGGCTACAGGTGAAAATTTTTCTTCATAATCTATCCCTTCTTTCTGGGAGAAGCCACGAGCCACAAACCTTTCCTTGTATTTCTATATGCTACCATCTGCACATTGCTTGATCTTGTAGATCCACTTGGAAGTCACAAGAGACTTCCCTTCTAGTCTTGGGACCACATCCAAAACATCATTCTTCATGATTGACTGGTATTCTTTGACCATGACCTCCTTCCATTCTTTCTTTTCTGCTGCTTCTTCATAACTAGAAGGTTCTTTGTTCATTATGTCACAGAGTAAGGCAACATAGCTGGTGTGTGACCTTGTCCTTTTTCTTTCTCTGTGTTCCTCCTCTAGAATACCATACCTTTCTGCATCTTGGATGAGCTCTCTAGCCCATGCTGGTTTCCTCTTGTGATATTTCTTCTCACGGGGTGGATCTACAGGTTCTTGTGGATCTTCTATTTCACGATCCTCTTCTTGAATTGCTTCGTTCATGGTGGTGTCTTGTATTCTGGGTACTCTTGGTTCTTCATTGTCTTCCACAGGTAGCTTCCTTGATTTGATGTATGCCGAGTCTTCATCAAAAGTCACATCCTTGCTGATGTCAATCTTCTTGAATCCTGGAAAGTAGATTTTGTATGCCTTTGAGTTTTCACTATACCCCACAAATATACCCTTCTTTCCTGAAGGATCTAACTTTGTCCTCTTTTGTTTTGGAACATGTGTATATACTGGACAACCAAATATCCTGAGATGGATAACTTCTGGTTTCTCATAGGAGAAAACTTCTTCTGGTGTCTTGTTGTCAAGTATCTTGTGTGGTGTTCTGTTTTGTACATAAACAGTTGTCCTTGTTGCTTCTACCCATAGGTGCATGGGTAGATCTTGGTCATGAAGCATTTCCCAAGCTGCTTCCATGATTGTTCTATTCTTCCTTTCTGCAACCCCATTTTGTTGTGGATTTTAAGGAGTGGTCAACTCCCTCTTAATCCCTGAATCACTGCATAAACTCTTGAAGTCCCCATATGTGAATTCACCACCATTGTCGGATCTAAAGATTTGGGTCTTCTTATCAGTTTGATTTTCTATCAAGGCTTTGAATTCCTTCAACTTATCAAACACTTCATCTTTGTTCTTCAAGAAATAGACCCAAGTCTTACTAGAGAAATCATTAGTGAAAGAAACATAATATACATACCCACTCAAAGAACTGGATGACATCGGACCGCATACATCGGAGTGGATAATCTCCAAGATTCCTTTTTCCTTGCTTTCACTGCTTGGAAATTCCTTCTTTGTGTTCTTTCCTTTTGCACATCCTTTGGAAACACCTTCATGCTTTGACTGGATTTCAGGAAGACCTTCTACTGCTTTGCTTGTAATTGGTAGTGCTCTATAGTGCACATGTGCAAGCCTTTTGTGCCAAAGTTCACTTGGCTCCATGGATTCATGTACCATGGCATGTTCAGGTTGTCCCTTCAATTTGTACAATCCTCCCTCTTGCTCTCCAATCACTACTGCATCATCTATGGTCTTACCTTTTGGCCACATAAGTACTTGGCCATCCACAAATGCAACTCTCATCCCCTTTGCATCCAAAGATGATATGGAGAGAAGATTCTTCTTGAAACCAGGTACATATAGAACATATTTCATCTTTAAAGACTTCCCAGAGTCTAACTTGTAGGAGGCTTCACCACTTCCCTTTATAGGGTATTGATAGTCATCCCCAAGTTTCACCTTATGAGGTGACTCATGTTCAAATAGGTCCATAAGAGATTCTTTAAATCTCGTCATATGTTTGGAAGGCCCACTATCAATAAGCCAATCATTACACCCATGTGTGACAGTACCTGTGAGAGCAGAGATTAGAACATATTCTTCGCCACTTGAAGAGTCTTCACTTTCTACCTTAGTCTTCTTCCTGGGAGGTTTATCATCCTCAGCAGCATGAGCATCATATCTCTTCTTGTTGTTCTTCTTCTTGTTGTTGTTGGATCCTTTTCTACTCCTAGGACAATCTGAGGCATAGTGTCCCTTCTCATCACATGTGTAGCATCTAATGTGAGAGTGATCTTTCTTCTTTTGATGATTGTGAGAAGATTTCTTGTGATGAGGTTGCTCCCTCTTGAACTTACCTTTCTTGGTGTGTGCGGTGAGAGCTTGGTCTTCACTCCCCATCTTTTCTTCTCGGGCCACAAGTCTAGCTTCTTCTTGTGAACATTCCTCCCACAGTCTACTAAAAGAGATCAATTTATTTCTTGCACAGATACCTTAGATGAAGGAGTCTCGTGACCTAGGTAGACCATTCAATGTGTTCATCAATATTTCTCCATTCTCCACTACTTCATCCACAGCTTCAAGTTTTTCTTTGATTTGAGAGACCTTAGTAAAGTAGTATTGGATGGTCTCTCCATTCTGTATCTTTACACCTTTCAATTGGTTCCGCAGTGTCATCTTTTGATTTATGTTCTTTCCTTCAAACAACTTGGTCAAGGAATCAAACATCTTCTTAGGTGTCTTTAGAGAAGACACGTGTGGTATGAGATGGTCTTTGATAGAATCTGCAATGATTCTCTTGGACTTGACCAAGTTCTTCTTGTGTAAGGCCTTAGCCTCATCTCCCTTTGGAACTTGAACCTGTTCACTTATGTAGGTGTCCAATTCATTCTCTTCTAGGATTAACCCAATCCTATACTTCCATGCTCGAAAGTTATCATCCCCTTCAAGCTTATCCCCAAGCTTGGTGTGGTGAGTCATATTAATGAGAAACTCAAATGGAAATAAAATATTTAGGTCTTACCACTTGATTTATTGAAACTGGATCTGGAGTTGGATTAGGGTTTGTTAGAGAAACCCTAAAAATTCAAACTTTGAATTTCAAACTTCTGATTGGATGGAAATATGCGCCTTGCTGAGCTGATCAAGTTGGTATACTTCAATTTTTAAATCTCCAAAATTTGACCCCTCAAAATTGACTTTGAAACTTTCAGATCTGCAGTTTCTGGTTTTCTGGTTTTCTTGTCAAAATCCTGAACTAGGGTTTGACAGAGCCCGGGGTTCTTCCCAACCAAAAAGTTCGATCTTGGTCTCTAAACTTCAATTTTTCTGAGGAGCATCCAGCCGTGGTCTCAGATTCCAAAAATTCCAACTTTCTCAGAAACCCTAATTTCCCATAGCAATGATAGGCCAAAAACTGAA
Source organism: Larix kaempferi (assembly GCA_027924585.1). Classification (NCBI taxonomy): domain Eukaryota; kingdom Viridiplantae; phylum Streptophyta; class Pinopsida; order Pinales; family Pinaceae; genus Larix; species Larix kaempferi. The sequence goes on along the minus strand of BSBM01000085.1, from coordinate 11,331,362 downwards.
AATGCTCAAAATTGAATTATGTCTCGACAAAAAGATGTGCCCTTGCTAGGAGAGTCAGTCTAGCCTCCTGCCTTTGATGAACTATGGATAGAAACCCAAAAATTAAGAAGCCATAGCTTCCGCATCTGTAGAGTGTCTTCTTCTTAGTACTGCTCTGATACCTTGTTAGATTTTCGATAATTTCATTCAATATTATCTAGGATCACTAAGAGAATAACAAGCACAACATAAAAATCACAAGAGATAATGGACACAAACCATTTCACAAGGGAAAACCAAGAAGGTGAAAAACCCCACAACTTCCTCAGAGATAGAATAAGCCCCAATACAAAGATCATAAAGATCAAACCCAAAATATTGATGTCTCCAGCAGCTACTCCTCCTCCACTTGTACGCACTCCTCTCTCTCAACTATGTGAGTTGGATGAGTGACTGAATGAATAGAATGAGAGAGTCACACTCTCTATTTATACAACAACTCAACCTGCCTTTAACCCTAACTAGGTTGAATTCCTAAGGAATCCTAATAACCCATCCACATGACTCATACATGGCCGACCCCAACAAGGTGGTCTAATAACCCATCAAATATAAGTTATGAAACTTACAATATAACTTGCTACACTTGTAAATACAAATGACGAGACTTCCAATTGGAGGAATAATACATCTCCATTAGGAATACAATAAAGTACAAATGTAATACATAGGAGAATATCTTATGAAGTTACAAATACATCAACAGTTGTAAACTTCACACTATTCATATCTCAATGTTATAGATTTTCTTCATTGATGAAAATTTGGAGTTGAGTGATCTCTCAAGGTGTGAATGAGTTATGAATTCATTTATGTTCGGTCTGATTAGCTTCATTATTTATCATGTCATAGTCTAGTGATTGCGTATGTGAGTTGAAGTATTATTATGGTTGCATTAATCTTGTTGTCACACATTTGGATCAACTATTCACTTTGTAAGAATACATATGATTATTATAAGGATGTAGTGGTACAAATTAGTAGGGTTGAATTTTACCACATGGATAATGGTGACAGAATTCCAAGTGACATTGACTATGTGTATCCTTGGCTATATGGGAGATTTTATTCCTAGGAATATGAGGGAATATACTCAATAGTCACTACTCCTTTCCAAACTTCATTTGCTAAGAAAATGGGATCGAATGTCTATATGCTTGGAGAAATCATGAAATAATGGATTCTTAGAGAACTTGATTCAACTCTAATTTCACAGTACACAACTGTCAACTCCAACATATGATCAAATAGTTACACTATCAAATTGCATATTCATATATCCGCTAACTTGCAAAAGAGGTTTTCATGTGACCTGCCTCTACTAAACTTAATGGAATTGCTACCTGCTTGTTGAACCAAGATATCATACATGACCCCAAGCTTAAAAAAAACCTTGAAGTGATTTTTGTAGCATTAGCATCACCAACCAAATACAAATCCAAAAAGCCATGCAACCTCAACTCTCTATCCCCAATATACCTCAACCCATAATGATATGTTCCCTTCTTGTAGTGGAGCACACACTTTCCACAGTCCTCTGAATCCGCCTCAACTAGGACATGAACTAGCTTAATGTATTCATTGCAAACCAAATATTCGGTTGAGAATTCACCAAATATACGAGGAACCTATCAACTACCTATACAATGTAGGATTCACCAAATCTGTCCATAGTAAACTTCAAATTCAAAAACACGGGAATAGTTACGGGATTGTGATCCACCATCTGAAATTTCATCACAATCCTTAATGTGTATTTCCCTTAACTGAGGAATACCTCAATTGGACACACCTTCATACCCAAAAAATAGTGCATAAGGTTGATGTCCTACATATCAAATTTAAAACCCAACTACCCTCCCTTGCACCTTGCTATGAGCTTCTCACTGCTACCTATAAAGATTAGGTCAATCTACATATAGGACCAAAACTAATAGATTGGATTGACTAAGAATATAGTTCAAGTCAAGGTCTATAATAGTTTCGGTGATTCCCATATTCAATAAGTACTCATTAATGCATGAGTACTAAGGACATGGTGCTTACTTTAGATTGTACAAGTGTTTCTTCAACTTGCATACATAGGTGTCTTGTGCATGTACCTCAAAACCACTAAGCTAATTGATGTATAGTTCTAACTTAAATAAGGTGCAAAATACGTAATCACCTTATTGAAGTGTATCTTGCAACTAGAGAAAATATCGCATGCTAGTCAACTCCTCTCTAAGAGAACCCTCATGCAACAGATCTTGCTTTGTACTTATCTACATTCCCATTAGTCGCATGCTTCACCTTGTACAACCACTTGGAATCAAGCATTGACTCGCCCTTCTGTATCAACGTTGTTTCCCTAACACCATCATGCAAAACAGAATGACACTCTTTTGTCACTGGATCTTGTCACACATGCTCTGAATTTGCCTCCTCAGAACTGGATGGCTCCACATCAATGATGGAGGACATTGGTGCAACATAATTTGAAAACATATTAAGAGGATGAATATACCTCCTCTACCTTTACATCTACTAGAGGCTACAAAGATTTATAGGACCAATCATCCTGGTCAAAATTCAAGTCTCGACTCTCTACTATCTTCCGTTCATATGGAACATAGACTTTGTAATCCTTGGGGGACTCATTGTAGCCAACAAGAATACCCTTAAATATATGGGTTTCAAGATTCTTCATATTCTCCTATAGAATATGAATGTATGAAGGACTCCTAAACTCCTAAAAATGAGAAACATTTGGTTTCTCTCGTGTGAAAGCTTCCTCTAGAGTCTTGTCCTTTAACACCCTACATGAACATCTTTTTATCATGCAAACAACATGATTGCATGCCTTTGTTAAAAGGAGCATGGGTATTTGTAGGTCATGAATAATGCCTTCATTGTCTCTATGATGGACCCATTCTCCCCCCTATGCAACCACATCATACTGAGATTTGTATCTATATCCTACTCATCCATCCATACATCCTTGCAAAAAGTACAAAATCCTCGGAGGTATACTTGCCTCCATTGTCAAACCTCAAAATATTAACCTTTTTAATCATATGATTGTCCACAAGAGCTTTGAACTCTTAGAACTTCTCAAACACCTCATCTCCAGTCTTCATTAAGTAGATGTAGGTTTTCCAAGATAGATCAGCAATGAGTGAAACGAATGCAACATGTCAATAGAGTTGGTGTCATAAGTCCACACAAATTTTAATGAATTAAATCAATAATCCCTCTTGATCCATGCTCGCTTCTTGGAAAAGAAACATCGTACATGCTTCCAAGTGCACATCCCTTGCATACTCTAGTCTTCTCAACCTTTACATTTGGAATTCCCTACACCATGTCCTTCAAGAGAGGTAAGCCTCCATAATGAAAGTTCCCTAATTCTCTGTGTGCCATAACTCGCACAGATTGTCTTTGCTATAGCCACCAAGGTTCCATGCTTGGTCAGATTTGCTAGAAACCTATATGGGAACCCTCATGCACTTCTCTAGGAAAAGCTTGACCATAATATGGGCTATATTTTTTGATGATAATCAAACTCATCCACACATTTCATATTTATTAAGCAAGAAATTGAAAGAATTTTATTTATTAGTCTAGGAACCAACATAATACATCATATATCTCAAGAACATCATTTTAAGGCTTGCATAATGAGATTGAATCCATGACAATCATTGAGTGTGTGGAATGAGATTGAATCTATCCCAATCAGAGTATGTGGAATGAGATTGAATCCACTCCTAATCAGAGAATGTGGAATCATCAATGAGCTCACCTTTCCTGTGAGAATCTTGTTCTTGCAATATTAAGAAAGATGATCAATGGGTTTTCATGTGTCTAGAAGATTGCCTCTCCACATACCACCCAAAACCATAAATGGTGTTGGTGGAAAGACATGACACCATGGACAAGGTTGTCTCTAGTTTGGATGCAATCTCGTCAACTCTTGCAAAAGCTTTTGCACTCCTTACATATGTGTCTATTGTTGCCACTTGAAGCACTACACATGGCTCCAATATCCTTCACTTGGTTCAGAGATCTTGAGTCTTCCTTCTTGTTCTTTTGAACCCTCTTGGTTCCTCCTTTCTTGATTCCCTTCTTTATCATCCCAATAAGGGTTAGGTTTTGAACCTCAACATGTTTGGTTGTTATTATTTGCATTCTCGTCTCCTCCCAGACAAAGTCATTCCATAGTATTTCAAAAGTGGGTAACTTATCATTAGAACATACACCTCAAACAAACATTTTCTAAGATGAATAGAATCCTTTTAAAGGTCTCCGCACTAGATCACCCTCATTCACCTGATCTCTTATGGTTGCAAGTCGATCTCTTAACTTAGTGATATGCATTAGATAGCTCACCACCATATCAATATTGCTTGTGTATACTAGGGAGTTGATTTTTCAAAAGCATCCCATGGGATATGTTCACGCTCTGATATATATTGACCGAAGCATCTCACATATCCTTCACCATCTTCTTGTAATTTTTGTGATGGATCAAGTAACCCTTCATTGAATTAAGGATGATTCACTTCACCTTATCCCAATTCTTAGTATGTTCTAACAATCTTTTGGATTAGTGGGAGGTGCGACTTCCTTATCCACAAGATATCGTAGCTCAACTTCCTCCAAGAGATTTTGCAATGTGCGCTTACATGTTACATAGTTGGAAGTTCCCTCTTGAACATGTGACACTCTTGGAGATTAAAATTGGCCATTGTTCCAAACCTTATAGACACACTTGAACAAATAGATCAGTATTAAAATAAATCAGATCTGCAACCTATCCTAGGTGTAGATCACCTATCTTAGGTTAATAAAAACCTTGTAATCATTGGAATACCAAGGGCATCTCACTAAACCACCTATCACAAGTCCATCGTTAAACATTGAAACATATCTATGTTAATCACTAAATATCAAGCATCATACCCACTAAAATCCTCTAACAACTCCCTTTCATGGACAACTAATATATCTACACATGTAATCCTGGAATATTTCAAGAAATGTGTTTTGATACCATGTTAATTTTCAGACCATGGTAAGCACATTCCGCTCTCGGTAAGAATGAACTAAACTTAGGTAGCTTAAAACACGAACATTCCTGCCAAATCCTTACTTGAATGAGGTAATGCTTTCCAATTCTTTAAGTAATGGGTAAGGGCCTTGCAATATTGTATTGAAGGAAGACTTGGAAATTTATTCCAATTTTAATGCCTCTAGTTTCTCCCATTTTGATGGAAACCTATTGGTCAAGTGTGTTTGTAAATATTCTTGATCTATAGAGAAATTTCCCTCTTGAAAAATAAGCTTGTATAAAATCGTGAGTTTTTAAAAAGAAGGGATCATCTACCTCTTAATAGGTCGAGGCCCTTGCATTCATTATTTTGTTCGTCAGGTCACCTCCAAGCAATTGCTTGATATTTTCCAACAAACTGCTTGCAAACACTGTTGGAATTGCAAACAACAAAATTTGAAAAGAATAATTACACTACAATACCTCAAAAATCAAATACGCCAACCAACATAGTGGTGCACCTTGCATCTCCTTTATAGAATAGGAAGAATAGGGGAATCATAATGTATCTGGACACGTGCAAGGAATGGCCCCAATTGATAGAGTCAAACCCTAACCCTAATCACCTCAAGCATTGTTCCCTCTTGGATGGATAGATATGCTAGGAATAGTGCACCCCAACTAGAGAACATGGCAACGTGAATGAATGTTTGTGCCTCCTTAGGATTTGTGCCCTCTTCCTAGATTAAAATATCCCTATGCAATGTGCCTACTAGCCTAGGGATATGTGCCCTCTTCCTAGAATATAAAATCATTGTAAGAAAAAACCACAATTGTATAGAACTTACTCTCCTAAAGGTGGTGCATGCAAGCCTACAACATGCACGTGTCTCTATCAAAATATAAATCAACAACACTTCCTAGAGGCTAAACTAGTGCACCTCAAATTTGCAACAACATTGCACAAATACCAAGGTGAGATAAGGTTGCTAGGAATTGTACGGATCTATCACAATTCATTTGTTGCACCTAGCTTATAGGAGGATATTGGTTGAGCAACTAGGTAAAAATATAACATGGTACACTTGTGAGCACCTTAATACAAATCTAGTAATTGGTTTCTAGGGCCATGGGTTTAGTTAGACATCTTTTAATCTTTTTACCAACTCTTTGGATGACACCTACTATAGCTCTTTAGGGGAAATCATTATTACCAATTGGTTGATAGTGTTATAAATTATTTTTTAGGTGTACCATTTTTTGTCATTGCACTGAGAGGAGCGAGGTGCTCTAAAGCCTAGTATTGGGGAGATGTTGTCACGTAACGTAGCATTATGTCAAATTTAAAAAGTAATTAAAAAGATCACGTTGGCTCATAAAATAAAAAAATAAAAACAAAATGAAACGTAATTAAAAAAATCCACGTCGTCTCATAAAACAAAAAAAATAAAACCAACATAAATCCATATTAAATCTAGATTTATCAAGTACCAAGAGGGATCAAATTTCTAGAGGTGTAAATTTTTTTGAATTGTAAAAAAATTACACCACAAAAAATTGGATCCCTCTTGGTGCTTGATAGATCCGGGTTAAAGATGAATCTATACTGATTGTATTAAAAAGAGGTGAAACTGGTATCAATACTATTTCCAAGATTTTTTAAGGTGTGTGTCAATATAACATCACTCTTTCTTTTTTTTAAGGTTTTTTTTTTACTTTTACCATATAGTATCACCATTTTTTTTCATCAACTATTTTTTGTTTTTTTGGTGATACTATTATTATTACTTTTTCCTAGTGGTGTATTTTGGAACTTTTGTTAAAAAAATTCAAGGATGATTGAGTAGTGACTTGACTTCCCTTAATTTTTATAATTTTAGAAAAAATAGGAAGAATTCTACTTAATTTAAAAGGATCTTATTCTTAATTGTAGATTTTTTTTGAAAAAATAATAAGATAATTTCGTTTTATTTAACAAAATTGAAGTGGAATTTCGACTTAAGTTTACACAACTTAAGTGAAATTTCCCTCTTATTAAAAATTGATAGAGGCCTTAACCCATCTTTTATGCCTTGATTTCTAACATTATGATTTTTGGAGATGAAAACTTTGAACATTAGAGAGTTGTTAGATATCATATAAAGTTTGATAGATATGTAACTTTAATGTTGGTGTGCTAGACATACTGGTTTGTATAAAAACAAAATTAGAAAATCATTCATGAGATAAATTGTTTAGACATATTTCTAATGTACATTATCGTTTTTGTCGAAATATTTACATTTCACATTCTCAAGTCGTTACAAGAAGAAGTTACAAACATGACATCATTATGAAAAATTATTCTACTTTAAATTAACAACTTGTTTTACTATTCATATTGATTTTGTAGTTATGTTATTTATGGCTATGGAATAACCCCAAATTTTAAAGGTTTGAACCTAGACATATCTAAGATGGATTTAGGTAACACCATGATGTTTGTTATGACAATTTTGCACTTGCTTTTGGAAGTGTAATTTAATGTTGATATGTTATTTTTATTATAGGTTTAATGGAATATATATTTGTTTTTAGGAGGTTATTGGATCAAATCCATAGGAGTAGGTATGCACACCTCTATAGATTTTAGTAGTCAAATGATTGTGCAATCGGGGTTCCTTGTCTCACAAAGAAAGAGGTATCATACACCAATTTGATGTCTAGTGAAATCATAAATTGAAAATTAAATTATTATTACAATAAATTTAACATGATACTTATATAATAAGATAACTAAAGTTGAAAGATATTTTTAATATGATAGAATATATCCACCATGAATATAATTGAAAATTAATATAATTGAAAATTGATTAAATTATAAAAAATATACTTACTAATTTTAGAATTTTATTATAACTTTAGGTTAGCTTTTGCAATAGTCTATGTTATGTTTGTTTGCAAAGTTATTTTATGCACATGAATTATATGGTTTTGCATGATACTAGGAGACAAAGGGCATGGTTACAATTAATGTTGAAGTCGATTCAATTACAATTAAGGTTCTAGCCAACCAATAAAGACAATATTGTTGCATCCTGACCTCTGTATTTTTTCTCCAGCAATTTGTAGTGAATCTCACCTTACTAAGGCCGATCTGAAGGATTCAACTTCCATACCTTCTCATGCTTTGTTTCTTTGGCTTCTTTCACCCAGCTTGAGCGGGTTAGATCATTGTGGGGCCTTTTGGTGATAAGGATCCCTGTTTCTTTGAATAATGGGAGTGGAGATCGATTCTAACATAGAGGTATTTAAAACCCTTGTTGGTGCTCTCAAGCAACCCTTAAAATCGTAGCCACATCATGGAAAATTTGTTAGACGCCTCGAGGAAATTCCTCACTTGGAGATTTCTTCTCAAGAGTCGAGAAGGAATTTATCCCTCCTTTTTTCAGAGAGATATTTGATCAAGAAATTTTTGGGTCTTTGGCCTAGTCCTAGAGCTGTTGAAGCTTGGATCTCAGAACATTAGTCACCCTGAACTTAGATCCAGGTAACTTTTTTGTTGTTGCAAGACATGGATATTTTGTCTTTTTGTTTACATCCAAGGATGCGAGAGATTTGGTTTTTCGTTATGGTCCATACTTCATGGGATTTAAGGGTTTGTATTTATCCTGTTGGTCTTTAGACTTCAACCCTGAAGAGGTTAGAAGAGATCTCAACTGCCCCTGCGTGGGTTAGATTTCCTCACTTTCCATTAATTTTTTGGGATGACTGCACTCTCAAGGACATTGGTAGCAAGTTGGGAAGATACATTGACAAAGCATAACCCAAAGGAAATTTGTTCTTTTGTGCTCGAATTTGTGTGGAAGTTGATTTGGAGTCAGGGTTACTAGAAGCTATGAAGATCAATCTTGAGTGTTGGTGCCACATGAAAACCCTTGATTATGAACAAATTCCATTTAAATGAAATCCTTATCACATCTATGGACATTTCTCCAAAAATATCCTTATTCTAAACTCAATCAAGAGTCTTCCCCTAATCAACGGGATGATAAACAACAACCCTCCTCTACTCAAAAAACTAATTTCAAGCATGTTCAAAGAAGGAAGAGAAGTCCTAAGCATGTGGATGATACTCACCTTGAGGATTAACAAGTGGTTTATCCTAAATAGTCCCCAACCAAGTATGGATTTTGGGGGAAATTAGAAGAAGAGGCAAAGGGGATTAATGAAGAAAAACAATTTGAGGCAAGCTCAAGACTGGAGTCAGAGAAATTTATTCTTGAAGAAGCTAAAGAAGAAGAAGACAAGGAAGTAGCATCAACTAAAGAATAATATGAAGAGGATGAAGATGAAGAGCATAAAGTGGAAATAGAGAGAAATTCAAATGACATGGATGATGATGTAGTGAAGGATTTCAAGTAAGTACAGACTTCAACTCCATTTCCCCCCTACTTTGTTGATGTATTGAAGAAGAAACAACAAGCATAAGCTAATAAACTAGTATCTCCTCGACAAATGGAGAATATGAATATTGCCTTTGCTAAGCTAATTAAGGAAGCTCAACAATCCTCTCCTCCACTCACACATGGAAGGAAATTCAACCAGGAGAAGCATGCAAAAAAACCTTGGAAGGTCCTATAATTCCATAGGGTATTTTTATGTATTGTTTTGTATCCTCTTATGTATGCAGTATGTGCAGAATTACTCACTGTCTAAAATTTTGTAAGGGAAAGTAGGGAAAAATAAAATGGTGGATCCTCCCATTCCAGCTTCTCAAAGGGAGGAACATAGATTCTTTAGTTGTTATCCTCCTTTAATTTTTTTTGTACTTCTATGTTGCTGGATTTGATTGCAATTTTTCAATATAAAACTCCTATCCCTTTCTATTTAAAAATAACCAATAAAGACAATACTAATATAATAATAAAAATGTGATGGTACAATTTATAGGGCTTAGCACACTTTCCATTTATAAATACTTGTAAGTTTCATTTTAGGATTGTGAGACATCAACCCTAATTAGATTTCATGGACCTTGAAATAATATCATTTACTTCCTAAGATATAAAAGATGAAATGGTCTCTGAAAGAGGTTATACCCATTAGAAAACGTGTCTTATGTCATTGTGATTACCTATACTCGAGCAATGATTTGCTCTTAAATAACATTGTTTTGAAAAGTTTTACCATGTTTATTTCTGCTATGGCATATGTTTGATGGATTTTGGTGGATCTTGTGGGTGGAGAGACATAGCCACTTGTGAAGATAGATACTTGTAACAAATTTCTATTGGAGATAGATACTTGTAACAAATTTCTATTGTAAGGCTCTCTTGTGCTTATAAGGATATAATATCTTCCTATGCACAATCATAATTCCAATTTAACATGATTAAATAAACTATGAAATTGTACTTTTGTTGTTGTTAATTACATTATATTGACTTGTATTTTTTGCATGGTAAATTACCATTACATTATATAGACTTGCATTTATTGCATTGTAAATTCCCTTGTTAATTTTCCATTTGATGTTGGAAATTGCTTATTTTGATCTTATATCATGTATTTCCATTTTTATATTGAGTATTTGATTTGAAGCCACTACTATAATACAATGTCATAGCATTAAAATTAACATCATCTGACAATGTAATTTTATAATTTTTGTTTTGGTTTTCATGATGTGAATTGTATTCAATTTGGGGATGTTACAATTTACACTGTGTTATAGTCATCTTGCATTGTAATTTGGTCACACAATTTGACGCTACATTAAAATGCATCATTTTTTATGTTAGTAATATTATGCTGCATCGTAATGCACATTATTAACATTTAGATAACATCGTTTTGTGTCACAAATATTGACGCTACATTAAAATGGGTCACTTTTTGTGTTGATAGAATTGTGTTGCTAGCATTTAGATAGTATTTTTTTGTGTCAGGAGCATAGTATATAGCGTTTGTATAATTTGTGTTGCCTTTCCTTTATGTGAATTCAAATATTATTATTACTAATTAATTAAGTATGTACATTAATTAAATCATTATTAATTATATATATTAATGCGTTTGTATAATTTTTGTTGCCTCGTCTTTATGTGAATGCAAATATTATTATTAGTAATTAATTAAGTATGTACATTAATTAAATTATTATTAATTATATATATTAATTCAATTAGTAGTAATTATTAATTATTATTATTATTAATTTACAAAGTATTAATATTAATTTAATTTATAATAATAATAATAATAATTATTATTATTATTATTATTTTAAAATTTAATAAATATTGATGAGATTGATTATTATTATGCATATAATTTGTGCACTAGCATTCATTCATCACACCAAGAAAGAAAAAATACGTTTACATATTAACATAATTATGGAATTTTAATTCAAATAAGAAAATAACTATGTATTATTTGTTTGCTCGTAACAAGAGGTACACTACCACCCTAGGGAAATGGCAACCGTTTTTCCTTGGAATACAATTTTTCCACCTTAAAGCTTGTAAGCAAGAATAAGATTGTTGGTACCTTGTCAACCTCATCAACAATTGGTTCACAGAGAACTCTAGTCAACAATTGACTCGTGAAGAAAAAACATGTCACAAGCAAGATTTAAACCTAGCTAGAGAGGATAGCATTCATCCTCGTAAGCACCCAAGCTAGACCCAATTAACAGGGAAATGCCAAACTTCTATAATCATTGCATGAAAAAATATTGACATGCATAACAAAATGAAAAATTTGATAATCAAAAGTCAATTGAGTTGTCATTAATGCCCTCCACAACTTTTGAATCCTCGTCATCTCACTCTCTAAGAAATATAAAAAAAACTTGAATTCAATAAAATAAATAATTCTAATGTTTATAAATATGATGAAGTGCCAATAGCTTCTTATTTCTTGGAACCGATCTAGTTATCATCAATTTGGAAGAATATAATAATTCCAACTATATATAAGTTAAAAAATTAACACATAATTAACGATTAATTATTGAAAACATTTGTCATTACCATTATTGAGGGCATAATTCATTTTGTCCTCATTTGGCATGTGACTAAAATATTTTAACTATATGCAATAAGAAAAAGGTATAAATAATAATGATAACTTAAATTAGTATAATGTCATCTAGAACTAGCTACTATTATTTATAAATTCTTAATAAATGGAATTATATTGATAAACTTACGAGGTAACCTCTTTTTTATGACATCCTTGTTTAATAAGTAAAATATGCACTTTATATTCTTTTAATGTTATTTCATGCTTCTGCATAACCCAACATAAACTTAATTTATTAATGTCTCGTGAATGACCACAAAAATAGGTCAATGCTGGGAGTGTGCACGAAGTTGAGGGACCTTTTAGATGCAATGGGTAAATGCGAAACACGCGAGAATTGTGTAAATCAACAATGCTCGTGTGTTATGTAAAACTAGGTATGGCGGGCTCCAAACCTGCCATGTCATTTAACATGTAGGATAGGATCCAAAAACGCGCGAGCATTATTGTGATCACCATAACACGCTAGCGTTATTGTGATCACCATAACGCTCGAGCGTTATTGTGATCACCATAATGCTCGAGCGTTATGGTTAATATAACAAAATAAATAAATAGTGCCGCGGTATTAACCATGGCACTGTTTTTTTTTTTGTTATATTAACCATGGATCACCATAACGCTCGAGCATTATGGTTAATATAACAAATAAAATAAACAATGCTGCGGTATTGTTAAATTCTTATATTAACCATGGCACTGTATATTTTTTTGTTATATTAACCACAATGCTCAAGTGTTATTGTGATAACCATCACGCTCGAGCATTATGGTTAATATAACAAAAAAAATAAACATTGCCATGGTTAATATAAGAATTTAACAATACTACGGCTTTTTTTATTTTTTTGTTATATTAACCATAACGCTCGAGCGTTATGGTTAATATAACAAAAAAAATAAACATTGCCATGGTTAATATAAGAATTTAACAATACCACAACTTTTTTTATTTTTTTGTTATATTAACAATAACACTCGAGCGTAGAAAGCAGAGCTGCACGCTAGGGTTAGCTGAGCACGTGAGAGGGCAGCAAGGGATGTGTGGAGAAGAATGGCAGCGCCTGGGGGAGGGGAGGCCGCCCCCCCCCCGTCCAAATCTGATGAGGAAGCCTTCAGCAGGCTTGTCCATGGCAGAGGCAAGAAAACCTCTCCTCCGGAGGTCCCGAAATTCATAAAGAAGCTAGAAGAAATCCCAGAAATCTCCCTGCCTGAAGAAAAACCAATGAAAATAGCTCTGGCATTGGAAAAACGAGGTCTCGTGGGGCAGTTCATGGGCCTATGTCCCTCCACTAAAACAACAGATGACTGGATACAGAGGAATTGGAAGCCCAACCTCAAAAATGAAGTGACTTGTTACCCTGTAGGGCTAGGGTTCTTCATCTTTGAATTTATCTCAGAAGAAGACCGAGACTTAATCTTTAGAAACGACCCCTACTTCATGGGCACGCAGGGCTTATATCTGAATAAATGGACACCAAACTTTGATCCCTCGATCGATCTCCCCAAGGAAGTGTCGGTGTGGGTCAGGCTCCCTAACCTCCCGGTGCATTGCTGGGACTTCGATTCCTTGCAGAGAATAGGGAATAGAATTGGGCGATTCATTGACAAAGCTGATAATAAGGGCCAATATACCTGTGCTAGAATCTGCGTTGAAGTTGACCTGGAAGCCAGTCTCCCGGAGGCAATAAAATTAAAAGTCGGATCATGGACTCATTACCAGAAGCTGGATTATGAGCACCTGCCCTTCAAGTGCAGGAACTGCCAAGAACATGGCCATTTCCAAAGATATTGTCCCAAGCTAGTTGCGGAGAAAGAAGACGCTGAAGGATGGCAGAAAGTAAAAAAGGGAAAACCCACGAATATTGCCAGAAGCAAGGAAAGAACGGCCCAGGGTCCTCCAAAGGAAGGCAGCTCAAAAACTTCTAATCAGGAAGATCCTAATGTATCCCAAAACCCTGGAAATATACCAAAAGATGATGAAGGCAGGGCACCACAAGACCCAATCGATCCAATCCATCAACCTGGTGTCGCCAGTCCATCCAAAGAACATGTCAGTCTAGGCTCGGAAACAGGAGCTGATTCCTCCGAGGAAGGTGACACTGAAGCCAGCAGTCAATCAGGCACCCCGGATCAACCAAAACGCGAACGGAAGATAGAGAAGAAGAGAAGGGAAGAGCATTCCTACAAGGACGTGGTCCAAGGCTCTCAACACACCATACCTGAAATGATGAACACCAGATCTGGAATGAGGTTGGGAAAGACCCCGAAAGGGGGTCATCACCCTCCCCCAGGTAAATAATGCAATACGTCTCCTAGAATTGCAGAGGACTAGGCATCCCTCTAAAATAAGAATCTATAAGGGATTTAGTAAGAGTAATGACGCCTGAAGTCCTACCAATATAGGAGACGAAGCTGGAGGAGGATGCTCTCCTCCGTGCAAGCAACTCATTTTGGAAGAAAGGCACGGCTAGGGCTGTAAGTGCAAGAGGAGCCTCGGGAGGCTTAGCAACCCTCTGGGACTTTGCAAAGCTCGATCTAGTTGAAGAAGAAGGAACCACTCACTGGTTATTCACCAAGCTGCTTCATAAAGATTCTGGCCATCATGTAAGTCTCTTTAATATTTATGCTCCTGTCTCTTTTTCTGAAAAAAAAGAATGTTGGGATACCTTAAAAATGTTTCTAAGTCTCCACAAGCCTGAAAACCTAGTGTTGGCTGGAGACTTAAATGTAACTCTAGCTCTGGCTGAAAAAAAAGGGGGATCAATAGTGCGGGACCCTGCAAGAGAGTGGGTTGAAGACCTGATGCTGGATTGGGACCTTGAAGACATCACCCCTGACAAAGGAAAGTACACCTGGTCAAATAAAAGATTAGGACCTGGTCACATTGCTGCCCGCCTTGACCGGTTCCTTCTTCACTCCTCCTTCCTAACCCTAGGGCTGATGGCATCCTCAAAGATTCACCCGCATTATACTTCTGATCATAAGCCGATCTCCCTCTCTCTTCATCCCGATGAAAGGTTAGGTCCTATTCCCTTCCGGTTCAGCCCAATTTGGGTAACCCAGGAAGGCTTCCTCGACCTTGTTTCTAACTCTTGGAAAGAACCAGTTCATGGCTCCCCGTTCTTTGTTTGGGAAGAAAAGCTTAGAAGGCTCAAAGTGGCCCTGAAAGACTGGGCTAAAGGGCTGGGTTCCCAAATGGATGAAAGGAAGAGAACCCAGAAGGCCTTGGAACGGCACCAGTTAATCTTGGAAGAGTCCCCTGTCACTCCTGCTTTGCTATTCTAGGAAGTTGAGCTTCAAAGGGAGTACCATAAAGCTTGTAAAGAAGAGGAAACCTACTGGAGAGTCAAGTCAAGAACGCTTTGGCTCCAAGCTGGAGACAAAAATACCACATTCTTTCACAAGCAAGCCCAAGCTAGAAAGATTTATAATTCCATCAATGAAATTCAAACTCAAGGCCAAGTGATAAAGGACTTTAGAGGCATTAAGGGGGTAGCCCATTCCTTTTTTAAAAGTCTTTACTCCGCCCCTGACCAGGATCCTGTGGAACCGAATTCCTATCCTCTCTCGGAGATTCTAAAGTTGGTTAATGAAGAGGACAACCTACAGCTGAACAGCCCTATTAGTATTCGAGAAGTTAAGAAAGCCCTTGACAAAATGGACCCAGATAAAGCTCCAGGGCCGGACGGATTCACAGCCCGGTTCTACAGCTCTTTCTGGGACATAATAGAGAAGGACCTGTACAGAATGGTGAAGAAGGCCCAGAACTGTAACAAATTGGGGGGCAGCACAAATTCCTCCTTTCTGGCTCTCATTCCAAAAGAAAAAGGCGCTAAAAACTTCAGCAGATTTAGGCCTATATCCCTGTGTAACACGGGTTATAAAATCATAACCAAAATAATGGCTAATAGACTTAAAAGAATCTTGCCTAAGCTGATTCCGGAAAACCAAGGGGGATTTGTGAGAGGAAGACAGATTTTGGACAACATTATTTTAGTGCAAGAAGCCATCCATTCTAGATACAAGAGAAAAGAGAAGGGTATGGTGGTAAAGCTGGACTTGGCCAATGCCTTTGACAGAGTCAGGCATGATTTCCTTTATGCAACCATGAGGAACTTCGGATTCAATCAGAAATTCATTATGTGGGTCAAAGCTTGCATCTCAGCCCCATGGATCGCCCCGCTGGTCAATGGGCGTCCTACTGATTTTTTCCAGGCCTCAAGAGGATTAAGGCAAGGCTTCCCTCTCTCCCCGGTGCTGTTTGTCATTCAAGCCACTATCCTAAGCTACCAGCTGAACAGAAGTCTCCAAAACAGGTCTCTTTCAGGCATCAGAATTGTCCCAAAGTTCAAGGATGTAAACCACGCCCAGTTCGCCGATGATACGCTTATATTGGGAGTTTCCAACCTCAACACAGCTAGGAACTTTAAAATCGAGTTGGACTATTACAGGAATACCTCCGGAAGTGAAATAAATTTCCTCAAAAGCAAGGTCTATGGCTGGAATTGTTCTCCCCGTGCAATGCTGGAGATAGCTCGGATTCTCAAAATGGAAGGCATCACCATTTGGGACACCTTTAATTACCTGGGCATTCCTATTTTCAAATCTACCCCTAGAGTTGCCCATTGGCTGCCAATGCTGGACAAACTAAAAAACAAGATCCACACGTGGGGGGCAACTTGGCTCAACAAAGCAGGAAAAGTGATTTTAATGAACTCTGTCCTCACCAGCCTTCCAATCTATCAATGTTCGGTGCTGCTAGCTCCAAAAACCATTACAAACAGAATCAATGAGCTGCTCCATCGATTCTTGTGGGAGGGTGGTCGTAATTGTGAGAAAAAACTCCATCTAGTAAGTTGGGACAAGATCACTAGGCCAAAAATGGAAGGGGGCCTTCAAATAAGAGACGTGGCCACCCAAAATCTTTCCATGGGAGGCAAAATTCTCTGGAAAATGATAACTGGCAAAAGAACCTGGAGCAAGCAAATCCTCAAGAAGAAATACTTTAAAGGAGATAGACAGAGATGTCTTGAAAGGGCCACAAAATTGCAGAAAGGCTACCCGATTTTTTCACTGTCTAAAAGAGCCATCCCATTCTTCACATCTAAGCTCATGTGGTCTCCTGGCAATGGATAAAAAATCAGAATATGGGAGGATGCGATCCTTGGGGATCAGCCTCTCATCAACTTCAGCGACCTGGGCAATATAAAAGATTGGCTCCACACTAATAATTGCAAAACGCTGAGGGACATATCAGTCTGGAACAGAGATGAGGATGAATCTTGGGCAAATTGGAACCTGGGCGATTATCCTCACGATTTAGAAGAAGAAGTTGCTACCCTGCTGAATCTATTGCAAGGAAAGTCTCCCATCAGCGCCAGAGCTAAAGACAAACGCAACTGGGGATCTCGATCGGGCATGTATACTGCAGTTGAGGGCTACGCTGCGATTTTGGAGGTGCCTTGGGTCCCTCCCAACCCTGGGGCGTGGAAAGCTCTATGGGAATTCGCCTCTATTCCAAAAATTGACATTTTTATCTGGACTGTCCTTCATAACAGCATATTGACAGGAGAAAAGTTGAAGAGCAAAGGCTGGGAAGGGCCATCCCAATGCCCTCTGTGCAACCAAGCTGAAGAAACCATCGATCATTTGTTCATTTCCTGTGAATTCACTAAAGAGGTTTGGAGTCTCACGATAGGCTCAAATGCTGTAAGTCTGCCCAACTCAATCAAGGAGCTGATCAGCAGCTGGATCTCTCTTGCCCCCTTCGATTTAAGCAAAAAAGACATCCTCAAGCTAGCGTGGATGTGGACCCCGAAATTTCTTTGCTGGAAAGTCTGGTTGGAAAGAAATAACAGAATCTTTAAGGAGAAATGCAGACTTCCAACTCAAGTGGCAGTTAAGGCTAGGACCATGTTCTCTGAAGCTTTAAGCACCAAGTCAACTATCAGAAATAAGGCTACTCTCTCGCCTGAAGAAGAGCGTTGGTTTAAGGAGATCAATGTGAACCAGCAAAGCAATAAAGCTACCAATCCTCCTCAAAAGGCTCACTGGGAAATCAGGCTGGAAGAACAGGAATTCATCAAGTGGAGATCTGTCCTGAATGAATGGTGCCTTTTTTTTGATGGGACCTCGAAAGGGAATCCCGGTCAAGCTGGAGGAGAAGGCATTATTATCGATCCCTCCGGCACCATCGTCTTGTCCTATTCCTGGGGCCTAGGACACGCATCCAACAACCATGCTGAGTATCTTGCGTTGTGGCAAGGACTGAATCAAGCAAGAAAGATGAACATTCAGAAGCTTACTATCTTTGGTGACTCTATGCTGATAGTCAAGGATTTACACACCAAGAAGATGCCTACCGGTATAAGTCTGACCCACATCCACAGGAAAGTCCTACTCATGCTGAAGCACTTCAGAACTCATAAGGCTTACCATGTTCTAAGGAGTCTCAACAATCTAGGAGATGTTGAAGCTAACCGCGGTGCTAGCCTGAGTAAGAGTCAACTTATTGTTAACGGAGAAATATCAAAGCACCCGCTCCCCTAAGGTTAAAGAGACATGGTCTTCCTGTTCTTTTGGGCATTCCCCAGTATCCAACAGCATAATTCTGACTTGTTTATTAAGCAGGAAATGAAGTTTAGTACAGCAGATCTGGATTTGAATTGTAAAGGCCCTGGCAGCCCATTTGCCAGACACTAATAATTTTTAACTGTTTTCGTAAAAAAAAAAAAACAATAACGCTCGAGCGTTATGGTGATCACAATAACGCACGAGCATTATGGTGATCACAATAACGCGCGAGCGTCATGGTGATCACAATAACGCGCGAGCGTCATGGTGATCACAATAACGCACGAGCGTTATGGTTAATATAACAAAAAAAAACAGTGTCGCGGGCCACGACACTGTTTTATCCATTGTGCTACCCAAACACGAACGCTCGAGCGATCTTGCCTTCCCAAAACGCATCGGAGAACCTTAACCGAGGAGATTTGGAGGCTCAACAATCCCAAATTCATCTTGCAAGAACGATTGGAAAGGTAAGCATCTAAATCGTTGCCTCATCTCGTCATTAAGTTTATAAATTGTTATGTTGCCCTAATCTAAAAATATTTGTAAATGAAATGCCAAAACTTAAAATTTTAAAATTTTAATGAATTTTACATACACCCCATTAGACACAATGGCTCACTGATCACATCAATCATCATTGTCACCTCAAAATATTTGTAAATCAAATGCCAAAACTTAAAATTTTAAAATTTTAATGAATTTTACATCCACCTTGTTAGACACAATGGCTCACTGATCACATCAATCATCATTGTCACTCAACATATCTGTCTATAACATCATTATGATTATCATTAATTTTCATAACCCAAGCAAGCATTATGTCCCTGTTTCATGCTTCCCTAGATCAACATTTTGTTCATTGTATGTAGCCCCAATAATCATGAATTCATTCTGTCCATACATATCATCAGCATCTTAGTTTGTACACCAGCAGCACATCAGCATATTGTACATCTTCATTATGTCATCATTATTCATGTCATATCAATTTGCTGCCATATATCCATTCATACACTTTACACTGTCCATATGCACATCACAACATTATTCCCATATCATTAGTCATCTCTTCATCATTCTACCAGCATGTCTTCATTTTTTCCATCAATAGGCTGCCTCAGTTTAACTAATAAAAATACAAATCTTTACCACATCATCATGGTCTTTATGCCCGCATGGTCTCCACCCTTATGCCCTCAATGACCCATAATGTATGCCTACAATGGTCATATGAAATGATATTTATGTTTGTAATGTATGCCTGAGATGATATTTATGTTTGTAATGTATTCGTTCTTGCACAAAGTTTGTACATTTTTCATTTTTGAGAGATGTCATTATAGCACATGTATACGTTTCTAATGATTTTTATTTTTATTTTTTGTTTGCAGTGACGACCATGGATGCCCACAATGACATCCAAAGAGAGATTCAGAGGCTTAGAGAAATTCGAGCCTCAATTACTACTTTTGATGAGAGGCATGTTATGTTTGCATCCAATTTGGATGCAATGATAGAGACCTTTAGTAGGTCTAATAGTGATTTCCAAGATATTTCCACTTTCAGAGAAAGAAAGAGGAAACAATATGCGGATGGACTTAGCTATAGAGAAGTGAAGAAGTTAAAAATCTCAAAAGAACAAATATTTTTCCTGTTTAGAAATCCACAGGATGGTGAAGTCCCTAATGCAAAAAAAAGGCACATTTCTATCGAGTGGTGTACATATCAACCATTCATAGATAACTGGATGGACCGATGGTACATGGTGTTTGATGCACCACCACACAACAACAGGGAAATGCCTTTGTATTTTTTGAGAAAGATGTACGCAGAGTTTGTGCTGGGGAAGCATGTTAACTATTTTGATATCTTGGAGTACCAGGGTGTTGGGATGGGGATGCCTCAGCAACGTCCCAATGCGAGGCACATAGATCCCAATTTCCCAGTAGCTCCACCTCGTAGGAAGCTACCCAAGCTAGATGTGCCGCTTGCACATCAGTTAGTGCCAGAGGCACAAGAGTCATTCCTACTATTGGAACAAGTGGTTGTTCTCCATAGCACGTATCTTCATGGTATGGACCAGGTAGGGCCATCAGAGCCACCATCCATGGGTGGAGTAGAGCCGCCACCTGTCGGTGGGGTAGGTCCACCACCTCCCGGTGGGGTAGAGCCACCACCTTCCAGTGGCCGGGGAGCATCTAGTAGTGGCACTGCACCTACACAGCATGAGCACAACCATCAGCCCCACCCATGCACAGTATGCGGCCATCCTTTCTTTGGTCCTATCCAAACAGATGATACATTTACTGGGTATTTCACACAAGTAAGTAAGTGGTTAACAATTTAGTGTCATTTTTAAATTATTTTTCCTTACTATACACATATATATAGATTGCTAATATTTTTAATGGTTTTGAAACTTGTAGTTACTGCAAGAAGGGCACGGGGTTGAAGACCTTTGCACTAATGATGCTGAGCATAGTCCAGAGGCCCATGCACCAGCACCGCATGATGATGTTGCCATACTTTCAGTGAAAACAACTCACAATGAGGTAACTATTTCAACATGACATTATTTTAATACATGAGTAGATCCAGTTAACAATTTAGTGTCATTTGTAAATTATTTTTCCTTACTATACACATATATAGATTGCTAATATTTTTAATGATTTTAAAACTTGTAGTTGCCACAAGAAGGGCATGAGGGAAAAGAGTCTCATGCAGTAGAACCTTCTGAGTTACAAGATGTTGTCATACCTTCAGCGACAACATCTCATGCCGAGGTAACTATTTCAACATGACATTATTTCAACACATGTTATTTTTTTATCACATGTTACTTAATCAATGCTACACGATCTAATATTTACAATTTTCTAAATTGCAGGTTGTAGATCCCCATCAGATGGAAGTGATTTCATCTAGTGAGCTCCCCCTCGGTGGGAATAAAATCGATAGCGTGCTCGCAGAGACACAATGGGTGGCAGACCGATTCTTAGAATTGATTGACGTATACAATACATCGGTATGTATTTCATCATTTTCAGTTTGTTAATACATGCTATTCCATTGACCAATGCATTTCTAACTACGTCAATATTGGTGATTGTAGCCACCAGCAGATATACGTTCGAGACTGTTAGTAGTTTGATCTCCCCGTAGTCCCAACGTGCAAAAGGGACAAGTGTACAAGAGAGGCTCCACTCCTGGAAAGAATGTGGATGTCCTCTATAGCAGACACACGAGAGATCCATCTACCCATGACCTAACAAAGGTCATTGATGCTGCAGTCAGTGCCGCATCTACAATAGCCATGATTCATACAGAGGTAACTATTTGGACAATCACAATGCATAGTTTTTAACCATGTTACTATATTGTTTATTCATGCATGTCTAACTATTTCTCCATTTGGTGATTGTAGGCTCCATTAGCGGCAGAAGTGCCCGGCCCCTCTGCTCAATCCATGGTTATGACCGGGTCTCCTCTTGCGGTGAGATGTTCATTAATGACCAAGTTTTTTTATTCAATTTACCCAAACACATTGATCAATGTTGAATTGTTGAATTAATTGAGATATGATCTTTTATTTGCAGCGCACAACTATAGAGATTCCTTCCATGAGCACACCGCTCACATCTATACCCCATGAGGACTTGGTGAGTGTTTGTCATAAATAATTTGGCCATAAGTTAATTTTTTAAGTTTGTTGATGGTACGGTATTAGTGCAGTTATTTGATAAAAATAATGATTTTTTTTGCAGACTTCTGAGATTCCGAGCGATCCCAGGGAGATGGTTGATAGAGGAAAGTCGGGGAAAAACAAGAGAAAGATTGATTTTGATGTTGCATAGTCTTGGATAGATGTATTTTGACATACATGTACACATTTTTGTACTTGGGGATACATGTACATTGACAGGCCATTTGAGGGCCAGCTACTTTCCCATATTTTGTATTACAAACATTCGACTATCAATATATTCCATATTTTCTCTTGAGTTTCAACTTGTGCTTGTGATGATTCATATCTTCCACAAATTGATAAATTATGCTATTGAAATTTATAAAATTACGTTTCAAGCAATATTTATTCTCTTACATTTATTGCATTGATCAAGTAACATCTCACCATTGTGTTATGAAAACATTATCTTAATGGAAAAAACTAATAATATCTTTCAATGAACTTAGCACATGCATGCTAATTTGATATCTAATTTAAAATTGTGTTTTTTGTCAACTCCAAGGGTTCATACCCATTGATCATGATTATGGTTGCAAGAAAAATATGTTTCAAGGAAAAAACCTATGTCATAATAGTAACATGCTATGCATACCATCAATGTAATCCTATGACATTTTTAGACAGTAAAAGGAAGTCTAATAGATGCTACACATTTCATCAATGCTCCTGTACTTCATCAAACTATGCGTACATGAGCATCTATGCAGTTCGATTGAATGGAAAGGAATGCATAACTAAAGTGTAATAAAATTCATTGGGCCTTCATGTACATATGGTCAAATATATGTAACAAATATACCCTAGTTTGTTAAAATATGCTAACCAATAGCTGGTCATGAATTCACTCTCATAACATTGTTGAAGATATAAACCCTATACTTACAAAACCCTAGTATGTAAGACCCTAGTTTGTGCTTTACCTCTTTCATATGTCCATTTTCCACCTGTCATAATGCAAAAGTAATCATCCAAAATCCATGGAAAATGAAATACCTAACTAGTTTAATGATATTCCTTGATAATGTTGTATTGATGAACGAAAATAAGATGTTCATGGTCCTATGTGTGTTTTGATAAATTGCACAAGTTTCGTAATCATCATCATCACCCTCATCCTCATCCTCATCCTCATCATCCTCACCCTCATCATCATCTTCATCATCGCCATCATCATCATCTTCATCATGAACATCATCTTCATCACCACCACCACCACCACCATCATCATCATCATCATCATCATCATCTTCAACACCACCACCACCATCATCATCATCATCATCATCATCATCATCATCCTCATCATCCTCATCCTCATCCTCATCATCCTCATCATCCTCACCCTCATCCTCATCCTCATCCTCATCATCCTCACCCTCATCCTCATCCCCATCCTCATCGTCCTCATCCTCATCCTCATCCTCATCATCCTCACCCTCATCCTCATCCTCATCCTCATCATCCTCACCCTCATCCTCATCCCCATCCTCATCGTCCTCATCCTCATCCTCATCCTCATCATCCTCATCATCCTCACCCTCCTCGCCCTCATCCTCATCCTCATCCTCATCATCATCCTCATCCTCCTCACCCTCATCATCATCATCACCATCGCCATCATCATCATCTTCATCATGATCATCTTCTTCATCACCACCACCACCATCATCATCATATTCATCATCATCATCAACATCAACATCTTCATGGTCCTATGTATGTTTTTGATCAATTGCACAAGTTTCATATCCCTCATCATCACCCTCATCCTCATCCTCACCCTCATCATCATCATCCTCACCCTAATCATCATCATCTTCATCACGATCATCATCTTCATCACCACTACCACCATCATCATCATCATTAGGATCATCATCTTCATCACCACCATGATCATCATCATCATCATCATCATCATCATCATCATCATCACCAACATCTTCATCATCATCACCACCACCATCATGATCATCATCCTCATCATCCTCACCATCATCATGATCATCATCCGTCAACAAGTGCCCGGTGGACGATTTTGCAAAGTTGACCGTCGTGGGCAAAAATTGCATAGTCCCTCACTGAGAAAAACCCTAGTTTGCAGAATGCACCTACAAGATGACACATGGGCCATGGGACCAATGGAGAGGGGCACCCCTAGCACTATCCCGACATCTGGAATCCAACGACGCTGATGGTTCGTCGATCCGAGCCATGGCCTTCATTCTATGGCTCGTTCTGTCTCGCATCCAAAAGGCCTTCAGGGACACCTACTGGATACCCGTCGGGGCCATAGAACTCCAACCGTGCAACAAAACCGGGTTCTGGGGAGACATGCAGGTCTGTCTAGGACGCTTCTAGCTGGGAACACTAGCCACAAGTGCCCGACGGACGATTTTGCAAAGTTGACCCCTGTGGGCAAAAATTGCACAGTCCCTCACTGAGCAAAACCCTAGTTTGCAGAATGCACCTACAAGATGACACATGGGCCATGGGACCAGCGAAGAGGGGCACCCCTAGCATTGTCCCAATGTCTGAAATCCAACAGCGCCAACAGTTTGTCGATCCGAGCCACGGCCTTCATTCTAGGGCTCGTTCCGTCTCGCATCCAAAAGGCCTTCAGGGACACCTGCTGGATACCCGCCGGGGCCATAGAACTCCAACCATGCAACAAAACTGGGTTCCGGGGAGACATGTAGGTGTGTCTAGGATGGTTCTAGCTGGGAACGCTAGCCACAAGTGCTCGACAGATGATTTTGCAAAGTTGACCACCGTGGGCAAAAATTGCATAGTCCCTCACTGAGCAAAACCTTAGTTTGCAGAATGCACCTACAAGATGACACATGGGCCATGGGATCGAAAGAGAGGGGCACCCCTAGCACTATCCCTATGTATGAAATCCAACGGTGTCGACGGTTCGTCGATCCGAGCCACGACCTTCATTCTATGGCTCGTTCTGTCCCGCATCCAAAAGGCCTTCAGGTACACCTGCTGGATACCCACCGGGGCCATAGAACTCCAACCGTGCAACAAAACCGGGTTCTGGGGAGACATGCAGGTGTGCCTAGGATGGTTCCAGCTGGGAACGCTAGCCACAAGTTCCCGACGGATGATTTTGCAAAGTTGACCCCCATGGGGAAAAATTGCACAGTCCCTCACTGAGCAAAACCCTAGTTTGCAGAATGCACCTACAAGATGACACATGGGCCATGGGACCAGCAGAGAGGGGCACCCCTAGCACTATCTCGACGTCCAGAATCTAACGGCGTCGATGGTTCGTCGATCCAAGCCAGGGCCTTCATTCTATGGCTCGTTCCATCTCGCATCCAAAAGGCCTTCAGGGACACCTGCTGGATACCTGCCGCGGCCATAGAACCCCAACCGTGCAACAAAACTGGGCTCCGAGGAGACATGTAGGTGTGTCTAGGATGGTTCCAGCTGGGAACGCTAGCCACAAGTGCCCAACGGACAATTTTGCAAATTTGACCCCCGTGGGCAAAAATTGCACAGTCCCTCACTAAGCAAAACCCTAGTTTGCAGAATACACCTACAAGATGACACATGGGCCATGGGACTGGCGGAGAGGGGCACCCCTAGCACTGTCCTGACATCTTGAATCCAACGGCACCGACGGTTCGTCGATCCGAGGCACGGCCTTCATTCCATGGATCGTTCCGTCTCGCATCCAAAAGGCCTTCAAGAATGCCCATAGCACACGGACCGTGGCTCCGTTCATGAATCCGTCGACTCTGGTGGGTCCAAGACGCTTGGTTTTAGCTAGGGCCCCCCCCATAGCATTCCTCGAAACCCCAAAAGCAGTTCCAATGGGCCATCCCTGGAGCTAGGGTTTTGCTCAGTGAAGACCATTCCATATTGTCTCGAGGGCGCCATTTCTCGTCCATAGGTAGAAGAAGATCAATTTTCAACAAAACAATGTAGTTAGCAGGAGAAGATCAATTTTTGACAAAACAATGTAGTTATTACATCTGGAGGCAGTGGTTTCCCGTGGAAAACGAGTGTAGGGTTGAGCAAAGGAAAGATGTTGGGAAATGGCCCCCTTGAACGAATCTGGAATGGCCTTCACTGAGCAAAACCCTAGCTCCGGGGATGGCCCATTGGCACTGCTTCCGGGGCTTCGAGGCACGCTGGGGGGGGTCCCCTAGCTGAAACCCGGCATCCTGGACCCACCGGAGTTGACGGATTCATGAACAGAGCCACGGTCCGGGTGCTACGGGAATTCTAATCGGGCACCCCGGGACCGTTCAGGGACACTTTGGGCATTTGCTCCGTGGCCACGGAACCGAAACCGGTGAGCGGACACTTTGGGAATTTGCTCCATCATATCCCACATGTCCACGTGGCCATGAATATGTTGACGATGATGATGATGATGAAGATAATGGTTCACCATGATGATGATGAGGATGAGGATGATGAGGATGATGATCATGATGGTGGTGGTGATGATGATGACGGTAATGAGAATGACGATCATGATGATGAATATGTTGACGATGATGATGATGATGAATATAATGGTTTACCATGATGATGATGAGGATGAGGATGAGGATGAGGGTGAGGATGATGAGGATGAGGATGAGGATGAGGGTGAGGATGATGAGGATGATGAGGATGAGGATGAGGATGAGGATGAGCATGAGCATAAGCATGAGGATGAGGATGAGGATGAGGATGAGGGTCAGGATGATGAGGGTGATTATGAGGATGAGGATGAGGATGATGAGGATGATGATGATGATGATGATGACGATGATGGTGGTGGTGGTGTTGAAGATGATGATGGTGGTGGTGGTGGTGATGAAGATGATGTTCATGATGAAGATGATGATGGTTTACCATGATAATGATGAGGATGATGATCATGATGGTGGTGGTGAGGATGATGAAGATGTTGATGATGATGATGATGATGACGGTGGTGGTGGTGGTGGTGATGAAGATGATGATGATGATGATGATTACGAAACTTGTGCAATCTATCAATTTGTACCAATTCTATGCAATTTATGAATCTATCAAGCTATCAATGTATGGCTACAATAGTCAAAATATTAATGTCAATACTCAATGAGACCACAAAACAAAATCATAGCATACATGTACACCACATACCTATAACATAATACACAATAAAACAAGCAAACCACGTACCAGATTACCTACCTATGGTCATTCGACTAGACCATTAGGATCACCTCGAATACCAATGGTTTGTTGTAACATCTCGTGCTCAGAATAAGGCAATAAGTATCGTGCCTTTGATGAGTTCTTCCTTGGCATTGTTTGCAGCTGGAGGTTTGTGCCAATAACTAAGTGTGTATAATGGTATACAATCCCACCTAGTCTATAATCTTCATATGTATACCCTTTTCTATTTGCTGAGTGGGAAACCTGGTTCAAATATTCTCCCTTTATAACCATCGACCCAATTGGAAAATCAACTCCCTCAGAGTCCCGCAATGGGACATTTAGGGTTTGCTTCCCCTCTAAGAAACGTGCCAGCCAATAGTCAGTGCGCCATGCATTGCATCTTGGGGTGACCACTGCATATATGTGACCTGGAGAAAATATAGTTCCAACGTTTTAGTCAACTAATTAGACACAACTAGTTGTCAAAAATATCAAAAATATACACAGCTAATTAGACACAACTAGTTGTCAAAAATATAAAAATATTAATCGAACCTGGCTATACGAGATCTGATATGTGGTCATAGTCTGCTGAAATACTTGATTGGTCCTCCTCCAACTGGGATAATTCTGTAGCTATCCGTCGACCAATGGGGAGTGATACACGGTCCCAGCTGTCAACCCAATCCATGGATTCACATTCGTCCCATTCACCACTACTGCATGGAGAACAAAAACATGACAGTTTCTTTGTCCACATTTTAAGTATAGCATTGTCCGACGTTCTAACTGAATGAAATGCACGAGTTCCTTGGATGGTCTTGCACACATATAACTGTGAATGATCTACATCCACCACCTCCCAAAAATATCTAACCACATGTGCTTTCCTGGTTGAGTGATCTTCCTACCTTCTTTCTCCCTCCCCCATGACTGAAGCACACCATTCAACGATGGTTTTTGCATTTCGGATGATAGGTCCATCTGTGAACTTCATTTCTTTCCTGCGTAATGTAGTCTTTATGCACGCACCTGCTCCATCGTGTTCACCTTTTCCATGTCCGGTCTCAAAATAGTTCCAAATATGTGGCACCTTGTGCCTTTTGTGGAGCATACACAACCATTGGAAGACATGGGCATTTTCGAATTGCCCTGCACAACCGTCAAACCAAATCCAATGTTGTTCCATCTGTATACTGTTATCCTTCAAGTGATTGTAGAACATTTGAAAGCTGTGTTGTACAAAAGCCAGTTGTGACACCTGTCATCACTTATGTAGAAGTGATACTCCTTCAATATAACCCTGTTGTCTTTAGTACTATCTGCCCCATGTCTATAGGTGATATGGACCATTAGGCTAACCTGGTCCAAGTGATAGTATTGACTTTGAATCTCATTTTGTGGTTGAAGAGTGTAGTTTTCCGCAAAATCGACCACTGACAGGATAGTCCCAATAGGAAATGTATCCCTGCACGTTCTAAACTGTTCATCTTGCCAACGAGCCACATGCACATGCTTTACATATTGTCGTGTCTTTTCAAAGAATTCCTCCATGAAGTCGCAAACCCATACCTGGTATATCAACAATAAAGACATTATATCAATAGATTGTTACTTATGAAATTGCAATCTGAAGGAAAAATAGTATCCAATAGCTCATTACCAACCTGAGAAGTGAACAATTGTATTTTTTTTCTTTCGTTCCCTCCATCAATATCATACGTGACATATTTGAATGACTGCAAGTTCACCTCCTACCTCCCAAGTTCATGCTCATCGGTCACATGTATGCATTTTTCCAATAAGGTGAATCCACCACACCCTGGGCATGTCCCATCTATGAAAGTTTTTTGATAAAATGTGCAATCGTTTGGCCTGCTACACAAAATGCTATGAATAAAGTCTTGTTGTTGCAGCAACATCCCCCCCAAAATTTTGTACATATTGGGGCCCCTCCTTTCATTTTTGTAGAAAGGCTCCCTTAAGAAGCCATCCTCAGCTGTTAACTTTGTTTTTCAACAAGAAATCTTGCCATGAAGTCTTCCTAGAAATCACGGAACGATATGATAAAGCCTCGCCTTGCAGTGGTGGAAGCCTTTGTTTAAACATCTCGAAAAGGACTTAGAAACTTTCGTTGAAAGATCACGGAAGCCATTGGACTTTTCCTCCCGAAACTGCGAAAAGATTCGCCTTACTCTCCCGAAAGCTGCCGGAGGACTCCCTTTAAAAAAACCCTTGAGTCTTCCCTCAACTTTTGCGGCACCATTCCAGTTCTCTTTCCGCAATTGCCGAAATGGTTAAACCTTTCCGGAACGATTCTTAAAAGCTACCCGTAACCGCGGAATCTTTCAAGCTTTCCTCCCGAAACGGCGGGAGCTGTTTGTCTAAACCTCTCAAAAAGAACTTGAAATTTTTTTCCAAAAGGTTGTGGAAGAATTCAAGGGAACCGCCCAAAACTTGCGGAAGCCACTCGCGTAAGCTTCCCGAAACCGCGGAAGAATTCACGAATTCCTTCCGAAACTGTGAAGAGACTTAGAAAATTTCTTTTTGCGGAGCGGTTGGACTTTCCATCCTGAAACTGCGGAGCCGTTCATTTTATCCTTCCGAAACTATGGAAGCATTCGTCATAAGTCTCCCGAAAAGGCTTCGAAATTATTGTCGAAAAAGTCACGGAAGTGTTTGACAAATTCCTTCTGAAACGGCGGAAGAATTCAAGGAAGCCGCCCGAAACTTGCGGATGAAATTTGCCAACCTTCCCTGAATCCGCCAAGTAACTTAGTCTTTTTGAAAAATTTTAAGTCTTGAAGTTGCGGAAGCGTTAGCGATATTCTTCCCGAGCCTTCACGGAAGCATTGGCGATATTCCTTCCGAAACCCCGCGGAGTCTTAGAATTTTTGGTTCGAGTTGCGGACGTCTTCATTTTATTCTTCCAAAATAGCGGGGCCATTCGTTGTTTCCTTCCGAAATGGCGGAAGCAAATCGCGAGAGCTTTCCGCAACGTCAAAAGCGAGTGCGGCCGAAACTTAGAGAAATTCTCGATTTCGCAAGGGCCTTTTGCGGAAGCATTGGCGGAAGTCTTCCGAAACGGCGGAAGCCATTGGCGAAAGCTCTCCGCAATTTCGGAAGCCTTCGCGATATCACCCCGAAAAGGGCCGCCGAAAGAATCAACCATTCACGTCCTTTTTGCGGAAGTCGTTCATCAATGCCTCCCGAAACGGCGGGGAGTTCGACGGAAACCTTCGTTCTATCATTCCGCAACGGCGGGTGAGGGTCGCGAGTTCATCCCGCGGGTGGCGGTCGCACGCGTACCGAGACGATTTGATTTGACGCCGACATACCTATATTTAAGCCACGCTTTAAATGTGCCACCCACCAAATTTGAATGCCACACGTGCCCAGTTCATTTAAATGGACGGTAGGGGTTCGAACCAAAACATTGTCATTTTGTTGATTGGCAAAACCATTGGACGTCGTGCGACCGATCCAACTCAGCTCGCTTATCCACGATTCACGACCACCTCATCCAGCCATCTTCACGGTGCCAGGTAGGGTGTTCTAACCATCACTTTTGTCTCTTCCACACATCAGTTTACTGTTGGGATTGTTATGTTTAGAAGCCGATAGGCATTGGGTGGATTTTGACGGACAAAATGCCCATCATGGGCTATTTTGCCCGTCAAATACGGCTTAAATTGCATGTTTCCCATCATATAAAACTAACGAATTATAAAACGTTTGCATATGATGTAAAGAACATCATTTTGTCTTGGCATTTTTTATTATCGTCTGAGACGTGGCCGATAGGCATTGGTCGGATATATCGTTATTTCATTTTTTAAGCCCCGAGGCCCCATGGATTTTCTCATTCCAATAAAATCAAGCCAAAAGAAACTGTGGCTGCCCGAGCCTCTTCGTCAGCCTTTCTCCGGGCGCCATCACCCTTGTTTAAACCAAAACCCACCATAGAACACCTCGTCAGGTGATTTAGAGAGCAATGGCGGTCGAAACCCTCGCCTGTTCATAAATATGAAAACGGCTCCCTATTTAGTCACAGGGTCATTTCACCCCAGATTTCCCTGCCACTGACCTTTTAAAAGCACATCGACGAAGGTCACATTTTCTCCTAGAGCCAGCCCGAGAGCGGATTGTTTCCGCGACATACCATTCCTCTCAGGAGCATTCCAAACCCATACCTTTAAAAGAATCAAATTTCTATAATTATGTTGCCTGTTGGAATGATGTATCATAGCTTCCTAACATGCAGCTTCTCATTGTATTTATCTCATTGACATGTTAAAATGGTGGTGCTCTCTGTTAAAATCTCACAGTATGTTGCCCACTTTTATAATGGCTTATATTTGGTTGCTATCAGGGATAAGTCAAAATGCCAAAAGGTAGTAGGAAGAAGGCTAAGATGACAGAGAAAAAGCCTGCGCCGCTTAAAACTGAGACCACACTCCAGGATACTAGGTGCACCACCGGTGTTCCTCCAGAAATCCACTGGGGTGACATCTATAGGATGATCCGAGACCAAGAGATCCCGGATATGTTACTAGAAGAGGAGCAGATCTATATTAATATCAGGACTTCAGGCATAACCAAAGCTGCTACCCGCCCTGAAATATTCCCATGTGCTGAAGTGATCGGGTGGATACTCCAACATGCTGATGCGGAAGGAAGAGTGATAAATGACAACACGAAGACAGCCATTGCCTCATTTCACCCAGCATACCTGTCCGTGGCCTACAAATTTCCTCAATCCCAACAATCTCTGACTGATGAATGGCTGGGCCAAATGAATAACATCGAGATGGCCAAGAAGCTACTAGTAGTAGGGAAACATTTTAGAAAGAAAGGAAATGATGAATATGACGTGCAGAATCTGAGACCTCCTTTCAGATTGATCACCTTGATGTTGTGCAGAATCTTCGGCATGCCAGATGGCACCGTGTACAAGATTCAGTGGGTCCCTATCATCCACTTCGTGGCGTTTAAAGGAACTATATTTGACTGGGCCACTCTCCTGTCAGATAGTTTGGCCTCAATGATAGTTACTGGAAGGGAAGGACTAGCCTTAAAGAAGGAAGAATTTTTCATGTCCTCATATCTGATTGATTGTGTTTTGGCCAAGGTGGACTTCCCCAAATTGGGTTGTACATGGGACAAGGCCATCTCCCCGGTTTATACCACTTTTAGGATGATGTGGGCCCAGAATTACAAATCTAACTACAAACTCATCTGTGAGGGGTTCATCATGCCCCTATATGAGAAGATATTCAAGGAGGAGCCCAACTACATGTCAGAGAATTCTTTGGAAGTCCTTGAGAATTATGGGGATTTTTACTTTTCAGAGCAAGGCACTTACCTCAGAATGTTTGGAGGGACTAAAGTGCCATACATTTTGCCGCAGTATGCCACTAACTATGTGGTCCTTAAGGAAGCAGTGAGACAAATCTTCCTAGATGGAATTGGATCAATGCTCCACAAACAACATAAGGCTTCCTTTCCCCCTCTACCTTTCTGCATAGGTGCTTACAAGTTCTCGGGGGTTGCCTCAGCCGAAGAATTTGTTCAAGAGCTGAAATCCTTCCACTTCGGGGAGGTGATCTTCCACAGGAATGACAGAAAGGGAAAAGTTGTTGAGCACTGTAAGGAGATTTATGCTCATTTCGAGTATGCTCACTATCCCGATGCCGAGGAAGAGGTATTCAGGGGCATCAGCAACATGGCCGAGATGCGAACCTTTCACCAAGGCAGTGGAGCAAGTTCTAGCTCCACCAAGATCCAGAAGACCAACCAGCAGAAGGAAAAGGAAGCTGATGATGCCCGAGCTCAGGAAGAGCTCAGATTAAGAGAGGAAGCAAGGTTACTCCAGGAGGCTGAGGGAGCCAGGTTGCAGCAGGAAACTGAAGTGGCAAGAATACAACAAGAAGCCGAAAATAAAAGATTACAGAAAGAGGCTGAGGAAGCCCGACAACAGAGAGAGGTTGAATAGGAAAGGCAACGAAAAGAGAGTGAAGAACAGCTGCAAGCTAAACAAGCTGAGGTAGAAAGGAAAGCAGAAGAGGAACTAAAAGCAGGGGAAGATGCCCAAGCAGGTGGGTCCGGTGTCCAAGACATGGAAATAGACGCATCTCAAGCAGGTGGCTCTGGTACCCAAGATGCGGGAGCAGATCCAGCTCAGGGAGTCCGGACCCCACCAGCTGAGGAAGAAATAGACATTATGGACCGCCCAATTGTCCCATACACTCCATCGGGAAAACATACGGTGTCCAGGTGGAATGAGTTTGTCTATGACAAGAAAAGGAAAGCAATGGTCCTCAAATCGGAAGAGAGGATCAAAACCCCCTTCCATGAAGATATCGTTACCCACCGAGAGGTCACTATAATGCAAAATACAGATCAAGATCCCTTTGCTATGGCATCCGCAGCTGTAGAAACAGCAAAAGCATCACTGGACAATGTAGGGGTTATAGTTAAAGAAAATATATTGAAAAAGAAGAGAGCTCGTACACTACAACACACTGTGGCTAATGAGCAGGCCCACAGGGATCTGGTGGTGAACAAATATAATTGCCTGTATGCCGAGCATAAAGAGCTATCAGGAAAATATAACCAGCTGGAAGAGGAAAAGGACCAACTAACACTTCAAATGATGATTGTGGAAGCAGAGAAGAATGGAGCGGAAGAAAAAGCATCCCAGCTAGAAGCAGACAAGCGGGCATTAGCTGAGCAGTTAGAGCAAGCTGAGAGCAGAACGATGGACATATCTCCCTTCCATGAGCTGTCCTGCAGCATCCTGAGGCAAACGCATGAGACTCAGGGGCTAATCACTAATGAAGTTTGCAAGCTCAAGGCCATGGTGGTCAGGCTAAAATAAATTAATGCGGAGGCCCATAGGCTCAAAGCCAAGCATACCCGTGTCAAGGCAAATGTCCTGAACCAAATAAAATGGCGAGAAGGAAAAGGGGGTTTCCCCACACATCTCCCATTCAAATCTGTGGAGGGTTTTAATGAAGATGTGGCCCTTTTAGACTTCTGCGGAAACTGTGGCAGTAGGCTAATAGCTAGTGTGCAAGGAACAAGGGATAGGATCAGCAGTCTGTATCAGAGGATCCAGGGAGTGCATGACAGGTGCAAATTGAATTTCCCGCAATCCCTCGATGATTTCCCGGATGAGGAACAACACTTGGTTGAACTAAAGGAAGAACTAGGCATCCTAACTGAATATGTTAAGAAGATTGATGTCCTAGCAATTGACGACCTCCAGCATCATATTGGAATGTCATCAGTCCATAGCCACTTGCTTAAAGAAGTGCATCAAGCTGCAGTAACGGAAGTTCAAGGCATTGGGGCAGAGCTTAGGAAAAATGTGACTTCTCAGAAAATCCTACTCCTTGCTACAGCAAACATAGTTGTAAGGGACACTGGCATTTGGCATAGCTACATAGCGGAGGAGGAGAAGAAAGCAGCAGCAGTAGCAGGAGCAATAGCAGATCTAGAATCTTCTCTCCCAGCAGCCATTCCAGCAACAACAGTGGGCTCAATTCCCTCTTCCCCAGCAGTGGCAGAAATTCCAGCCAGCTCAATCCCTTCTTCCCAAGCAGCAGCAGCAGCATCAATTGACTTGGGCGATCCTCTCCCAGCTGAAGCTCACACACAAGAGTGACAGCACGATATTAGAACATTATTTCTGCTATGTGTATTTTGTTAAACTCTCAAATGTATAAAGCGTGAGCTATGGGACAGCTGTCCATTCTCTTTTGTTAAATATTTTGTAAAAGAAAAGAATCACAATTTTGTCTATTATAGGAGAGAAATTTATGTAGATGACAAGTGGAAGATGCTAGGTGGCAGCCCAAAGGGCAGATTTGTAACTATAAATAGAAGTTAGGAAAGATTAGGAAGGACTTTTGGCAGGGAATGAAATTTTGAAACCTTTACGAGCTATCTTGTATTGGTTCTAAGGAAATTGATTTTTCTA
The DNA here is from genome assembly GCA_027924585.1 of Larix kaempferi. Taxonomy (NCBI): domain Eukaryota; kingdom Viridiplantae; phylum Streptophyta; class Pinopsida; order Pinales; family Pinaceae; genus Larix; species Larix kaempferi. Next base: position 11,295,746 of record BSBM01000085.1, on the reverse strand, counting down.
ATAAAAGCCAGGAGATGGACGTTTTGAATGGGAACGAAAGATGGATGTGTATTGGACTGTTCTGGTGATTTCCATCCTGTAATGTGAGATCTTTCTTGTTATTTGAACTATTTCTTGGCAACAAATGATTTTGCTTATTTTCGTGTAAACGATTTCTCCATTTCATGAGCAGTGAATGCGTTTATATTAAATCAGAAGCTATCTTCTGGTATCTTTATCATGGCTGTAGCTTTCTCTTTCTGATTTAATGGCTATCCATTCTTTCTTTAAGATATCTGTTACAGCTCACTGTTCATCCTTTAAATGTGCTCCTTGCAGGGATAATTAGTTTTATTTCATGTGTTTCTTTATTAGATTTAGATCTGTTCTTTCAGTTTGCATCTAGATTAAATAATTTTGCTTCTCTGTTTCATGAGCAATAGATGCGTTTTACATTAAATTAGAAGCTATCTTCTAAAGATCTTTTATCTTGCTGTAGCTTTACCTGTAAGAATCAATGGCTATCTGTTCTTTCTTTATGATGTCTGTTACAGCTCATTGCTCATCTTGTAAATGTGTTCCTTGCAAGGATAGGTAGATTTACTTTAGTTTTTAGACTTAGATCTGTTTAGTTTTGCATTTAGATCAGATATAAATTAGGCACTTGCATCTCATTAAAAATATAAAATCCAAAAGAAAGGTGGATCGGGCCATAACCGGTATAATCGGAATTAAACTCCAAACCCACGGTTGTCGGAACCGCTAACCGGACGGATTCCCTATACCAAACGGTAGATAATCTAATTGGGATCATCTATCGGGGAGAATCCCTTTCTGATTGATGCTACGATATCCGAGGCATCAACAAGTCTCTAGATGGAATCGGTGGTAATGCAGCTGAGCATTCCTGCACAAGAGTGTTATGCAATACACGAAAAATATATGTATATGTGTCATAATAGTAACCATACTCAATGTGGTATCGACAACAACATGTGTTATGAATTGTGTTTATTTTAACATACCATGGTTTGCATTTTTCAAATGATCTTTTGCCCAAGTCAAGTTCGTTATGTTCATTCCTAAATCTCTCATATAATTTTGTTTGTGTCATATCAAGAAAATGTTTAATGTGTGGTTCACGATCCTTTGAACCCCTTCTCAATTTTAATACATCTTTTTGGTTGGAAGAAGGTCTAGTGTTGTCATGCCAAAAAGCTTGCACTAATCCCTTTACCGCATCAATGAGCTTCATATCAGAGCGTGGCAACCTGCCAATGAAGGCCCAAACATCTGTTTGACCGGTTTCAAGTTGTTCTCTTCTAACACAATACCTACGAAGTGTCTTCACATTCAAATTAACAATTTTGGATGTAGGTTTAAGAAAATGAAGTGACCTAGTGCTTTTGTTAATGATTGATTGTGACAACACACGACGAGCTGCATTGAGATCCTTTGAGCGAGATTTCTTTCCAATTGTACTAAATGCATCTACTAAACTTTTAATGATATGAGAACTTGGTTCTAACTTTTTGGCCATCTTTATCCCTAATGTTCTTCTAACAACAGTCATATGCCTAGATTTCAACAATGATAAAAATAATTTGTACTTGTCCCCATCACATTTAGAATCAAAAAAAATTTCAAGTATTTGTAGAGTTTGATAAGCAATAGAACGTGTAGACAACGTACCTTCAAGTGAACTAATGAGAGTTTCATCAACCTGTATACGTCTCGGAGTTCTTCGGCGTGCAGTTCCTAATGGAGGTAAGGGTGTTGGAACTGGAGCATGTACACCATCACCAGGACGCTCTGGCGTTTCCATAGGAGCCCCTTGTCTTTCATTCTCTTGGACGGTCTCCATAATATTTGCTTCTTCCATTGGCAATCCTCCACTCAATGCCTCTCTAACTTCGCCGCTTGTATAACCACTACCCAAAAAGTCATCCACTACCATATTTTGAGGTTGACTTGATGTGGGAATTGAAACATCACCCGATGAGAACCTACGTCTTACTTCTTCACTAGTTCCATGGGGTGCTTGTTCATCAAATGTTGTTGAAATTAAGGGCCCCTCTAGTGAATTTCTTCGTATTTCTTGAGGTGGGTGGGTAGGAATAACCGTGGCATCATCTACGATTGGAATTGGATGAGTTTCCATGGAATGCCTTCGATTCCTCATGTCCAATATTTTCTTTTCTCTAACTTCTTCCATGGTTTCTTGAGGCTTCTCTTTCCTTGTTGATTTCCTTTTTCAATTGTGTGAATTCCCCATGACCACAATGAGCAATACTAAGAAAATAGATCCTAGAGCTGTGCTCAATTATTCAAATATCCAAATTATTTCTCAACTATGAATATAGGTTCTTCAAGCTTGCTCAATTGTCAATATAGATACCTCCTCAATTGTGAATATAGATGAACATCAATCTTGCTCAAATGTGAAAGTAAATTTTCTATCTCACTTGTGAATATAGAAAATTCTTCATTTGTGAATATAGAAATTTCAAACTTTCTCAATAGGGAATGTAGATTCTTCTTCAACTATGTTCATATAGATTCATCAAACTTGCTTGACATTGTTAATATAGAATCACTTTGAAGCTTGAAATTGTGAATGTAGAATCCTCTTGAAGCTTGAATTTGTGAATATAGAATCCCCTTGAAGCTTGGTAATTGTGAATGTGGAATCCTCCCCCCTAAATGCCAATTGTAGAATCCTCTTCAAACTTGTTGATTGTGAAGATGGAGTGTCTTGAGCTTCCTCCAATGCTTTGACTGTTAATTTTGAAATGTGGTGCTGTGTGGGAGACGGATATGCGAGAGGAGAAAAACACAGAATGCGGGATCAGATAAAAGTATTTTTTTGCATAGGCATAACGCGCTAGCGTTATGTACACAAAAAATGCGCACGCGTTTCCTGAATATTAAAAAAAAACCTGGGTATTTAATATGTTTGGTGCACGGCTAAATAATGTACCTAGTTGCACAAAACGTGCGCGCATTTCTTTATTCATAAACACGCTAGCGTTATTGAAATAATCAAAAAACCTTATTCAATAGTTTATTTAATAGTTTCTATGGGTTGGGGGGTTAAATAGGGATTTGGTGTTAGGGGTTTAGGGATTAGAGATGGGGGGTGGTTAGGTAGGTGTAAGGGGCTAGGAGGGGGGGGTAGTTAGGGGTAAGGGGCTGGGAGGGGGGTTGCCGAGGGGGAGAGATAGAGAGAGACTGACAGAGGGGGTTAGTAATGGTTAGGGGGGGAAGGAGGGAGAGAGAAAGTGAGAGAGGAGAGGGTGTTGGTTGTAGGGACTATGAAAGAGAGATGCAAGGCGTGGTTAGATGTAGGTGGAGGTGTAGGGAAGAGAGAGAGACTGAGCGAGCCCGGGTTAGTAAGGGCTAGGGAGACGAGGGGAGGGAAATAGAGAGGACGGGGTTTTGGCTAGAGGGAGTAGTAGATAATGAAGACGACGATGATGAAGATGAAGATGATGATGAGGATGATGATGATGATGATGAATATCATGACGACGATGATGATGAACATCATGAAGATGATGATGAATATGAAGATGATAATGATGATGATGATGATGATGACAATGATGATGTTGAAGATGGTGATGAGGATGATGATGAGGATGATGATGATGATGATGATGATGATGAAATTGATGATGATGATGATGGTGATGGTGATGATAAAGAAGAGGATGATGGTGATGGTGATCAATACACGATCATGATGAAGATGGTGATGAGGATGATGATGGTGATGATAAAGAAGAAGGTGGCGATCATGATGATGATGATCAATCATCAATCATGATGAAGATGAAGGTGGTGATGAGGATGATGATGATGGTGATGATTATGAAGATGACAATGAATATGACGACGAGGATAACGAGGATGATGAGGAGGAGGAGGAGGATGATCAATCATCAATCATGATGAAGACGAAGATGGTGATGAGGATGATGATGATGATGATGATGATGAAGATGACAATGGATATGACGATGAGGATGATGAGGATGATGATGGTGATGATGGTGATCATAAAGAAGAGGATGATGATGATGATGATGATGATGATCAATCATCAATCATGATGAAGATGGAGATGGTGATGAGGATGATGATGATGGTGATGAAGATGATGATGAATATGACGATGACAACGATGATGAGGATGACGATGATGAGGATGATGATGATGATGATGATGATGAGGATGACGATGATGATGGTGATGATAGAGAAGAGGATGGTGATGGTGAAGATGATGATGAATATGACGATGAGGATGATGAAGATGATGGTGATGATGATGATGATGATGATGATGATGATGATCAAGAAGAGGATGATGATGATGACGACGATGATGATGATGATGATTAATAACCAATCATGATGAAGATGGTGACGAGGATGATGATGGTGATGATAAAGAAGAGGATGGCGAAGATGATGATGATGATGCTGATGATGATGATGATCAATCATCAATCATGATGAAGATGAAGATGGTGATGAGGATGATGATGATGATGATGATGATGATGATGAATATGACGACGAGGATGATGAGGATGATGATGATGATGATGATGGTGATGATGAAGAAGACGATGATGATGTTGTTGTTGCTCATGATGATGACGATGATGATGATGATGATGATGAATCAACCATGATGAATATGGTGATGAGGATGATGATGGTGATGATAAAGAAGAGGATGGCGATGATGATCAATCATCAATAATGATGAAGATGAAGTTGGTGATGAGGATGATGAGGATGATGATGATGATGAATATGATGACGAGGATGATGATGATGATGATGATGATGATGATGATGTTGAAGACGGTGATGAGGATGATGATGATGATGATGATGATGATGGAGATGACAACGACGATAAGGATGATGATGATGATGATGGAGATGGAGATGACGACGACGATGATGATGATGATGGTGACCATAAAGAAGAGGATGATGATGATGATGATGATGATGATAATGATGGCCAATCATCAATCATGATGCAGATGGTGGTGAGGATGATGATGAGGATGGAGATGAAGATGTAGATGATGATGATGATGGAGATGACGAGGACGATGATGACCATCATCATCATCGTCATCTTCATCATCATCATCATGATCATCATCATAATCATCATCATGTAGTGGTATGGGAAGGGGGATTACGAGAGAGAGAGAGGGGGGAGAGGGAGAGAGAGAGAGGTGTAGAAGCAAGGAAGAGAGAGTGAGAGAGGGGGGGTTAGTTAGGGGTAATGGGATAGGACAGGGGTTAGCGAGGGGGAGAGAGAGAGAGAGAGAGAGATACTGAGACGGTGTTAGTAATGGTTGGGGGGGGAAGGAGGGAGAGAGAGAGCGAGAGAGGAGAGGGTGTTGGTTTTAGGGACTGCGAAAGAGAGATGGAAGGTGTAGTTAGAGGTAGGTAGAGGTGTAGGGAAGAGAGAGAGACTGAGAGAGCCCAGGTTAGTGAGGGCTAGGGATAGGAGGGGGTTTTGGGCTAGGGGGAGTAACAGGGATATAGAAAGAGTAAGATGGCTAGGGATGGGGGAGAGGTTAGGGAGAGGGAGAGGGGGTTTATAGAGAGAGAGAGAGAGAGAGAGAGAGAGAGAGGTGTAAAACCATAGAAGAGAGAGTACGTCATCATCATCGTCGTCGTCATCTCCATAATCATCATCATCATCAGCATCCTCATCGTTGTCGTCATCTCCATCTTCATCATCATCATCATCATCATCCTCATCATCATCATCCTCATCGTCATCTTCATCATCTTCATCATCATCGTTGTGCTCATCATCACCATCATCTTCATCATCATCATCGTCATCATCTGCATCATCATCATCATCATCATCATATGTGTCATCCTCATCATCATCATCATCTTCATCATCATCTGCATCATCATCATCATCATCATCTTCATCATGATATTCATCATCATCATCATCATCACCATCATCATCTTTATCATCTTCATCACCGTCATCATCTTCATTTTCATCACCATCATCATCTTCATCTTCATCATCCTCATTATCATTATCTTTATCTCACCCAATCTAACACTTCAAAGCATAAATTTGTGAAGATTATAACGTGCGAGCGTTATTTAATAAATAACATGCGCGCGTTATTCACACACATAACGCTAGCACGTTGCTTATAACATTGAGCACCAAAACACTAAAATTTGAATTTAAATATGGCGCGCACTCGTTATTTGAATTTAAACATAACGCGTGCGCATTCCTTAGCGCCTAATCATCCGCTCCTCCCGCGCCCGCGTGTCATCCACTGTCCTATGTGGCTGGTTCGGACTTACCAAACCTATGCTAAGGGATAGATAGAATTTTTTATGCAGATTCCAAATATGTCATTTTTTAAAAAAGATATTGATATTTTCTATTTATTTCCTAATTTTCTTGTGTCATCACTCCATTGGTCAAAAAACATACTGTTAGTGTTTATTCCGTAACTTTTTCATTTCACAACCTTTTTAAAAAAAAGTTGTATGTTGCACTAGAGGACACCGACCTCTACATGATGTAAAAAATCCAAGTCAAAATAACTACATTAAGACTTTCAAAGGCTGCACCCACATTTGACGTACCGTTCTCGAGGTTTTCCCACTTACATAATTAATAAAAAAATAAAAATTAAACATTTAATTTTTGAAAAATAGCGCTGCACTAGTGCTACGGGTTCTATACATGTATACCATATTTTGTATCCTGAAACCGTCATTTAGGTAGTGAAAGGCTGCACCCACAAAAACATATACCTTATCATTTGCCAAAAAAATAAAAAGTGACTGTTAGAAAAAATGAAATTTGACATAGTTATGTAAATTTTCAATACTTAAAAGTTATATATTCGGAAACGTGACTCAATTTCCTATGTTTCATATTTTTTACTCGATGCAAGATATCTTGTGTAAGCATCTCAAAAAAACCAAGTTGAGGGATGCCTGATTTTTCAGCTTTCTATTGCATCTAACACGCCAAAAGTGACCCTCATTAACTTGCGCATGTCCTGCTACTTAAAAAAATCAAAGAAAAAGTATAACGTTGGAGTGTAAAGGTAACTAAGAAATAACAAAAGATAAAAACTTTAAAAAATAGCTAAGATATAGTATTATATTATATTGGTTATATAGAAGTAAAACAGTTAAAAGTAAATGGGTTAAATAAATACATTGTAATAAATAATTCCACTTATTATATATCATTTATTATATTTGTGGTGTTTGAGAGTTCACTACGCATGCTACATTCTCACATTGAGCTCTTCTCATCCTCTTAAAATATCTTTAGCATGCATTTACATACATATTTTCAATATCTATTGGTTTGTATTTATTTTTTCTTTATGCTTTAGAGATATCATTAATTATTTAGTCAACTTTGTTTATAACCATAGAAAATGGAGACGTAATAAAATAAAATACAATGTAGATACATAATGGAAAAAAAATACCTTAGAAACATGAGTGAATAGAAAGAATATTAATTTAAATATATTTAATTTAATGTGGTATCTCCTTTTCATAGTTTTAGTATTTTTTGAAAAACACCCAGCCTTTCACGTAAATGTCACTTACCTTCCATACTTGTTTCATCCCCAATGTTTGTGGTATAATTTTGACCACTTCTTATTGACAATATCAAATATTTATTGATGGAAAATTAAACCATTTCCATATTGTGGTATAATTTTGACCCCTTCCTATTGACAATATCAAATATTTATTGATGGAAAACTAAACCATTTCCATACTTTAGAACCTCTCGAGTTGATTCAACTTGTATATATTGATTAGCTTATTGTATGGTTTGTCTTCGCCTAAGAGAGATATTGACCTCGATTCATTGGCATTTTTTTACAATATGATCAAAACTTAATATGACATCATGTAACAAATATGTACCATGAAAATGTAATATATTGGATTCAATTATTACTATGATGTACACTCTAAATTCATTAAAAAATGCAAGTTAAACTATACCTTTAACATGCATAGAGAAACTATGACTAAGATTTGTTGAACTCGATCTAGTCACAATGATGACTAATCATGTCATTAATATATTTATTTATATGTATATGATTTGCAAGAAACTAGTGTTGGTAACCTACTTTGTAATGTTGACACAATTCACTCTTTAAATGAAGATAGATGTTGAAAAATGGAAGATGTATGTATAAGATTGCAAAAAACTAATGTGCCATGTTTCCACAAAAACTAGCATGCATGTGTTAAATCTTAAAAGAGACATACTAGCCCAATGACACTTGAAGAGAAAAGTCACTGTTACCACACTCCTCTCTCCTCACAATCCCAAAAGAAGCACACTAGCCCAATGACACTTGAAGAGAAAAGTCACTGTCACCACACTCCTCTCTCCTCACTTTTAGTTATGTTGGATGCAGCCTATCAGATCCAAGGTTCAACTTATACGACCAACAAAAACCTCATAGGCATCAATATCTTTCAATATTCTGCGAACAGAATAAGGTCTTACCCGAAATGTGCACATGAAAATACACAAAAACTCTAATCATGGTTGCATAGGGAGGACTGGGTCCCTTTCACTCAACATATTATCAATTATATCTCAACCATTCATCATGTTAATCCATCCAGAAGTAATTAACAACCAATTGACAAACAAACCATAACAATTACTCAGACATACATTACGCATATCATAAGTTGGAACAAGAACTTCATTCCATTACTTCTACAAAAATTGGGTATCATCATACACTTCTGCAAAACTTAGCTCTACAACTTAAACTTTTGCATATATTCATCATTACTGTCATGACAAAATTACATAACGACCAAGAACTTAAACATAAAAGGGAACAACCTTAACAACAATAGCCATTGAACATAACAAAACCCAACTACAAACTCTAAGTGAACCCCAACCATTTACAAAAGAAGCCTTATATAAGCTAGAGTATTCAAAATTGCAAAACTATCTGTTGGCGCACAATCTAATTAACTATTAGTCTTGGCATTACCGATCAAAATTTGGGCACCAAGAGCCCCCACACTAATATGTGGCTCTAAGTTTAAGGACCCATGTTTATTTAAAAGTGTATAAACCTTGGCGAATCTTACCAATTCTTCAAATGTCAACTATAAAATATTTGGCTATATTTTTTTAAAATTATTTCAATTTCTAAGGATTTTATATAGTTTATATAATAATTTGGCGAATATTAAAGTGAAAAAACTTTACCCCGTCAAAATTGGGAGAAATGGGGCTTCAAAAAATGCAAATTGGCCAATCTTTTTTGGAAAAAAACATGGAAAAATAACCTATGAGATAAATTTAGCCCCTAAAATTATCCTTGATCCAGAACCATGTTGTCAGTCCTTAAAGATCACCCATTGAAATGAAGGCAGTACTATTGTGATCCTATTGTGATCCTTGCAGTGAAGTTAGAGACCTACAACTCGAGCTGTCCTTGCTCAAAATCAGAATTAAATCTAGCAGTCTGCTCCAACGTTGTAGATTGTGATTGCAGGCGTGCAGACTCTCCTAGCTCGGCAACTTTCTAGGATTTTTCATGCACCTCAGTGACTTTTTGGTATTGTGCACCAACTTTCTCTTGGAGGTTGATCATCTACGCAGTGATATTTTGTTTCTCAGTGCGGCTTGCACCTATTTACTTTGTCAGAGTTGAGATTTCTTTCATGGCTTCCATGCGCTCTGTACCCGGTAGACTGCTGACTGGTTAATTTTTCATATTTACTTGTTCTTCCAAGTAATTTAATTGGACTTATTCCAACAAATCTAATCTAGTCGTCCTTCTCGGTGACTTCTGGCGTCTCTTGCAAGTAATTCCATAAGTACTTGAAGCTGGTGTTAACCAATTCATCATGCCCTCGATCGAGTTCAACGAATCTTAGTCATAGTTTCTTTCAACTATTCTGGTGACTTCTAGACAACCATATCGCTGATAAGTGGAACCCAACTAGAATGAATTTTTTTTCCTGAATTTTGTGACTCCAGGAAATCTTCAATAAATTCCTGCAACAGGTATCTTACCCAATTCATTCTGATACCTTGGGTACACCTTTCTGACCGCACCTTTGGTTACTCTATGGGTACCATATTTTTGGTATGCCTCCGTTGCTCATAGGTTGCACGTTTTTATGGCTACCCCAGGGTCCTCTCCTTTGTTTGGCAGGCCACTTACCCATTGGACAAAACTTGTCTTTTAAAATAGTGCATCAATCTAACATCTTATACCACCATTAGCACTAGTGTAGCTTCCAAGATGACATAAATGGTATTATTCATTTCTTAACATAGAAGCACAAACTAAATTCTTACTATAGAGTGCAAGGGAATAATAATTCATCTCACACACATAACAAGATGCATGGCATAAAATAGCTAGTTCCATAAATCACCATATAGAATCCATCAATCAATCTTATAACACACAATTATCTCATCATCTCCGAGAGATTGAAGAGAAATTAGATTTGAAAGCCATCATTTCGTATAGATTTCGGAAAGATCAAAGGAGCAGATCATTCCCACCCATCAGCAACTCCAAGATGTGGCCATAACAATATTCTATTTTTCATAGTGCCTTCCTTATTCTTGATTGCTTCTTATCATCAATAAGTGATGTTGCCTTGGTTCTACAATGGTTCCAACAAGATAATATCCTTGGCCAACCAAGAGTTTCACCAACAGGTCACTACGTTGATGTGTTACACTTCTCATAAATCTCTAGAATACTCATTATTGTGTTACCAGCATTCATCCATAGCAACACGATTAGAACCATACATCCAGTAAATAAAGAAGATCCACAAAACAATATAGTATGCAAAGGCTTTTTTAACTATAGAGAATACTAACTAAACAAGAGCTGCATGCAGCTTAATCCCTTAGTCCCTACCTTATTATACAAAACAAACATCAATATTAAATATCAACCAATAGCTGTATATTTAAAAAGTAAAAAAACAATGTTATTGTTAACAAAATGATAGGTTAATAATAACAAAATAATGCAGACAAAACAATCTTATTTTATAAGAAACTTCAACTACAAAGGGCCAAAGCCCTTAACCAAAAATGTTGTTGCTGAAATCTAATTTGAACTCATTGTATATTTGAAATGTTAATAGTCCAGGAATCAACTTATTATGTCCTTCATTCTTCATAATAAAAACATTTGCAATAGAAACCAAAGTGGTCATGAGTAACAGGGAAGGTAGGGACCATGGCTTCTAGCTTTTGATATAGATGTCTAGATTTTGACCTATCATGTCAACTCTAGTTGAGGGATCTGGCCCTCTAAGTTACAAAGATGTTTGCAAAAGTTCTTTGATTTTATTCATGAGTCTTATTACCAATCAAACAAATAAACATGACTCCTAATGCAAAGATGGAGGATTTACTTCTCTGTAAAAGGTGTCATAAGTTCTAGCTTTATCTCTCTAGGCATCACTCAAAATCTTACCCTCAATTTCACTGATTCTTCCCTTGTTTGAAAGTTCTCTGGTCCCTTGTCAACCCAACCATGTTATATTCTTGGATCTTGAAAACATAGATCTCATTGGGATAAGGTTCTAACTTCTATATTTTCCTTCCTTTTGGAAGAGGATTTTTTATCTCTATTTGCTCACAAAGAAAATAAAGACAAAATTTTCAAAGGGGAACATTGGTTTAGACATGACTGCGATAAAAATTACACTCAACAATGATGAAAATAGGTAATTTTCCAGAAATAAAAATTTCCATAAAATTTTCTAAAAATAGCAACCATTAAAAATAAAAATAAAAAATTAGCATGATTGAAAATAAAAAAATTTCAAACAAAGAAACTTTTCAAAAATAATGGCTTTCTTAAAGAAAAAAAATTAAGAACCACTGAAAATAAAAATATTTCAAAATTGGTAATTCTTGAAAATAGAAGTTTTCCAAACAAAGAAACTTTTCAGAAATAATGAATTCCAAAAGAAACAAAATTTTCAGAATTTTAAAATTGGTAGTGGTTGAAAATAGAAATTTCCCAAACAAAGAGACTTTTCAGAAATAATGACTTCCCAAATAAACAAAAAATTGAGAACATAAACTTTTGAGAAATAGACACTGCCTAAAACATAAATTTCCAAAAATGGTATGTATCAAAAACAAAAATATACCAAAAAATAATAATATTGTTTTAGTGAAATTTTTATAATATTTTTTACAAATAAAGTCCAAAAATAATGACTTTCAAAGGAAACAAAAATTTCAGAACATAAACTTTTAAGAAATAATCAATGCCTAAAACATAAATTTCTAAATGATATGTATCAAAAACAAAACAATTGCAAAAATTATAATTTCCCCAAATATAATAATATGCTTTTACAAATAAAGTTCAAATCTAAACATTCCTCCTACATGCAATGGTAACATCAAATTTTATTAAAATATCAAAAAATAACTTAATCTAAATACCCAAAAACAAAATTCAACTCCATATGTGCCCTTCATAATCATGTTATATGTGCTCAAAATTGATCTAGTCAATTCCAAAGTACCTAGTCAGCCTCCAACATTGATCAGAAATTATCATAGCCATCCAACAAAAGAATTAGAAGTAAAACTTAAAAGTTCATCAGAATCACAAATAATTAAAAATTGGAAAATCCATGTACTTGACATATAAGTTGAAACCTTAGATTTAACACATTTCATAAGTATCAAACATGGGTAAACATAGCCATCCAACAAAAGAATTAGAAGTAAAACTTAAAAGTTCATCTGAATCACAAATAATTAAAAATTAGAAAATCCATGCACTTAACATATAAGTTGAAACCTTAGATTTAACACATTTCATAAGTATCAAACATGGGTAAATGAAAATCTAATAAGACTGTGAACGTTAAAAGAAATATTACAAAACGTTAAAAGAATATTACATAGAATTACATGTTAGTATGACTCCAATGCTCTACATTCTAATTCCATATTTAGATTTTTCTGTAGAAATTTCATGATTTCATCTCGTTTGCTTTGCATTGTAGTTGAAGCAATTGTTATAATCGTTGGTATTAGTTGTATCGAAGCAATTGTTGTTTTCGTTGGTATTGATAACTGTGGCAGGATGAAAACAGTTACAATGTAAGCACTGCACACCTTACCTTACTCTTTCGTTTAAGGACATTCACCTGCAGGTTACAGAACTTTCATAAAACTGCACTACATTATAGAAAGAAATAACACAAAACAAAAAAAAACTGAACTTAATGCAAACTTTGGAGGGCCTGCAAGACAATCATATATGCAGTCTGCAGTAATCAGTATGTGCCTAACAGTCCAACCAAGGTTTGCCATGCTCTGCTGGGATTCAAATTACCTATAAGCATGCCAAAAGTTTCTCGCTAGAGTCTGCAAACCTGGGGCAGAGGAAGCTGAAACATAGCTGCAATTAAATTTACTAATATAAATTTAGTAATATAAAAGTCACAATCTGTACATTGTATAAATCATGAATACCAAGGAAACTAATCTCTTCCATAGGAAATTGATATGCTAGATCGTCGACGAGATACTTAGAAGAAATTGGTCAAACCTTTGGAGAGCACAATATGGCACAATATGGAATATAGCACACACTTTACTGGTAAACATCACCAGAACTAAGGGAAAATATAATATGACCTCCACCGAACACCTCCAAAACCAGAGAAAAGGAGAAAAAAATAATTCTATGTTGAAAGACCACCGAAACCATCGCTGTAAGATAGATGCAACCAGAAATGCGGCCATTAGAACTGGAATTTTATAGGAAGCTTTGAACAGCCGAAAAAGACATATCCCACAAATAAAGTTCTGCTTGAATTTGCATTTACAACCGTTAAATGCAGTGAAACAATTGAAACCTAGAAATCTCGAAAATGCTGCTTGAATTTTCATTTACAACCGTTAAATGCAGTGAAACAATTGAAACCTAGAAATCTCGAAAATGCTGCTTGAATTTTCATTTACAACCGTTAAATGCAGTGGAACAACCGTTAAATGCAGTGGAACAATTGAAACCTAGAAATCTCGAAAATGCAAGAAAATAGCTCACAAAATCACAGGCTGCTCACTAAAAACAGTTTTATTTGTTGTAGCAAGGACTCTAACAGACAATCGACTATGCATTAAGTATCCTCTTCCCAATTCACACACAATTTGGTGCACAATTCGATACAAGTCTCGAATATAAAACCTAGTGCCAAGGCAAATGAAAATGGTTATCGGCGACGGCTACGCAGGCGAGACTTAGTGGAATTTTCTCGGTCATGGAGATCTCTGCGTTCCAGAGCGTCCATACATTTAACAGAGGGCATTCCAACCGAGGAAATACATTTAATACTTTGTTAATGAACTTCCATAAAGCAGCATGCTTTATGTTAATGAAGCACGCCTCCTAACCTGTTAAGCAAATAGAACCTAAACAACCCAATGCTTTTATAGTCTGTACGCAAAGAATGATATCCAATTATTTTACAGTATCCAATGCTTTTACAGTTTGTAGACAAGGAATGATGAACGATAGTTTGATAGAAATTAAAGTTTGTAACTAAGGTTGTGAAAGTATTTTTTTATTTATAATTTTTACTAATAATTAATAATGATAAAATTAGTCAAATTACATCTTATATTTCAATGGAAGTGTAATACATTTGAAAATATTTTTTATTAAAAAAGTCAACAAATCTTTATTTTCTATAAACTTTAACTATTTATATAATCATTTTATGTCACTATACAAATTATTAGAGTAGAGGGGAACATATAGTCTGGGATTATTAATGAAAAACACATTGATTACATGTACCTCCCTTTCCCATGGTGAACAAGGGAGATGAACTCATTCATTCCTCTAACTCTTTGATGCACCCACAACTAGTTTAAACCAAGAGAGGTTTTATAAGAAAATATTCAAGACCAAATATCCTTAATTGAACCCCCAAAATCCCAATTTATCCAATTCCCAATGAAGGTGGGAAATAAATGCTACATCCTCTCCACCTACATAAGAAAATATTATTAAAAATGAATCCATAAACCCACTAACACATTAATGACCCCAATTATGAGCAGAATAACTATGTTTTGTTCACACACAACTAAGACCCAACATCATCTATTGAGTCCTTGACTGTATAGTGAGAGGTGCCAAAAGCACCAACCTTGGGATGTTTATCATTAACATAACGGGAAATTATGGCATCCCAAGGGTTCACCTTAAACCCTTTACATTTTAGATAGCCACATACTACTAGTGTGTCATAAAAGAGAGACGTTATAGTGAAGTACCATTGGCCCAAGATGGCTACTAGAAGATGGCATGTTATAGTTGGAAAAGTGAAGTGACTCTCCATTTTCATGTACTATCCACCAGTGGTATTGTGCACCAAATAAGAAATCTTGCAACATTTTTGTATTGGTGAAATTTATTGTGAATCTAAACTTAATCCTAAATTGATATCCTACAAAATTTAGTAGACAATTGTTTAAATGTGCATGCAAATGTAGCATAAATTCAATCAACTCATCAATATATAAATAAAATATGGATTCATTATAAATAATGAGGGAGAACTAGGTGAACTTGGAATGAGGAATTTGAAGAATCGACCATTTGATATTAGATCACTATTATCCCTCACATTTGAGCCAAAATCACAATCAATATGTGTTTATATTCTTAACTTTTTAAAAACCAAGCATGTAACATTTTGAATTCAAACAAGCTTTTGAAGTTATTTTTGAAGTAAATAGTGTGCCTAGTTTATATTTGCACACCAACACATTTATCTATAATAGACACACCATGTGCTAGATTTTTATGCCCAACCAAAAAAAGAACTTGTACTAAAACTTCCACAAAGGAAAACGTCCATAAAGTACTAATCGGAGAGATTTGCACTTCTATTTTTTCTTAAAAATTGTTACTACGTTGTGTTTAAGGTAATATAGCGCACTAGAGTGCTTAAATTTGAGAGGTGCACCATAGGGAAATTATTAGTATTATTTAAAATAGATCAAACATTTTTCATTAATGTCTAAAAAAATTCAAAGCAAATAAAGAGTAAGATTTTCATCTTGTAAAATTGATTCAAACAAAATGATAAACCCTAATCCATTGTTATGCCAAAAGTTAAGGGGGAGATTTGTGCAAGATAAATTCACCTTGTAAGAGATTGGATTGGAAAGGTTTAGAATAATTTGTAAGGGGTCACTATGGGTTATAAATTAAAAAAATTCTCAATAAATCAAAAAATTCCTATAATTTTTTAATTCTTTCCTCTTCATATATACCATTTATTTCAACAAAATAGAAGGGTTTCGTACTCATATTGAACACTATAATCCCTAACTTTGTAGTTCCCTCCCTTTGGTTTTATGTTGGCGTGAACCCTAGCTTTGTTGTTGCTCCCTTTTCTATTATGTTGCTACAAATCATAACAATGGGGGTTTAGTTTATTTACCCTTTCCAGTGATATTTGTCTTTTGAGGCTTTAGGTATTTGCTAACCTCAATAGTTATTTTGATGTAAATAATTCATAGTGCACATTGTACAATATATATGCACATGTATATGTTGGATAGAAGATCAAGGAGAAAAACTATGTGCAAGGGAAGCACAACTAAAGAAGAGAACATGTCAATAGTATATTTGACTTATTTGTACGTTTATATGATTTGTATTGGTTAGTGTGTGCCATTCATAGAAAAAACTTGAAAAAAATGATAAAATTATTCACAATATGAGTGGAGAAGAGAGTAAAAGCTTTATGAAAATCTTGCAATCAAGGGAATTAGTTTGATCAAAAGTGATTAACATGAAGTTTTTCTTTGTATTTTTATTAATAATGTACATCTTAACAATAATAGCTAACAAGTTTGAAACTTATGATTTTGCATATGTTGTATGTTGTGTAAAAACTGACAATGAGCTAACAAAATGCCCTCGTAAGAATAAAAACAATTATGAAGGATGTAAATGATGATGCATTGGTTCTTAGCTCATCTAGAGTGGTGCTAGAAGATAATGACACAGATAACCTTTTATAAAACTATGAAGAATATAGTGGAAAAAAGAAATGTTATTTTCACTTCCATTACAAAAATCAATCTAATGAATCAAGTTATATTTAAGCTACACCAAACATTTCTAGAGCTATGGATAATGAGAGATGTAAAACTTACAATAGAAAAATAATATAATAACAAAAAATAATCATTTAAAAAGTAATATTGTTAAACATGTTTTTCTTTAATATGTATATATCATTCCAAAATATTACAAATTAATATTTATGCTATATTTACTTTCATATAAATATTAATTAATTTTTCTTGTGCTTTTCATTTTTTAGGTAGAAGATAATGACACAGATAACCTTTTATAAAACTATGAAGAATATAGTGGAAAAAAGAAATGTTATTTTCACTTCCATTACAAAAATCAATCTAATAAATCAAGTTATATTTAAGCTACACCAAACATTTCTAGAGCTATGGATAATGAGAGATGTAAAACTTACAATAGAAAAATAATATAATAACAAAAAATAATCATTTAAAAAGTAATATTGTTAAACATGTTTTTTTTTAATATGTATATATCATTCCAAAATATTACAAATTAATATTTATGCTATATTTACTTTCATATAAATATTAATTAATTTTTCTTGTGCTTTTCATTTTTTAGGTATATCAAGAAAATTAAAGATGTTGAACAAGATGATATCCTAAACATGCCTATAGCGATGTCCAAAAAAGTATACAGAGAGATGGAAAGAAATAAGAATAACCAAATCATAAAAGGAGCTATCCCAATAATAACATGCATAAAATGTATGTAATCATTGATTTTTTATTATTTGTAATTAGGTAGTTCAATTATCATATAGAATATTAATTTCACTTGTGTTGTTGTTGTACAAAATAAAACAAAATGGGACCCATTCAACACATAAAACACGAGATGACAAGGTAGAAAACGGTTTATCACAATCTTTATGAGTGCTCACCTTTTCTTACTTAATAGTCACTCTTATTTGTTGTAATGTTTATATTTTAATTAATTTATAATCACCCATGGATGTTTTCTATGAAGCATTAACATGCAAAGATATCCAATTGAACATCTGATTGATTGTGAATTACACATGAGTTGTGACTATATGTTGGAATATCAAGAGTTAGTTGAAAAGTTATAATTAGATTTGTTTTACTTCTATTATTTTATAATTAATGGAACAACAAGTAAACTTTATCATAACATATAAATTTGTAGGAAACAAAGTAAGTAAATTACATATGAGTTGTGACTATATGTTGGAATATCAAGAGTTAATTGAAAAGTTCTAAGTAGGTTTGTTTTAATTCTATTATTTTATAATTAATGGAACAACAAGTAAACTTTATTATAACATATAAATATGTAGGAAACAAAGTATTAATTGGAGTTACTATAAAATATACTGCAAGATGACCTGAAGGATGCCTTTGAAACATTGTGTTTTTTTATATGAATCATTTGTTGCTTTGGTACACTTTTTTATTATATATAATCTTGTTTATTATATAAATATAAATATACCCAGTATACTTCATTTCCATGTTTGTAGATGGAACATGAAGAGAATGAGAAAAATCAAACTACTCAACAAAATATTGCAAGTTACCCAAGTACAATATCTCTTATAGGCGAGGGACGCCAGTAGTGGTGCGCCCTCCCTTGCGGCACACTGGAGGCCACTTGGCGGGTGCGTGTTGCAGTACGTCACATGCCCAATGTGTAGAGCTACATCTTATGTAGGTGCTCCAATTTAATGTTAGGGTTTTTGCACCATTTTCAAGGTTGTTCTTTTCGTTTTCTATGACATACTCTACCACCCTGTGCATTCTTATTTGGGTCCCTTGCATGGGCGTTCTGCCACCTTGGTAGTGGTCCATCAGGGTTCCATTGCATCTGCGTTTTGGTGCGCATTGTGGTCACTTGTAGGAGGAGTATTTGTTCGCATTCCTGGTGTAGTGGTGCAAGCTGCTATGTTGGGTTTTCAATGACACTTCTTTGTCGGTTTCGTGGGGTTTCAGTGGTGGCACAATATTTCATTTCAGTTGTCACAACGCAAGGCTTGGATGGTTTTTGCTAGTTTTGTTGGATGTTCCTAACGGGCCTAGTGCTAGTACATCTCTTGGCTAGCAGCGGGTTCAGGGTGGTCATCATGGAGGAGGGATGTTCGGCTTCTTTTGTCAGTTTTTCGCATACAATTATTGGTTTTAACCTTATATTTTGATGACCCCTGTTTGTTATCGTTTTGGTGCTTTGTTTTGATGCAGGTGCACTTTGGAGGCGACTGTAAATGGTGTTGTTTGCTAGGTGGCATTTGAAAAAGGATGGGTTCGGCATGGCGGTGGGGGAAAACTTATGTTCGGGTAGGATTCACCTCCTACCGGTTCCTCAAACTATTTTTGTTGAACACCTCAATTCTCCTTGTGGAATATTTGTCGATGCTGGTAGTGTGGAAATGCATTTTTATGTTTGATGGTTTTGTTATATGGTTACTATTGCTTGGTTGTGCAATGTAATGGGTTTTGGTTGCGAACTGTAATGAGTTTTTTATCATGAATTTAGAATTGTAATGGGTTTCAGGTAATTTCATATAAATAGAGTGTATTCTATGGATTTTGGGGTGCACCCTCGTTGATTGACCCTATAATGGGGTCTACATTGTTGAACTGGTTTTTGGTGGTGCACTACAATAGCTTTTCAAGCATGAATTTGGAATTGTTATGGGTTTCAGGTGATTTCAGATAAATATAGTTGTTGGGTTTGATTATAATTGATCTCTAATTGGCTACATTGATGGGTTTGATTATAATTGGTCTGATTTTATGGGTTTGATTATAATCTCTGTATAATTGGTTGATTGTGGCATAGTTGTCAATTCCAGTTGGTTTTTGTTGATGGGTTTGATTAAAATTTGTGCATAATTGGTTCATGTGGACGGGTGTGATTATAGTTGGTGTACTAATTGGTCTGAGTTGATGGGTTTGATTATAATCGGTGTATAATTGTTTGATTGTGGCTTCATCGTCCATTCCAATTGGTTTATGTTGATGGGTATGATTATAATTGGTGTATAATTGGTATATATCGACGGATTTGATTGTAATTGGTGTGTATAATTGGCATATGTTGACAAGTTTGTTTGTAATTGGTGTCTAATTGGTCTAATTTGATGCATTTGATTATAATATTTGTATAGGTGTTTCAATGTGGTTTCGTTGTCCATTCCAATTGGTTTTTGGTGATGGATTTGCTCTGGTTTGGTGTATAATTGGTTTATGTTGATTATAATATCTGGAGTCTGATGTCGACCCCATGGCTTGAACCTATAATGGATTTGATCTGGCTTGGTGTTTAATCGGTTTTATGTTGCTTATAATTACCGGATATTGTTGGCCACCACATGGTATGAACCTGTAATGGGTTTGATCCGATTTGGCATATAATTGGTTTATGTTGACTATAATATCTGGATTCTGTTGGCCACCTTGTGGATTGAACTTGTAATGGGTTTGATCGGGCTTGGTGTATAATTGGCTTATGTTGATTATAATTGTTGTATTTTGTTGGCCACTCTTGGATTGAACCTTTAATGGGTTTGATATGGTTTTGTGTATAATTGGTTTATGTTGATTAGAATTGTTGGTTTTTGTTGGCTACCCCATGGTGTGAACCTGTAATGGGTTTGATATAGTTTGAACCTGTAGTGAATGGTGTCAATTTTTTCCCTCCTACATTAACCAATATAGTTTGGTCCTAACCTTGGGATGCCAACAATTCAAGCTCATTTGCAGGATGACTTGATCCATCTTAGATATTTGACTGATTATTGTCTATTTCTTATATGGACTCCAAATTATCTTTGAATGAGTGCAGTTTATACAATAAACTAGACTAAAAGGGTGGGTTCATTATTTATGTTTGTAATTTTGTTAATTCTCAATTTCATGCTCGAGGTCAATTTCATGCTCGAGGTCAATTTCATGCTAGAGGTCAATTTTGTGCTTGATGTCAATTTCATGCTTGAGGTGTTGTAAATAATAGTTAAATAAGTTGATGTTATATTATTTTGTTTTGATGTTATGATACTTGTATGTATTATGACACCTGGATGTGTTATGAGTTGATGAACAACTACCTCAAGCACCACATGAAAACCTTAGCATTAAATCCATATGCCTACCTAAGACATGGCGCTACAAAATGGATGGATGTCAATTTCATGCTTGAGGTCTATTTGGTGCTTGTTATTTTTTCAATTGTTAATTTAGATGGTGGTTTGGAATGTGTAGAAATTGCATACATATAATTATATCGAAAATTATGCTTATCATGTGGTTCATGTTCCTACCTTGGGCTTGAGGGACAATAGATTGAGGGATATTTTGGATGAGAAGGTGGTGAGATTTGTTGTGAGGAAAGGATAGGGAGCACAAACCAAGAGAAAAAAAAAAGAAAAATCAATAGCATTAGAACCAAGTTTATCTTTTTACTGAGATTTCCATGGAAGATTTGAAGTTTGAAAACCCATTTCAATTTATTGAAACTTGTTTGATGTTTGAGATTAAAATTAATAATGGTATTTAGTCAATTGTAGGAAAAATAATTGTTACATACATGTTGGTAACGTTTTTCCTTAATATTATGTAGGAGAAAATTAGCTAGAATAAATCCTTGGTAACGTTTTCCTTAATGTTAAGAATTTCATTTATACTTGGTAGATCTGCTTCAATTGAAATTCACATATATCAAAATTATAATTCTATGTCTTCAAGGATTTAACTTGCGATGTTGCAATGGTCAATTTTACCATACCTTCTTGGACCATGATCTAGATATGTTCATGGGTTTTTTGTTCCATCCATTGTGCACTTTTATGACCTTCAATTGTGATTTTATCTCATCTCACTAGAAGACTCAGTTCATTTACTATATTACCTAGCGTTCCATGTTGAAAATTCCTTAATTCAAGTCCCACCATTAAATACACACTAGTTTACTTCAACAAAAAGCATCCCTTAAATAAGTCATAATATTTTCTTTAAATAAAACAATATATCATTTAAGTGAAATAATTAACATGGATGTAAGATATAAGCTATAGGGTTAAATGGATAAGATATATAAGAATATTTTTTTGCTTGTTAGGATTGAAGTGTTGTATTGGAATAAAAGAGAAATAATAATGTTGTTGATTGTTAAAAATAGAGTAAGTTGTAGGTTGATTGTTGCATTCTAATTGTACTTGTTGCTCTCAACAAGTCCCACCTTAATAATAGGTAGATTGTTGAAAGTGCATTGATAGAGTGCTGAAAATATAGTACTTACATTTATATTAAATTGTAATTGAATACAACGCCTCGAATACAAAAAATCCTTTGTAACATCCATAAAATTGTCAACCAACAAGACCACTTTGCATGTGGTTAGTCAACATTGATAGACACCTCTATGCTTGATTCGGTTGACTGTCTTCATTGCCCAAGCTTGTTGAGGTGCTTGCTTGAGCCAAAAATATTCGCCTACCTAAGAATGCTTGATTAGGATGGGAAGGGTTGAACGCAATTGATTGAGGACAATTTGTTGCTTGTAGGCATGGAGGAATATAAAAGCCACAGGTCCAAGTTGTGCTCGACACCCCCAAGTTAACTGGAGGAGTTGGATAAGCAACATTGGAACTTGCATTGGTAGGAATAAAGAGGGGGGGGTTATACCAACCTGATGATAGTGGGTCAATTGCATGTTAATAAGGTCTTTATATAAAAATGTATTATATGCAATATGTTCCAATGAATTGGCCATCATATTCCTTTCCTCAATTGGGTTTACAGTATGTGCCATGATATGCATTTCATTTTGAATCTTCTGTTGTGTTTTTCTTGCTTCCTTTTCCTGCCTTGCCAGTTTATTTTTATGCTCCTTCTCTTGTCGGGTTTTCTCTCTTTCAATCCTTTCCAATGCTCGTTGTTCAACTAAAATCACCCTCACTTCCTTCCTTTCCTTTGCGAGATATTTCTTCCTATGTTTTAATTCTTCCATATCATGGTTCTTTTATTCAGCTTCAATCAATATCCAGATGTAGTCTTATGAAGTTAGAAGTTGTGAACTTAGGCCCAATTAGAGAACGTTTGCTGTTCCTTTCCTACCTTGCCTTGACACTCTCTCCACTGGCAACTTTAGTAATTATCCAAGTGTCAATGTGTTCATTGGAAGTGGTTGAGGATAAGCTAGGATAGGTGCTTCAGCTGCATTGTCTTCTTTGGCTGTGTCCTCATCTTCTGCTTTAGGTTCTTCTAGTGACCCAGGATCTACATAAAAATGGACAATTTCATCGTGCATCGATGCTTCCTGCAAAGGAATGTTAATGCTTTCATCATTGGTGTTTGTGACAACTTTATTGTTCAAGTTCATCATTTCCTTTTCCATCCATGATGGTTGTGATACCATGGTTGGCAATTTCAAGGGGTCATTGTTGTTTTCTGGACTATGAGCACCATTGACCTCATTCAAATCATCATTGAGATATTGAGTATGTTCTTCATAATCTGTATGTTCTTCGCATGGTTCACCCTCCTGCATGTTATCTTATGTTCATTCCTATTCATATTGTGTAGCATTGACCTCTTCGTCATCATCACCATCATTCGTATCCTGGAAGTTTCCTTGATACATAGACAACATATTGTCTGCAACATCTACATATTCTTGGAAATCCACATGCTCTTATCCATCATCATCTTCCTCACCATCCACGTGATCTTGGCCATCCACATCCTCCTGGTCATCCACATGAAATTCCTATCTACAACCAATATAATAGATACGAGCATCATAATTCAATGGCCAGATACTTGTTCGCCTAAAACCGACCTTAATGTTCGAGGTTGTGAGATCCCTTTTAAAAGATTTAGTTGCAAGATCAACTAGCTCAAACCTATTTACCTCTACCCATAGATTCTTTGCCATCCATGATTCTCGCTATGACCTAAAATAACACTTGAATAACCTAAACACACTCACATCGAGGGGTTGCAGCTTGTGAGTTGTATGGGTAGGTAGTGTCAACAAGTCAATGCCAAACTTGTTTGCCTCCTCAATTGTTTGCACTGAGATGTGGCTTCCATTGCCATCTAAAACCAACAGGTGTCTGTTATCAAGTCAAACACCACTTGGTATAGATGTGACAAATTGACAAAGGCAGTTCAAAAAAAATTCTTTGTTCATCCATGCATGGGGATGTGCAACCATGCATGCTATTGATTCACAATTTTGGATGTAGTTTTTCAAGTGAATTTTATCCTTGAACAGACAAAATCCGAGGATTGAAATACCAATTGCATTCATAGAGCAGAGAATGGTTATCCACTCCCAGCCCTTAGGTAGAATCTTTGGGACATTTGCCTCTCTCTCTTGGCAATTATTCGCATGCCACAGTTCCTTCCTATTTGTAACCTTGTTTCGTCATAGTTCTGTATATGGTATGGAGTGTAATAGTGATTCTTGTATGCATTAGAAATTGTGTCATAGAACCTAGACACAACTATAGGGCGAAGATTTAGCACCATGTATTTATCAAGGTCCTCGTTTGTTCACAAGAAAAATTCTGGATTCCTTTTTCTAAGCCCATACCACTATGATTTACTAGGAAACCCATATCTCAATGGGTTTGGCCTCCCCTAATAGATTTGAGCAACAGTGGATTTCAACTGTATCAACTCCAACCCATGCCCCAATTGGGACATATCCTTACACCACAATGATAACAATCTTTAGTGCAGGGACATGTCTACACTAGTTTGACTATTTTTCTAAGAACTAATGAGTCTCTACGTCAGCATTATGAAAAGATTATCACAAGTTTCCAAAGATCTAGATTCATTAATCAAAAATCATTAAGATCTAAATACTATTAAGAATTAAATTCATACATGATAAGCTAAATTCAAACTCATAGATGGCAGAAACTTGAATCTATTCATAGTAGAACAATGGAGAGATACATCCTTACCATGGCATTAGATATGCATCCATCCTCCATTAACATGAGTTTCCCTTCCATCACCTTTGCTTTTAAAGAATTTGAGCTCTTTCTCCTCCTTCAGAATCTTTCTAGCATTCCTTTGCTCTCTCTTGGTGTGTCTTTACCATGCCCCAAAGCCTTTCTTATATAGCATTGGGAAATGTGCCTTAGGTTTCTCTTTGGAGTGTGGGATAATCCATTTACATTATTTTAGCTTGAAAACCCACTTTTCATAGTTTTTAGGCTTTTTGCACCATTTAGAATGATTTAAGCACAATTAATGCACTTTTTTAGAGAGGATTCATCTCTGCATGAACTTGTGTCATGTCTTCCTGCTACAGGTGCATGGTAAAAATGCGCTTCTTCTGTCACTTGACTAAGGGTGTTAATTTTATTGTTAACACACAAAACCACCACATCCTCCTCATGTTCATTCATAACTGTAAGAGGCCCTCTCCACTTGGTATGTGTTAGTCCATTTATCCAGTAATGGATTGATGTGGGTGCAATCCCATGTTTTTTGGAAGTTGCTATAATTGAATATCCATGGAATTCAACATTGTTTATTTCATCCAACATGTCTTGTTCTATCCACCCTCTGATAGCAATGATTCTTTGATGAACTTTCTCCTTGAAATGTGGTTGATGGTGGCATTGTAGGTGATGGTGGCACTATGGTGTCCCCATATACCTCCACCACATGATCATCTTCAACATTTCTAGGAGCACCATTGTTGTTCAAATCCTGGGCGATGTCCTCATCTAATGAGGTGCAACATAGATGGGAACCTTCGGTAACTTTCCTCCTTGTTCTCCTAGTACAAACAACATTATTGACTTTTGGCATGGCTACGACAACCTGCACAATTATTACATAGGCATACATTTTTTTTGTAAGTTATCCTACTCATATATTAATATTGTACAAGGAAAAATACATAGAGATCTTGTGGTGTCCATGTTGGCATCCCCAACAACCACCCTTTCATTTAAAAAAAATGAATGGGTCCCCACCAAAAAAAATGTTCAAAAATACTTGATCAATGATTAAATATTCCAGGCATTCAATTATCTATAGCTGCAAGTTACCTCTTGGAGTAAGTTCTTATTTTATTGCTCATTGGATAGTTTGGATGATTTCCTTATTTTTAACTTTTCTGACCACTAGTTGTCGGTCATATGTCGGATGCATGTCCTTGGGAGTTATCTTTAGATATTCATATCATAAATATCATCTTTTGAGTAGCAGATTTGATAATTGTAACATTCTGCATATTATTTTAGTAAATGAACATTCTGTAGATGGGTTTGAATTGCTTATTTAACTTAAGTTTTCAAGTTTATATGAACCTTGCTTTGCTTCATTTATGAAAAATGAATAATGTCAAATTTTTCCTATCTATGTTGGGATTTATTGCTACTATTTCTACAATTGGATGTGGTATCATGAAATCAACTCAATTCCATAGCCATTTGATTTTAATGATCATTAATCTCCTTTTACATTATATAGGATATGAAATAAGCTTGATCTTACATACAAATTCTACCATGTTAAGTCATGCCTTCAAGCTACACTATAATCGATTTTCTCAGTAGGGTTTGAATTCAAATTCATATCATCTTAAGTGGTTGCTTGATCGACTAGGGTCTTTTAATTGGTTTGATTTAGTTTTATTAACATTTGCACAATGTTGAAATAAATTGTTGTATTCTTATGAGCAACTTGGATATATTATTTTCAACATTGGCAATGTTATTTTTAATCAAACTTATTTATAATATTAACCATCAAATTTAAACATGCATTATTTTTTACATTATGGTAAGGGCCTAAAACCTAATGTTATGGCGAACAATATTCAGCCTGCTGCAGACCATTTAATGCAGCTGTTGCAGGCCTGTTGACCATTGGATCTCAAGCTTCTTGAGAACCAATGGTCAACAAGCTTGCTGCAGCTGCATTAAATGGGAAGCTTGTGATCCAATGATCAACAGACCTGCTGTAGCTGCATTAAATGGCCTGCAACAGGCTGAATATTGTTCGCCTAATGTTATGATTCCTAAGTTTTATTTTGAAGTTTGAGGCTAAGCCTAAGTGTATTATGGATAATATTGTATTATCATGATTCGATTGAGTACATGCCAAATCTTGTTTAGCACATATATCAATAATACTAAATTGATCTTATGATGATTATTTCCTAGTTTGTTTTGACAGGATTTGCCATCCTGTCCATAGTTGGTCTTGTGGTTGATAATGTGATAGTGAGTCAGATGCCACCATTACTAAGCCATGACATATACATTATCAACTCACATTCTATTTGGTTTCACCTGGGTTTACCCGTGAATTTGGACATATAGCATTGAAACTGGTACAATTGCCACCTTTCACTATTGTCATCACCACTCATCAATGTGACCTAGCTGTGGGTCGTGGCATGAGACTTGATAGTTGTAACGACATGCTGAAGATTTATATCTTTTTTTTTGTGACTAGGTACTCGCATGATATAGGGTCCAGGGATCCAATCCCGTTACCACTATACCCCTAGGTGCCCCACAACCGCCCGCAAGCATGGGACACGGGTAAGCACGGGTGTGATTTGAACTCGTGACCTTTGTTTAAACATGTGACTTCATATCAAACAAATCGCCAATGAGCCACACCCGTGCGGGCCGGCTGAAGGTTTATATCAAAAGCATGAAACAAATCACTTAACTCAGTATGCCTTCATAATGACATTCGTTGTACTTACAGTCGAAGCATTGATGACTAGTCAATCAAACCCTTCGACCATTATCGAACAATTCCATTTACATTTTGTTGTGTTGAGTTTCCTTTCTCTCTTAGGGTTTCAGACATTCTCTTGCTGGTATAATTTCCCATTTTTCCTGCCTATGCATCAGGATTTTCAAGCTCCCTTATTGACTACAACGTTTTCTCGTTACCTAGTCATGGAATTGATAAACACGGAAAATCCCAATAGTGTTGAGTTTGCTAAATCTTATGACCGAGTGTTTCAGCTTTTTCAAGATGTGGGGTGGTCATAATTTTGGTCAAGTTTTATGGACATAATTGGCCTGTTACCACTGTGTTTGCACAAATATTTGATGGCAAGATGACGCAAATTGGCAATTTGAAACTTGATGTCAATTAGGCATTAGTTTCCCAAGCTATAGAGCTTCCCCTTATTGGTGAAAAATAGTTTAAGCATTCGCGACTTAAGGATGTGCAGTGGAAGACTTTCTTGGTTCAACCAACTAAAACTGCCTACTTCACGAAAGGTATGCCTTGTAAACTCCTCAAAAAGGAATGGCAAGAAATGTTCTATGTTATCTTCAAGTATATTACATGCGAGAGAAGGTTCAGTTTAGTATACTTTTAGATATCATATACGTCTCTTAATGGAATTTCTTGGCCAAGATCTTAGTTTACCTCATTTCCTGCTTTGAGCCTGAAAAAAATGTCATCTCGATTTCAAAAGGGTAATAGAAATTCTGATAGAAGCATCTGTCATCCGGGATTGATTCACATTTTGCTCGAATTCAAACTTATTCAATTGGGAGATTCATGGGAAATGTTTTTGTTAAGAAATAAGTTTGTAGAGGAGATTGAAAAACCTAGTAATATCCTTGTTGATTCTGAGCAACAAACCCTTCAGGATTTTAGGCTTAACCTGGAAGAAGAGTCTTTTGATATTAGGTTAGAAGATATGTACTCTCAAAGTCATAATTCTGGAACAACTTCTCGTGAGCCTGCCCTGTATATGAACGAAAATGCTAGGGTAGCCTGTATTGATTCTCGGCCTTTGGATCAATTCAATGATGCTGTGGAAAATGTGGAGTTTGATATGCATGGATTAGATAATAAAATGAATAAGTTGATGAAGCACAAAAATAAGTTATTTTAACTACACAACAAAAGTTGATATTTTAACAAAACATGTGGAAGATTATAAGGATAAAATTGCTAAGTTGATGAAGCACAAAAATATGTTAATTCAACAATATAAGAGTCAAATTGATAAACTGAAGGGTACACAGGATCACGTTATTGTTCATACTGTAGGGATAGATATTTATGTCACCCCAGATGCTTCTAAGGTTCCCAATTTGAGCAAGTGAATGTTTCTAATTTGTGTATATATTTCTTGGCTTGTAAACATGTAAGTGTTGTTCTTAATCATGATAAGTGTTGTTTTTAATCATGATATTTTGTAGGTATTGATTTTATTTTCATTTAGTTTATTGGTTGTTTTTATTTAACTTTCACAGATTTATAGGAAGTAACTACAAAATCCTAGATTCTGTAGCCACTGCTTAATATTATTATTTTTTTACTATTGTATTTGTTGTTTTTGCATATGTTTTGCATTGAATGATAATGGAGTATAACTGGCATCACTTCCTTGATTTTTTGTTGCAATGGATATGTGGCATGCAAAATAAAGTCAAATCTCAAAAGATATGTGAGTAGTTGAATCTTCCTATCTTTTCGAAAAACTTGATGAGTTGCTCAGGCACTTGTCATTGAATTTTAATGAGTCTCAATCGAGCCTTATCTTATAGTTTTACTTGCTGAATAGGTGTACTCGAATAGTTGGTTACTTCCCCACTTTCTCAGCAAATAGTTATTCCATGTAGCAATTTTGTAAATCATAACTTTATCTTTATAATGAGTATGATAGTTGTTGGTGGGATGGGAGAGATAGATGTTTGGATTTGGTGTATACTCTATTGGAGAAAGTAATGCAACTTTACTTCTTACTTCTTCTGATACCATTGTAATATTTGTATTCGAATGTATTTGTATTTGAATGTCTATAATTGTTTTTGTTTTCTTTATTATGGTTCATTGTCTTTTTGAACTTTATGATAAGAGCATTGAGTGTGTTTCGATCTCTACCCAAAAGTTATACTATTGTTTCTTCTTTGAATTTCCATTTGAGAAGTGGCATTAATCTTATATATGATATACATCATTTTAAATTTTATTATAGTTTTTTTGGCATTATATAAAAGAATTTGTTTTCATCTTGTTTGACTATGATTTATAAGATTTGTTAAGAAATTATTTTACATTATAGCATGCATATACAATTTTAGATTGTAAATCAATGATCTAGAAATCAAATGTCATTTTTTATGCGAAATAGAATTAGATTGGTTTGTCTTTATATTAACTAGGATAATCTTGAGACAGACATGACTGTGTCTCTCTCTAGTTTTAAGAGAGTTTGAAAGTGGCTATTTCTTTTCATTTTTATGATGGATGTCTCTGCTTAGCATAAATTTAATTAATCTATGTTGTTAATTAAATAACATGCTAATCAATTTTAATTAAATTTATTATTGGCCAAGAAAATGTTCTTTTTCTAATATTCAATAGTTTTGAATGTTTAAGTAGTTTTCATTTTTCATATTAATTTAGTTAGAGTACTGCCTTAAAATTAAGATTTGTTTTAAATTTTACTTATCATGTGCATTTTGGATCTAACTACTTTCTGGAATCTAACCTATGTGTTTATTAAGGTTTGAGTAAGTAGGATTTAGTTCTTTTAGAGTTCATATATTTTGTTTAATTTTTCAATTTATTATTTTCTATAAAAAATTAAGTCTTTCTTGGGATTTTCCAAGAAACACCTTGTAGATTTGTATATTATGTTGATATTGTATTGTTGCATATGTATTCAATTTAGGATTAGTTTAGGTTAGATTAAATTTTAATCGGCTAACGGAGTTGTTAAAGCTGACAGATACAGTCATCCCAAATGACTAGGGGTTGCTAAACACCTCGGCTTGGGATGCTTTCCTCTTTGTTGACCAGGTGTCACAAAAACCCGCCAACAGTCCAAAAGAAAGATTCTTCCTCACTAGAGGAAAAAACAGAGCTGGAAAGCAAAAGACTCAAAGAAGACAGGAGAAGTTGTCGAAGTGGGGACTTTAGGCATAACACAGAGAAGTAGAAGTATTGGAAACTATAACAATGAACTATATAAATGTCTAAACCATAGCATATCACCCAGCATGGGGGTTAGGGGAGCTACCAGAGACTTTGTTCCTAATCTGTCCCCTTTTTCCTTTCTTGTTCTTGACCTCCATCCAACCACTCGAAGACAAGGTTACAGTGGTGAGATGTAGATTGGTATATTTATTAGGGAGTGTTTCCTTATCAGATTCTGAAGAAGCAGACTCATGAATCCTTTTCAAAATTTCAAGAGGAGGAGATGTGCCTATGTGCTATATTTTGGATAGAGACTCATGTTTCAGGCCAGGATCTTTACCTAGAGCGATCATCTAATTATTGATATTTTGAACCATCTCATGTCATGTCCCCAATTTTCCAGTACCAAGGGAAGCAAAGAATCCGCCAAACCCACATGGATCCTAGTGAAGACCAATGAATTAATTAGTAAAGGGAGGGATAACATTAGCCTAGGAAATTATTAACTAGGAATAATTTATCCTATAGCTGTTTAATTAATTTAAATTCGAAGGGATGTAATGATTGTTTTTATATTTAATTATTAATTATATGTTTTGATGAGTTGGATGATGATAAGGACCCCATGAGGGCGCATGGAGAGATAAGGCTATCATTATGAGTTGTCACACCAAAGAAGAAAGTGGAGGAAAGTAGCACAAAGCAAGGTGTCAAGCAAAAAAGAAAGAAACTGACAAAAACAGGGCATAAAGTAGGC
Source organism: Larix kaempferi (assembly GCA_027924585.1). NCBI lineage: Eukaryota > Viridiplantae > Streptophyta > Pinopsida > Pinales > Pinaceae > Larix > Larix kaempferi. Next base: position 11,263,860 of record BSBM01000085.1, on the reverse strand, counting down.
AAGTGTACAAAGAAGGTAGGTGAGGAAAGTAGAAACTTTCAGAAATAAAAGGAGGGCACAGTTTCCTAAAAGGATAAAAATCCATTCAATATGAAAAGCATGAAACATTTAAAAAAGCCAAGGAAGGCACAATTTTCAAAAGGGAGAAAGCAAGCAAGTTTGGAAAAGCAAGAAGTTGCCTACTCAGTCAAGGAGGGCATATTAGATAAGGCCAAGGAGGTTGAGTTGCTCAACAAGTCACCCAGTCTATAAAATGAGGAGGGCACACCACATTCATATCTTTTGCTAGTTTATTGTTTGTATGTGAGAAAGCTCAAGCTTCTCTAGGATTTGGTGATGCGCTCTTAGCCACATGTGGGAGATATGCCCCATAGTTCCAGATCCACTCTTCTACACATGATCCAATGCATCCATTGATACCAAATTGCATATCTGATCCATCCATTTCATGTGAAAATCCATCCTTCAGAAGTTGATGCAAAGGTCCTTCTGTCTTGAGGTGGTTCTGTAGAGTTTCACAGAGAAAGAGTAATTGGTTGGAGAGATTGCAAGAAGATACAGAAGCCCAGTGTGCACCCAATGAGAATCCAGTAGCTCAGAGTAATCCTACAGATCTGATACAATGACCACACCTTCTCTTCTTGCTCCTTTTTGTAATCTCCTTCTTCTATCATTGTAAAAATTCAAGTATAGAGATTATCTATGATGTCTGAGGCTATGCCATTTAATGATTAGCTTAATGAAATCAGTTGTCATTTTCAGCTACTATACATTACATATTATATCCACATTGAATATCATAAGAATAATTAGAGATTATCCTTTGGTAGTTGAGCCCTATCTTTTAAGACTTGTTCAATATACATTTTCAATTGACTAGTTTTCCAGTTTATGCATTATACAGAGCTCAAAGTAACTATTTCTCTTTCTGAAGGTTGTTGTAGTGTGTTAACTTCCTGTAGATTCCATCCCAATCCAAAAATCATAGATTTGTGACCCTCTCTGGCTATTTGAGTCCACAATTATCAAGATTAACTCATTGGGCACCCAAATTTGACTAGTTTTGCAGTTTGATCAATTAATGAGTATCTGTATGCCCAATTTTGATTCTATCAGTTGTGTTGGGTCCCTAAAAAATTTCTAAAGATCATCCCACCATCACATTTCAAATTCATGATCATCTCATTCTGTTTGGAAAATCCTGGAAACAAGTTAGTGGAGCAATCCTACATAGCGTTCTTTCTCTCTTTTCCTCCAAACATTGTCAATGAACTATTATCCACCTCTTATTGATGTCAAGTGTAAGTGGAAGAGTTTAGTAGGCATATGTTGGTGTGCCTAGGAAGCCTTGGAGTAGATTTCATCCTGGCTGATGTTCGAAACATAAATGGCCCTAGTGCATTGTGCTTAGAACTCAGAAGCTGGCCTTGATGATGTTGTCCTTTCTTCTGCACACTCCCCAGTAGATTTTGCAGATCCAAAAGTGTCCAACATTCAAGCTCTTGGTGGGTTAACCAATGACCAGTTCTAGTTCCTTCTTCACTAGTTTTGAGAACTAGTTATTGTTTGCAATTTACTGGTTTTTAAAGTTATATTTGAGATAATATCATATGATCTCAGATCAGGGATATTACATCTCAACAAAAAGTAATTATTCATTGTATTCATCTTCATCTTCCTTGTCATTTGAGCTCTGGATATTAGCAGGCTTCCTACGCTTGGATTTAAAGAGGGTTTCCTCCCTTTTTATAAAGAGGATTCCACTGCGGACATGCATTGAAAACAAGTGTTGCAATGAAATATAACGTGGTTGGATTACTTGTTTTTGTAATTAGGTCACGTGAACTTCCTTGGTGGTATTGTTGGATTTTTATCTAGAAATAATGAATTTCAGCCATGAGTTAAATATTCATTCCAATTGCCTATGAGGTAATGATGAATATGTAATAGGAACTTAAATAGAATGTGATGAAGGCAACGATGGAGACTAAGTAGACATTTAAATGTGAGTTGCATAACCTATTAGTAGTAATTGTTCTAAGGGTTGTTTGACAATTAAAAGAATACCATTTTTCTAATATTGTTTATCTTAAATTTACAATAGGATTACTATGACTAACATTCAGTTCTGGCTCCTTACATTCAGTTCTAGCTCCTTCAGCCACTAAATAAATACGTATGAATTGAAATGTAGTATGAAATGTAGTCTTATATATATACACACTTATGAATTGCAAGTATATTAATGTAGTATGAAATGTAGTCTTGTATATATAAACACTTATGAATTGCAAGTATATTTATATTTGATGAATATGGAAAATTTATTTCAAGGAAATTAGCTAGAAACTACATTGATAAAACTAAGTGACCTGGAAATTTTAGGTTGTAGATTTGATGACTGTGGAAAATTTACTTAGAGGCAATTAGATAGAAACTACATTGATAAAATTGAAACCTGCAAATTTTAGGTTGTATATTTGATGACTATGGCATATTTATTTAGAGGCAATTAGCTAGAAACTACATTGATAAAACTAAAACCTAGAAATATTGGTTGTTCAATGATCTGAAACCTGGAAACATAAATAATATTCTAACATAAAAGGAATAATCATGAATGTTAATACTTGAACCAATGTGGCACACCGATCCTCTGTTGATAGTGTTGATGCATTGTTTGAATGTCTAAAATGAAAGTAGAGTCAATTGTAGGAAAATTGTTGATAATGTTGATGCACTGTTTGAATACCTAGAATGAAAATAGAATCAATTGTAGGAAGATTGAGGTTGCTTTATAGTTTTTTGTTGTTCAATTTAATTAGTACTTGGAATTGACATGGATTGAAAACTAAAATTTCAAAATGAATGTGTAGGATTGATTTGGATTTGATCCTATGGCTGGAAATTTGGTATTGTTGATCCTTGTTATTTCAATGTGTTTAATGGATGATTTGATGAGTTTATTTGGGTGGCCTTGTGCTTTCAATGTGTTTAATGGATGATTTGATGAGTTTATTTGGCTGTGTGTCATTTATTGCAATGGATGAGTTGAATTGTTGAACAAACCTGCTTGAGAAGCTGGCCTCCTTCACCCTTGCTCTGTGTAGGTGTTTATGTGTGATGGGATACAATGGTTTGTTAGAACTGTATGAGGTTTCTCCAAAGGTCATTCACGGGGGTTGAAGTGATGGGAAAGGTTTATCTAATGGTCATTCGTGGGGGTTGAAGAGATCGGCATTACGTAGCTATAGATTAGGCAGCATAGGATGTTTTAATGTTTTGTTGGATATTTATGTTAGAACAAACTTGGATATTAGTGGAACAAGATGGTTTATACTATTGTGTTTAAAAAGACTAATTGGTGATAGCTATTGGCCTTGTTAGTTAATTGGCAGTTTTTGGACTTAATTTAAATAATATATATGCATTAAACAGCATTAATGTCAGTTAATGGTATGTTGTTTGTTCATGTATTGGGTGGTTGACGTGACAGGTATTATGACCAATACTAGTCCCCACACCACTATTGGAATCTATCCCATAGGTGTTGAATAAATTAGGCATGCAATTGGTGCTGCAGTGGTTGAAGAGATAAATTATGATCAATATAATTAAATATTATAAGTTATATATTTTTGAATGTTTGGATGTAAAAATCAAACATTTTATTTAATTGGGACATATTGTCTTAATTGGTATCACAATGAGTTATCAATAATTGGAAGAATTATTTATTAACATTTTAAATATTGCATACCTTCATGTTGTCCCATTTTATAAGATGAAGGATCACTTATTCATATATAATAAAATATGTTTCTTATTATATTGCTATTATTTAGATTATTACAATCGGGAAAGGTGTAATCAACTATTATATTTGATTAAATGACACAATACATTAATGCAATGTAATGATTATATTCAAATAGATAAATTAAAATATAAAAGTCAATGTTATTATAAAAATATATTTGATTTTATGATGAATAATTGAATGAAACTTTATATAAAAAATGAAGTTGCATTTGCATACTAGCAATGCCATAAATTTGACATTGAACATATCGTTTGGGTGCATTGTATTCATATTTATGCATTGGTGATTTTTAATTATTGTTACACAATAGTGATTTACATGTACTAATGCACTTATGCTTATCACTATAATACAATTACTGGTGAACAATATCATTTCTTTCAATGATACCATTACCGCTATCGTTATTGTTATTGTTACCATTAGCAAGACTTCATAGTGTGCAAATATTTTATTTTATTTCCAATGAATAACCTCGTGAAAAATCTACTAAGTACTTCTTCATTATTCATGGATGGTAAATGGAGTAAACCTTCTACCCTGATTATGGAACCTAACCTCGAAGAGATCAAGAGAGTTGAACATGTGACCTCCCCAACTATGGGGGGAGAGATCTCATGCCTAGCTCATGACTACTTGAGATGACCCTCAAGGTTATCACAATATGCAAAGATATCTACATAATGATGTTGATTAATTGAGAATAAGCATCGTTGCTTTCAAAATATTTAATATGCATTGGTGCTTTTACAATGCATGTCGTAGTGGAATCCTCATCAGTAAAGGAAGAAAACCCTCTTTAAATCCAAGCGTTGGCAACCTGCTGATATCCAGAGCTTACATGACGAGGAAGATGAAGATGAGTCCGATGAAGAATTACCTTCTACTAAGATGGTTCAAAATATCGATAATCAAATTAGATCCTGGCCTGAAATAGGAGTCTCTATCCAAAATAGAGCTCGCAAGCAAAGCCGCTCCTCTTGAAAGTTTGAAAAGGATTCATGAGTCTGCTTCTTCGGACTCTAATAAGGAAACACTCACTCTCTGATAAATATACCAATTTGCATCTCGCCAGTGTAACCCTATCTTAGAGTGGTTGGGTGATATGTTCTAGTTTAGACATCTTATAGTTAATTGCTATAGGTTCTGTCACTTTTGCTTCTCCATGTTATCCCTAAAGTCCCCACTTCGATAGCTTCTCCTATCTTCTTTGAGACTTTTGCTTTCCAACTCTAGTTTTTCCTCTAGCGAGGAATAATCTTTCTTCTGGACATCACAAGATTTCTATGTATTCTTCCTTGTACAATATTAATATATGAGTAGGATAACTCACACACACACACACACACACACACACACCGATGTGATTTACTATTTTAAGTGCATTGAAAAGCCACCCCCATTGTCAAGTTAGAGGTTTTAATGAAGGTTTTTATGATAATTTTTCCCAATCTTGTAACACTTCAAACCTATCCTATAACTTCCACAAACTAATATTTTTTTGGTGTGGGAAAAATATCAGTTTGAGGTTGTGGGAGTTCCTAAAAATATTCTCGAACTTTATAAAACTATGATTCAACTACTACTATTAAAATATGGAGAGAACACAACTTAATAATGATCTCATTTTTCAATTTTTCATTAGAACAAATATCATTAAATCACATTTACAAATTACCCAAGTTTTAGAATTTTGTTTTAAGCCAAGCAAGATTATCTAAAGGGGGTTGGTGAATGCCTCTCCACTTGGACCATTTAGCATGATATCTCTTCCCCATGGTATGTTTTAATGAGTTTTCCCTATTACATTTTATCCTTTTGCTCACCTTCCTTTAACTTAATATGATCATATAGATAAACGTTGACTTTCTGAATGGGCTCTTGAATTCAAAAGTCGCTATATTATCATTTGGAAGTCTATATGTCTCAACCATGATTCTCGGCTTAAGGGATACTAGAGGAAGAGGAGCATGGCCATTTTTTGGATATATGTGGAAATGTTGAAAAAAATGGTAAGTGTGCTAAAAGTTGAAAAACACCCCAATTTATATCTAAAATTACATCATTTTGAGGATGGTACCTAGGGTAAACCCTACATCATTTTGAGGATGGTACCTAGGGTAAACCCTACATCATTTTGAGGATGGTACCCGGATTCTTCAAGGCACAAGGCCAAGTCAACAATAGGGCTCGAAGCCATTACAACAATATACTCATTATGAGCTCAACATATCACTTATCATAATAGAATTTGGGTGGGGAGGATAACACTCCATCCCACAACCACTCGAGCTATACCCAATTGACATTTTCAATACTAGTTACATCCTCGTCATCTTCAATTTTGTTGCATCTTTCTTGATTATTTGTTATTGCATCCTTTACATCTATTGTTGCATCCTTCTTGTTTTCAATCTTTTTTGTTACATCTTTTTTATTATTAAGACTCCTATTGTACATTGTGTATATGGTGTTCAATCATTCCACTTACATCCTAAATGTACCAACCCATGTTGTGATTTCATGTTGTGTCATGACTTTCACACTTCTAAGGTGTCTTCAAATATCCCCTCAACTTTCCCACCTTTGACTCTTGAGATGCAAATCTAACCTAATTACCATACTAAATTGTGCTACCATTATGTGGTCCTTTGCTCCATATTCAATATTTTCTTAAGCCTCTTCAAATCATTCCCCAACACGGATGGTCCCAAAGTTGAGGTCCAATTTCAATACTAAGTCTAATGTTGAGCAAACTATGAGTTGAAGTGTTACAATTCTTATTTTCTTAATAAAAATTCTTTCAACACATCCCAACAACATCTTGATTGCTAGTAGGTTTTAAGCAAACCACTTTAAGAGTTGCCCCAAAATCTACTTATGCCAATGTTATGTGCATATTACTGGAGATAATTTCAAGACATCCTATAGTTAGGAAATTAGGAGAGCCAAGATGATTTGGATACAATGTATTCATTGCTTCAACTTAACTACAATTTGGATATGATGCTATAAATTAGTGTCCTAAAGAATGTCTCAAGGAGGTGAGTTTGTTAGACTCCAAAAATCTACTTATGCCAATGTTATGTGCATATTACTGGAGATAATTTCAAGACATCCTATAGTTAGGAAATTAGGAGAGCCAAAATGATTTGGATACAATGTATTCATTGCTTCAACTTAACTACAATTTGGATATGATGCTATAAATTAGTGTCCTAAAGAATGTCTCGAGGTATGAGGTGAGTTTGTTAGAGTCCAAACTTGGCAACAATACCAAAACGTTGAATGTGATTTTTCGAAGTCACAAGTTTAAAGTAATGACAATTAACAATGACTATTAAATAAAGTTAATGAAGTATTTGGGTGCACATATGTAAAATAAATAAGAGTAGAACACTATTTTGTAATATCTTGAAAATTTATTTCAGTGTCATCAATATGCATTCAAATAGTTGCACAGGATGATTGGATTCTATTTTTCTCAAACTACATAGATTCTAATTCACCATGAGACTTATGTCCAAAAAACTCTCATGCACTCCCATGATTAGCAGCAAGATATTAACAAATGCTAACTTAGATGATTCACAAAATAAGACAATATAATCATCACAACTATAAACTATACTAGGATGTTACCAAGAGTTAAGAATCTGATTATGAAATATGAATCCTCTTTGCTCCAGTAATCAGGACTCTGGTCTGGGACGCTTCCTGGCACTTGGTTTATTGTCAGCAGCCTCGGGGATCAATAATTCAGTTGACAAGACAGCCTTTTCCTGAAGATTTGAATCCCTCAAAACACCCTCTTCCATCTCTACACTGTTAGCATCAGGTGAGTGCAGTCCCGGGGCAACTTCCATGGCAGGGTTCTGTTTCTGCCTCTCATCCGCCACAGGGCCATCACCCAGAGTTTCTAATGTGCCTATGGCATCTACATCCACTGGACCACTACCATCAAGCTCTGCAGCCGTTGTGTTTAGAGCCTGATTTTCATCTTCAGATGCCTGAGTAGAAGTAGCAGCAGCTTCCTTTCTAGGACCATGTTTGGATTTGTCAGTTGGAGGCTTCCCATATAACTTAGCTTGAATTTCAGGAGGAAGTAGATCAGGTGGAACAACACCCTCAATGCCATGCCGTGTGAACCTGGAAAAACCCTCCAGGTCTTGCCGCGCCGAAAAACGCAGGCCTTTCCAACAGTAAACACGGTCATTCTTGTGGTGATACTCTGCCTCAATCCCAGCAGAAGGATCCATATCATCGGCAAGATCTTTCCAGAAATCTGTAACAGAGGGCATCTTCACCCTCTTTGCATCTGTCAGTACATTCGGATTCTGTTCTGCCCATTTCCATAATTGTGAAAGTTCCTTGTTTCCCAGTCTCCACCTTGGCCTGCGTTTTTTCACCCCATATTGTGTCGTTTTTGCCTCTGATACCTGTTGCTCAGGTTGCCTTTCAAATGCCAAACACCCATCACGCTTCCACCAAACCCAGTTCTGCTCACGTTCCAATATGTGTTCAATTCTCCTAACAAACTCTCTTCCTTCTGGTGGGGTGATTTGGAGAAGCTTCTTGACACGCTCTTCATAGACCTTGATTTCATCGCTCAGGCTTTCCTTTAAACCCTCCTTGTCAACTTTTCCTGGACGCTTGAGATAGGCAAGAACAATTAAGCTTTGCACAAGAACATGGCGTCGAAAGCTAGGATCTTTTAACTCTAAACTCATCAGATTACTGCTTGTCAGATATTTGACATTAAAAGCTGCAGCCTCTAGCATGAGATCATCTTCATATAGAGCACTAGAAGCTGCTGGATGATCTTTCTCTTCTTCATCAAGATCATCTGCATTTGGAGTTATAGCATGATCACAAAGTGGTTGGGTTTCAAAAGCATCCAGCACAATTGCTAAACTTGCAGTGAAGCTCTGCCATTTAGCAAGACTGTGAATCATGGGAGCAGGATTGCAAAAGTATTCCTGTAAACCCCAGAACGTCTTGTAAAAATTGAGGTCAACAATAGAAACCCCATCAGGGTTTTCATACTTTGTGTCATTAGATGTGTTGAAAATGCCCTTAATGTTAACGGCTGAACGCTCTGAGAGTGGAAAGAAATGTGCTAGAAACATAAGAATCCGACCACATAAGACCACATCACTTGCCTTGGATAGACGGCGAATGAGTTGATTGCATGTCCTAAGCATGACAAGCTTCCCTCTCCCAAATAGCTCTGCCTTTCCAAGAAAATCCTGCTTGCTTTCAATGCATCCAAACACTTGTTTGCAGTCTTTCATTGTTGACATCTCAGTCAGATCTTCAAGTAACTGGAATATGAGGCCTCCTTCCACATGACCCATTTGGCAAAGATAAAGCACAATGTCAAAAAGCCTGGGGATAAGCCCACAATTTTCTGCATCCTCTTCTGCAATAGATTGGCCATGCTGCATTATGGGCTCTCCGGCCTCAACCGCAGAGGTCACTAGCTCCTGAAGCAAAGTTCTCAAACCGTTTTCGAACAACTGATTTTCATCTTGGCCGAGCACGGTTTGGTTCTTAGGATTCACAGCCTCCTGCAATGCCTGAAGTGCAAATGTCGATGGATGGCCTGGCTTTGCCAATGCATCTCTGAATATATCGCATACTCGGTCTCTCTGGGCGTGGCTGGAAATGAGAACAGGGGTTTCCTCAGAAGATTCAGGCTGATAGAGGTGAACCCTCAGGGAAGGAGCAAGAGGGTCGTCGCCTTCTGCCATCTTCTAAACCCTACTAATTAACTTCTGCCTTTCACCTGCTCCAGCGCTCGACTTCGTTCTGTTTTTGAATTTGAAAATATGTTTATCATCATCAAAATGGAATGAATATGTACGAATAGTTCATCGGTTTTACTTATTTGCCGACAAGTTGTGGGTAGAATCCCGATTCCCCGATACCATTGTTTATCAGAACATCAAAAAGCTATCGAATATTATTGATCATGATGCAAGGAAAGGGGTTTCGTAACAACCCACGAATCTCAGAGTAGGAATTTGGAAAACAATTCACCCGTCATTTTTGGCGGTTTTGAAACGGTAAAAGCACATTTCTTCAACGGTATAATGCATTTATTCCTCCAGTGTTTGTGGATCGCACATTTACACCTATGACAATTCACTAAGTCTGCCCATTGCCACGTCACCTACAAGGTGAATGGTTGTGTCATGTGTTGTATTTTCATGAATACAATAAAGTTAAATGGTATGGGTTATAGATAAATGACTTAATAAAAGAGTTAACTGAACTTGGAGCTTAAATTAAATAGTTTGTAAGATACAATACTTGTTAAGGTTTTGCAAATGGGGTAGCAAGTTAAGTGGGTTTGACTATGGGGAAAAATCCATAGTTAAGCATGTTTAAGCCAGAGGAGTTTTAGGACACGTGACCTTATGGGAAGTCCCAGTTACTAGGTGCAAGCCCCGAAGGTGATGATTTATGCTATGCGATTCATTTCGTTAGTCGCAATCCCACTTCTTCACCCCTATGAGCATCACCTAATGCAATGAGTGCTAAGTGGACTATTCAAAACCATAAGAAATTGGTCAGTTGTGACTATACTCATGGGATATGGGTCATAGATTAATGATGAAAGCCCCTCAAATACTTGGGATGGGTGACCTCCCAAGAAGTCTTGGTTACTGGGTGCAAACCCCAAATGGTGATGATTGATGCTACGTGATTCATTTCCCTAGTCTTAATCCCACTTCTTCACCCCTGTGAGTATCACCCGATGCAATGAGTGCTAAGTGGGCTATTCAAAACCATGAGAAATTGGTCAATTGCGACTATACTCATGGGATATGTCATAGATAGTGATGTAGATAATCCCAAAAATTATATATCACAATTTTAAATGTTTGTTTATGTGTTGTTCTTGGAGCAAGATCTAAAATTGTTTCTAATTGGCTAAGAGTTTGTCTTCCTTGGATGTAAGGAAACAAGTTAATGGCCGAAGGCCCAAAGGCATATGGCAAGAGTAGACCATGAGTAGAAGTTTGCCCTTTACGGACCACCAACAAGTTATTTTAGGTGGCATGGTGAATAATGATGACGAGTAAATTTGCATTTGTGGATAGCAGCGAGTGATGAATATCCTCATTACCAATTTGGCAACTAAGTTATCATAGGTTTTTCCATATTTGAGGAAAAAATATTTGTTTGTGTGATAATTAGAATCAAGAATAGATTTAGTTTTTGTTTTGAAGCGCTAAGAAATAAGGGTTAAATTTGACAAGACTCATTTGGATTACCTGGGTGAGGCTCAAGTTCAAAGCCAACGGCTGCCACTATAACCCAAGAGTATATCCAACAACACTCCAGCTAGATGTACCAATAACTTGTGACTTAGCAAGGTTCAAGATATCCTACTAGGGGCACCTACCTTAGCCTTATCACAACAAGTCTATATCTCATTAGGGATTGGAACCAGGGTGGGGAGAGTGTGAAACTTACCTCCTCACCATTCAAGCTATTACCCCTCAACTTGATTGTTGGTATTAATCACACTTTGGAAATTTTCTTTAAGAGTTGTTGAGCATGACCTAACTCTAGCAAATCTTTGAGTTTGATGTGAGTACCTTTATTGCTCCTTAACTCCTTTTGCTTTGACCATTACATGAGGGAAATCCTACCACTGATTTTAGTTGCCTTTCAACCCTTGTAGCTTGTAGGTGCAAAGCATTGACTTTGGATATTTTCTGATTCAATTCATGATTGAAAGCTCAACATTCCATGCTCTTAGTTGGCTTCTAGCTTCATTTTTTCATCAACTCTCACTATGATTAGGGTAGTCCCGACCTTGGCATTTTTTTCTTATGTACAATCTTGTTTATTTATGTGTGATTAGGTTTCAATTACCTTTGGGTAGAGGGTTTCTACAATATATGTGTTTCCTTTCAGGGTTGTGTTGTTTTATCCTTGATTATATGCCATCATTTGAATTCCCTCCATCCTTAGTGTTTTGCTAATTTGAGACCTAAATCCTTTAGCGTTGTTGGTAAAACCTATTTTATTTTTCTCTTACATTGACCATATTGTTATGATTGGCTCAAGTAAGTATAAATTTGACCTTTTACTACCAACTTTCTCCTTTGATATTTTACCCTTAGTGTGAGTGTGTTGTTTAATGACTCCTAGTTTTCTTGCATTATGCATTCAATTTAAATATTATGGATGATGGTTAGGGACACTTGAGTGTCGTTTGGGACTAGAGTCATCCAGATATCATCATAGATGTAGAAATGCAGATCAGTGCTATAATAGGGATGCCTAGGGGGGTCGCAGGGAAGGCCTGCCTAGGGGTGTGAATCCCCTGAGATGAAAATTTATGGCACATTCTAGTGTATAATGGCTCCTTCTAGAACCCTCTTATGTATTCTATAAAAAGGAAATGGCCACTAGCATTATTGTACAAAAAAGCATTATAAGTTATTTGTTGAGTAATAACAAAATCAAAGTTTTCATTTCCCCTGGTTTTAGTAGCGCATGACGAAGTTTTCATGTAAATATTGTGTTCTATTATTATATTTCCTTGCTTTTGTTTTTATATTTTTCTAACATTTGGTATCATAGTCAGGTTCTTAGAAAACTCATTGGCTTATGGTTTTATGTGAGTGGGACTTGCAACAATGATAAGACATTTAACCAAGCTCATGATTGAGAAGTTTGATGGCAATAATTTATCCCTTTGAAAGATGAAGGTGGAGGATTTGTTACTTCAAAATGACCAAGACCTAGCTTTAAAATGGATTGCATAGAAACCTAGTAGCATGGAAGATGAGGAGTGGAAAAATATGGACAATATAGTTGTTTCTACAATTCGTCTTTGCCTAGTTGGCTCTATCTTGTTCAATGTTGCTAAATAAAAGACTACAAAGAGTCTTTGGGATAAACTTGGGAAGTTGTATGAGACTAAACAACAAATGATTGTTTTTTAACAACTTTATTGTCATAGGATGAAGGAGGGTTCATTTGTAGCAAATCATCTGAACAATTTTAATACCCTAATTAATAAACTAGTCTCAATTAATGCAAAGATAGAGGATGGGGATAGAGAAATCATTTTACTATGTTCCCTTATAGATAACTAGGATCATTTGGTGATGACCATCACCAACTCATCATCAATAAATCTAAAATATGATGACATGGTAGCCACTTTGTTAGGAGAAGAGTTGAGGTGAAAACCATATTTGGAACCCTCTACCAGTGAAGCCATATCTAGGAGTGGTCGATCTAGTGAAATGGTTCAACACAGTTGATCATAGAACATAGATAAGTCAATAGGACGCATGCTTAAAGGGAAGTGATGGAATTATGGGAAGCAATGGAACTCGAGGATGGAGTGTTGGAAAATTATAAAATGAAAAGAAGGACAAAAACAAGATCAACCATTAAATTAAGCTAGTACAACAATTTTAGAAGAGACGACAATATGTGAGGCCTTCTGTCTCAGTAACAACATCTCTCTTTTATATGCTTGGGTTTTGGACTCAAGTGCGTCTTTCCACATCTCTACATAGAGACTGGTTTGTCAAATAGCATTGCTATGGTAGCGAGATATTCTACTTGGGTGATGAACATCCTTTAAAAAATGTGGGAAGAGGAGACATTAGGATAAGGCTAGACAATGGCAAAAAAGGGATTTGTGTGATGTGTGGCATATACTAGACCTATGAAAGAATTTTCTCTCAACCAAGATGATGGATAAGTTGGGGTATTCTACTATCTTTGGTGACAATCACTGCAAAATTACCAATGAAGTCTTAGTGGTAGAAAAAGAAGAATCTTATGGGACCCTATATTGTTTATGCGGTGATACAATGACAAACAATGCATTAACAATAAACTCAAGGAATGCTCTGGATGTAGTGATGTTGTTGCACCAATGCCTTGGGCATATGAGTGAAAAAGGTTTGAAAATTGTGTATGACTAAGGTAAGCTTTATGGTATTAAGTCATGTAAATTAGACTTGTGTGGGAATTGTATTGTTGGTAAACAAAAAAGGGTTTTGTTTATTGAAAGCCCTTGTAAGAGTTATAAGTTTTTAAAACTTATTCATTTTAATATATTTGGACCAATCCCCACTTTATTTGTAAATTGTGTTATGTATTTTCTAACTCTTATAGATGATTATTCTATAAGAGAGTGGGTTTATTTTTTGAAAAATCAGTCAAAAGCCTTTGATCAATTTAAAGAGTTCAAGGCATGAATAGAGAAAAGCTTGGGAAAATCTATTCTATGTCTCAAGTTGGATAATGGAGGAGAATATTGCTCCTAAGAGTTCAATCAATTTTGTACATAGGAAGGAATAAAGCACCAGAAGACTGCTCCATATACTCCACAATAAAATGGTGTGGCTAAGAAGAGGAATTACATAATCATGGAACGTGCAAGAAGAATGCTCAACACATATGGGTCAGATAATGTATTATGGGTAGATGTTGTTAATGCAATTGTTTATACTTATTAACAGATCATCTACAACTGCTTTGGATGGAAAAATTCCATAAGAGGTTTGATGTGGTAATCCAATTGATCACTCTCACTTGCGTACCTTTGGTTGTGTCACATTTTCGCATGTGCCTAAAGAAAAAATATCCAAACTTGACCCAAAATCAAAGCAATGTGTTTTTCTAGGCTATGATAATACAATAAAGGGGTATAGATCGTGGTATTCTACTAAGCACAAGGTAATTGTTAGCTAGGACAGTATTTTTAATGAAAAAACCATGCAAAGTAAGGAGGTACAACAAACACTTGAGATTTTACCCGTTGATGTAGAAATGAATGAAGATAAAAATAAAAATGAAAATGAAAATGAAGCTTTTGATCAACATGAAGAGCAACAAGTTCAATAGTCACAAATCAGAAGATCTACACATACCAAAAGGCATTTAGAAAGGTGTGCTCCTGATTTTCAATCCTTTTTATTATTATTAACTAGTGGTGTTGAACTCGGTTCATTTTAGGAAGTAAGATAATTTGAAAATGCAGATAAATGGAGAAAGCCCATGGATAGGGAAATGAAATCACTACACAAGAATGAAACATGGGAACTTGTGGATATCCCACTTGGAAGTAAGGTTGTTGGAAAAAAGTGGGCGTACAAAGTAAAGAAGAAGAATGGTTGGTTGTTGGACTGTTATAAAGCTCACTTGGTGGAAAAAGATTATGTGCAAAAGTAAGGTATATACTTTAATTAAATATTCTCTCTAGTTCTGTGTTGGATTTTAGTGGTATAGCAATATAATTTTCATCTCTTTCAACTTTAACTACACATAATCATGCACAAAAACACAAGAGACACAATAGTCTATCCTGGGAAAACCCAAACTTAGGAAAAACCCAACAAACCTTTATTTCTCAGAGAACCGACACATAATACAAGTACACCAAATATATCAGATACAAGAGAAATCTAAAAAAAAATATAGACTCCTTCCATTGTTGCTTTTTCTCTCTCCAGCGCACTAGATTAGATGCTTGAGCGTACTTTCTTGGTGTGCAAATGAGGTAGACATCACATTCTATTTATACATGACTTTTGGAGTGATTTTTCCCAACTAAGCCGACCTGCCTCTTTTACTGGGATGACCTGCCCCTTTACCGTCCATTTTATCGGGCCGACCTGCCCCTTTTGATCCAGGAGGATATTGGTGGCCACCTGCCTATTCCACTTGGACCCCCACCATTGTTTCTTCAATTTTTCAGTTTCCTTAATTGTAGCACAATTTACTATTTTTGGCAGTTTTCGGGTCCTAAACTTCCAGAGCCGTTTTGATGCCCTAAACGATGTTTTTTCAGCATCTGATGGTTGGGAAAATATGAGTCCATTCTAGAATTGATATTAGCTATTTACGGATGTAGTCCTTGAATATATCTTTCTAACGATGTATCATGTGCGTCAAACGGAGGTAGTATGCCAAAGTTATGACCCCGGGAAATTGATGTACTAGGTTACCCAGCGGGGCCCATATTCTAGCATTTCACCTCCTAGGGTTAGGTTTTTGGATGTGTAGGGTTTCCCTTGTTTCACAATAATATATAGTCCTTCGAGCCTCATTGTAACACAGAGTTCAGAGGCATGTAGCCACCACATCTATTCTCAGAGATAAGCTACCAACACTCTATCTAGTTTATTTCCATCCTGTATGTAAACAAGTTTCAGTTCTTTGAGTAATGAAATGAAGTGTTATTTCCGCTGCATCTTTGTTTTTATGGGTATTTGTGTATTCTGTTGCATTCTTGCATAAATCCGGATCAGTGGTATCAGAGCAATCTGCTCTTTCTCGATCCTTCTTTGCATGTCCCCAACGAGGGTGGGGTATAAGGAGTTAGGGCTTGATCTGGTTGAACCTTTGCAAGATCAGCCTCGCAAACCCTGACGACCGCCCATGGGGGATGAAAAGAAAGACAAGGGCACAGAAGATCCTATCAAAATTTTGCTCGAGGAGGCCCTTGAAAAACAAAGAAACGCAATGACGGATAACTTTGCCCAAATCCTTCAACGACTTCCCACTGGCAGCGCATCTGCATCTAGCAGCCACTCTGGAGGTGCAACCCCTTTTAAGGTACAAGTAAACTTTGACATTCCCATATTTGATGGCTGAATAGATGCAGACGTCGTAGATAGATGGTTGAATCTATTAGAAGGATATTTCTCGGTTCATGACTTTTTCGACTGGGAAAAGATTACTTTTTCACTACTCAAAGCCACCCCCCATGTTAAGGACTGGTGGGAAACCTACTGTGAGAGAAAGGACGAGGAGGAACCCTCTCTGTTCTCAGTCGTACCCACTTGGAATTCTTTCCGAGACACCATAAAGGAACAATATTATCCCGTGGGGAGCTATGAGGACAAGTACATACAATGGACTACGCTGCGACAACAAAGAGATCAAGATGTGCATGAGCTAACGAATCTGTTCCATACCCTGTGCACCAAGTTGGGTATCAAAGATTCAGAGAAACATCTGGTGTTGAAGTACCGCAGTTTTCTGCATAGATACATTCAGGAGGAAATGGAGTTCCTTGACATCTCCTCGCTTGGTACGGCATACCGGTATGTTGCCAAAATTGAGCAAAAATTCAAACAAAAGAAGCGAGACTTTGGATTTGCGAATCAGAAGCAAGCGAAAGGTGCCCCCAAACCTCAAAACAAAGGACAAAGCCAAGGCATGGCGACTAAAGACAACTTTCCAAAGCTGCAAGCAAAGAGCAACACTGTGAAGCCGAAGAAAGAAGCGGGAAAGTGGTGTGAGTTCCATAAGAGCCCCACTCATAACACAAGTGAGTGTCGGGCCAAGCAGTCACTGGTGGCCGAGATAAAGGCTTCTGAATCAGATGCATACTCTAACACTGAATCAGAACCCAAGAAGGGGAATGACAGAGGGAAGAAGATCATCGATGCAGAGCCCAACGCCACCATTACCACCACGAAGATCCAAAAGGAAGAACCAGAAGATTCAGAGGAGGAGGAGCGTCTCTTCCACTCCAAGATGTGGGTAAAGGGTTCCCCGCTACAGTTTATTGTCAACAGTGGGAGCCAAAAGAATCTCATTTCAGCAGAGGTCATGAAGTGGTTGGGCTTGTCAACCACAACACATCCACAGTCGTACACCATCGGGTGGCTTCACCAAGGACGGGATCTCCACGTCAGCCAGCACTTCCACCTTCCCTACAGCATCAAGCCCTTCACCGATGAGGTATTATGTGACATTGCTCCTCTTGATGTTTGTGATGTGTTGTTAGGCCAACCATACTTATGGAAGCAACATGGTGTGTATGAGTCCCGGCCTCGCGCTATTATTATTACGTTGGGAAATAAGTTGTACAGGATACCATAGGTACCACTTCCTGCTGCTATCTCTTTGGTTACTAGAAAACAATGTAGTAAGCTCATTTCCAAAATCGAGAAATTTGTTTTCTTGATGATCTTCCCTCAGGGCAAGAAGAAGATCATGGCCATGACCTCCAGGCAAGGCTCCTCCTCCCAACAACAACAAATGGACAAGGTCGTGGCAGAGTACCAGGACATATTCACCTCACCCATGGGGGTGCCTCTGCACTGTCAAGTCAAGCACCCCATCGATCTAACCCCAGGTGCACCGCTTCCCAATGGACCGATCTATTCTGAAGAATGATGAAATCAAGAGGCAGATTCAGGAGCTGTTGCAGAAGGGTCACATCCGACCAAGTTCATCACCCTGTGGGAGCCCGATCGTGTTGGTACAGAAGAAGGATGGGACTTGGAGACTCCGTATTGACTATCGGGCACTAAACAAGATCACTCTCCGGAATAGGTTCCTGATCCCCCGGATTGATGACCTCTTGGACCAACTTAAAGGGGCGAAATATTTCAACAAGATCGACTTAAAGTCTAGGTATCACCAGGTACCGATCGAACCGACCGATGTGTGGAAGACTGCCTTCAAAGCCAAGGAGGGCCTTTTCGAATGGCTGGTTATGCCTTTCGGGCTGACGAATGATCTCGCAACCTTCATGAGATTGATGGATGACATCTTGAGGCCATTCACCAACTCATTTGTAGTAGTGTACTTGGATGACATCCTGATCTTCAGCCAAACTTGGGAAGAGCACCTCCACCACATCCAACAGGTCCTCTAAACACTGCGGAAGCACAAGTTGTGTGCCAATTTGGACAAGTGCACTTTTGGCATGACCCAGGTTTAGTATCTGGGATACATTATTGATGAGTGTGGGGTGCATGTGGATCCAACCAAGATGCAATTCATTCGGGATTGGCCAGCCCCAACCACTCTAACAGAGCTTCGCAACTTTCTGGGTCTTGCTAATTTCTACCGCAGGTTTGTGTTGGGATTCTCTCATATCACTTGGCCCTTGAGTCAAGTCACCAAGGGATGAGCGAAAGCAAAATTCTTCTGGTCAGAAACTCAACAGAAGGATTTCGTAGAGTTGAAACATCGCCTCTGTTGTGCCCTAGTGCTCACATTACCAGACTTGCAACAACCATTTGAGATCGAGATAGATGCCTCTGACTATGCTATTGGGGCATTCCTTACTCAACACGGGCATCCAGTGGCATATCATAGTGAGACACTGTCTGACACAGTCCGCAAATATCCCACTTATGACAAAGAGATGTATTCCATTGTATAGGCTTGCCGACAATGGAAGCATTACATTTTGGGGAAGGAAACGATCATCCACACAGACCATCGACCCCTGCAGTTCATACAGACACAAGGGAAGTTGCAGAACGATCGCCATCAGAAGTGGTCCACATATCTAGAACAGTTCCATTTGAACATCAAGTACAAGAAGGGAAACACCAATAATGTTGCAGACTGCCTCAGCCGACCACCGATCGTAGCGATAACCACCGTGCTCAACTCTTGTGGGAACGAGACTTCTGATTGGACGCTTCTCTACAAGAGCAATCCAAAATTCAGCCACACATACAAGAGGCTCTTGGAGGGAAACCAAGTTCCAAATTTTCACCTCCAGGATGCACTATATTACTATGTCAAATGGGACACCTTTGTGTTCCTTCAAGTGAGCGTGCCAAGATGATTTGGGAAGTGCACTACAGTCGGGTCGTTGGGCATTTCGGGGTCGAGAAAACAGTGGCATTACTGCAAAAGTATTTCTATTCATTGAACCTTTGACAGGATGTCGGAAAGTACATCTGATCCTGCACTGTCTGTGCCATTTCCAAACCGTCCATCAAGAAGCAAGGCCTCTATACTCCATTTCCTACTCCCATTCGACCTTGGGAATCCATCTCCATGGATTACATGTCGGGCCTTCCTTCTACTAAGCACGGCAACGACTGTGTGTTCGTGGTCATCGATCGATTCTCAAAGATGGCCATAATGGTGGCCTGCAAGAAGAATATCACAGCAGAATACACTGCTAAACTCTTCTTTAAACGAGTGTGGGTACACTTTGGGATCCCACGGTCTATCATCTCAGATCAAGACAACAGGTTCCTTAGTACATTCTGGTCCAACCTATGGTCAATGCTAGACACCAAGCTCACAAAGTCCACAGCTTTCCATCCCCAAACTGATGGCCAGACAGGGGTTGTCAAAAGGATGATCGTCCACATTTTGTGCATGTACAACTCAAAGCATCCACGCACATGGGATGAGAGCCTCCCCTATGTACAACATAGCTATAACCGGGCCCTCCACAGCTCAACCGACCACAGCCCCTTTCAGGTGGGCTTGGGATTCCAACCACTATGTCCCATTGACGTAGCCATGCCATTTGCAGCTACTCAGACTGATTCGGCTCATGTCCAGTCTGAAGTTTCCAAGGCGAACAGCTTCATTGAGCGCATTCAGCACATTTTCCAACAAGTTCATGACATATTGGACAGAGCCAATGCTAAGTACAAGCAGCGACATGATCAGCATCGGGTGCAACACAACTTCCAGGTGGGCGACAAAGTGTGGCTACATTTGCCAAAGGAATGCCTCACTAGACCCCACTGCAAGCTTCGCCCGCTCCGATATGGGCCATACACCATCACCAAGGTTGTCGAGGACAATGCCTTCGAGCTCAGTATTCCACCATTCCTTGGTCTGCACCCAGTGTTCAATGTGGACTGCCTTCGACCCTACTTTCCACCTCTATTGGACACATCAAACATGGCAGAGCAACTCACACCAATAGAGTTAAACCCATACTACATGGAACAAACCACAACTGATTGGATTATGGACACACAGATCAAGAACACCCGCCAGCAGAAGATCCAGCTATATCGAGTTGCCAAAGCAGGCCAACTCCTTCACCAGGGAAAGTGGCTCACCAGGGACCAAGTTCAACAGAAGTTTCCTCATCTCATGGAGGGACTCAACGCAATGGGGACCATTTCTTCCTAAGGGGGGAGGAATGATCCAGGAGGATATTGGTGGCCACCCACCTATTCCACTTGGACCCCCACCATTGTTTCTTCAGTTTTTCAGTTTCCTTAATTGTAGCACAATTTACTATTTTTGGTAGTTTTCGGGTCCTAAACTTCCAGAGCCATTTTGAGGCCCTAAACGACGTTTTTTCAGTATCTGATGGTTGGGAAAATATGAGTCCGTTTCAGGCTTGAAATTTGCTATTTATGGATGTAGTCCTTGAATAGATCTTTCTAACAATGTAGCATGTGCATCAAACGGAGGCAGTATGCCAAAGTTACGAGCCCGAGAAATTGATGTACCAAGTTACCCAACGGGGCCTATATTCCGGCATTTCACCTCCTAGGGTTAGGTTTTTGGATGTGTAGGGTTTCCCTTGTTTCTCAATAATATATAGGCCTTCGAGCCTCATTGTAACACGGAGTTCAGAGGCATGTAGCCGCCACATCTCTTCTCAGAGATAAGCTACCAACATTCTAGCTAGTTTATTTCCATCCTGTATGTAAACAAGTTTCAGTTCTTTGAGTAATGAAATGAAGTGTTATTTCCACTGCATCTTTGTTTTTATGGGTATTTGTGTATTCTGTTGCGTTCCTGCATAAATATGGATCACCTTTACTGGCCCTTTTATTGGGATGAATTTCCCTTTTACTGGGCCGACCTATTTGAGGATACCTGACGCTACTACAACAACAACACTCCCTCTTAGCTAGAGGTGTATCATCACGCTGTAACACATCTAAGAATCATCTTGATCGTCAAGGCTTGTCTTGTACATCTCGTCATCATAAGAAAGGTCTTCAACACAACTCAGTCAGTCTAGAAGTATCAATTTCCCTCTCTCTCCCTCTTAAGAGAGATTCGCATCAATGTCTCATCAATGCTACAATCATCAATACTCCCTCTCAATGAGTGAGGCAATATCATGAATACATCCTGAAGTATCAACAAATTCTTCTTGCACTGGTGCGGTTGATCATAAGCTTGCATGAGCATCTAGGGGATAATATATCCATCCCGTCACAAGATCACTGGGAGAAGTCACTACCCCATTCTGAGTCATGAGTTGATGAGTGAGAAAATAAGTACTAATATCCCCATGCCGTCATAGGATGGATGGGAGAAAGCACTTCCCCGCTCTGAGCATTTAGGGACTAATCTCTCCACCCCACTTGGTGTATGAGAGAAGGAACTGCCCCGTTGTAAGTCATCTTAGGGAATAATCTCTCCACCCCATCATATAAGGATGTCTGAGAGAAGGAAATGTCCCACTTGACCCAACCCTAGCCAAGTGACATGGACAATACTGGGGAAATGCTCGATGCTCAACCTCTAGGAGGATAGTGTGTGCAACTGAGAACTAATCTTCCCACCCCGTCACAATATTTCAAGAAGAAGGAATTGCCCTACTCTGAGCTATTCGCCTCTATCCAAGTCACATGACTAATACTAAGGGAATGCTCGATGCATCAACACTACTCATGAAGGTCCAGTATCCCCACCCCGTCACAAGGTGTCTGGGAGATGATACTGCCCTGCCTCCAAACCATTCACCCCTAGCCAAGTCACATGGTTAATACTGGGGGAAATTTCTTCCCGATGCTGCAAAAATCCGTCTTCAAGCTCATCACATCTCCCATTGTGGTAAAGCGCCCTTCTCCCTCTGCATCTAAGCATCTTGCTCCCTCTGCATCTAAGCATCTTTCTTGCTCTGCACCTAGTCATATTACTCCCTCGGCATTCGAGAATCCTTCTCCCTTTTCATCTGCTCACTCTGGACCTAATCATCTTGCTCCCTCTGCATCTGAACATCTTGTTTGCTCTACACCTAAGCATCTTGTTCGCTCTACATCCGAGCATCTTGCTCCCTTTGAAAATCATCAATCCTAGAGTATTAGACTCCTTCTATCAATCATCAATATTGGAGTATGTATAAGATCTATAAATATGGTATGTGTTCCCATTTATCACAAGGCACTGAGATTGCTCCCTCTTTGTCATGAAAGCAATCCTTCCTGCCTTTTATGTATTTCGACTCCTACTGAGTCTTGTCACTTTTTCTAGAATCAAAGGAAACTAAAACAAATCTTTTGGGATCCCATACCAGGGAAAATGATCCAATTACAATAATGATCCTAACTAATGAATTTTTTATTTTTTTTTTACTCTCCTACTAGGAAAATGGTCCAAGTACAATAATGATCCTAACTAATGAATAAAAATTATGTTGGAATCCCATACCAAGGAAAATGGCCCAACTACAATAAAATAAAATCAAAAGAAATATTATGTTGGCATATAGCCAAGTTTTACCTTTTTCAGTGAAGGATCCTCATCAACATGAGTTGTTGATGCATGTTGTTTCCCTCTCTTTCTCCAAGGACAATCTGAATCAAAATGACCAAACTTGTCAAACCTGTAACACTAGATGTATGTGTTACACAGAAATCTTCCACCCTGTGAGCATCAACATTCTTTGGCCTGTAGGATCCATTTCAGTGACTTAGATCCATTTTTATCCTTCAATGATACCATTTTTCCCTATTTTTATTCCTACCCACCTGTTGCATCACTATAGCAAGCGTACCTGCGAGTTGCATCCCTATAGCCCGCGGGTAGCATGTAAAATGGTAAAACCACTATTTATTACTTTTTACTCCCAAAAAGCGGTCATTGGGTGACCTTTGGCTCTCCATCTGCCCAAGTAACGCCTCGATGTGTCCTTTCACCTACCTTTGAGAGGATTATATATTGAGCACATATGGCTTTTGGATGGGAGGAAGAGGAGAATCGTAAGAGAACTCTAGTGGATTTTTTCCCTATCTTGAGTCTGCACTCATTGATCCTTGTAGTTGTGAACCATTTATGTTCACCTTCCAAACTCCTTTCTAGTTTGAGTTTGCCATTCATGGAGGATTGAAGTGGTGGAGGCACAAGTGGATTGATCTAGATCTTGGTTCAGATTGGTTGCCGACAAGAGGTCGTATCACTTTGTACTTCTTCTTGTTCATTAATAGAAATACTCATATTCTCGTCCATTCATGGTGTGAATGTCATTTATTATACATTGGGTTACATTTGCTTATAATATTATGGACCATTGTTATTGATAATGTTAATGCCATTTATATATTATGTGTACTTGTCGGATATTGGCTGTTAAGACTCATTTGCAGATTACAAGTGCGTGGATTGAAAGCTCCAACGGGGATCTACATCAAACATTGGATCGAGGTTGGTTACATTTCTCCATTATCTTAACATTGTCATTTATAATAGCATTGCTTTGAGAATTGAGTAGATTTCTGGTAGTCATCTGTCTGTTGTGGTATTCCCAAGCCATAGTGAGTTTTCTCCAATACAGAAATGGTGACTCCGCTGGGGAAAACATCCATGTTTGGGAAAATGTTTTAGCATTAGTCCATAATTAGAGTTGCTATTTATTGAAGCTCTGTGTCACTGATTGGCCGTTAAGATACACTGTAGAAAACTTGTTTTTTCTGAGCCTTTGGACTCTTTATTTTCCCATTTTCCTTTCCTCGCCCGCGGGCTAGCTTAGTTTTTCCCGCATCTACCCGCCTTTGTTTACTCTACTGCTCGTGGGTACCCGCAGGTATTCCTTTGACAGTAGCGTGTAACTCCGGCTTTTGTTGGTTTATGGCTATTGGTTGTTGCTGGGTGAGTTTGGTTGGTTCCTGAGTCTTTGTTGGCCTCTTTCTTGACTATTTCATGCCTTGGTTGTGACCACAACTCTTCGTTTCTCTTGGTTGAGCCTTATTGGTTTTAGCCTCTTGGTTTTTTCCTTTTGAGCTCATTCCTTTGGTTGAGTCTTGTTGTTTAAGATCTGTTGGGTTGTCTTAGTGATCTTCTCAGCACTTCAGTGACTGAATAGTAGGATTTTGCTTGCATTTTTTCATTCCATTTATATTGAAAAAATACAAAAATATTTTATTTTCATGTACTGCATCTTGCATTGAGTGCTTGTTGCCTTCATTTTAGGTTCTGCTTGTGCATTGAAACGATAAAATATTGTATCTTTATTTCAGAATTGTTGGTTGATTTTGCATATTAGTGACTTTGTTTTATTGGATAGATGAGTCTAGGTTTGGGCGATTTTGCATACTATTGAGTCTACACATCACTAGTTTCACAATCATATCCCTTGAGTAACCACAGCCACTAACATTAACGCTTAATCATAAAATTGATTAGACTGATTTTATTTATAGGGTGCACCAACTAGCATAGGTTTAGAGTCTTGGAATAGATCATTATGAGTTAACAATCCAAGACTACTAGATGAAACATTAGGTGTCTGACCAGGGAGTGGAGGAATCCATGGTATAGATTGGTGTTCTCAGGAATCTCTACTTAATCCAGAGTTAAGCATGAGGTTACGGTAGGTTGGTTGAAGAGATATCCCTCTGATATCGGCTGAATGTGGGAGATATATCCAGGATTTGTTTGTATCTGGGGGTACCGGAGGTTCATCCTCTTGTGCTTTGAGCTTAGCTACCCTGCCCATACGATGGGTCCCACCTGCGACTGTCCCCCTAAGCATTGGTTATATTGCGGTGAACATAGTTGCCTTACCTAGGTACTGCACAGGGTACTTGCAGTGGTTATACTGTTTGTGTCCTGAGTCAGATAGGGATTGGACAACACAGTTGTGTTCGTGTAGTGGACTTGACCCTATCGACACAGTGAATCCTGGGTGTCTCTATAACTGATTTTGTTGCCTCTGGCTATAGTTTGGGAGTCTCAAGCCTCTCCTAGGTGAGACATACTGGCTCTAGTGTCGGGAGCTCAATTAGCCACTCTGTTTGTCTGCTCTTAGCTGTAGTTTCTCTAGGTGTGTGCTTTTGATTTACTTTTTTTGATCGATAGTTGGCCTTTTAGGAGATGTTGTGTCTATCTCCGAAGATAATGTGGCGCAGAGCCCTACTCTTCGCCAATCCCGTCGGTTGGCTGGTTTAAAGCTAGCTTTGGTTATACACCATATTGCTAGAGGACGCTAAAGGGCTCCCTCTGAGTCTTCAGATTCTTACGTGACTTACATTGAAGACTACATGGCTGCACATCCTGATATCGGGCAAGACCCTTCTACTCCTTCGAGTAGAGTTGAACATACTTTCGATCCCCATACCCTCATGAGGATTGGGGAGGTGATCCACTTGAGACTCACCCTGAGTCTATTTGGCCTAATCCACCTGATTGGGATCCATTTGATCCTTCGAATCCTGATAATTATCTTTACGGGATGCCTGACTTACTCGAGGAAGGAGAACAGGACGAGCCTTTCATTTCCATGCGATTATAGATACGGGAGACCTGAGACTCATGATGATACAGGCCCTATGATCAACCCCACCGCACTCTCTTTTGGTATGCCTAGTCATAGTACTATCGAACCTTCCACTACGGTTGGTACTCATGCTGGCACTATTCAAAGTGTTAGCCATACTATACCCACTAGGGTCACTACCCTCGCTGGGGATACTACGTTGTCCACCCACTCACATAGTATGGGGACTGGTCAGATTCCTAACCACGCTAATGTTGTAACACGACCACCTCCTAGGAATACCCAACCTAACTGGAATGTTGTTTGGAATACGACTCGCCATCCAGAACCTAATACACGTGTCGCTACTCGTCAACCCAGGACTACTTTTGCACATGATACCGTTCCTCCCAACCATGGGGGTGGACACATACCGCATACTTTTGAGTCCACTACCACCAATAGCAATGCTAATGTAGGGGGTGGGAATATTCCCTATCCACATGGACATCACACCACCAACCCTGCTACTAGTCACACCCATTTTGGAGCTGGGAATGCTTCTCATGCTTCTGGTCACCACATGACTGCTCAAGCTGATCCTAATGTTGGGGGTGGGAACATACCATACCATTACGGTCATTGCAACATGGTTCCCGCTATGAATAGTACATATATGCCCCATACTCATGGTGGCAACCCTTACTACAACACAGTCGGTGCTGGCCACCAGTATCACCCACCACCCCAATATGGTGCTCAAAACGCGCATATACCTGCTTACTCTCAAATGGGTCCAGCAGGGGGAGGTTATCAACCTTATGGCCATGGGAAGGCTTATGGGCCGTCAGGTCCTCATTATCAACAACTTACTCCTCATGGTCAAGCTTTTGGTCCATACTATAACATAGTTCCATTTAACCAACCTTTTATGGGAGCTTATAATCAAGCTTTTCAGCCTCAGCTCTCGTTCCTTGCATGCTTGAATCTCCTAGATCTTTCGAAGCTCATGAATGATCCGGTGTGTCATGACCCTTCTTGGCGCCCGGTCCCTACCAAGATCCCTTCGGACATTCCAAAGTTTGAGGGGAAAGGTGGTGAGGACCCGGGAGATCATGTCACGACGTTTCACCTTTGGTGCTCCTCCAACTCTTTGAATCATGATTCCATTCGATTACGACTATTTCAATGCACCCTCATGGGGGCAGCCGCGAAGTGGTATGTGGAGTTGCCTGGAAACACCTATAGGGGATTCAATGAGATTGCTTTGGTTTTCTTAGACCATTTCCAGTTACCCGTTCGTTATGATACTAGTACCGAGTTGTTGTCCACCTTCCGTCAAAATAAGGGCACACATATTTCTGACCACGTTCAAGAGTGGTGTTGACGAAAGAGAATAGTGAAAGCCAACATTCCTCCAAAGTTCCTATTGGAATGGTTCCTCAAGTATTTACTCCCATACATTGCTAAGGATGTTTCGATGTCCGGCATTGTGACTTAGGAACAAGCTATCTTGAAAGTCCAACAGTTAGATCTACTTTATTCTCAGTCTGGAATTTTGTATGACATTATTCCTGATGCACCAAGAACAAGACATGAGACTACGTCAGTTCCTAGACCACATGCCGATGGCATCATGGGGTCCGCATGCACTCGCCCTGTAGACTTGGTAGCTAATCAAATGCAAAATTTGTCGCTAAACCAGTCTGTACCCAGACAGGTTCACACCTTGTCCACTTCCACTCCGTCATCTGATGTACACAATTTGCAATCAACGAAACCGTCGGGTAACCAACAACCTGGTGGTAAGAAAAAGGGGAGAAATAATCGTAGGGGTGGAAACAATGGAAGTAATAATAATAGCAATCGTAATACTCCTCGTAAAGAGAATGCCAACCCTCCTCGGTAAGGCGGTAATGCTGGTGAGGATCGTAAACCTAGGCGTAAGGTGAAATTCCCTTGCAAGCTTTGTGGGAAGGATCATCTTACTCACTTATGTCCTCGAATTGAAGAAGCATCGAAGAATTTGGCACAGAGCCCAGCTGTGTTGAAGGATCCCCTTCCTCATTATCAAAACATGGCTTCGCATGCTCCCACCATTGGTTATGGTATTAATGAAACGGCTTCTTCCAATACTAGTGGTTATGGATGTGTGAATATGGTTCAGTTGGAGGTTTGTGTTGCTACTCGTCAACGCGATTATGGTGCACTACAACCAAATTTGGGGAATGAGCCTCCCCCTCCTCCTGATAATTCATTGCATATCAAGAAGCCTTCCATTATGCCATGGATATCGAAAGGTGTTCTCAAGCGCTCCACGCATAATCCTAATGCTCGAGCCGCCCATAACTACTCCATCGTAGAATATTTGGGCCAAACTCCGTGTGCCATGTTGACTCTTGAGGTTTTGCAAGCCTGTCCTTCTCAGAGGCATGCCCTTCTGAGTGCATTAGGAGTTCAGGATGGGGGGAATCCTACTGTTATCAAGTTCGATACTATTGATGTCCAACCTCGCTTACCTTACCACGTGGCTTTTCAAATCTAGGTGGTTTGCCTTAAGAGCTTCGTCAAATGTACTATGGTTGATGAAGGTGACTCTGCATCAGTAATGTCGTTAACTTGTTGGAAAGCTCTTAGCTCTCCTCCTCTACTCGCGTCTAGAACTACACTCACTGCATTCGATTGTAGATCTTTTACGTCACATGGAATTATCCCTTCCTTTGTTGTCTCCTTGGGAGGTAAGTCCATGCCTATTGAATTCGAAGTGGTTGATGTGCCCATCGACTACAACCTTTTACTAGGTCGGAATTGGATGTACGCTATGAAGGCTGTCGCGTCTACTGTATTTTGAGTTATTTGCTTTCCCCATGAAGGTAAGATTGTGACAATCGATTAGCTGGATTTTGTTGGTTACATTTCTCCATTATCTTAACATTGTCATTTATAATAGCATTGCTTTGAGAATTGAGTAGATTTCTGTTAGTCATCTATCTGTTGTGGTATTCCCAAGCCATAGTGAGTTTTCGGTTGAGTACCTTGAGGCTTGTAGTCATTAGTGGCAGGTTCTCTCGTCATCAACAGCTTTGGGAATACATCAATGTCCCCTGATCGATGGATTCATCTTAGTGTTCGACTTCAACCCATTTATTCACACTCTGATGATTGTGCTCCATGCCTTGATGCCCATTTTCATTATTGGTGGGTCATCTCGCGTCTTGACAACCATTTCTGTATTGGAGAAAATTCACTATGGATTTGGAATACCACAACAGACAGATGACTACCAAAAATCTACTCAATTCTCAAAGCAATGCTATTATAAATGACAATGTTAAGATAATGGAGAAATGTAACCAACCTCAATCCAACATTTGATGTAGATCCCCGTTGGAGCTTTCAATCCACGCACTTGTAATCTGCAAATTAGTCTTGACAACCAATATCCAACAAGTACATATAATATATAAATGACATTAACATTATCAATAACAATGGTCCATAATATCATAAAAAAATGTAACCCAATGTATAATAAATGACATTCACACCATGAATGGACGAGAATATGAGTATTTCTATTAATGAACAAGAAGAAGTACAAAGTGATACGACCTCTTGCCGGCAACCAATCTGAACCAAGATCTAGATCAATCCACTTGTGCCTCCACCACTTCAATCCTCCATGAATGTCAAACTCAAACTAGAAAGGAGTTTGGAAGGTGAACGTAGATGGTTCACAACTACAAGGATCAATGAGTGTAGACTCAAGATAGGGAAAAAATACACTAGAGTTCTCTTGCGATTCTCCTCTTCCTCCCATCCATAAGCCATATATGCTCAATATGTAATCCTCTCAAAGGTAGGTGAAAGGACACATCGAGGCATTACTTGGGCAGATGGAGAGCCAAAGGTCACCCAATGACCACTTTTTGGGAGTAAAAAGTAATAAATAGTGGTTTTTACCATTTTACATGCTACCTGCGGGCTATAGGGATGCAACTCGCAGGTACAACCTTCTATAGTGATGCAACAAGCGGGTAGGAATACAAATAGGGCAAACTGGTATCACTGAAGGATAAAAATAGATCCGAGTCTCTGAAATGGATCCTTACAAGCCAAAGAATGCTGATGCTCACAGGGTGGAAGATTTATGTGTAACAGATGCCCCCTAATGTGTGAGGTCAGAGACTGAAAGTGCTACGATGGCTGAAATACATTATAAAACTCAGAAGTGGAGTGATGGAGACACAAGTGGAAAGAACAGCTCACTCGTCATAATACGATAGTATCTCTGAATACATGTCGGTATAGTACAACAATCTGATACGATGGCCATGAATAGGTCTAGTACATAATATTGACATGTCATAAGTGATCATAGCCATGATCCCTCTACAGTAAGATACGGTCTCCTGCTGAAAAGAAGACATCTGGTGCAAAACTGGAGGTACAAACTGTTGAAATATGAGAGGTGATATCTCAGATGTAAAGTCAAAGTCATATGTAGCATACTAAATGCCATAATCGCCTGGGGTCTTCTACACAAGTCTTCGACGGTGCAGGTCCCATCAAGTGAATAAAGGAGTTGGGGTCGAACCTGATGAGACATCATTTGATTATCGGTCAATGATGTATATCGTTAACAGATGCGAGATGACCCACCAATAATGAAAATGGGCATCAAGGCATGGAGCACAATCATCAGAGTGTGAATAAATGGGTTGAATTTGAACACTAAGATGAATCCATCAATCAGGGGACATTGATGTATTTCCAAAACTATCGATGGCGAGAGAACCTACCACTAATGACTGCAAGCCTTAAGGTACTCAACTGAACTCTAAGCCTCAAGTCCTGGAATAAATGAGTTGAAGTCGACGGAATGAGACTCGCTGGAAGGAGGGCATTAAGGCATCCCTCATCAACAAGCACGAGGGTACCAGCAATGTTGAAAGATTTGGAAGATCTCAGGTGAAACGGACTGACTCAATAAGGATGGCCGACATGCAATAGTCAAGAGATCTGAGGAGTGGCCGACACTAGTTTTAGGACTTCCTTTGAACAAGAGCATGAGCAGATGGATAGACTCAGGCAGCATAGACTTGACATAAACTGTGTAATGTAGGAGGCATCACAGAGGGCTCCATAATGACTGGAAGCTTAACCATTTCTGTATTGGAGAAAACTGAGAAACAAGTACAACTCCTAAGGCCCAACTATAGTCCCGACTCATACTGTACGGAGTGGAATGAATGCTCTGTTCAAAGGCGACACAACAACTGCCAACAAGAAATAGTGACCATAATCCCGTCCGACTTTTTGTAATATTTGATTTTTTTGGTCTTTTTCATATTTGGGAAAAGCTTGAAAAAGAATAAAAATGCTTATAGTACAATGAGTGAGGGAACGAGTGTCAAATAACTAGCAGACTAGTCCCAAGCAGTGGAACATACCTATGCTCAATGCAAGGAAGTCCGTGCAGGATGTGGACACTCGGGGGTGCGTTCCCTCAGGGTCAAAAGGTCATCAAATTGTCAAGGGAAAATATAAGCTCTGCAGGGCTCGACAGGAAAAAGTGCTCAGGCACCAGGCTAACAATTGAGTAAGCGGGAGCCAGCACAAGGCTCAAGCAACAAGCAGGATGATGCAATGAAATCACAACATGATATAACTGAGGGGAGTCCTTAAGGGAGATGGCCAACATAAGAAAAAGTAGAGTATGAGTCTTTATCGCAACGTCATGGCGTGACTACAAAGGACTCCCAATTCTGAGGACAAACAACGGTATGGGCACTAGAATGCATAAAGGGGTTCTAACTAGGGTACCCATGTTCAGGAAAGCCCTACTGCCACATAACGACACTTCTATAATAGTGTGAAGGTTCCGTGTTAGTCACGAAGCGGGGTCGCACCCAGTCGCACCTAGGGTTTATGAAAATGGTCAACACGTCAAATGCATGATGCATGTGGAAATGACATCTAACCTATATGCCAGGTGTGAAATGTACCTGCTGTAGGTGTGAAATGATTCAGAACAACTCTCGCCGAGGAAATATATTGAAAAAACACTACTCCATGACACGATATTAGTTGATAACGACTCAAAATGGCAAAAACTATAGAAAAGTGGGTCCAAAAAATTATAAATAGTAATAAAATTTTGTAATTTTCAATTTATTTGCACTATTCACCATTATGGAGTTTAGTGGTAAGTTTTCACCTGCAACTTCAAACGCTGATCGTGGGAGCTACAAGCGACCGTTTAGCGAACCGTCCGGAGCAAGTTAGTGGTCACTGCCATACCTTTCATTTCAATGCTTTTGTTTCAATTTTGGTCGGTGGGATTTTTTGTTTGGCCAAGCCCTAGATGGCTTCGGCGCTACCCGCGGGCTATAAGTATGCGGTTCGCAGGTAGGGCACCAAACACGCAGTCAAAAAACTGACTGCCCGCATCTACTCGCCCTTGTCTACAATGTTGCCCACATGTACGGCTGTGAAGAAGTTTTAAACATTAAATTGACTAAAAATTTCTTGCTTTGCACTCCAAGATGGTTCTAGAGTGGAGGGAAAAAGAGCATGACCAGGTAGATGAGGCCGTGCGCAACGATTTGCAAGCACAACAAGCATTGCAAGCATGTGGCTTATATAAATATTGGAGTCTCGGGGGTTTAAAGGCCCAAAACCTACTACTCCATCA
The DNA here is from genome assembly GCA_027924585.1 of Larix kaempferi. Taxonomy (NCBI): domain Eukaryota; kingdom Viridiplantae; phylum Streptophyta; class Pinopsida; order Pinales; family Pinaceae; genus Larix; species Larix kaempferi. The sequence continues at coordinate 11,231,124 of BSBM01000085.1, read as the reverse complement.
TCTGATCAACTACTGGGATGTGGATGCTCAAAACTTCATCCTCAATGGGCAAACACTGATAATGGAAGTAGAGGATATCTATTTCATTACTGGTTTGTCCCGTAGAGGGGAGGTGGCTAGTCTTCGGTCACGAACCGTGGGTGGCGGGGATCACTGTGAAGGAATACATAGCGTGGTCTTGCCTCGCCAACACACGAGCAGTGGGAAGCCAAGTGCCGGTCAACCTCATAGTGGACCTGAGCACAAAGATCATAGTGGCTACTCTGGTATGGATCACGGGATCCAAAGCACTACATTAGGCATCCAGACCGGTGATGTTCTATGCATCATAATGATTGCAGCCTACTATATTCGACTGGTGTACTATTCTGTTGGTGTCTATGAAGACACAACTAACGGAATGCAAAGAGGGTAAGGCCAAAAAATTTGGGCATGGTAGCATCCTCTGCAGTTTCTTCTTTGAGAGGGTTCCGGGACTTAGCCTGAGGGTGGATGTCCCTCCTCACAGTCTCTGTGATCCATCCCTGACCCGGTGGGCTGAGATACTGACACGATAGGGTGGTGGTCGTCTGGCGTCACCATAAACTAAGGAGTTCTTCTACTGGTGGAACTGGCAGGTGATCGCGATAGAGAACTATCCCTATGCGGGGATAGACTTCAGACAAGACTGTGACATGTCACTCCCACCAGGCGTAGCCTTCAGAGACATCAATGAGTACTCTTTTGGTTTTGTGTTTATTAAATTTGTATATATTTTTTTATTATAGTTGAAATGCAAAAAATATTTTTTGGTGGTAATGTCATGTGCTAATGGGTGAGACCCGAGGGCTTCCCAAGACATGGTCGTCGGGGTAGAGATGAGGTGGTAGCAAATGCTGCAGCAGGGCGCACACTCCAGACGTTGCGGTGCAACATATCGCAGATGGTTTCCCGAGTACCACTGATAGAGGTATCTCGACTACCTGAGGCTATGCAGCGCCAGGTAGTGGGTGTTCCTAGTGAGTGGGTGTGACTATTGCAGCGGATGGCCAACGCAGTACATTACTACTATGAGACACATCCCATCGAGGCGGCAGCTAGGCCTTCTCGGAGAGAATAGATATCCCAGGGTCTCATCATTTTTTGTATCGATATGTATATTTTTTAGGGCTACGGGCTCCAGTTTTGTATGACACTACATTTTTGGACCTATTTATATATATATACAACTTTGGTTCTCGGTTCTACTACATGTGTGTATGTTACAAATGTATGAATGTCTTTGTATTTATGTGTTCATGATGAATGTGACAAATGCCAATCTAATACATAGTTAGTGTATGCATCAGATATATAATTATGACTTCTTGGAATATGAATATATGTAATGGAAACAAAATGTCTCTCCAAGAGTCGTACCTTAAGGAATATCCGTAGTAATGTAGGGTCTCGTACACAGTACTGCCCATTTAGTTGAGACACAACTAGTTGTGAATCCAGGTGGACTTATAAAGACTAGATGTCATGTGAAATGGCATCCTGAAGTAACTCAACAATGGCACTATACTTAGCCACATTGTTAGATGTAGGACCGAGACAAGCACCTCCTGAGGACACAACTAGGTGGTTAGGTGAGAAGATAACCTAGGCAGCAGAAGCAAGTTGCTGCGTATGTCAGCTAGCACCATCCGCAAAACCTAAGAACGTAGGACATCCCGTTGACATCTGTCAATCAAACAGAGGCTAATCAGCAGACCCGACAACCAAACAGGCAACCTAAACTATGTACAGAAAAACTATACAATAGTGTACAAAAGTATCATCCTAAACCAGAGGTTCAAGCGTAATACCGCTTGAGGTAGAGCCCATTTCTAGGCTCCTTCAAGATAACTCCCTCGTAATCTTCTAACTCATAAGCTCCTTTTTCAAGGACATGCCTCACAATGTAAGGATCGTGCCACATGGGATTGAACTTGCCTACCCCCAGGGGTTCTTTAGCTTGGTCATACAAGAGTACCAAGTCACCTTCAGCATGTTGCCGGGGACGGATAGACCTATCATATTGAACCTTGACACGACGCTTGTTAACATCAATGGCCACAGCGGCATCTCGACGGTGCTCGTCAAGTTGCTCGAGGTGCACTAAACGTTGCTCAATCTCCGTCGTATCAGGGAGGAGCTCTATGGCTAGCTTGAGCAAAGGGATTTCGCATTCAATCGGTAAAAGTGACCCCACACCATGAACTAACTTGAATGGTGAGAACCCAGTGGCAGTCTTAACTGCGGTTCGATATGCCCACAAAGCAGGATGTAACATGATATGCCAATTGGTCTTGCTTTGTTGGATGGTACGTTGGAGAATGGTCTTCAAAGACTTATTTATTGCTTCAACCTGACCATTCGCTTAAGGATAGTGGGAAGATGAGTGTTCCTGACGAAACCCAAGCTTGAGAGACAAATCCTCCATCATCTTATTTTGAAAGTGACTGCCATGGTCAGCGACAATCTCTTTCAGGATACTGAATCGAGTGATAATCTAGTTGAACACGAAATGGGATGCAGTAGCACTGTTGGCTTTTACAGTAGGCATGGCCTCAGCCCACTTGGAAAAATAATCCACGGCTTGATAATATGATGATTCCCCCCAGTCGAAGCTGGTTTGCAATCCATGAAATCTACCCCCCACTTAGTGAAGGGATCGACAGTGACGACCAGATGGAGGGGCGCTGGATGCGAGTGTATGTTCCAAGAAAACACCTGGCAAGGGTGACATCTCTTCACAGCGTTAATACAATCTTTAAAGATGGTAGGCCAAAAATAACTTGCTCGCATGATACGCTGGGCTGTAGCAAGCCCATATAAGTGACCGCCACATGCCCCCACATGGCAATCATTAAGTACCCGTTCCGCTTCTTCGTGAGTCAAGCAACGACGGAGAATGGAATCCTTTCCTCGACGATACAAAGTGTCACCGACGATAGTATAATATTTAGCGTGATGTCTCACACGTCGTCGCTCATCTCGTGAATAATGCGGAGGAAACTTCAAAGTTTGGAGATATACAATGACATCCCCATACCAAGGGTCCTCGGTCGCGATAAGAAATAAGTGCTCATCCACAAAGGAATCTTCATGAATGACATCCTCATCAAGCCGTGGAAGGTCCGACATAAGCTTAGCAAACACCAATGATTTCACAGATTTTGCTGAAGCAAAATCGAGATCAAATTCCTGAAGGATCACAATCCATTTATTATACTTACCCCTGATAAGGTGTCATGATAGCACGAACTGAAACAGATTGATGTGAGCTACAATGGTGGTTGTTCGAAGAAAAATGTAATGCCGTAACCACTGGACTGCATGAACAGTCGCAAGTGCCAACTTTTCTACGTGGGTGTACCTTAGCTCAGCGTCTACTAAATTTCGACTGAGATAATATATAACATGCTCGATGAGCGCATCATCTACCTGAACCAAGACCATACCAATAGTCTCTTGAGACGTTGCCACATAAAGAATGAAATCTCGTGTAAAGTCTGGTGGACTAAGCATAGGGGATGATACTAAAGCTTTCTTAAGGGCGTCGAAAGACTGTTGGGCTCGCTCATCCCAGATAAAAGGTGTGTCTTTCTTCAATAAACATGCGAAACCTTTAGTAATACTAGCATAGTTAGCTATAAACCGACACAGAAAAGTAGCTCTCCCTTGGAGGCTCTGAAGTTGTAACAGATTTCGTGGAGGAGGAAACTGAAGTATTGCCTCAACTTTGAGAGGATCCACTCTAATACCCTCCCTCAAAACTATGAATCCTAAAAGGCGACCAATTCTAACAGTGAAGATGCATTTGTTTGGATTCAACCGAACTTTGTAGTAGATACATCGTTCGAGAATCATACGGAGGTGCTTGGGGTGGTCCACTCTCTTGCGAGAATGGCCAGCAATATCATTCAAGAAAACTTCCATAATCATCTTAAGATCGTGAAAGGCATAGGTCATGGCTCGCTGAAAAGTAGCTTCGGCGTTTTTTAGGCCGAAGGGCATTTTCCAGTACGCAAATGTTCCCCTTGGAAAAATAAATGCCGTCTTATGTTGGTCCACGGGTTTGATTTGAATCTGATTATAACTTGAGAATCTGTCCATGAATGAAAAAATCTCACTCCCCACACACGCATCTAATATTTGATCAATGAATGGCGTGGGGAATTTGTCTTTCGGACATGCACGATTCAAATCTTTGAAATCAGTGCATACACAGATCGTTCCCTGCTTCTTATCCACAGGAACGGGGTTTGACATCCATTTGGTAAGGGGAACGGGGTAAATGAAACCAGCTTTGAGTAGTTTCTCCACCTCGGCCTTAATAGCAGCTGCCTTCCTAAGGTTCACAGCACATAAGCGTTGTCGAACTGGTTTAGCATCAGGGTACGTTCTAATCTCGTGTTCAACAATGTGGGGGTCTATTCCTGGAATCTCCTCATATGACCAGGTGAAAGCTTCTCGGAGTTCGGTAAACAAGTCAGTATAAATAGCAATCTCCTCAGTAGTGCAATCGGCACCGACGTAAACGTTCTCTATCTTTCCGAGAATGCAGGAGATGTTGATCAAAGTGGTTGGGGAAATATTGGCCATATTCCCCTCCACAAAAACATCATGCGACTGCAAAAGAGCCATAGGGTGACCAACCATCTTAGCTAGAGTCATCCTAAACTCCTCCTGCTCAACGAGCTCGAGGTTGGGAAGGAAATAAGAGCGATGGTGCATGTATTCCCAAGGCCTCTCACTACCACACATGGCCTCGAGGATAGCTTCATCGAATGGCAAAGTATCATCGAGGAAATCATGTGAACAAGATGAGTTGGCTGCCCAAACTGGCAGTGTAACGGGATCTTCTTCAACTATATGGGAAGAAGAGAGATCTGGATCTGCAGTGGTTTGTTGGATATGATCGTAAGTGAGCTCCGCTATAGATAAAGGCATAGATATCTCGACGTGCGCAATGTCTCCAGACATAGAATCCGCGGATGGTAAAATCCATGGATCATTACAATAGGAAGTCTGAAATGGCATATTATTCAAAGGAGGCGCACTGTTGGAAATGGTTCCAATAAAATTCACAAGTGCAAAATGATTAAAAGTTCCCATCAATGAGAGGTACATCCCAACACCTATGTTCCCAGTTGCCAGCTGAGAATTAGAAACTTGCGGGACTACTGATCCCGTGGAATCACTATGGTAGCACTTTCATCATGAGCACATAAATACAAAGACATTCATACATTTGTAACATACACACATGTAGTAGAACCGAGAACCAAAGTTGTATATATATATAAATAGGTCCAAAAATGGTAGTGTCATACAAAACTGGAGCCCGTATCCCTCAAAAATATACATATCGATACAAAAATGATGAGACCCTGGGATATCTATTCCCTCCAAGAAGGCCTAGCTGCCGCCTCGATGGGATGTGTCTCATATTAGTAATGTACTGCGTTGGCCATTTGATGCAGTAGTCGCACCCACTCACCAGCAACACCCATTACCTAGTGCTACATAGCCTCAGGTAGTCGGGCTACCTCTATCAGTGGTACTCGGGCAACCATCTACGATATGTTGCACCGCAACGTCTGGAGTGTGCCCCCTGCTGCAGCATCTGTTGCCACCTCATCTTTTCCCTGACGACCATGTCTCGGGAAGCCCTCAGGTCTTAGTGGGACTTTGTCTGCGAGCAAACAGTCACCCATTAGCACATGACATTACCACCAAAAAGATTTTTTTCATTTCAACTATAATAAAAAAATCCATAAAAATTTAATAAACACAAAACCAAAAGAGTACTCATCGATGTCTCCGAAGGCTGCGCCTGGTGGGAGCTGCATTTCATGGTCCTGTCTAAAGTCTATCCCTGCATAGGGATAGTCCTCTATCGCAATCACCTATAGGTTCCACCAGCGGAAGAACTCCTCAGTATATGGTGACGCCAGACGGCCACCACCTTGTAGTGTCAGTATCTCAGCCCACCGGGTCAGGGCTGGATCACGAAGACTGTGAGGCGGGACATCAACCCTCGGATTAAGTCCCAGAACCCTCTCAAAGAAGAAACTGCAGAGGATTCTACCATACCCAAATTTTTTGGCCTTACCCTCTTTGCATTCCATTAGTTGTGTCTTCATAGACACCAACAGAGTAGTACACCAATCAAGTATAGTAGGATGCAAGCATTGTGATGCATAGAACATCACCGGTCTGGATGCCTGATGCAGTGCTTTGGATCTCGTGTTCCATACCAGAGTAGCCACTATGATATTTGTGCTCAGGTCCACTATGAGGTTTACCAACACTTGGCTTCCCACTGCTCATGTGTTGGCGGGGAAATACCACACTATGTAGTCCTGCACAGTGATCCCGCCACCCATGGTCCGTGACTGAAGACTAGCCACCTCCCCTCTATGGGACAAACCGGTAATGAAATAGATATCCTCTACTTCCAGTGTCAGTGTTTTCCCATTGAGGATGAAGTGTTGAGCATCCACATCCCAGTAGTTGATCAGATGACGGATTAGTAGGTTTTGGGCCCTTAAACCCTCGAGAATCCAATATTTATATAAGCCACATGCTTGTTGTGCTTGCAAATCGTTGCGCATGGCCTCATATACCTGGTCATGCTCTCTTTCCCTCCACTCTAGAACCATCCTGGAGTGCAGAGCAAGAAATTTTTAGTCAATTTCATGTTTAAAAACTTCTTCATGGCCATAACTGCGGGAAACATTGTAGACAATGGCGGGTAGACGCGGGCAGTCAGTTTTTTGACTGCGCATTTGGTGCCCTACCCGTGACCTGCATACTTATAGCCCGCAAGTAGTGCCGAAGCCAACTAGGGCTTGGCCAAACAAAAAATCCCACCGACCAAAATTGAAATAAAAGCATTGAAATGAAAGGTACGGCAGTGACCACTAACCTGCTCTGGACGGTTCGCTGAACGGTCGCTTGTAGCTCCCACGATCGGCGTTTGAAGTTGTAGGTGAAAACTTACCACTAAACTCCAAAATGGTGAATAGTGCAAATGAATTGAAAATTACAAAATTTTATTACTATTTATAATTTTATGGACCCACTTTTCTATAGTTTTTTCCATTTTGAGCCGTTATGAACTAATATCATGTCATGGAGTAGTGTTTTTTCAACATATTTCCTCCGTGAGAGTTGTTCTGAACCATTTCACACCTACGGCAGGTACATTTCACACCTGGCATATAGGTTATATGCCATTTCCACATGCATCATGCATTTGACCCGTTGACCATTTTCATAAACCCTAGGTGCGACCCCGCTTCGTGACTGACACGGAACCTTCAAACTATTATAGAAGTGTCGTTATGTGGCGGTAGGGATTTCCTGAACATGGGTACCCTAGTTAGAACCCCTTTATGCATTCTGGTGCCCATGTCGTTGTTTGTCCTCAGAATTGGGAGTCCTATGTAGTCACGCCATGATGTTGCGATAAAGACTCATACTCTACTTTGTCTTATGCTGGCCATCTCCCTTAAGGACTCCCCTCAAATATATCATGTTGTGATTGCATTGCATCATCCTGCTTGTTGCTTGAGCCTTGTGTCAGCTCCCACTTACTCAATTGTTAGCCTGGTGCCTGAGCACTTTTCCCTTTCGAGCCCTGCAGAGCTTATATTTTCTCTTCACAATTTGATGACCTTTTGACCCTGAGGGAATGCACCCCTGAGTGTCTACATCCTACACGCACTTCCTTGCATTGAGCATAGGTATGTTCCACTACTTGGGACTAGTCTGCTAGCTATTTGACATTCGTTCCCTCACTCGATGTACTATAAGCAATTTTATTCTTTTTCAAGCTTTTCCCAAATATGAAAAAGACCAAAAATATCAAATATTCCAAAACGCCGAACAGGATTATGGTCACTATTTCTTGTTGGCAACTGTTGTGTCGTCTTTGAAAAGAGCATTCATTCCACTCCATACATTATGAGCCGGGACTATAGTTGGGCCTTAGGAGCTGTACTTGTTTCTTAGTTTTCTCCACCAATTGGTTAAGCTTCCAGTCATTATGGAGCCCTCTGTGATGCCTCTTGCACAGTTTATGTCAAGTCTATGCTACCTAAGTCTATCCATCTACTCATGCTCTTGTTCAAAGGAAGTCTTGAAACCAGTGTCGGCCACTCCTCAGATCTCTTAACTATTGCATGTCGACCATCCTTATTGAGTTAGTCCGTTTCACCTAAGATCTTCCAAATCTTTCAGCATTGCTGGTACCTCGTACTGGTTGATGGGGGATGCCTTAATTCCCTCCTTCCAACGAGTCCCATTCCGTCGACTTCAACTCATTCATTCTGGGACTTGAGGCTTAGAGTTTGGTTGAGTACCTTGAGGTTTGTAGTCATTAGTGGCAGGTTCTCTCACCATCGACAGTTTTGGGAATACATCAATATCCCCTGATCGATGGATTCATCTTAGTGTTCGACTTCAACCCATTTATTCACACTATGATGATTGTGCTCCGTGCCTTGATGCCCATTTTCATTATTAGTGGGTCATCTTGCGTCTGTTAACGATATACATCATTGACCGGTAATCAGACGATGTCTCATCAGGTTTGACCCCAACTCCTTTATTCACTTGATGGGACTTGCACCATCATAGACTTGTGTAGAAGGCCGCAAGCGATTGTGGCATTCAGTATGCTACATATGACTTTGAATTTACATCTGAGATATCACCTCTCAGATTTCAACAGTTTGTACCTCCAGTTTTGCACCAGTTGTCTTCCTTTCAGCAGGAGACCGTATCTTACTGTAGAGGGATCATGGCTATGATCACTTATGACATGTCTCTATTATGTATTGCCTATTCATGGCCATTGTATCATATTGTTGTACTATACCGACATGTATTCAGAGATACTATTGTATTATGACGAGTGAGTTGTTCTTTCCACTTGTGTCTCCATCACTCCACTTCTGAGTTTTATAATGTATTTCGGCCATCGTAGCACTTTCAGTCTCTGACCTCACACATTAGGGGGCATCTGTTACACAGAAATCTTCCACCCTGTGAGCATCAACATTCTTTGGCCTGTAGGATCCATTTCAGTGACTTAGATCCATTTTTTTTTAACAAGAATGGTTATGGGGATTATATTAGTAAAGAGTCTTCAAAAATACATAGAGAGAGTGTCTAGTTTTCCTCTGTGAGGGGCCAACAATCAAGATTTTCTTTTCTGCTTCTCTACTGCTTCTCCTAGTTTTATAAAGTCTGAAATTACAATTGTAAACTCTTACAAATTGTCCTAAAATAAGCTTACTGAAGCAAAGCATTACAAAAATTGGATGCAGGATCCATTAAAGTCTGATAAAAACCAAAATTTAAACAGCTGATAGCCATGAGGATTTCTAAGCTAATGCAGAAAGATAAATATAACCTGCAAAATGTAGAGCTAGCGTGCTGCATTACTTCTGACGAGGACGAGGAGGTTCTGGACTTTCCATGGAATCATCTGGGTTGGAGCTGGAGCCAGTAGTGTCGTGGAGCCCTGGGACGCAGCGAGCCAGATCTTCTCTGAGCCTATCAATCTTTCCTTCAATGTTTGCAATGTTTCTATAGTTATCGTCCACCTTGGACTCCACGTTGAAGATGTTGTTGACTATAAAATCCACTGCTTATGACATGGAGGAGATTCAACCATTCATCAAATCATTGTTGTGCCTGACTTCGGTACTGAGAGTGTGCAGAAGGGTGAAAACTCTCGTCATATTCTTCTTGATGTCAGCTACCTCAATACGAGTCCTGTTCACCTGTGCTTCCATGGTTCCTGCCTCGGGGTTGGTAGAATGGGAGTCGAAGGCTTCAAGCTCATCTTCTCTCAGGTTAAGAGACGTGAGGTCCACAAGAAGAGAGCACCGAGGCTGGAGGAGTTCTTCTTCAGGGAGAGAAAATCCAGGAGTTGGCAGAGGCTTTTCGTAGAGCTTGCAAGAGAGTCGAGGCAAGGGAGAGGCAGAGCTCAAAACCAGAGAAGGCACACAGCGGGAAGTGGAATGAGTATCCATCCTCAGAGTGAGGTTTAACCAAGAGGGAGTCTAGAAGCGCCGAGGGAGGAAATAAATCAGAGCGTTTATCCTTCAGTGATACCAGTTTTCCCTATTTTTATTCCTACCCACCTGTTGCATCACTATAGCAGGCGTACCCACGAGTTGCATCCCTATAGCCTGCGTGTAGCATGTAAAATGGTAAAAACCACTATTTATTACTTTTTACTCCCAAAAAGTGGTCATTGGGTGACCTTTGGCTCTCCATTTGCCCAAGTAATGCCTCGATGTGTCCTTTCACCTACCTTTGAGAGGATTATATATTGAGCACATATGGCTTATGGACGGGAGGAAGAGGAGAATCATAAGAGAACTTTAGTGGATTTTTGCCCTATCTTGAGTCTGCACTCATTGATCCTTATAGTTGTGAACCATTTATGTTCACCTTCCAAACTCCTTTCTAGTTTGAGTTTTCCATTCATGGAGGATTGAAGTGGTGGAGGCACACACGGATTGATTTAGATCTTGGTTCAGATTGGTTGTCGGCAAGAGGTCGTATCACTTTGTACTTCTTCTTGTTCATTAATAGAAATACTCATATTCTCGTCCATTCATGGTGTGAATGTCATTTATTATACATTGGGTTACATTTGCTTATGATATTATGGACCATTGTTATTGATAATGTTAATGCCATTTATATATTATATGTACTTGTTGGATATTGGCTGTCAAGACTAATTTGCAGATTATAAGTGCATGGATTGAAAGCTCCAACGGGGATCTACATCAAACGTTGGATCGAGGTTGGTTACATTTCTCCATTATCTTAACATTGTCATTTATAATAGCATTGCTTTGAGAATTGAGTAGATTTCTGGTAGTCATCTGCCTGTTGTGGTATTCCCAAGCCATAGTGAGTTTTCTCCAATACAGTGTGAAATTCCCTTCTTCCTTGGTACTTGATTTGAATTCTTCTTCTGAAAGTTCCTTTTCTCTTTTCATTTTCTTGCATGAGCTGCAAGAGCTAGAGTATTTCCATCTTGAGGTTCTTTTAGGTTATTTCTTAGCAACATTCTAGTTTCTTCTCGAACACAATCAGACCAAAGACGATCAAATTTGGGTAGTGTCTCATGACCACATATGATTTGAATAAATGGTTCCCATGAGGAGGGAAATCCATTAAGAGATACTGCGACAGGTTCTTCATCATCAATGAGGTCCCCAATAGCATATAGTTGTTCCTTCAGTTGAGATATCTTCATAAGATAATCAACTACAAAATCTGATTTGGTCATCTTGGTGCTACGAAGTTGATTCTTCAGGGCCAATTTCTTGTTGGTGTCCTTGCTCTCAAATAGTCAAACTAGAGCATAAAAAATTTCCTTAGTGGTCTTTAACTCTGAGATGTGAGGTATCAAGTGGTATTTCACAAAATCTATAAAGATTCTCTTGGCCATTGCTTCATTTTTCTTATGTTTATATTTCTCTGCATCAGCTGTTGGTTTGAAGATGTCTTCCTTTACATAATTCTTGATCTCATTTTCATCCAAGACAAGAAGTAACCTGGTCTTCCATGATTTTAAGTTAGAGGCTCCATCTAATATATCATCTACTCTGACACTGGTCACCATCTTGACTACATGTAGGAACCTGATAAAAAACCCTAGCATAAGAGGGTCAAAATTGAAATTTGGAATTTGATAAAAATGAATCCATGGGATAGTGCACCTTCCCAAGGTGAGTTGGATAGACTTCCTTTTCTTCCATATCTGAGGTCAGAACATATCGCAATATGAAACCCTAATTTCTGCAATTTCTGCAGAATTTAGGTCAAAAATTTAAAATTTTCAGAATGCAAATCTTCTTCCATAGGAAGATGCACCTTCCTAGGGCGAGATTAGTATTATTGAGGATGAGCCTAATCTGTGGATGGAAAATGAGAAAACAAGAAACCTTAGTTTCCAGCAGTTGCGCAGCAGGAGCATGGAGTGGGCCCATAACCTATTGGATTTTATTGGTATATAATAGTATAATTTTCATCTCTTTCAACTTTAACTACACATAATCATGCATGAAAACATAAGATACACAATAGTTTACCCTGGGAAAACCCAAACTCGGGAAAAACCCAGCAAACCTTTTACTCAGAGAATCAATACATAATACAAGTACACCAAATATATCAGATATAAGAGCAATCTCATGAACAAAGATAGACCGCTTTTGCTGCTTCTTTTTCTCTATCCTATGCACTAGATCATATGCTTGAGAAAACTTGCTTGGTGTGCAAATGAAGTAGACATCACCTTCTATTCATACATGAATTTTGGAGTGATTTTTCCCAATATTTTTCCCAACTGGGCCGACCTACCCCTTTACTACCCCTTTTACTGAGCCAACCTGCCCCTTTACTAGCCCTTTTACTGGGTCGACCTGCCCCTTTAATGGGCTGACCTGTGTGAGGGTACCTCATGCAGCTACAACAAAAACATTGTGAAGATGACTATTATAAGAGTTTTGCTTTCCCTTGTAGCAACATAGGATTCAAACTTGGAGTGGCTAGATATAAAAACTTCTTTCCTGTAAGGTGATCTCAGGGAAGATATTTATGTGGATCATCCTAAGGGCTATAAAGTAAGAAGTAAAGACAATTTGGTGTAGAGACTCAAGCAATCTTTATATGTTTTGAAATGCACTAGTAGAAAAAGAGGAATTTATGACTAAAAAACTACCAAACATTGCATATAAATGAAGTCTAATTTTGGTCATGCGACTATTAGTAGTTTATTGCTAGTCATTTATAGCGCGACCAATTTTATGACTAAAAATTTTTAGTCGTTTATTGGTTGTTCTAATTCGTCAATTTGGAAGTATATTTAGTTGCTTTCTTAGTTATTGATTGTTGTTGACTGGTCCTTTACTTAGCAGTTTTAGTCATTAATTGTTGTTATTTGGTCGTTTATTTAGTAGTTGTAGTCATTGATTACTATCAATAAGTAGTATATTTAGTCATTTTAATCATTATTGCCCTCTACTGATAGTATATTTAGTCAGTTTTTATTCACCGATTTCCATTGATTGGTAGTATATTTGGTCATTTCAATCATTAATTGTTTCTATCAATTGGTATTATATTTAGTTGCTTTTAATAATTAATTACCATCAATTTATATTAGTTTCATAGTTATTATATTTACTACTAGTTTAGTAGTAAATATTCATTTATATGATATGAATTATTATTAAATACCATAAATTGTGTAATGCAGTTAGATGTTCATTAAATATAAAATAAACACTCGTATACTTACCAAAATTTAACAACATATATGTACTATTAAACTTGAATTAAAACACATAATCAAATAAAAACATTACAATACATGAACAAGCTACATCATTATTGAACTTGAATTAAAAATAACAATCAAATAAATACATTACAATACACGAACCTTTGGCATCTTAAATGGAGTTTCTCAAGCGTTTAAATAGGCTTCATCACATGCTAAAACCATGGAAAAATACCATGGGTTTCCCAAAACCATGGGCCCGTAAACCACTAACAGTAAACACATTATTGACCTAATCAAGGTTATATTTAATCACTTTATAACCAAGTCAATATTAACCCAACATTCCCCCCTTTAAAGTTGACTTGGGATAAGCACCAACCCCCCTTAAACTTTTTAATGGATATCATGGATAACAACATGCCCCCCTCGTCTCTAGTCTACCTAAATATACATATAAAATTTTCACAGGTGACCCAATAAACTAGGTGTACACATGCCTAATCAAGTCTTGTAGTAATTTTCCCATTGACATTGTGATTAAATCCAACTCCATAAACAATGTTTACAAGATTATCTCATGCAAGAAACATTCACGTGCTTCTTCACCTGCATCCATCTCTACTATAGTGAACCGAATCAAGCACTCCTTAATTGGGTACTTCATTCACTATATTTCATGTGCGTATTTTGTCAATGTTGCATATACTGTACATACTTCTCCTTAGAACCATAGCCACTCTCGTGAGGAGTCCAAGATAACCACCACGAATTTTATATATATATATATATATATATAAGTCTTGGCCACTCCAGTCAACATCGACCACTTTAGGCATCTTACAATGGAGTTACTCAAGCATTTAAAAAAGCTTCATCACTTGTTAAAACCATGGAAAAATACCATGGGTTACACAAGACCTTGGGTCCATAAACCACTAACGAAAAAACCATTATTGACCGGATCAAGGTTATCTTTAATCACTTTATAACCAAGTCAATATTAACCCAACATTCCCTCCTTTAAACTTGACTTGGGATAAGCACCAACTCCCCATATTTTTTTTAATGGATATCGGGAATAACAACATCCCCCCCCCGCCTCTCTAGTCTACCTAAATCTACATCTAGAATTTTCGATATAGGTAACCCAATAAACTGGGGTTACACATGCCTAACCAGCTCTTATAGCCGTATGCCCATTTACATTGTTATTAAATCCAAATCCATAAAAAATGCTTACAAGAGTATCTCATGCAAGAAAAATCCACTTGCTTCTTCACCTACATCCATCTCTACGACAATGAACCAAATCAAGCACTCATTAATTGGGTACTTTATTTACTATATTCCATGTGCTTCTTCTGTCAATGTTGCATATACTCCATAGACTTCTTCGACATTAGAACCCTATCCACTCTTGTGAGGAGTCCGGGCTAACCACCACCAATTAGATATCGATTAGTCTTAGTCACTCTAGCCAACATCAACCACTTTTTACATCTTGTAGTGGAGTTACTTGAGTCTTTAAATAGGCTTCATCATATGCTAAAACCATGGGAAATACCATGGGTTACCAAAAACCATGGGTCATAAACCACTAATGGTAAACCCATTATTGATCGAATCAAGGTTATCTTTAATCAATTTATAACCAAGTCAAGATTAACCAAAAGTAATTTTCATTTCGTTAGTGAGCTAGAATACTCATTCTTGGGTGGGATGGAATATTCATTCTTTGGTAGGGTTGAAATTCATTCTTGAGAAGTGTTAATGCATTGTTGGATTCATTGTAAGGCATCATAAATCATTGACCAAGGTCAATTGAGGACTCAACATCATTCTCATAAAAGTTGCTATCAAAATCAAGAATCAATAGCATATTAGATATGATAGTATCATGTAATAGCTATGATTCTATAGAAAATATAACTGATTAGAATCTCTGGCATGATAAATAGTTAGTATCACGTAACAAGTATGATTAGGGTAAAATAAAAGAAAATCCGGACCTAAAAACATATTTTATGCTTTTTTATTCATTTATGGTGCATTTATGTCTTACAAATGCATTGATGTGTATTGTAGCTGGGAGCACCGAAATAGGGTAAAATGAAAAAAAGACTGGAAAGAAAAACCATCTTCACCCAAATTCAATGTTGTACTAGACCACCCAAGCATCGATGTTGTAGTTGATTGCTTGACACACCTTGCCATCAGTGCTCCATTGTTGTTGTATTTCTCTCGTCCCTTCCTTTGCACGTGTTATTGGAATTTTTTAATATGGTTGGAAAATTTCATTTCTTGTGTACGTGGAAACCATGCCTCCCCAACATGCAAGTGTTAAGGTAATGTATTCCTTACCTTCTTATTTAAACTTTTAGTGAATTAAAAATCCAAATTCAACTTGAATTTGTCATTTTTTTTAAAATTTTAAAAATATGTGCAATGCATTCAACCTGTTCAGCCTACACCACACATATCGGTGCTTCTTTCCAATTTACATGGCACACCATTGGTGGGGAATTCGTATGGTCATGTACTGTACTATGTACTCGATGCATTATATATGAACCAACAAAATTCTATGAGTAGGAAAGAAATTTAAATTTTTGGACAACATTATGATATCGGTGTGTTTAAATAGACCATGTGCACCAACACTGGTGTAGCTAGTTTATGTAATGCACTAGGTCAAATGTTAATTTAGTGAACATTATTACCAATGCACTGGATATTTAAATACACAGTAAAGAAAAAATTTAAAATTTTTCACCACATATTCCTTTCTATTTTCAAACATGGACGTGTTGATAATAGTGTGTTGTATGAAAATGTGTGCACCATTGATGGTTCTGACCATTTATTTAAAGAACCAATGCTCCATATAAAAGGATACACCGATATAATATAGTTCATAATAGGGGCCGCCGTTATGCCCGGGTGGCTGGGGCGGTCGGCTGTGGCCGTCCCCACCCAGGTTCGGCCTCGTGACCCAAGCAGATTTGGCGCTCTCGTATATTGAGCTGCCAATTTCACTACTATGAAAAAAAAATATAGTTCATAATAAATAACGTTTGGTTCTTCATTATTTTGTAATACACATATGTGTTTTAGTTAATATGAAGCAACAAGTTTCTTTAATTTTATTGTAATTGTGTTACATAACCGGTGCATTATAATTAATTGAGTGCACCATTTATGGTGCTTATGTTAAGTGCACCGATGCGTTATAATTTAATTATGCGCATCACATTTCTATCTTGTTATTAAAATGATTTATCATAGCTGATGCATTGTAATTAATTATGCGCACCAAGTGCGGTGCGACATGTGTTCAAAAGCACCGCTTGTGGTGTTTGGTTATTTTTAAGGTGCACCAACTATTAAATATATGTGTTTTCAAAGAAAAAAATTATAATTTTAATAAATAAAAGGCTCACTTAATAGAATTTTTTATGTTTTATAGATATGTGTGTGTATGTGTATGTGTATGTGACTAACATAAGTTATATGTGAATAAGAGACGTCGATGATGAGAGGAGCAACAGGCATGGTGTTGAAGAATGTAACTTGATAATATATTCGTATTTGTATTATTTGTATTATACACCCTACGGGAATTATTATTGATGTAATTGATTATGTAAAAGTCATTGAAAGAGTCAATGTAAACCCTAACTATTAGGCTAGCCTAGAAAGATCTAGAAAGTAATATTTTATTGTAAATTGTACATGTCATCCCAGTTAGGTGAGTCAAGCCGACCTTGTTAGTAAAAAGGTCATGTAATTTGTTTAGTATAAATAGGAGGCTCTCCCTCCTCATTTGCACACTTCACTCACTCATATAATTCGCATGAGTAGAGAGAGAGAGAGAGTCATTCAAAGTAGTTTCTTTTGGAGTCTTCTTGTTTTGGGTCTTTGCACGAGGGATACTATTGTACATTAGGACGAATCTATATAGAAGAAGTTTGCTGGGTTTTTCTTCCCTAAGAGGGTTTTCCCAGGATAAATTTGTTGTGTACAATTTTCTATGCTATGCTTGTTTATCTTTCAGTGATCCTTATTGTTATTGCACTTAAAATCTAACACGTGGGTTGATTTGTACAATGTTGTACGAGTGTGGGAGGCACGGGAGAGGGAGAGGGATTTGCACCCTTTCCCTATTATAGCACATACATGAATCCTTTATAGGGTTGTTGGCATCCTCATGTTTTATGAGGAGGCTACATCCCTAAAGGGAAACTTAGCATTACTCACACAGTTGATCCGTCATTGGGATCAATGCAGACAGGTAATTAGGATCGTCCCTGGTCTATGGTTCCATCCCACAAAGAAGGACATATACTTCATTACTAGGCTATCTAGGAGAGGGGAGGATTTTCCCCAATTCCCTGATGTTCTTCATGGTGTTTTAATAGATATTCAACTCTTATACTCTCGAAGATATATCGTTCAGTATGTCACTGACCTTGTTGATTTCTAGGTTTTCGGTGGGTAGTTGTAGATAGCTTCATTTAGTGCATATGAGGTTAGGTGCCTCTCTCTTTTGGTCACTACATTGGCCCACTTCACCATTGATGGGTAGCACATTAGTTTCCCACTATTATATTATGTAGATTTTTTAGTGCAGAGTGTTGGATGCTGGAATTGTCCCTTTTTCCTACCTTTTCTATATCATTTTCCACTTCCTTTCCCTTTATTAATTCATCCATATTGCCTATTTTATGATAAAGAAATAACTTTGGAGCAAGTATAATCTATTACCGAACTTGTTATATTAATGCATAGTTTACTTGTAATTAGGGTGATGTTTCTTTGTTAAGGTATTCACCAATGGATTAATGAGGATGAATGTAGATATCAAACATTTGATGCACTAGATTGTTGAAACACACATAAGGAGAATACTCATAGCATGCTTTGACCTCTTCTTCAGACTCATTCCAGAGCAACACTACTCAATTAATTGAAAGAAGGATATTTTCCAGGCTTGAACAACCCGTTCATACATCCATGTGGCCTACTATGCTAAGGGAAAACTGTATGGTGCAAATCACTAAAAAGTATTATATTGGTCATTATTTTTGTAACAGTTTTAGTTCCATGAACTGCCTGAGAATGAATATTCTCGAGGCTGTTCGAATTAAGGGGATCTACAATCTATTTTGGGAAGGGGGTAGCTTTAAAAAGAGATAAGCAAATAGCGTGTGGGCTCGGTTGGGTAATTTCTGAATTCATTTTGTACAACTACTATGGAGAATTGACATTGTATCTGGAAAACTGAATTCTTAATAAAATTGACAATGTTCTGTTAATTTCCTGGGTGTTTATTCTTTCTAGTTTTTAAGGCGGCTATGTTGGGAGGCAAGGGCCCACCTTCTTGCAGAGATCGCCCAGTATAATTAGCTGTAGGATTTCTTAACTCTTTTAGTATAATAAATTGCTGATACAGTCTTTACTTGTATATTATGCGACTGGTGTGTTAATTGAATCCATTAGTCACCTATAACATCAATATATTGCTGAAACAATTAATTGATTTAAGTGTGTGAATTTTTCCTTGTTGAATTAGATTATTACTAGGCATGTATGATTTCTTTTGAGGTATGTGATTGATTTCTTTATGAGAAGTGTTGAACATACATACTTTCTTGTTGGATCAATACCACAAGTTGCATTTTTTATCATTGTTTACTGCTGAACAGGTTTATAGTAATGTGCGATTGCACTACATGAGTAGACATCTGGATAGATCTTTCATTCCTACATGAGTGGTGATTTCACTTGATCTTTATTTTTGAAAAAGTAATATAGGATTTAACTTCTTGCAAAAGTAATATAGGATTTAAATTCTTGCAAAAGTAATATAGGACTTATCAGGTTTCCATTATGCTTGGAATGATTACTTTGTTCTACAAATAATAACTTGTTTTTAAGGATCGAATTAGCAGTAATTCTTCTTGAAGATTGAATTAGTATTGTTCAGTAAGGAAAGGAGTCAGATAACAATTTCAACAATTAGGTTAATTCATTAAGAATTGGTTGAATTAGGTGATTGTAAGAGGATTAGTGTTAGAAACTTAGTGTTTATGCATATATTTTGCTTGATTTCCTTTGAAATAACTAGTCTTCGACCCTGGGTTCATAAGTAATGTATTGAGAACTCTAGTTGTCTAATTAATTGGACAATTAAAGCTACCAACATTTTGGTGTCGTTGCTGGGGAAGGTGATGAACATAAGAGCATAAATGACAATGTTTTATTTCCTTTTGTAGCCAAGTGTTCTTGAGGTTTCAGGGTGGTAAGATGTAGTAAAGAGCTACGCATCGTTTGACAAAATGTAGTGGGATATGAGTCTTAGGGAAATATATGACATGTAAACCTGCATGAATGGGAGAGGAAAAGAACGTGCAACCTAAAAGGATACTAACCCCACATCTGGGAGGGGATGTGGTAGTGGAGCAGGACAATTTGGGAGGCCGACATTCATATATGAGTTAATTTCCAAAGCAGATATTCAGCATCAGGGTCTAGATGAAGGAGTGGTGAGCCATGAAGAAGGAATCCTTATTTGTTTCCTCATCATCTTGAATAATATGCTAAAAAAACCAAGTTTGAAGATCTAAATTAAGTAACAAAACCATATGTAAAACTGGATTTTGGGGAGGTGTCGAGGACCAGGGGAGTGTTGCAGACAATTTGGGAGAAGAAGAATTCGTGTACCAGATCAACGAACAGATAATAACCAAGGAAGAGTACAAGAATTTTTAATTTTGAAGATAAGGAACAAGAAGATCCATAAAATCAGGAGAATCAAGTGGATTGAGGGAATTCAAAGAGTTTAATGGAAAACAATAACGATGAGGGAGTAACTACCCTTGAATTCCCCATTGGGAATATTCAGGATGAAGCCCCTATGAAGAATATCCCTCATTCTGTTCTTCCAACTTTCCATGGGTTATCTAGTGAAGATCCAGACAATTTTTTGTTCAAATTTGATATCCTCAGTCAAATTTATGATTACATCTTGTCTACACAAAAGCTGAAACTATTTCCTACCACCTTAAAAGGGAATGCACTGAGATGGTTCATGGGATTGGGTAGAGAAACCATTACAACATGGGATCATATGAAGAAACATTTCCTCAAGAAGTCTCAGGATTACTGCAGAACACGAGAACGACGAGAGGATATTTTCAAAATGACCCAGAAAGAAGACGAAATCCTTAAATATTTTGTGGAGCAACTTGAGTACAATCTGCAGAGATTAGGGAATCCTGACTTGGGTCAGGACATTTTGAAAACTATTATGCTTCGTGGGATTAGGGATGACTACTTAGACATGTTGAACATTCTAGGAAAGGGGATATATCAAGAGAATCATATAATGATATAGTGGAACTCTACCGCAAATGCTCCAGGGTGTCAGCTAGGAACAAAACTCACACTCAGGATGTTTATAGTAGGAAGCAGAAGTTAGCTAATAGAGAAACTACAAGAGCATAAGTTAGTAATTTATTCGAGAATTTTAAGATTGAAGTGATGATATCCATAGATTCACAGTTCGTCTCCATGAAGGAAAAACAAAAATAGGATGAAGAAGAGTTAGCACTAGAAATATTTTGTCCTAAGGGCATAAAAAAACATCCCCTACGAGAATGTCCACTTGACAACATTGAAGTTTGTGGTCTTTGTGAATTAAACCATGATACCAGACCTTGTACTTCATTACCAAATATCAAAGCAGCATTGCAGGTATTAAGCAAGGAGGTTGAAAAGGCTTATTTTATTTCTCCAAAGAAGCCATGGAAACCCCACAAACTAGGTATGAATTCTGAGTCTTTTCCACCTTTCAATACTTGGAATCATATGTATAATCAACCTCAATTCCAACAGCAATATTACTACCCTACCAATCAGTGGAAACATCCTAATAAACCTCATGTGCAATATCCTACACCATGGACATCATGGCCACCTCAACCAAATCAACCTCCTCCTTGGTCTCAAGGATGGAGAGGGCCTTTTCAAGGAAATCAATTCCCTCCACCAGCACATTATCAACAGAAACATTTTCAACTCCCTCTGAATGCCTTTCCAAATAATCCTCCATTATGACCTCAACTACCTACACAACCTAATCCTAACCCGAATAATAAGGAAATGCAACAAGTGGAAATACCAAATATGCTAGCCTACTCTATCACGACAATCCAGTGTAATGATTTTCACTTGCAGCCAGGAAGGGTGGTAGAACTGATAGACATTGAGGATATCCCATCCCTTGTGGCAGAGAAAGCTGAAGAACAAAACGAGAAACAACCCGCTGGCATAAATGACACAACAAATCCTAGTAAGGACGATGTTGTAACACCTGTTGGAACTAATCCTATGAGTATTCCGTCAAATCCACCCTATCTCGAGCGATTGACTTTAACAAGGAAAATAGAGAAACCCCACTTTGATCTCTTAGGGGAACTGAAAAATATCTATGTCAAAATTCCATTGCTACAGGCCATTCATGATGTGGTCATTTATGCTAAGGTAGTAAGGACCTATGCGTAAAGAAACCTGGCAGGAAACCCAAGGAACCCCTCACAGTTCATGTGGTGGGAAAATGATCAGAACTAATGCTAGGGAAAAATCCACCTGCTAAATATGATGACTCGGGGAAACCTACTGTTATAGTACAAATTGGGCAGGAAATGATTTTGAATGTCTTAGTGGACTTAGGTGCAGCAATAAACATTATGACAATTGAGACTGTGAAACAGCTAGGACTCACCAACCTTAGACCAACCCCCACTATGTTGGAGTTGGCTGAAAGATCCACCATTTGAGCAGAGGGAACTTTGGATGACCTTGTAATTGTTGTGGACTCTTGGGATTATCCTGCCGATTTCCTTGTACTTAATCCCAAACCTCAGTTGGGGGGACATTCGTTAATCCTAGGTAAACCGTTGTTGGCCACAGTTGATGCTTACATCAACAATCGTTCGGGATCTATGGCAATTTATGATGGAATTGACACTAAAACCCTTACTCTTTACCCACCGGCTAAGCCAAGAAATGATGCTGAAGTTCCGTTATGGGTTGAATTCAAGGAATAAAGTACTCATCCCCTTCTTACTATTGGGAAATCTCTTACCTTTAAGAATGATACTGAAGATGATGCCATCAATAGTTTTATCAGTGATCCTTTAATTGTGTCCCGACAATCTTAACAGGTCCTAGATAATGTGATGAATGGGCCCAATCAAGAATAAATTATAGAGGAATTCTTAGTTGAAACAATCCTTGTTGAAAAAATACCTTTAGTTGTCAATTCTAAAAGTAGTCCAATTGAAATAAAGCCAGGAAGGGCCCTGTACATTAATCCTAATCTAATGCCTCGACAGACTGAACGCCTGATCGATTTGCAGAAAGAACACAAGGAGGATTTTGATTGGGAATATCCGCACATGAAGGGTATTCCTTCTAAGCTGTGTACCCATCATATTTATATCAAAATCTATTGTCATCCAATTTGTCAACACCAACATAGAATGAACCCCAACTTGAAGGATATTGTGAAGGAAGAACTTCAAAATATTTTAAGCACAAGATTTATTTATCCAATCTCAGATAGTGAGTGGGTTTCCCCAGTAGTAAATGTGCCTAAGAAAAATGGCAAGTGGCGGATATGTGTGTATTATAGAGAATTGAATAAAGCTACACAAAAGATAATTTTCCCTTGCCATTTATCGATCAAGTTTTGGACACAGTCTGGGAAAAAGTTCTTTTCCTTTTTGGATGGTTTTAGTGGATACAATTAGATACAAATTGCCCCTGAAGATTAGGATAAAACCACCTTCACCTGCCCTTGGGGGAATTTTTCATGCAGGGTACTTCCTTTTGGGTTGTGTAATGCACCGATAACTTTCCAGCGAGCTCTGATAGGTATATTTTCTGATATGGTTAATGACTGCATGGATATTTTTATGGATGACTTTATACCATATGGAAGTGATTTTGATGAAGCTCTAATAAATCTAAAAAATGTGCTAAGACGCTATAAACAATCCCACCTCTCTTTAAGTACATAAAAATGTCATATGATGAAGAGTGAAGAGGTGGTTTTGGGACATTTTATATCTGCTGCAGGAATCCAAGTAGACCCTACTAAAATAAAGGTAATTCTGAACATTCCAACTCCAGAGGACACAAAGAGAGGTATGTAGCTTTTTGGGACATGCTGGTTACTATCGACATTTTATTGATTTTTTTTTTAAATTATCATCTCCTTTATTTTCCTTGTTAACAAACGATGCAGAGTTTACTTGGAATGATGTCTGCCATCTTGCTTTTGCAGAATTGAAGAAAAGGTTGTCTAGAAGTCATATCTTACGTGAGACTAATAGGGCCCTGCCTTTCCACATTGTGTTGGATGCTTCAGATACAGCTATTGGCGTTGTTTTGGGACAGCAGGAAGACCATAATCCATATGTTATCGACTACGTAAGCAAGAACATGGCTCCTACTGAGCTCAATTATACGGTGATAGAAAAGTAATTCCTTGTTGTGTTATATGCCATCAACAAATTTTGGCATTATATCACAGCTTATCCTACCTTTGTACATACTGATCACTCGACCATCAGGGAATTGATGAATAAACCTGTTGCAAATGCTAGAGTGACTAGGTGGTTACTTCTACTACAAGAATTTGATATTACCATTATTGATAGAACGGGTAAGGAGAATGTCGTTGCTGATTTTCTATCTCGACTGAATAATTGTGATGATGATTTACCTATCGAGGATTCTTTTCATGATGAACATCTATTTGTAGTATCTATTCGGTCACTTTGGTATGCAGATATCCCTAATTATCTTGTTGTAGCGAAGTTACCACTTCACCTCTCAAAAAGGGAAAATAGAAGGATCATTCACCAGAGTGCCAGATATTGTTGGATAGGTTGGTATCTCTTTTATACAGGACCAGACCTGGAAATTCGATGATGTGTGAGAGAAGACAAGGTTCACAGTATTTTGAAGGCTTGTCATGACGAGCCTTATGGAGGGAATTTAGTCGATAAGAGAACTGGGAACAAGGTACTTTGTATGGGGTATTTCTCCCTCCTCCCTTTCCATGATGCGAAAAAGTATGTACATGCATGTGATAGTTTCCAGAGGATGGGTCAGCCTAACAGATTAGATGAAATGTCGTTACAACCACAGTTGGTGGTCGAGCCTTTTGAGAGATGGGATATTTATTTCATAGGGCTTATCGATCCTCCATCAAATAAAAAAACTTACATCCTAGTATGTATAGATTATATGACCAAGTGGGTTGAGGCCAAGGCATTGAATTAGGCCAATGAACAGTTTGTCTCAGATTTCTTGTATGAGGAAATTTTCACTCGCTTTGGGATCCCTAAGGAGATAGTTACTGATGGAAGGTCATAGTTCATATCTCGCAAGATTGAAGAGCTTACACAAAAAATATCACATTCAGCATCGAGTAACCTCACCATATCATCCGCAGGTGAATGACCAAGTGGAAAGTACCAATAAGGTCATTAAATCCATCCTTACCAAGACCGTGAAAATCCATTAAAGGGATTGGGCCAAAAGACTAATCGAAGCACTCTGGGCATATCAGACCACATGGCGAAATACAACAAGATTTTCTCCTTTTGAGCTATTATATGGTAAAATTTTTGTATTTCCCATGGAATTTGAAATTAAAACATTAAGAACTGCCCTGGAAGCAAATATGGATTTGACAAAAGTGCAGAAGAGTCGGCTGAATCAACTTAATGAACTTGACGAGAAGCGTTCGACTGTTGTACATCAAACCTATATAATTCAACAACAACGTTCAAAATGGCACGATCACTTCATCAAAAATAAAATATTCCAAGAGGGGGATTGGGCTCTGCTGTACAATTCACATTTCAAAGATGTCAAGGGAAAATTGTGCACAAGGTGGCTAGGGCCTTACAGAGTGGATACAGTCTTTGATAACGGGACTATTCGACATGTAACCATCGATGACACAAAGCCACCATTGTTTTCTAATGGTCATCGACTGCGGTTGTACCATAAGCCTCTCTCTAATGATGCATTCGTTGCTCGCGTTGTCACAGGTTCAAACTATCATCTTTTCGGTGGAGAGGAGCTTGCTCTTGCTCCACCGAAACTTTGATTTCTATCATATATTTATGTTCTTAACATGTACATAAATACAATGTCTTTGTGTTTCCTTTTTTTATTGCATTTGTTTTTTCTTTTTTTTGCTAATAAGTTACGGCTAGATTTTGCAAACATGATTCTCTTTTCTTTACTATCAACTGAAAAAACGCCATTTTCTTCACCATCAACTGAAATTCCACAAAATTCCACTATCAGCTGAAACTCCACCATTTTCTTTACCATCAGCTGAAACTCCGCCATTTTCTTCACCATCAGTTGAAACTCCACCAAATTCTACTATCAGCTGAAACTCTGCATTTTCTTCACCATAAGTTGAAACTCTGCCATTTTCTTTACCATAAGTTGAAACTCATCCATTTTCTTCACCATCAGCTGAAACTCTGCCAAATTCCACTATCATCTAAAACTCCGCCATTTTCTTCACCATCAGCTGAAGCTCCGCCATTTTTCACTATCAGCTGAAATTCCGCCAGTTTTTTTCACTATCAGCTGAAATTCTGCCAGTTTTTTTCACTATCAGCTGAGACACCTAAGTTTTATACTGTTGGCCAAGTTCTGACATATTTTCACTACTGGCTGAATGTTTTAGGTTATTTTGCTGAAACACTACCAATTTCAGCTGAGACACCTAAGTTTTATACTGTTGGCCAAGTTCTGACATATTTTCACTACTGGCTGAATGTTTTAGGTTATTTTGCTGAAACACTACCAATTTCAGCTGAGACACCTAAGTTTTATACTGTTGGCCAAGTTCTGACATATTTTCACTACTGGCTGAATGTTTTAGGTTATTTTGCTGAAACACTACCAATTTCTTGGCGTGCCAGTACTGTCAATTTCTCTGTTTGTCGAAACACTGCCAATTTTTCTGTACGCCGATACTGTCAAACCCTCCATTCTGCTAAAACACTACTATTCATGGAATCCCATAATTTATTTTCGGGCCAATGGTTGAGATAACGACCACTTAAATGGGGCGTCGTCATTCTTGATTTATCCGCCACACAGATTTCTCCCACCAATGTAACGTTTTGTCATAACTGTTAGATTTGATGGACACGGGTGCCACATTAGATTTTTCTCATTGGCACCTCACCTAGATAAATGTTACAGGTACATCGCCCTCATTTACTTATGTGACCGTGCTTTTATATGAAAACCAGGGTAATCATGACTGCTTTCCACCCCTCCACGTCAACCACCGGTGGCCAATGATTTTAGTTGGGGGGTATGACATTTAATTCCCCCGTATTTATTAATTGTTGCCGCATGAACCAATCCACGTTGTCATCTTCTTTCCTTTTTCTTTCACGAACTATTCTTAAAATGACATCACCTTTCCAATTTTTGATATACTCCCCCTTCTTTGTGCATGGGCGCCCATGCACGCTGTAACTCCTGGTTTGTGAGAAATAATTTTGAACCGAAACTCGCCTATCCTTCCCGTGTTTGCCTAAAGAATATTATTCAAAATGGGGGGGATCAACAGTACGTCATGAGCTAGAGACTCTTAAATCGTTGCGTTGAAACACCAAAGTTTATAGGATTTTCGAAAACGTGGGATGGATAACATATTTGGAATGACTGAACGGGTTCGATGATGGGGTTGTGTTACAATTTGCTCAGAACTTGATGGGGAATCACTCACAGGTCAATGGGTTGAGAATTGATGTTACAGAGGAATTCATATATGTAGTTACAGGCCTTCCTAGGACTGGTAGGAGGTGGTTTGGTTGCAAAATACATGTTCCAAATGCAAGGGCCAATTTTCTCGAAGAAGGGGAGGAAGTTCAACCCAGAGGATGCGGGACAACATTGGAGTATTTACCTCATCCATGGGACCAATTTTTCGTCTTTCTGAAGAAATACATCACCTACAAAGGTAGGTACAAGGTAGTTTATAATTACGATTGTGTTCTTCTATCTGAGTTACACCATGGGTCACTAGTAAATATGCCTTATTATTTATTAAAGTCCTTGCATAACATGGCACATTATGTGGGATGGTTTCGCCTCCCTCACACCTATGTTACAAACCATGGCCTCATCAAATTAATCATTATGAGGGCATTAGAACAACAAAACAAGACATGGGCACAATTTCTTGCTGGTGCAATAGCAAACCCTGTGGAAATTGAAGATGACAGTACTATTGAGTCAGAAGAGGAGGAGGAAAGTGATGATATAATTATATCATATAGGGAGAGGGAAGAGAGAGAGGAGACTGAGATGGAATTTGGATAGATTATTGGAGATATGGAAATAAGGAACAACCTTGAGGTTGCAACCGTGGAAGGGTCGCAGGAGATGAATCTGGGGGTGCAAGACGAAGTTCCTATGCACCGTAATTTTGATGATTCCCACACTGCCAGAATAGAGGAGAATGAGTGGATAGAATATGAAGGTGGAGATACTGAAAAAAGAAACTAGTATGGAAGAACCTAGTGAGGACCTTGGGAAATAATTGGATGTGGAGGCATCTTCTGAACATACTGAGTTAATATCAATCCCATATATGTCATCTCTAGGGAATGGAGAAGAGCTGAGTCTAGAGAGGCCATTACAAAATTTAGAGACGGGTTTAGGAGCTGATAAATCACCTCACAATATGAATACGCAATCAGAGGTGATAGAAAATGAATTGCAGGAAGAATCATACGCTTTGCATTATGATTCCCCCCACACGGTCCCTGATTGTGAAGTTGAAATTCTCATGGAGAACCCTGTTCCTACCATATAACCCCATGGTGACATAAAGATGCCATTTGCAGACGCTGTAGCATTTTCCCCAAGCACAAGAAAAAGGACTATGGATTATGTTGCAGCAGAGGTGAATAGGTTTCAGATGACAGAATTGGAGGTTCCTATTTTACATTCTTTTTCACCCAATGTTACACAAGAACCAGTGGGTGGTGAATAAAAACAAGAGGATGCAACTGTTACACAAGAACCAGTAGGTATCCTGAGCCCAAATAAAAAAGTGGACGATACACAAGAACTTGTTGTGAAGGAAATTACAGCTCAATTTAATGCCCTAGTCCTTGAGAATGATTTGTTGAAAAGGGAGGTGCAAAGACTTAAGGAGGAATTAGAGAAGGTAGATCAAAGGAGTAAAAAAACCCACACTTTGGATGCACTAGCTCAAGTGGCCGACCTTTTTGGAAGCATATATTATCCATTAATAAGGGAGTTTGAGACACAAGTAGATTTCATGGAACATTTGTGCCCATAATGTGGGGATATTTATAAAGGTGTTGGATATAAGGTGATTCTCCCCGAACCATCGGCCTTGGGGTTAATAAGGATACAAGAGGGGATGGCTGAAATAGTGCAAAGAAAGAGGGTCACTATAACACAAGAACTAGTGGCTTGTGATGATGAAAAACAAACTGCTGAAACAATTCAGTACGAGCCAACCACTGTCACACAAGAACCAGTGGTTGATAAGAATGGAGAGTATCCCCAACAAGAAAAGGTCACTGTTACATAAGAACTAGTGACAAAAAATCATCCTTCCCTGAAGGAAGATACTTGTAGAGAAACACAAGAAACTCTACTGGGAATTATTGACTTGGATGCAGAAGAAGATAGACCCCAATTCCCATTTGACAGTGCTTCTCTTTTGGGGGTTGAGTTGGAAAAATGGAAACACCAGGTTGCACTGTTTGGAGAGGGAATGATTCCTTTACCACTTCATAGAACAGTAATTAAAGATATCAGGGAGAAATGGGATGAAGAATTAATGTTTCATAGGTTTAAGTGGGAAGAAATGGAGAAGGAATTGAAGGAGTTAAATAATTTTAAGACTATGTAGCAAGATAAGGATCAAATGTATAATTGGCATAAGAGTTTCTATGTTGCAGGAGTCCTTCTCCCTCTTACTTTGTTTTTATTTTTGAGAAGCTAACACTATTCAAGTTGAAGGCTATCAAAGAAGGTAGACCTTATAAAATAGTCATAGCCTCTCAATTTTTGGAAACCTTTTCCCAGAGTGACCTTATAGACCAACATATGTTATGTGAACTTTATTTGCATGACATAGCCTATTTGTTGGAGAGAAATTTCAATCATGCCTTATGTGGGAGATGTATAGTTGATATCCTTTACTTATTTTGTAAATAATAAGGTGATATGGTGGAATGACTCTCAAACGATTCGTAAAAATGAAGAAGATTCCACATTATGTATTCGAGGTGAACCCCAAACACCTGCTATTGTTATTGACATTTACCAAAAACTTATTGCTTCATCAGGTAAAGTCTATAAAGTAGCATTACTTCAGAAATATTTTATAGACTTGTGTGTTAAAAATATTAATCATCAACAACCATATGCCTTGGAGAGCAGTAAATCTAGATGGGAGGTATCCTCTAAGTCTCTAAGGACAAGGGAACCTTATAGTTATGCTAATTTTAATTATGCTCTCCTCAGGTTACTGGTTATGTTGGTTGTATTCAAGCTTGTGGCCCTGAGTGGTTGGGGTTGAGGTTCCACTTCCCACTTATTTGGTTTCCAGTGGAGAGATATCAGTATCAATATAGGTTGACAAAGAAGGTGGAAAAATAGTGTTGGGAAGAATTGATTTCTTGTAGAGGCTACAGAAACAGGGGAGAACAAGCATAACCATCCTTCAACCTCACCAATTTACATTGGAAAATTTCTTATCCGGATTCAAATAGTGAGTAAGCTTGCATGGGTACATGGAGTGATTGTTTTCTTCTACAAAGAATAACTTGTTTTAAGGATTGAAATAGCAGTAATTCTTCTTGAAGATTGAATTAGTAGTATTCATCTAGGAAAGGAGTCTAATAACAGTTTCAGAAATTAGGTTAATTCATTAAGCATTGGTTGAATGGGGTGATTGTATGATAATTATTGTTATAAACTTAGTGTTTATGGATAAATTTTGGTTGATTGCCTTTGAAATAACCAGACTTCCCTGAGTTGATAATTAATGTATTCATAACTATAGTTTTCTAATTAATTGGACGATTAAAGATACCAACACAGAGCTTAGATGCATTAGGTGTTTTTCCATTTTTTGTGGCAATTTTATTTTTCTATGGATTGATGTCGTGCATAGTTTGAGGGCGGGTTCAACTTCACTTTTGCTTCAAAGTTATTTTGATTATTTTTAAGAGGTTTCTAGTCACTAGGTCATCATTTGACCATTTCCATACTAGTTCGATGACCAAGGTGCATATGAACATGTGGGGCTAGATGTTTCCCAAGGGGGTCCAATTGAAGTTCCCATATAGGATCACTTCGTAGACATTGGATTTGATTTCCAGCAAGGATGATAACACCTTAGATCCTGTGGTGTATGCATAAGAGGGGTTGGACTGGAAAGGATGTTCGAACATCCTTTCCACTTAGGATGATCCACCAAATTCCAGAGGTAATATTAGCATGATGTTTTAAATAATCTAGTTGCATTTTATTATCTTACTCAATGCAAATGTAATTTATTCTACATTTTCTCTAAATTGTTTAATGAAATATAATTATTGTTGTATACTATTTTGTAGATATTGGCACTCATGTTGGGGAGGGGCCTCGCCAATTACATTATGAAGAGATGAATAAGGTGTGATAATCTGCAGGGATCTAGCAACTGTAACAAACTCACAATCTAACTCCCAAGATTATTTGCAAAGAAGAAGAAGCATGCATTCAATAATCACTCATAAACACAAAATAATGGAAAATGTCAATATCATACAATGAATAATGAATGTAGAGAATGTATTACAATAATCAATGATGAGGCATCATATAGGATTTGAATTATCCAAGTAGGGCATTCGAATTCTAAGCTCAAAGTCTAGCATGAATAACTACGGAGACATCAACTAGTCAGCAGTATTAGTCATGAGTGGTAAGAGTCAGTCAAGTGTGTCTAACTGAGTCCAACAGAACTAACTAACCATAAATCAAGGAATGGAGACTCTAAGTGGGATGCATGAGACTGTCTAACTCAAAGTTTAGCTTGGATAACAATGGCGACATCATCTAGTCAATAGTATCAGTCATAAATGGTAATAGTCAGTCAAGTGTGTCTAACTGAGTCTAACAGAACCATCTAGGCATAAATCAGCGAATGGAGACTCCAAGGGGGGCGCATGAGGCTGTCAAATAGTCAAGTGGAACTCCAAAACTAGCTAACTAGGAGCTACAAGCTGTCAGTATGAACAATCATTGGAAGAACTACTCAATCAATGCAATAACTAAATGATAACTCCCAGTAGGTGAGATAAGGTACCCTAACTGATGGTAGGTGAGTAGGAGTGCTCTAACTGTCAGTGGCAGGTGAGAAGGGTGCACTTGCTAAGCAGATAAATCAAGGAGGGCGCATTAGGTAGGTAGGAGGCCAAATAAGGGCTAAAGATAGGCTCTAGAGAGCTATAAGTAAGCTCTAGGTGCTAGGAAGCCAACCATGATGATGAATGGATGCATGCAACATACAAAATACAAAAATGATGGTGTGAATATACAACACCCCCCCCGCAAGCTATACTATGAGGAAATAATTGAAATAAAAAGTAGGGCCCTGGTGACTGAGACCAAAGGTCACCCCGTACAATCAATCTAAATAAACTAAGTGAGGAAAAGAGGGAAAACCCAGTGGGAAGAAAGCCCTCCCTCAAAATAGACTGAAGGATACTAAAGTAGCATGTCATCACTCACCCTTGAAGGAGGTACGTGTCCTTCTTTTCAAAAGAAGGGTTGATCAATCCGAAAAGGATAAAAAATGTGAGAAGGATGAAACCTTCCATCCTGAAAACTCGATGTGGTTCTCCGTCGTTCAACTGGATCACCAGTGAGAGCAGTGGCTGCCCGTCTTGGAAGAGGAGGAAAATCAGTTGAGAGATCATAAGGGACAAAATCTCCCATGTCCTCACTAGCATTTTCCAGATCTTCAGGTTCTTGTGGATATGGATCTAGCACTTGCTCTTTATCATATTCACTGTCATACTCTGAATCTGATCTGCCATGTGATGATGGTTTTCTCTGTTAGAGCTTGTCAACACTTCGAAGCTCTGAATCTGAAATATCATGTGGAGATGTATCAAGAAATGGCTCATCATATTCAGGCTCTGAATCTGAACTCTTGTGAGGAGAAGCAAGTAGAACTGGATCATCATCACACACAAACTCTGAATCTGAAATCTCATGAGGAGCAACATGTGAAGCTAATGTCTCATACTCCAAATCTGAACTATCAGGTGATGGGAATTCACTCTCTTGAAACTCATAATCACTCTCAAACTCTGAATCTGGAAGCTCATGTGAAGAAGCAAGTGAGTATACCTCATCATTACTTTTAAACTCTGAATCTGATGAAGTGGGAGCATCATGAACCTGCTTTTGAGGCTGCATGTAGATATCTGATATCTCCCTTGACCCATCATAGGTGAGATCAAAAGAACTAGAATCTTCAACAATATCCCCAGTAGATGTAATAGTGGATGTTGAACCAATAGGTGCTAGATCTTCAGGTTCTTGTGGATCTGGATCTAGCATTTGCACTTCTTCAAGATTCCTCTTTTTCTCAATCTTCTTAGAACAATCTTTGTAGGTGCCATGATCAATCTTGCTATTGGGAACACCTTCAACCACATCTTGAGCTAGCTTGTGGTTGAGATGAGACAGTCTACTCTCTTCATGATAATGAGAGTGAAGAGAAGACTCCTTTGAGAGAGGTAAGAAGTGGGAAAACTCATAGAGTTTTGTCTCATGATTTACAACACTTTTGAGATGATTTCCCCTGAAACCATGTCTTGTACTTCGACTTCATTTGGAGAAAAGATCACTCTTTTGGGCTCTCCAACATGGGTCATTTGGTACACTGAAAGTAAATTTGCTGCAAGAGAAGGAACATAAAGCACATTAGAAAAGTAACCTAAGTCAAGATCGATTCTTCCACTCCCTTGAGAGGAGACTTCTGAATCATTGCCCAATCTAATGGAAGGACCAACCGAGCTTGTGAAACTGGAGAAGAGATATTTGGAGGAAGACATGTGTCTTGATGCTCCTGAATCTATGATGAAAGTAGAATCTGTTGATGCACTTGCCATGAGAGCATGACAACTTTCCTTTCCTTCAGATCTGGAAAGCTCAGTATCAGGATCTTTCTTCTTTGTACATGCAGGCATAGGAAGATTGTTCTTCTTAAGTATCTCAGCCATCATATCTATAGGTTTCTTCATATGATCACTCTCAGGATGGATTCCTTTAAGATAGTAGGTGCACTTGGGTCTTTTCTTCTGAGAATGCTTGGTCTTCCTAGAGTTTGAAGCCCCATCTGATTGATATGGAGTATCTGTATCCTTTGTACCATTCGATCTCTTATCAGAAATATTTTGCTTTCCTTGACCATTCTCTCTCTCTACAACTGTAAGAGATGAATCCAATTTGGGTTTGATCATTCCCATAGAGATCAACTTCTCTTCCTCTTGAGTAAGAGATTGGATGAAATCATCAAGTGAGGGAAACTGCCATTTTGGAATGGACAACCTAGCTGACTGGAAAGTAGAGAGAAAAACTAAGAAGTTTGCCCCTAACTTTGAGAGAATGGCAAGTATAAGCTGCTTGTCTTGTTTCACTATCTGATATATTTTCAACTATGATATCAAGATTTTGAACTTGGTGAGGAAGGCATTGATAGATTTGAAATTGTCAGGCCTCAAACATATGAGCTCATTCTCCAATTTGTGTCCTTGCATATCATCTTTCTGTCCAAAAAGGGATTCGAGCTTGTTCCAAACCTCTTTAGGAGATGTAAGATCGATGACATGGAAGTGAAGATCATCATAAATTGAGAGAAGGAGGTGACCAACTACTTCATCAAGCCTATCCAAGTACTTGGACTTTTCGACTGCACTGAGAGGTTCTACCATCGTTCTGTTGAGTATTCAGGTGAAGATTTTGGATCTCATGAAGAGAGCCATCTTGGATTTCCACTCAACATAGAAGATGTAAGCTTTAGATCCATATGAAACAGAGAAAGTCGAATAGTTGAAGAAGATTCCGAACAGGTGAATAAACCTGCAAAACAAGAGAATTTTTGCTGATGGAGAATCCTACACTTCGACTGAACACTACCTTAAGGACACTTGGCACATAGACTAAGTCCTTAAAACCTGGCTAGACCTCACTGTATTTCTCCAATGAATTCAAGTAATAGCACCAGGATTTGCTGTGGAAACTCAGAGGCTTCTGGTGCACAAGTGAAAATATAGTTGCTCAAAGAAATGTTGCAACTGCTGTTGTTGCAACTGTTGCTACTGCAACTGCTGCAATTCAAATAGCTGCTTACTACTTTGATACCATGTGATAATCTGCAGGGATCTAGCAACTGTAACAAACTCACATTCTAACTCTCAATATTATTTGCAAAGAAGAAGAAGCATGCATTCAATAATCACTCATAAACACAAAATAATGGACAATGTCAATATCATACAATGAATAAGGAATGTAGAGAATATGTTACAATAATCAATGATGAAACATCATATAGGATTCGAATTAGCCAAGTAGGGCATTCGAATTTTGAGCTCAAAGTCTAGCATGAATAACTACGGAGACATCAACTAGTCAGTAGTATCAGTTATGAGTGGTAAGAGTCAGTCAAGTGTGTCTAATTGAGTCTAACAGAACTAACTAACCATAAATCAAGGAATGGAGACTCTAAGTGGGGTGCATGAGGTTGTCTAACTCAAACTCTAGCTTGGATAACAATGGAGACATCATCCAGTCAATAGTATCAGTCATAAATGGTAATAGTCAGTCAAGTGTGTCTAACTGAGTCTAATAGAACCATCTAGGAATAAATAAGGGAATGGAGACTCCAAGGGGGGCGCATGAAGCTTTCAAATAGTCAAGTGGAACTCCAGAACTAGCTAACTAGGAGATACAAGTAGTCAGTATGAGCAATTAGTGGAAGAAGTACTAAATCAATGCACTAACTGAATGATAATTCCCGGTAGGTGAGATAAGGCGCCCTAACTGAGTGATAACTGATGGTAGGTGAGTAAGAGTGCTCTAACTGATAGTGGTAGGTGAGAAGGGCACACTTTCTAAGCAGATAACTCAAGGAGGGTGCATTAGGTAGGTAGGAGGCCAAATGAGGGCTAAAGACAGGCTCTGGAGAGCTAGAAGTAAGCTCTAGGTGTTGGGCAGCCAACCATGATGATGATTGGATGCATGCAGTTGCATGCAAAATACAAAAATGATGGTGTGAATATTCCAACATGAGGCTGATGTAGTGCCTCAGTTACAGAGACTTGACATGTGACGCGTTATCACTTCTAGCAAAGCTCCCGCAAGGGAAAGAAAGGGCACCCTGTTATCGGACAATCTACCAAAGATGGATCTAAGAAGTGATCTCCCTAGTTCAAGTGAATCTAGAACAAATAGAACAGAATATAAAACTCATTTCCTAGATCTAGTTACAGATCGAGTACTTAGATATCATACCTTTCAGATCGCGGATCCTTCTCCTTGTTGTTGCTCCAAGTCTCATGGTCGTCAAATCTCCAGCTGCAAGACCTATCAAGACAATATGGAAATGATACAAGCAGTACAATATATCTAAACAATAACTGATCTAAACTAACAATTGAGGAAGAAAGTTCTAAACATCATCAATGAGACAATAGTTTATGGAAAGAGATTATATTAACTATATTAACAAGTGGGAATACATAGAAAGGATGAAGCTACAACCAAAGCCTCAACGTCGCATCCTCCATCCAACATGTCTAAGCCAAGCCTCCAAGATGGTACAAGCTTCTCAATCACCAATATGGATTCTATCAGCATAAGGATACCATAGACCTTCTCCGCTCCCATGGAGAGAGTGGGTGTTTATATAGGGATAAAGAGATAGGGTATGTTAAGGATTAGGGGGAGATGGTTAAGGGATCTTCCCATAAGGTTAGGAACCGAAATGCCACCTCACATAGAGCCTAGAGATATGCCTCCACCTCAACAAACTTCTAGAAAGACCTCGAGACTCCCCAAAATAGCCTTTAACCAACCTCGTCACACCTTGGTAGAGGACACAGAGCGACAAAGGGGGGTCATCACACCCTGTAGGAAGACAAAGTGAGACAGTGTCTCACCCTAGCTGACCAAAAACTGCAATGTTGCACCCTAGATGAAGGAGAAGTGCGACAACCTACTCAAAGAGATCAACTAGGCAGGGAAAATCTCTCAGTTGGATGTGTTTTAGCCCAG
Source organism: Larix kaempferi (assembly GCA_027924585.1). Taxonomy (NCBI): domain Eukaryota; kingdom Viridiplantae; phylum Streptophyta; class Pinopsida; order Pinales; family Pinaceae; genus Larix; species Larix kaempferi. The sequence continues at coordinate 11,194,346 of BSBM01000085.1, read as the reverse complement.
AATGAATTTAGGGGTCAGAGCAAAGAGTTTACACAATGGTCAAGATGACAACATTATCACAACGGTCATGATGACGACACTTGGTCATAACGACGATACTTGCAACGGTCATGGTGACAACACTAGGTCATGATGACAACACTTGCAACACTTGCGACACTTGCACAAGGGTGACGACATTTTGGTGTAACACACCCCCATACTGAAACCCCGAGCATGCCCATTGAACTTTTACACCAAAGGAAGAAGCAGGGAACCCCAAAAATGGCTAAGTATCAACAACTTCCAAGTCGAATGATCAAACCATAGTAAAAAGAATGAGAAAAATGGAGGTTTTTTGCACTCAAAGAAGACTGAACGGTCCAAATCGAAGTAAGGAGATCGACGACGGAGAAAGGATTTCACTGGGGGAACATGTGCGAGAGATAGAGCTCTGAAATTACAAAGTGAACATCCCTCATAGCCATAGATTGATGGACGAGGAAAGAAGCCAAATGATCAACGACTCGTACAACATTACGTAGGAGAAAGAGTTCGGGAGTTAACGACCAGGATGAATGAGAAATTCCTTTGTGGAATTGGCACATAATATGTGGAGTCCATCATTGATCTAGATCCTACGGTCCAAATCAAATATGGAAGGCGCAATTGCTTGATGCTTATCCTCTGGTCTTTCACTTTCAAAAGAAGTTGAACGGTTGGGATTGAAAGAACAAGGTTAGATCAACGACTGGGAAGTGATCCGCAACGCATCCGCTCATAAGACTTTTCGACTTTCCGAACCCACTTTGCGGACTGCAGAATTCGGAACGGTATTTGTATTCAAATGGACATAGTTGGGTTTCGGATTTCTATAACCCGCATTGCGGAATGAAGATTGTAGAGGTGCAATTTTTCCAAGGGCACAAAGTCGCGTCTCTGACTTCCGAGTCGCGCATTGGAAAATGCAGATTGTGTAGGCCCAATTTATCCAAGGGCGCAAGTTCGGGTTTTTGAATTCCGAGTCTCGCATTGCGGACTACGGATTGCGGAGGGTGATTTCTACAAAGTTGTACAATGGCGTTCCGACTTACCGAGTTCCGCATTGCGAATTGCGAATGTCAGAGGTGAAATTTGACAAGTTCTATTTTGCAGTTCCATTTTTCGACACCCGCCTTCCGGCCTGCAGATTGTGGAAAGAAAATGGTTTATTGGAGTAGGTTGCGGCCGCGAAAAATGCAGAATTTCATAGGGAAAAGGCACAATTGTTCCATGACTGGGAGTCGATTTGGAAGCAGAAGAGATGCACATCTTGGTTATCCATGCACATCATCCTGAAACAGCCCAATCCAAAGAAAAAACAAGTGGTTTTTCATGACCCAAATGTACATTGACAGCACACTAAAGTTTCCCCATCGACGCATCTAACAGATCAAGAAACTATTGCAATCTACCAGTTTAATAAACGACCACACCTAGCTATAGTGTTCTAGAAGTTTTAGATATTTTGTAAGCCTATAAAGGCAGGTTCTGAATAAGACACAAGGGTTGGATATTGGAATTTTGAGAGATAAAAGCTCTACGTATGTAATAAACTCGGCCTTTCAATTAATATGAAGACCTAATTTTGGAGCATATATTCATGTGATGAGTGTTTTGATGTTTGTTATTCTTGTGTGTGTGTTCTTCATTAGTATTTTCCATTGATTGTATTCTTCTGCAGTATCTAGATCAAGATTACATGGTTTGAAATTCATATTTTATGCTTCAGATGCATATGATTAGGTACTCCAACCTTTATTCTTGAATTTGCAGGTTAGAATTCATTTACAAATGCTCTAACTCTATGATGGAATTTGTTTCCCTTTCTGCTACCATCTGCTGATTATCTTTGACTTGAAGAAACCTCATCTACCTTGCCTCTGCCCCCTGAAATTATAGTCCAAATCAGTCATCTGTGACAGAAATCCAATTAAATTTTGACTCCATACCGAATGAATCTCCTATCCTCAACCCCAACCAGCGCAAAAAGTCCTAAAAATCCTTATATGAAGGTCTAGCCACCACTTTTTACCCATAACCAACCCATTTAAAAGATATTCTGTGTGCTGAAAGAATTGAAGAGAGAGCCATATCTGTGTTTGGAAAGGCTAGTTTCCACCCACAGAAGTTGTGATATAAATAGTTACCTCAGTGATCCCTTCCGTTGCAATCTAGAAGAATCCTGAGTGATAACATGATGCATGCCAGATGCTAGATTTCGTCAGGAATTGGAAAATCGTTTATGTGAATTTTTGGCTCTACAGGGTGATATGGATTATTCACAGAATGAAATGATGGAAAAAATATAAAATAGAAACACACACACACAAATGTTTTGTAAAAATCACATTAGTATAGTAAAACCCAAATTATATTATGGAATGGAATAGAAAAACACTATAAACTACAAATCAATACATACTAGCTCAGATGGTGGTAGCTTATCTCTAAAGAGAGAAGTGTTGGATATGCTCATTCGCAAGAGATAATTACAAAGAGATTACAAAGGGAATTTCCATCATAAGTAGAAAGAGGATAAACCCCTAACATACAAAAAACTAACCCTAGGAGATGAAGGGCCAAAAGGATTTGTGGGCCCCGAGGTGGCTAATTGATATGTCAACTTTCCTGAGGTGCGACTTTTACATATGATCTCTGTTTAGGATGCTAAATAGATCCTTAGAAATAAATAATTGATAATTACAAATTCTGACTGCGGCCAGGAAATTCCATGGCAAGCCTCGGTACCCTAATTGGACCAAAAACATCATTTAGGGCCTCAAAACGGCCCCGAAAGCTTGGGACCCAAAAAACCATATAAAGCTGCCAAGAAGATGGAGAACCATTGTAACTTGGTGGAATAGGTTGGTGGCCACCAATATCCACCTAGATCAGTCCTCCCCCTTAGGAATAAATAGTCGCCATTGTGTCAAGTTCCTCCATCATACATGGACAATTTTGTTGAATTTGACTCTTAGTGATCAACTTTCCCTGGTGAAGAAGATGCCCTGCTTTGACGACCTGATACAGTTGGATGTTCTACTAGTGAGTTCCCTTCATCTCGATGTCCATTATTTGATCAAATTTAGCCTTTTCAATCCAGCGAGGATTGATTTTTTTTTGGGCCAAGTGCTAAATTACCTTTGAGGCTTCCAAGAGGGGTGGAAAATATGGTCAAAGTTTCTCCACATTAAAGACAGGGTGCAATGCGAGGAAAGGGGGAATACTTAACCCCAAAGAATTTTCACCCACAACCTTTGTGACAGTGTAAGGCCCATATAGAAGTGGGAATAGATTCTGATGGGGCCCTGTGAGGTGCTCTTTCTAAAAATGCAACCAAACCTATCACCAACCTAAATGTTATGTGGAACTCGATGCTTTCCATGTCGCTGCTTACACTTGGAATTGGATTTTTGAAAGATATCATGAACTTTTTTTTGAATGTACTGGACTCACTCAAAAAATCTAGATGCTCAATTATACTCAATTTGAGCATGGGGGGACTCCTCTTGTGTATATGCAATGGGTAGTTCTATATCAATTAGGGATAATGGTTGAAACCCCAAGCATACTTCAAAAGGGTTGTGGCTAATAGATATTTAAAGGGATGTTTTGTAGCTATGTTGAACATAAGGAAGGATCTCATCCCAACTATAGGGATGTTTGGAGTTGTACATTCTTAGGATATGCATAATCATCTCGTTGACCACTTTTGTCTTTCCATCGATTTGTGGGTGGAAGGCAGCCGATTTGGTCATCTTGGTGTCCATCATTGACCATAGGTTGGATCAAAAGGTATGCAAGTACTTGTTGTATTGATCTTAAATAATGGTCCATGGGAGGCCAGAATGAACCCAAACATGCTTGAAGAAGACTTTAGTAGTGGCCTCTATTGTGATGCTCTTCTTACAAGGAGTTAAAATTGCCATCTTAGAGAACTGGTCAACAACCATATATACATAGTCATTCCCATGCTTGGTTGAAGGAAAAGGAGGCATGTAGTGCATGGATACAAACTCTTAGGTCTTGTCCAGGGTAGGTAATGGGGTGTACAATCTTTGCTTCTTGATGGCAGGTTTGGAAATGACACAAGTGGTGCACAATCGGATGTACCTACAAATGTCTTGTCAGAGCTTCGACCGGTATAAGTAATTCTACAACACTGTGATGATTTTATTCTCTATGCTGAAGTGAATTTCTACTCGATTATAATGTGCCTCCCAAATCATCTTCTTGCGCTCACTTGAAGGAACATAGAGGTGTCTGAGATGGCATAAAATTTCATTGTGGAGATGAAATTTTGATACCTATCTCCTTGCTTGTAATGTCTGATAGGTAATAGCAAAGACAGGGTCATTTTCATATAATTTGGGGCACGTGGATGTCTCATGTCCACAAGAATTGAGCATGATAGTCAGTGCCACAATTGGAGGTCGACTGAGGCAACATGCAACATGATTGGTGATTCCTTTCTTATACTTGATGTTTAGGTGGGATTATTGCAGGTATGTGGACCACTTCTGATGGTGGTAATTCTATAACTTTCCCTACGTCTGCATGAACTATAGGGGATTGTGATAAGTGTGGATGTTGGTATCCTTCCATAGGATGTGATGTTTCCATTGAAGACATGCATGCACAATGGAGTACATGTCCTTAACATAGGTGGGATACCTACATACTGAATTAGAGAGTCTCACTGTGATTGGCCATTGGATGTCCATGCTGAGTGAGGGTTGCACTGATAGCATAATTAAAGGCATTTGTCTCAATCTAAAATGGTTTTTGTAGGTCTGGAAAAATAAGGAGTGGCACTGAGAAGAGGTGTTGTCTTAGATCCTCAAAGGATTTTTGTTGTGATGCACCCCAAACAAACTTGGATTTTGCTCCACCCTTGGTCACTTGTCCTAAGGGCCAAGCAATATGAGAGAAAACCAACACAAACATTTGGTAAAAGTTGGTGAGGCCCAAGAAGCTATAGATATTTGTTAGATTTGTTGGGGCTGGTCAATTGTCCACATGCACCCCATGTTCATCCATGATGTATCCTAGGTACTGAATTCTCTCCATGTCGAATGAGAATTTCTTCAAATTGGCGTATAACTTGTGTTGTTGTAGGGTGATTAGGACCTATTGAATGTGATGGAAATGTTCCACCCAAGTTTTTTTGAAGATGAGGATTCCATCTAGATACATGACCATAAAATAGTTTGTGAATGGCCACAATATATCGCCCATCATCCTCGCAAATTTTGTTGGAGCATTACTTAATCCAAAAGGCATGACCAACCTCTCAAAAGGGACTTCTTTAGACTTGAAGGACATCTTACATACATCAATTTGTTCGATTGGGACCTGATGGTATCCTAACTTTAGATCAATCTTGTTGAATAAATTGGAACCCCTAAGTTGATCAAGAATATCATCAATCTGAGGAATTGGGTATCGACTCTTGATAGTGATTTTGTTTAGGGATCTATAATCAATGAAAAGTCACCATGTCCCATCCTTTTTTTTCACTAACACAATTGGGCTCCCACATTGTGAGGAGCTCGGTTGAATGCGGCCTTTTTGTACGAGCTCTTGAATCTAACACTTTATTCCTTCATTCTACAAAAGTGAGCATCTATATAATGGGTCATTAGGTAAAGGAGAACCATATATCAGATCAATTGAATGTTTAACCTGGCAATGTAGGGTCACCCCTTTAGGAGAGGTAAATATATCTATGTATTCTTCTACAATATTGTCCACCTACTTCTATTGTTTAGAGAGACTTTGTATTGAGGTTGTGGTGGTTGTACTGATCTTTTGTCCACCTTCTAGCCAAACCAAGAAGAGGAAAAAAATTCCATTATGATATATTACCTTTCAATACTGCTTTGTCGATTTCAAGGAAATTGTGATAGTTGAAACTACCTTAGGTATCGTGTATACTTGGCCTATCGAAGAAACAATGACACTATGGGGATTAGAATCATAAACAACATGATGTTTCCACATATAGGGCTGTCCTAAAATAACATCACAAAATTCAAGTGGGGAAACATCTTGGAAGGGTTTGGTGATGTAGGATAGGCGACTAACTGACATAGATATATTTCCCTTGGCTCAACCAATTGATGGTGTATGGTTGGGGGTGAGTCGTTGTCAAAAAATTCAATATTTTGATGACCTCGATCAAGATCGGGTTCTTCTGGATACCACTATCAACAATGAAATGTATAGAAATACCCTTCACCCACATATCTGAATGGATAAGTCGCTCCCCTTCCATTGGCTCCTCTAGCTCATCTAGTTGGATATTTTTGGCCATGATGGTGGCGCTAGGTTCTGCATCAATGGTTTTCTTTCCTTGTTTTTCTTTGCATCAGAGTCTAATATAGAGTTTGGCTATGAGGATTTCATCTCATCCAACAGTGATTTATTCAAGTGAAATTTTTCGGTGTTGTTCTAGGGTATTTTGTGGAACTCACACCATTTTCTAGTGTCCTTCTTCTACCTCCCACTACCCTTCTTCGCCTGTGATTTGAATTGGTTGTTATGAGTTTGGATATCCTTGCTTTGTCCTTTTTTCTATGAGTTAGGGCCACCTTTACTAGTCTTTTGTTGTGATTGATTTTCAAACCCAAACCACCACTTATTCTTCTACTTGAATTTTTCTCAATTTTGGTAGCATATCGATAAGCAACTCCTAGTGAGGATATGCCCATGAAATCCATCTATGTTTGGATGTACCTATGTAGGCCATTATAGTATTTTAGAACCAAATGTCATTTGGATTCTCGGATACACATATTTGAGTGCAAGGCATGGAATATATTGGTAAAATTTGGCACCATCTGGTCTCTCACCTAGCGTAAAGTTGTCCATCTCGTATACTAGTCATCATAGTTTTTGATGAGGTATAAATTCTCGTCGAGGGCATCGAAAAATGATTCCCAAGTGGGTTTTGTACCATATGATCTAGACTCATATATTGCATGCCTCTCGCAATAACCATCCCACCAATCTTTCACATGGGGGGGGACTTAAGGATTGCCAAGGCGATCTTTTCGTGGCCATTTTTTTTTTTTAATGTAATAAACCTCTAATAGATTTAACCATTTATCCAAATCTTATGGGTTTATATGGAATTCAAATAAGGGAATGGTAAAATTAACTTGTACCTTGAATGGATTTGATCCTTCGAAATGGATGCTCATTGAAGGTGCCTCCGCCAATGTCGTCAAAGGATTTGGGAAAAATTATCTATCATCTCGTTCCTCTGTTGCACAAGGGCTTCATCGAGCAATAACTTAATAGGATATCATACTCCATCATCTCTCTTTTCTTCTCCCACCATGTGAGGATAATTAGGTTGATAAGAATGGTCGTTTCCAAGCTCAACTAGCTTGAGACCCAACTCTCGATACCCATATCTCATTGGGGACATGCATTGAGAAACAACAAGAGCATGTTTCCATGATACCATTGATCTATATTATTTGAAAAAAAAATGAAGGAATAAATATAAAATGGAAACACACACACAAAAATGTTTTGTAGAAAGCACAATAGTATAGTGAAACCCAAATTCTATTAATGAATGGAATGGACAAACATTGTAAACTGCAAAGAAATACAAACTAGCTCATATGGCGGTAGTTTATCTCTGAAGAGAGATGTGTCGGCTACGATCATTTGCAAGAGATGATTACAAAGAGACTGCAAAGGGACTTTTTATTATAAGAAGAAAGAGGTAAAAACCCTAACATCCATAAACCCAACCATATGAGATGAAGTGCACAAAGGATTTGTGGGACTTGAGGTGGTTAGTTGATACTTCCACTTCTCGAGGGATCAAATTTTACATACGATCTCCATTTAGGGTGCTTGATAGCTCATTGGAAATAAATAACCAAGAATTACAACTTTTGACTAGGGCCAAGGAATTCCATGGCAACCCATGGCCCCCCGATTGGACAAAAAAATTGTTTAGGGCCTCAAAACGACCTTGGAAGTTTGAGACCCAAATTTTTTTAGAAAAATACCAAGAAGATGGAGAACTATTGTTACATGGTGGAATAGGTAGTTGGCCACCAGTAACCACCTATATCATATGGAGCACACCTTTTATAGGTTAGGGAGATTATGCAGGACCCTAATCTTGTAGAGATATGGAGGACCCTTCCACAAGATATGAGGACATTGATGTGTCATATTGTCGGTGCAGTCATCATACCAGTAGAGAGGAGGAGGGCCTGCCATGACAGTCATTCTACTTTTGGTTCATTTGATGAGGGTGGTGAGCCTCCACCACCTCCTCCTTCTTCTCCTCATGTTGGCCGATCACCATCTCATCCAACTCCTCATCCTCCTCACCTTCACAATCGACCAACATCTCCTCCTCCATAGGCCGATTGACCACCATCTCCTCCTCAATGAGTTGACCGACCACCATATCCTCATCCACATGTTGATTGAACACCCTCTCCTCCATGTACCTCCTCATTCTCCTCATTTGGTCAATCTACCACCATCTCCTCATCCACAGGTTAAACAACCACCCTTTCCTCCTTATCGATCTAACCATCTACCATCTCCTACTCCATTCCTCATATTTATAGATATGATGTTCGCATAAGGTGATCTATATCTTCATGGAGAGATATATGATCTGCATCAGTGTACATTGTTTCCTGGCAGAGGTATTGATGCCTCTAGTTCTCATGGTGAACCAATTATCTCATAGCATTTTTTTTACTTGAGATGTATATTTGACATGTATTATGATTTTGATATTATTGTTCATATATATAGATCATTTTTCATATCATGTTGATGTTGGCTTAATGCCATTTTTCTACGGTAATTGTTTAATGTTAGTATATAACGTTTAACAAATTTTCAATGTGAATTCTTTGTTGTACAAGAAGATGCGATATGTTGATCAAATGTTTTTACAAACTTGAATACTAAATGATTCAATCAATGATTTCCTGATTTGATTAATATCTAAAATCTATTTTTTAGATTAAAATATTAAAAAAAAACATTCTTAAATATTTTTACTAAAATTTTCATTATTTTGGTAAAATTAAAGTAATTATGGTTAAATTTTAAAAAAATAGTTATTCCTCCAATTTTATATTGTGTATAAACACCATTCATATTAAATCATGAAAAACATCGTGCCTATGTATTATGCAAAACTGTGAGAGGTGTTTATTAAAAAACATCAATAAAAACTTCTTCCTAATAGTGTAATGACATCATATTGTTACAAATGTAAACAATTTTGTAAAAATTTATTGTTTAGATTTAGATTAAATATAAAAATGTCTAGTATTGGTAACAATTTTTAATTTATAATGAAGAGTTACAAATTAATTATAATGTAAGTTACAATATTTCCTTGAAATATGTCTTTAAGATATCCAAAAACACCTAAACACTCTATATTAAATATGTCCAAATTATTTGGAATCATAGTAAGCATATAAGATATTTACTCACAACGTAGTAACCCTAAACCATATCTTATGATATCTAATTAATGTTATGAACCCAGTCTCATATATATCTTGTAAAATTTAACTAATATAACATATTAGACCCCTTTTAATATTTATTGGGATGTGTCTAACTTATGTGTATAGCTCTTAAAATCACTTTAGCCCATAACCCCTAGCCCCTACAAACTAACAAAAAACAAATCTCTCCAATTTTATATAGTATTAACATAATGCATATTAAATTATAAAAACAAATATAAATAAATTTGATTAATTTTTTACAACAATTTTTTTGATTAAATATTATATTAAATCATCCAAATAATCCTAAATTATATTAAATATACAATGGGATAAAAATACCTCCAACTACCCTGGCCTCTAAACCAGTAAACGCCACGATTTTATCCTAACCCTAAGACAACTAACTAGCTCACTAAGGTAACTAAGACAACTAAGACAACTGACTAGCTCATAAAGGCTCCTAACCCTGCACATAAGGACCTAATTAATATATTAATGGGTGTACATAGCAGATGCACCTATGTGAACCACATAAGTGTCTCTAACTCACAACCCTAACCCTTCTTATAACCTCCAAACCACTATTTTTTGTAACCTCAACCCCCTTTACAACTAATCCATTGTCCCAAACCTCCTAAAACTTGCCAATTGTGGTGCTTAGAGTGGGAAAACACCCCACTAAAAAGGTGAAATGGAGAAGGATAAAATACTCCAATCAATTAGTTATTATTATTTAAATACCCTTGGTGTGTGATTTTACTCTAATCAATTATTATTATATTATATTCAACACTCAAATATACCAATACAACCATAGGGTAGCATGTGATATTCATCATAAACTAATATCATATGCATTGTTCATATAATAAGTTAGATTTCTTCTTATCCCACTTCTTTTCTTTCAAGGCAATGCTTTTTTTTAAACTAGTCAATCTACATAATTAGTATAAAATTCCTATTTCCATAGTGTTAAAACATTATGAGATTGCAACTTACCATGTCTCACAATAATGATGGAACATGCACATTCATGATGTGTTTGATGATAATCCAAATGGAGTTTATTAGAATGTAATTTTAATTTACATTGTATATAGAGCTTGCAAAGAGAGCTTATGAAGGTAGGACTAACCCATACAATTATTTTGTCATGAAAATAATTATGAAGTTTTATATTAAATATACAATGAGATAAAAATACCTTCAACTAAAATAAAATTATTTTTCAATCAATCCTTCCATACAATCACAAATTATTATATGGACAAACACATTACTCATCAAATTGATTGTTAACCAACTAAAATTGTTTTAAAATTGGTTGTAATTAACTTTTCATTTCTACCATCATAAAAATGAATAAACAATCCAATATAATTAGCGAATTTTAGGTAACAATAATAAAATGATACATCAACAATATAAATGATGAAACAAAACATATACATATCACTATTTTTTTCCATCACCCTAATTATCTTCCTCGCTTTCATTATAATATTGTTGTTCTCAAAATTATGTTTTGATCTAGGGTTGTGTCTTAATACAAACCACCAATCCCTATCCAACATTTCCCCGTAAAAAAACACTTGGTTACAATGTTTTGGGAAAACATAAGGCTCCTTAGTTTCATTCCACATCTTTCTAGAGTTGGTACATATTATCCCACTATTGTGATCTTCATTTACATTACTCCAGTCGAAGGTATCACACCACTTGCACCAAAATAACACATTGGAAAGATGACAAGTCCACTTGAATGATCTCTTGCATATTTCCAACGTAACCTAACTTCCTCCTATTATGTTTTGATCGTGGTGGATGGCATGACTGGATTGGTCGAACTCTACTTACACTTGATAGTCTTGTGTGACACACAGTCTTTTGTGACATGTCCATCATTGGCATCCTCACTACAAAAAATATTGCCTTATGCCCACATACATAAGAATAAATGCACCTATAAAAATGTGAACACATGACAGTGTCATAGTCATATGCCTAATAACCCGACCATTAATAATAATAAAAATATAGATGTTATAATTCAAAGATACATTATAAAGTTAAAAATGTACACAAAGAGATTATTATCGAGTTGTTGTACCCGATCCCTATGTTTAGTACATCTTCTTCAGCACGCCGGGTAACGATCAGATGAACCGTATTTCTCTCTAGCTTGGTCAGCAACCCAAATGTTGGGACATATCATTGGCATATTTTCTTTTAAACAATCAAGATAATGCATGCTTCTACCACTCAAATTTCTAAATTCTTTCTCGTCACTATCTCATTTCCTCATCTTATTTTAATACAATGTGACCCATGGTTTTGTTTCCTATGCATTGTAAGGAATGAATTTATTGATGGATTCAATTTCTGAATTCGATGATGTATTCATGAAATCCAACCAACATATAATACGTATGCGATAAACTATACATTATGAAGTTTAGTGTAAATAGTTACTCTATAGAAATTTGAAAAAAGATAAGTGACTTACTCTTTATCATGCGTCTTTTTCCCTTCATTTGGAGTAGCTCCCATTCCATTTTGTCCTCATTCCTTTGGTCATCAAAAATCACTATTCCTGGTGTGTCATCAATTTACTTATGTACGCACTAGCATAATAGAACGACACATATAATACGTATACCTCTACCATAGACCCTTTGGTTTTTTCCCTCTATCGAAAAAATCCCTTCAATTTTTTCATGTACCTCTCTAATAATAACATCCAACTACATGAGACCACCTCATATAATTCAAACTCATCAACTAGGTGAATTATAAGATGAACTTCCAAGTCCATGAAACTCATCAACCTTTCCTTCTCAAACATACAAACAATATCAGCTAACTCTTAACGTCCTCATGGAATGCTATCCATATGAATCTCCTTTGATGTGATCCAACATACTTATGCATATACTTCAGATATGGAACATCACAGGTCTTGGTGGATGCCATGGTTCACACACCCATGCACGAGCAAAGGATAACGACACTACAAAATAAACACATATAAAATTAATTGTGTTTTAACTTGTGGTGAAAAAATAAAAACATGTTTTTAACATACATACTCTTAGAAGGTTCATATGGTCATGTGATTTCAACCTCGACAAATGTTCTTCTACAGTGAAGCGACGTCATAGAGTCATGGGGGATTCACTCATTAAACCGCTATCATAGCACGTTCGTTCATGGCATATGAAACAATACCCCTAATTTTACTAAATATTGGAAAATACCTTCCAAAATCGTTTTTTTTTACCCCCTCCCAATATGCCTTCATAATTTAAAAAAACCCCTATTTTCAATAGATATTGTATGTATCAGTTTTTTCATTAACATTTTTTATACCTCTTTATATTTCTACCTAGTATATTGATATGATACCCCTCTTATGATCCCACATGCATTCTAAAATTCACCTTGCTTATTTCGATGTATATTGTGGATGCACATTACTTCACCCACAATGCAATTACTCAACCACATATCATTATGATTTGCAACATCTAATGGTCTAATGAAGAGATAGGAGATCACTTCTTGTATGTCACTAGAGCCAATGCACATAGTACAACATTTTGATTGCATATTGCAGTTCCCCAATAGTTGACTAAGCCTGTTGTGGGCTAGGTATCCATGCCCCCAGGTCCTGTAACAAGCTCTAGGAGGCTAACTAAACCTCCCAAGGCTTGTAATAGGCACAAGTGGCTGGGTATTCAATCCCCCAAGGCCTATCGAGGGCCTATAACAGGCCCTAGAGGCTTAGAGACTCCCAAGGCTATTGGTAACAACTAGTTGAGTGCTATTGGTAACAATTGGCTGTCAATGACCATTGTCTCTCAACTATGATTGACTGGAAACCCACTTCACAATGAAACCCCTGGCCTCAATCATGCCTCAAGATGTGATTTCCCTGCGTACTGGTAAGCCCAAGCCTTGCCTCAACCCGATTTCTCATCTCGCCGTGATCCCGCCATCTCCATTTGGCGGATATTTGTTAGCCCGCCCATATAAAAAAGACCCCAAAGTATTTTTGTAATGTTACATTAAATAAAAAACCCTTTGCCCCTTAATATATAAGCAATCTAATTTTTAGGTTTTCATGAATATTTAATACCGCAATATGAATGAACGTGATATTATATTTCCTTCTAGTGAATCCCCCGTGCGTAGAGTAGACTCGTATAAACAAGGAACCTTCATACCCAATATAACTTCATTTTCCATGGAAATATAATCTTTCTTCAAAATCCATGGGACATCACCTTATTTAAAAGACCAAAAGGGACCAGCCTCTCCTATACTTTCTTGTCTTGACCAATGTTTATTTTTAGTATTTGTAGAAATAAGATCTCTCTTAGTAGCCAATGTGTCATTTTTTCAATGATATGTGCCTCCATAAAGAAGATGATTTTTTTAAAATATATGCATGAGATCTAGTAAGTGAGCAATCTTAAGATGCTCATAATATGGGAGCTCATAAAATAAAAAATTTCCTTTTTCAACCCAATGGGAATTTTATCAACACAGGGATCAAATAATTCAAGATCATCAAACATAGGTTCCCCATTTGAATTGAACATTTATGCAATCTCCTTCTCCTTCTCTCTTTCATACGCCCTAAGCTAGTTAGTCAGTATCATTATTTCAAGTCTTTGGATTCTCTCTGGTTTATCATTGAAAGGAGATTTTGTTCTTCCATAAGGGTGGTATCCTGGGAGGAATACCCCAGAGCAGTTGTACATCGACTTTCATATTTGGTTGAATCACCTAGACTTTATAGAAGGTTCACAACATTTTCATCCATGATACCCTTTTTTTATAAGACCTATGATTTTATTATATACAAAGCACATTGTCATTGAATATAAAGACAATCACACTGAACTAACTATGCATAAAATATTGTTACAAATATAAACAAATCAATCAACATGTTTACCAGAGAAAAATCCCAATCCCGGATAATCATGTGTGGTGTACACACATATGCCATACAATTTAAAACTCCTATCATTGGATGGGGCTTGATACATCATATACAAGTATCCCTTCATAGAATTTATTCAATTCATCGATCAATAGTTGTAGGTAAACATTTATATTCTTCTCCTGTATTCTACTAGGAACTATAAGAGCCAACATAAGATGTTCATTCTTCACGTACAACCATGGGGGGGTGTTGTTATTGATCACTACTGCAAGAAAACAAAATAGTTGGTTCTTTGAAGGGAATAATATTAACGCCATCCATGGCTATGCTCAATTGAAGGCTCCATACTTCAACCTTGAATTTATCGGGCCATGTATCCTCTTTTTTCGTGGCTTCATACCAACTAGGCTGATGCTTTAAAGGTGGTTCCGCTACCTCAGGGAAAACTACCATAGAATTAATATCCTGGATCATAGTTCTACGCAACTTACCCAACACTTTCTCCACCAGTTCCCCAAAATTCTCACGTTCCATCATTGACCTTGCTAGCAAGGTGCGGACAATACAATATTGAGTCCCTACAAACGTCGTCTCGTATTATTCCTCACACCTCCAAATTTACTCACACTCCCTTACTATGATGGTTGTGTCAATGTGATGGGGGATGGAATCCATACAGATATGGCTTCAGTAAACGTCATGAGGTTGAGCCTCATTCCTTCTACTGCCAACCCTGGCATGGATTCTCATGCGTTGTCTAGGAGCCATACGGCCAGGGCCAATGCACTCTTCCTCCCTGCTCTCTTATAACTTGGTGAAGGCCTTCTATGAATCGTGCTTGATATCGATGGATTCCATATCAAGTTTAGTCTCCTTTAAATAGACATAACCTACCTTGTGTGTGGAAGGAGGCCTATTAACTCTCCTCCTCCACACTGTCATCTTCACACATTCAAAAATGTGTTAAAATATGCATTATCATTCCCCATCTTAGTCATGTCAGATACATAATGACCTTTGTACTCCTCCAAATCATTCCTATGTCCTTTAGTTTTTCATCTCCTCTTGTCTCTCAACGGGTTTGGTACTTGAGGTGTTAATGTCATCATTCCTATCTCCTGTCATATGTTCTTAATGTCGCATGCTTGGTATTGTCCCCTCCCACCATTGGTCTTAAACACTCCTCGATATTCAAGCATCCTCCACTCCATCATTAAATTCTACCAATTGTCATAAGATTGATGCCCCGTGTGTGTTCTACTCCCACACTTGTTCTCCATCTGCTAAGGTACAGTCTTATAACCTGTCATTATCAGCCACGTCCGGGTGACAATGGATGAGGAGCTTAAAAATTTATGCACTTTGAATTGTTGCATAACTCAATTTTAGAGAGGTAAAATTTGAAAAAAGGTAGTAGACCAAGGGAAAGATAACTAGGTGCGACCTCCAAAAAAAAAAAGCTTTAAAGTAATTGGCAATTTCCAAAGGCAAGGGACTTGAGCTTAGAATATTGTTTAGTGCTTGGATCTTATAGGTGTGCACCTATACCCAAATCCTCTAGCTATGGGACATGAATCAAAATTTGATGGAGTAGCTCTAGTGGCACAAAATGATTCAATTTAAAACTCTAGCGGGGGGTGTAATCTTTCTAATAACCTCTCAAGAGATTCAAAGCTTACATTGCTATCCATACATGCAAAGTTTAAGGAAACAAACTATGTGCGTGAATTTGGAAAACAACATAGTCAATGGCTACCATGATTTTGAACCCCAGTTGATACTGAGAGGAGTAACAACATTCACCAAATGGTTTCTCATGCTGATGTAATACATCTGAAACTGTGAGGCGGATAGAGTCTCTGATTTAACATGTCAATACTCTGTTTCAACCTTTTACTTCAAGATGTTCATTGAATGGATCTACTTCTCCAATGCGTCCTTCACAATCTATCCTTTGTTGAACCCACCCCCAAATACATCATTTCCCACTCTCTTTAAAATCTACGGTCTTCCCCTGAATCGATTTCGCTTCCTCTGCCAAGATTGAAGAGTTGCCAAAACTGTTCACTTTCCTCAACGGTTGTTCACCCATCTCCTCCTTGTTTGTGTATGACGCTTCGTATTCTGGGAGTGGGTACTCTACCCAACACATGGTTGTAACATTTAACATGCATGAATTTCAGTGTGGGATATGATGTAGGATACTCTATCAGCCATTGGATAATGGGAAAAACGTGATGCTTGTTGAATACCATATGTACAGGAGTTTCAACATCTGTTTCAGTAAGTCAAATACCATATGTGCAGGAGTTTCATCATGTTTTTCAACATGCTCGAATGGAACTATGTGTAATAACACAGGTGCAATAGACACAAGGATAACTAAGTAACAAACAAATGGAGCAACAACAAGGAAACACGGTCCTTATTGAATTCATGATTTGAAGACCTAGTATTTTAGGATATAAACCATAGGATGGACATGTACTTCGAGGGAGCTAGTCAAGGTGCCCTACACAAAATGGAGTGGAAGGTGTTATCTTTCTAAATGATTCATTACATTATATTTAAATCCAAATTAGGGAAAGGATCAAACAAATATGTATAACTTCTCACCCGAAAACTACTCCTAAAACTGGAAACCCACAATGGTTTTGGGAGTCAAAGTGTCCAAAGAAGACAACACCACTCACTTTTTGTTGATGATGTTATTCGATTTGGAAATTGCACAATTAGGGAGGTAAGTGCCATTAGTAGTGTGATACAACTAATGACATGCATATTAACCTATAGATATATACTTTGATCCTACACCATATTGATGACCTCACTATGTTAGATTTAAAAATCTAATGCAGTTCCATGTCAAATGATTTTAGGAGAGCACAACTACAATTAAAATTAAAATGGTATAAATTCACAACCACATTTTTGCATTATTTATTGTAGAGAAGATTATTTAAAAACATCTACAACTTAAATCATCTCATAGCAAGGTTTTAAACACCAAAATTCAGTCAAACGCATGAGATAACCACAATAAATTAAATAGTCACTCTAAATTGATATAAAAAAGACATCTTCAAATTAAATAGTAATTAAATTAATTGGATAACATACCTCCCCTGCTCACAGCTCATCCATCGTTATGTTTGTCTAGTACCTACAATGCCAAATAATTAAACCTCCATAAATATATACAAAATGTAATATCCTTGGATCAGATTCTGAGAATATTAGCTTAAATTACTAAACTTTTAATCAGAAAAATTGCAAGACTTGAAAACCAGCTATTGGACTAAGATTTATGAACTAGTTCTAACAAAGCTAAACCCACCCAAAATTTACAAATGTAATTTCTTAGATATGATTAGAGTGAGGAAAAATTTTCAGCAACATAAAAGCAAGGTTAAAATTTCTTAAGAATCATTTTCACAACGTACTGGGACCTTTTATGTTTCGAAATCAGTTGTCACCGAAGTCAACTCCAAGGCTTCCTGGGTACACCAGCATATGCAAACTAGATCCTTTTCAAAATATTAAGAAACAAATTTAAGGTGGATGACCTCTTTCTACCCTCTAATATACTAATAAACCAAATACACAGAGGTTTTGGGAAGCTATATTGAGTTTGGGTGACTTGGGAGAAATTGATGCTATAGTGGCAGCTCAACTAGTTTTAATTTTGGCTGATTCAAACTGACTCAAAGGGCTACAAATTCCGAGTTTGAGTCTTGGGATGGCTTCAGGAGGGTTTTAATGACCTGAAACACTTTATGTAATAAATATTGGACTCATATAACTCTTTTTGTAAACGAATTGATAAGACTAGTCAAATTTAACCATTGAATGAGCTAGTCTAGTTTTCTAACCACACAAAAGACTCAGTAAACGATCTAATTATGAAATAATGATCATTAATAGATATTATAACCTTCATAATAATATCATCAAGTTAAATCCACTAATTGGAAAGTTCCTTCATTAATTTATTACATCAAAATAGCTAGAAACCCCATGAGATTGAGGAATTTTACAATACAGGGAGAAATCTGAGAATTGTGAGAGGGATAAGAGTGTCTTCACCACCATATCTGATTTGTGGGATGTATATTGATAGTATGGATCCTCTTTTACACCACACACATGCTACAACACATGGAATGCTCCCTCTTGAAGTGCGCTTCCAATTGGAGGAAAATTTGTGTAATGGAGTAATGATTAACTTAACCTCCTCTTCATCACTTGAACTCGATCAACTGAATTGGATGGCATATCAGATATTCTATATAAAATCTAATGGTTGTAGCAGCTGCACTCACATTGAAAGGAATATAATTGGAACAATATTTTCAATGGGGCACATCACACAAAATCAATACAAGTCATATTTATACCATTATTTACTAGTCTAAGATGCATTTTTTATGAGAATGTCAGAACATACCTTTACAATGCCTCGAAAAACCTTCTATGCCTTCTTTTTTCACAAGCCTCTCATCATGCTAGATTCAAACATGGATTTACTCTATGAGAAAAAACTACAAACATGATAGATAAATAAATAAATAACACTCGTGAATAAGCTCCTCTTGGTTTCGAGATTAATTTATTGGAGCCGTCTAATATTGGAGAAAACCTCCATCGATATGGAGTAGGAAAGAAGTCAACATTGAATTTGTTGTTGCTCCATTGGATCAAGGGAGGCTTGCTCCAAGATTAAACGGCTCCAATAAATGATTATGTACGGAACAAGTCCAACCACATGAAGGTGGAAGTTCTTATGGCCCCTCCCCCACCTCACATCACTCTCAATTCCCCAATACCCAATCTATACTCTACTAGAAAATATGCATTAAAAATATACATAATTGATCAAATGTGATTGTAAATATAAGCAAGAAAGTTGAGATAAAATAAGTACAAAGTTGATATAAATTAAGTACTAACCATCTATATTTCATATTTTACTATCGTGAGTACAAAAAAGTACGCAATAAATCATTCAAAGTAAATGTGACAAAAAGTATGCAATAACTCATTCGAAGTTAGGTATATGTAAAAAAAAAATAGTTTATACATCATCATTTATTTGTAGCCCTCTTCCTAAAGTTCTTTAGTAATTCATCTTCATCCATGTTGTCTTCATTTTATGGGTTCTCTTCAGAACCTCTTTGTGTTTGCGGCCTCTCATGCATAGCACACCTAGTCTGGTACTCGCGGTGTGGTGGCCGTTGTGGCAGGGGATCACTTAGAAAAACAAACAATCTTAAATTTATATGGCCAGTTTTTAAATATTATTGAAGTAGTTCAGTAATGTTAAAAAAAACCTATGCAATGTAACTATTTACCTGGTGCACTGGACGACATCATTGGAATCGTTGCGCTATGCCCCTCTTTAGGTGTAGCACCCTTAAGTACAACATTCTCTACAATTGAAACCACTAACTTTATAAGGACACAATCCTAGATGTATATATAAGTAAAAAAAATAGAAGTACAAAATCTATAACTATGAAATTATTAAGTATATGATATATAATATCCAACCATATTACCATCGTGGACCTCATCCATAGAACCATCAACGTGGGGATGGACAGGAGCACCATATTGTGGCGGCACTCCACTATGAGCGCACTGCTCTCCAATACTTATGGGCTCATTGATAGTGTTGCTCCTCTGATTAAAAAAATGATGCAACACATTAAATTTATGGACTTTATCAAACACAAATGAATTTTGATAAGTGATTAAAGGTTAATGTGGATTGATTTTTATTTACCTTATCTTGCACACTGGATATTGGGAACCGCCCCAATCTTTTTCATCGTTCAACGACAACTTGATAGTCGAAACTGTAACCAAACTTGAGGTCTTCCTTTGTGGTTTCATTTACGAAGTGATGGCCCTGCATTGCATAAGAGCATTTTTTTTATGTTATTGGCTGCAATTACCTAAATTTGGAAGGAGATACAAATAATATTGTTAAGGTATTTGGGTAATTACAATTCATGACTTTAACTTCAAGTAACCGCCCTGGCCTAGCTTGTGCTTCCCATGTTTGGAAATCCTTTCTTTTGTTGCATTTGAAGTGTCAGGGAACCTATCATCAAAAGTTTCAAGTATATTATGCACCACACTTTTATTTAGATCTAAAGAAAATTAAAGCTATTGAATTCAAGATGTAATTTACCTTGCGGGACTAAGTGGTGTTTTTCCTTCTTTTCTAAATTTCTTCTCGTCTGCGTCCTCAATGAGTGCCTTCCACTCCCTCTCTGGAATAATGAGAGGATGCTCGTATCTAGGGTTCTTTTCCAAGGGAACCCTATCACTGTCGCGCGTATATTTTAAATGTTGGAAAACTGCAGAAGAGACTGTGGTTTTATTAAATGTGTCTACCCCAAAGAGGCCTTCAATATAATCCATAAGTTCTTTTTTGAGTTTCAAATTCTATGAATTCCACCTCGTGTGTATGGTGGTCCCAAAAATCACCAACTCCTTGGTCTCCAAGTTCCTATAAAAATCGTTGTTTCCTACATACAAAAAGATAAGATCATTATTTTAAAAATAATAATCTATATGATTTATGTTTGAGATGGACAACATGAAACAGTTAAAATATTAAAAATTACCTGGCAATTTTACTTTCTTTAATGGAATTCCATCGTCGTTGACCATAAATGTGCTTGAAAGGTTCCCCATAGAGCTAATATGTCTCGCTCTAGGAAATGAAACCATATAATCGGCCAAATCATCAGCCTCACCTCTAGTGTCAACACCTCCAATGCTTGGTTGTGTGGATTCTTGGGGGTGCGTGTCATGGATCCCAACTACAGGCATGGAAGGTGGAGTATTGAATAGCTTGGTAGGTAAGCGAGGGCCTATGTCGGGAATTTGTGGCATTTTTTCAGTCCCACTACTACCAAGACCCTACATGTGGGTGTCAATAGGTTGCAAAAATATATGTATTTAAGAAATAAAATGTTTCTTTGTTAAGATAATGTAAAAGTTAAAAGAAAAAATCTTTCATAATTGATCTTATGACATAAAAATAAAATAATCACTTTAAATTATGGTTATTACCTTATATGTGTTAAGTTGTGCCATTACTTGAAAGATCCTTTCTTCAATTTCAGGAGTTTGTTATACAATGTCGAACAAGCATTCAATTTCCTTGTTCGCTTTATTGATATTTTTATGTATCAATACCATCGGGTCGGAGGACGAGTACAAATTCACTTGGTTGAGTGAATCATGAGCATCATAGCCCGCCAACTACATATTTCAACAAAATAAATGTTATTCCAGTTATGTACAAAAATAAAATAACTAATTGACACATAAATAAAATTATATAAACAAATAATAAAATTCACGTTAAATTTAAGTCAAGACTGTTACTCATTTACATGTTCTACAGTTGGTCCTTTTCCACGATCATCTTGCCACATTATAATATAATTAGAACCGTAGAATATTTAAAAATTTGTTAAAGATATAAAAAAATGATCGCCACACAAATAAAATTATATTAAGAAATAATAAAATTCACATAAAACGTAAATCAAGATTGTTAATTGTTTACATGTTGTGAGGATATTCCGACTCCACGATCATCTTGCCACATTATTTCATAATTAGAATTGTGAAATATTTAAAAAATTGTTAAAGATAAAAAAAAATTATCGCCACAAAATAAAATAATACAAACAAATGATAAAATTCACATTAAATGTAAATCAAACTTGTTAATTGTTTACATTTTCTAAGGCTATTCCTTTCCACGATCAACCTGCCACATCACAATAAAATTAGAACCGTGAAATATTTCATACATTATTAAAGATAAAAAAATATATAATGCAATTAGTAGTGCTTTCTTAAATAGGTGTTGCATAAGTACCCATACACTATTAGTCGATGTATCTAATCGATTCAAATGGTAATCCACTAATAACTCTTCCTCGAGAGCTATATTTTTTACTGCGCACACGACTACCCAATTTCCTTCACCTACCTCATATATGCAATTTGGTTGCTCGTTTGTTATTCCGGGTCATGTGCTATTTATAAACCCTGCGATATTGCCAGAAGGTTTAGGCCTTCCATCAATATAGATAGTTGCTCCCTTATTCTTATCGATGTTTATTAGCTGTATATAATTTGCGGCGAGTGTGTATCTCCGCATACTTTGCATGTAGCGGACCAACAACATCGAATTGTTGTAATCGTAACATGGTCTGACATAGTCCATCAATTCAATTATTGTATTGTATTTTAAATTTATTCCATCCATGGAAAATAGGCCAAGGCCATGCAGGGAGGATGATGCAATGAAATACATCCTATTATTGACACTGAATTCAGTGTCCAATGGAGGCAGTTCCTTAAGTACCCATTGTTTCACCAGATGTTGATACCTGGGTGGCACCTCGATGTCTCCTGTGCTCTCATCATCGTAGGAGCATGATCCTCCTTCTGAAAGAAAAAAATCCATATTTCTTAGGAATTTTCTTCTGACCTTTTCACCTCTAGTCATTCTTTTCCTATCATATCTACTGGATGTAGTCGCATTTCCCTTTGTTTGTCTTGAAATTCCCTCACTTGATGAAGAAAGATCTTAAATGTACCTATTTGGTTGTACCTTTAGTCGATCAAATCATATATATAGTTATCTGATATTCCTCCCATGTAAGTATAACATTCAGTTATATATAGAAAGCACGTTAACCAAATTACAAATTCATATGTATAACTCATTCGAACGACTTAATAATCTTGTGCATGCAACCTAATTGATATGTTCCTAAATTTGTTAAGATGTAATAGTTATACAAGGATTGAGCCACATTTTGATTTGTTTCCATGGGAAAATTGGAATGACCAACATAAGGAACCATTGGGAAAAATATTGTCTATTTAGGATGTGTGTTGGTTCATGGACCCACTAATGGCCCATTAGTTTCAAGCCTAAATGCTATGGCCCATAACCCATAAAAGTAACCCTAACCTCAACCCCTAAAAATAACATAGTAGTATTATAAATCCCTAATTCAATCTTCCTATATGAGCTACGATATGCATTGGGAACTTCAAACTCTTTCACATTGTTATTCTCCTTCCTTAGGAAGCAACGTATTGCTCTATTTCAGATCTAACAACTAGAAGTATCCATATTACTTGCATGCTCCAGAAATAAATGAGGTATGTTCCATCATATCTTTCTGTAAAAAAATAGTAAACATCTTACAAAAATCATGGTCCATAGTGCATAGTTTTGCAGGAGAATTACGTAGCTAGACATTCATCATGAACCTGATTTATTTTTCACCTAAAGTGTTGTGAGATAGGTGATATGTAGCAACATGAATTTTATAGATTTTAGAATAGATTGTTCACTTGTATTCCTATTATAACAATCTTGTCAACAATTTTTTGGTGATGATGTATTTTAGTGCTTGATGATCTACATAAAATTTGGAGCACTGCGTCAAAAGGAAATGGTGAAACATCTAGAGTCTTTAGAAAATGGTGAGAGCTTCATACTTCGTGGTTGTATAATTATGATTAATTTCATTCAACTTCTTTCTTACAAACTAAATGGGGTGGTCAATATGGTCATCACAAGCTTGCACTAAGACTATGCCAATAAAAATGTTTGATGAATTTGTGTAGCATATTCCATATAGGAGAGACCAAAATCAACACTTCAATAATCTCCTTCTTCAATGTCTCAAAAGTAGTCTCTCAAGCATCAAACCAATTAAAGTAGTTTTTAGTTTGAATATATGATCATATATATTAAGGTTTGGAAGTTTGTATAGGTTGTATTCGATGGTTCATTCTCTAATGCTTCAATGGAAGGGTTTCAACAGGGCAGGCGTGAAGAGAATAGGGAAAAAATGAAGAGAACAGGGAAGGCATGAAGAGAACTCAATTTGCAATTGAAACTGTGACTGGTACTTATGCCCTAAAATTTGTGGCACAATTATTCCCTAAAATTCGACAAGGAATTATGCCCAAAATCTACTGAAAACGAGCCGTTATGAATAATTATTTTTACCCATCAGATGAAAACAGTAGATAGTAACATTAAAAAGTCACCATGTGCTTGAGGATTTTTTTGGGCCTCTTCAATAATGCAACGGGGATAAATTGGGCCACATCTCTCCTCCATAATGGAAATGACCACAACATTGTTTGGGAAGGGGAAATGGGATGGGTTTCTCACCACAATGGAAACATTGTTCAAGCACGGGAAATTACCAAGGTTATCACCACCATGATGAACATGACTACAACACTATTCGAGAAGGGGCAATGGGCCAAGGTTCTCACCACCATGGAAACATTTTTCAAGCAAGGGAAAAGAGACAACTAGGTTATCACCACCATGACGCCATGACCACAACACTGTTCGAGCAGGGGCAATGGGTCGAGGTTCTCACTGCAAGCAGGGGAAATGGGCCAAGGTTCTCACCGTGATGGAAACACTCTTGTAGCATACGGGTAAGTTCTGGTAAGTTTTGTTTGAAAAATGTTGTTTGCAATTTGTTTTTTATTTTTATTACTTTTGCTTTATTTTATTTAATTTTATTTTGTTTAATCTTGTTTTCTTATATATATTATATCCCCTGAGTTATATAAGCCCAACAACCTAAACCCACTAGTAACCTAAAATGTTAAAATATTTTACCACTTTGACCATTAGCACCATGTTTAATGTTTAACTTTATAATGCATACCATGAAAAACCTATTATAAATGCATTGTCATTGTCATCATCTTTGTCATCCCCATCCTCATCATCCTCATCATCGTCAACATCCTCATCATCATCAACGTTGTCGTTGACATCATGATCGTCATCATAACTGTCATCATATTCATCATCGTCAACATCATCATCATCTTCATCATAATTATCATCATCGTCATCAATATCAAAATCCCCATCATCAATGTCATCGTCATTTTCATCATCACCATCATCAACATCATCATAATCTTATACATTGTCATCATCATCTTCCTCATTGTCATTGAAATATCATGATCGTCAACATCATCATTGGCATTGTCAGTGTCATCATTCCCTGTGGATCCTAAAACATGTAACCCCCAACAACTCAAGAAAAAAATTAAGCAAATCGAGCTCATCATCATCATCCATGTCATGATCATCTTCATCATCAATTCCATCATTATTATTATCATCACAATCATCAACATCATCATTGTCTTTGAAATCATCATCAACACCATAATCTTCATTGTCTTCAACATCATCATCATCATCACCGTTGTCATTGTCATCATCTTTGTCATCCCCATCCTCATCATCATCATCACCGTCATCATTGTCATCACCATCCTCATCATCATCATCCTTATCATTTTCATCATCCTCATCATCATCAATGTCGTCGTTGACATCATAATCATCGTCATAAATTTCATCATAGTCATCATCATTAGCATCATCATCGTCATCATCATAATCATCATATTCGTCATCAACATCAACATACCCATCATCAACGTCATGGAAATTTTCATCGCCACCATCATCAACATCATCATAATCTTAGACATTGTCATCATCACCATAATCATCGAAGTTTTTTTCTCTCATCGAAGTTTTCTGCTCCATATAGAGTACTGGTATGAACCGATTATCTCAAGATGAAATGTTGTCTACCACCTTCTTCATGAAAGTTAAAACGAAACTAGGATGAGACCAGAGGCATAGAGTAGTATTGGGTGTGTGATTCATCTCTAAGTCTGGAAAGCCTCCCATATCATGAAGGCATGTGAACATTCTACCAATGTCAAATTTCAATGCATACAGAAACAATTTGAGGAAATTTCAACATTGGCCCCTTTCAAAGGTCATTGTTTCCCATGTCTACTCACAGTATAATGATGTCTTTAATTTAGTTGTTTCATTTAAACTTGGTTTGAGATGCACATTCCTGCACCTAGTGCAATATGGGAAATAATGTTGATAAAAATTAACTTCTTGATAAACTGCACAAGCTTCATCAATTATTTCTTGTCTTTGTTTTTTGCTCTCATTGAAGTTTTCTGCTCCATATAGAGTACTAGTACGAACCCATTATCTCAAGATGAAATGTCATGTACCGCATTCTTCATGAAATTTCAAACGAAACTAGGATGAGACCAAAGGTATAGAGTAGCATTGGGTGTGTGATTCATCTCTGAGTCCGGAAAGCCTCCCATATCGTGAAGGCATGCGAACAATCTGCCAATGTCAAATTTAAGTGCATACAGAAACAGTTTGAGGAAATTTCAACGTTGGCCCCATCAAGAGATTATTGTTTCCCATGTCTACTCACAGTATAAAGATATATTTAATTTAGTTGTTTCATTTAACCTTGGTTCGAGATGCACATTCCCGCACCTAGTGTAATCTAGGCAATATTGTCGATAAAAAAGTACTTCATGATAAATTGCACAAGCTTCATCAGTTATTTCTCTTCTTTGTTTTTTTATCTCATCAAAGTTTTCTGCTCCATATAGAGTACTAGTATGAACCCATTATCTCAAGATGAAATGTCGTCTACCACCTTCTTCATGAATTTTCAAACGAAACTAGGACGATACCAGAGATATAGAGTAGTACTGGGTGTGTGATTCATCTCTGAGTTCGGAAAGCCTCCCATATTGTGAAGGAATACGAATAGTCCGCCAATGTCAAATTTTAATGCATACAAAAACAATTTGAGGAAGTTTCAATGTTGTCCCATTCAGAGGTCATTGTTACCCATGTCTACTCACAACATAAATATGTCTTTAATTTAGTTGTTTCATTTAACCTTGGTCTGCGATGCACATTCTTGTACCTAATGCAATCTGGGAAATAATGTCGATAGAAAAGTACTTCATGATAAATTACACTAGCTTCATCAGTTATTTAGTGTATTTGTTTTTTTCTCTCATCGATTTTTTCTACTCCATATAGAGTACTAGTACGAACCCACTATCTCAAGTTGAAATGTTTTCTACCTCCTTCTTCATAAAAGTTCAAACGAAACTAGGACGAGACCAAAGATATAGTGTAGGACTGGGTGTGTGATTCATCTCTGAGTCTGGAAATCCTCCCATATCGTGAAGGCATGCAAACAATCCACTAATGTCAAATTCCAGTGCATACATAAACAGTTTGAGGAAATTTCAGTGTTGGCCCCATTCAGTGGTCATTGTTGCACATGTCTACTCATAGTATAACAATGTATTTAATTTAGTTGTTTCATTTAACCTTGGTTCAAGACGCACATTTCCGCACCTAGTGCAATCTAGGAAATAATGTCGATAAAAAAAGTACTTCATGATAAATTGCACAAGCTTCATCAGTTATTTCTTGTCTTTGTTTTTTTCTCTCATTGAAGTTTTTTGCTCCATATAGAGTAGTAGAACGAACCCACTATCTCAAGATGAAATTTCATCTACCACCAAATATGATTGGTATAAAGATGAATGAGCTTCACTTGGTTTCAAGAATAATTTATTCTCTACTTAACAGGGCCAACCACATGAAGGTGGAAGCTCATATAGCCCCTCCCCTCGCCATATTTGGTTCCGAATTATGTGAAACTGTATTATTTTATTTTGGTGTTACTCTTAACTTGTTACTCCTTCATAAAAGTTAACGAGTAACAACATGACTACATGTTTAAATAATTCTGGTGTACAACATATTTTAGCACGTGGGAAATTTAAGTAGCAACATCTTTTTTGTTTCTCATGTAAGATCGTGGTAACATCATTTTCCAAAGATTATGTAAAATTCAAATTTTTTTGTGCTATGTTATCATTAAACCCTTATGCCTTCAATATGGGACTTCTTTTCTAAGTTTAGTGGCACCACTCATTTTAGCAATTCAGCATAATAACTTCTCCTCAGCCACCGCCAAGCACAACCACCCCATCACCTTCAAGTCAATACATCATCGATAGTTCGTGCATATCACTTTCTTCAGCAAGGTCCCACCACTGTTGTGTCATTAAAGCACATTATTATTTGGCATTCTCCACCACATTCAACGATTGGTAGGAAATTTAGGTACAGGCCACTTTAATTGTTTGATTTATTTCTTAATTCAGTATGGTGTACCATTGGCTGCAAATTTTGTACAGCTTGGATGTGGACATCCAAATGGATAAGTTGGGGGGATGTGCACCATTCCCAAAAC
Organism: Larix kaempferi; assembly: GCA_027924585.1. Classification (NCBI taxonomy): domain Eukaryota; kingdom Viridiplantae; phylum Streptophyta; class Pinopsida; order Pinales; family Pinaceae; genus Larix; species Larix kaempferi. Next base: position 11,165,631 of record BSBM01000085.1, on the reverse strand, counting down.
CACCACCTCAAATGGAAAATTGAAAAATTCAAAACCCTTCGGAAGCGTAAACTTACCCAATCTGGAATCAAAACATCGCCACCTTTTCTTGTTCCTGCATGCAACCAGAAAACTGTTTGAAGTAACATCAATTGCAAGTCTGAAATCAATAATAGACCGACAATTGAGGTATGGGGGGTACTGCAGTATGCCATGAAACTAAAAATATTGAACATTTATGTCTTATATGGGAGGTTTATTTGTTGTTTCAATATGAAGGTTGGGTGGCGTATTTTGAAAAACTGAAAGAGTTTGACAATGAAATCACGTTGGAATTTTCCAACAATTTGCAAGAGGGTAAGTCTGTGGTGCGAGGGATTGAAGTAACTGTGACAGAGGAGATGATATCTAGGGTTATGGGCCTACCTCCAGTCAGATAAAGGTGGTTCACAAGGAGGAAGACATCCCTAGTGCAAACAACAAAATAATTACGCATAGGTGATGAGGTGTTGCAGCGATGGGGGAAGGGATATTCATGAGAGTCACTGCATGGAATCTGGAAGGAGGTAGCATTGTATATCTAGAAATATATGACATGCAAAGGAATATTCCAGGTAATTTTTTCCTATCACCTTAAACTACTCACTCACCTTAGGCATGGGGAATAGTTAAATATTCCCTACTTTCTTCTAGGCTCATTGCATTTAATGGTGGAATCCACAAGGGCTGCAAAACATCCCTTGGCGGCATTAACACACCATAAACTGGTGAAATTTCTCATCCTCGATGCTCTGGAGGAAATAAAATTATCCTAGGACTGATTATTGAACCCCCTGGAAGAATATGAGAAAGAGGAGGATGAGGAAGATGAATCCTTGGAGGATGAGGGCAAAGATGAATCCCTGGAAGATGAGGGTGAAGATGAATCCTTGGAGGATGAGGATGAGTCTGAAACTCTAGAGGATGAGGATGATTCTTAGTCAGATGGGGAAGATGAATAACATGATGATGATAATGAGGAAACTGAGAGAAGTGACGAAGGAAGTAGGCAGTAGGAGGCTGACGAACAGGAGGAACATGAAAGTGAACAACGAGTCCATGAAGTTAATGGGACAGAAGAGATGGAATAATAATTTCAATAGTCAGAAGGGAATGAAATCGATCAAGAAGACGATCTGGAGGAGGAAAGTACTGTTGAAATCATTGAACCAACACCTCATCAGGAAGACTAGAATCACTTCATTATCTAGGATGAACAACCATAGACACCTTCGACACCTCGCCAGGGGAAAAAGAGGGTAGCAGAGTTTTTTTCCTTCTTTCCCAGGTAGATCAAAACAAGGTTGATGGGATTGGAACATGTCGACATTGAACCACCGGTTGTTGTCCCCATAGCTATTACACAAGAACCAGATGTGGGTATGGAGGAATAAATTGGGATGGCTATGCAAGATGCAGAGGGAGAAACAAATGTTGAAGATACCATGTCTACTCCACAAGAACTAGACATAGGTATCCTTGCTGAAATTACCATGTCCCAACAAGGTGAAGAAGTATCTATGACTAACTCTAGTTTTAGCCTAGCAGTAGCAGCGGCATATTGGATAGAGGATACACAGGAAGTTTTTGAGACAACCATGGTGAGGGATGACGATGAGATGGAAGCAACTCAGGGTTTTTCTCCAGTAGTATCAATGGAAGATGCCATTCTAGTACAAAAGAACCTGGAAAGGCTGAAAAATAAGTTGAGAACAACTCTGAGCCTGCAATAACATCACTCGATCCTGTATTAACAGTATATGAGCCCGACTAGGACTTGCAGTGTAAAACAAGAGATGATTGAGAAGGAGATGGGAATACTCATGAACCTACAGTAACAACACATGGGATAACCAGAATGTGTAAGGTAAAACAAGAACCTGGTGAGGAAGGTAATAAGGACGAGGTTACCTCCTTGAATGACAAGGTGAAAAGATTAAAAAGCACCAACCAAAAGCTAAAATAGAAGATTCAATGATTGAGGAGTCGTATTAGGAGTTCTTGTGAATCCCCTGGATTGGGAATTCTGGCTGATGTAGGATGGGTTACGAAAAAAGGGAAACAAGTTGTTCAGGAAAATCAAAATGATGAATCTCCTTCTGTAGTTCAAACTGTAGAGAAGAGGGAACAAGATACACAAACAGAACAACACAGGGGAACTTATGAATATCGAGGAAGAAAAAGGATAGAACAATATGTTCAGACTAAGCAGTGCTCTAGAAGTAAGTCAATGGGAGGAAAAGAGGAATAGACACGAATGGAATTATTTTTCCCTATAATGTTATAAACTAAAAGGGATGAGTGGAAGGCTAGGGATGAGTCATTACAGAAGATCACAATGCCTTTAGTAGAGCATAAGCAGATTGTACAAACTTTGGAAAGGAATAAATGGGAAGATTTGGCCCCATATATAGAAAGGGAAAAAGAATGGCAGGAAGATAAGAAGAAAATGAAAGTAGCTCATAAGGAAATTAAGAAGTTGTAGGAAGAGAAAAGGAGTATGAACACACTCATATTTAATATTTTGGGATGTAGAGCACCTTCCCTTGCATACTCTCTCTTTTTAAAAGAACAATTCCTTCTCCTTCAACTAGAAACATTGGTAGAGGGAAACAAGCCCCATATTTCAAATGAAGAAGAATTTTGGAGGTTTTTTGTGGATATGGATTAAATAACACAACATTCTATATGTGGATTTTATTTGCATAATTTTATTCTTCCTGAAGATAGAGATTTCAACCCTATTCCTTTTATTGGAGATCTTCATCTAAGATATTTTTTGTCTCACATGCTCCATCATATTAAGTGGAAAACAACAAATGATAGTTATGAAAAGAATTAGGCTGCATGTGATTTATTTTTCAGAGGAGAACCTTTGGATGCAAGAATATGCATTCTAACTCAATCCAATTTTTGGAAGAATTCGTTTGCATCTATGAAATTTATCTCTATTCAGAAGGAAGGCTTGGGTCATTGTGTGCATTGCATCAATGAGATTTCTATTGATGCTTTGAGAGGTAGCAAAATTAGATGGAATCTCTCTCCTGTGGAAGTAAGAGTGAGGGAAAATTTTGGATTCCCAAATTTTAACAGGGAAATGGACATAATGAACACATAAATTGAAGGTATTCAATAGAAAGGGGAAAGATGGATTGGATTAAGGTTTCACTTCCCTATCATATGGTTTCCTGTGGAAAGATACAAACTCATGTATGATCTAACTGCAACAGAGAACATGTGGGGGTTAGAAGTAAGTATTTTAGTTGGGTTTAGGTTTGCTAAGGAGTAGACATATGATTCATATTCACTCAGCTCCTTACATGCATCTCATGCCAGGGATAACCGAGGCATCAATCGAGATGCATGAGGATATGCATCAGGACAAGTAGGGGGGCGATGTTGGGTCCATAATCCAATATTTGACTTAAGGTACAACCCTTAAAAATCATGTTGTTTTAATTTATGAATTGAGCATTTCATTTTTTATTATGCTTGTATTTTTCCTACTAATCGAATCAATTAAGAAAATCATGTGAAGCAGGGCAGAAGCAGGAGGAACAAGATCAAAGATGACACATTGTTACTCTTCCATGGATTCAAGAACTCAGGCTACTACTCATAATTTTGGATTTGGTTTTACCTCTCTGAGCTTAAGCATAAGATTTTATAGTTCCAGTTGTACAACCAACCTCTGTTCGATATGTTGTAACAACTCCCAAATTTATATGGATCTTTGTATTGTATTTTTTATTTTTGAACAAAGTGTTGTAACATCATCTATGACAAGTAACATGATAATCTGTAAGGATTAAACGAACAACCTTGAGAATCTCTTATTCTCAAGGTGTTCAAATTAGGTGGTTGTTACTAAAGGAAGTTTGTAAAAAGCTGTGCTTTGTAGCCTACGGGTTTAGGAAAAATTTAGAGAGAAAGATCAGGCTTAGAGGAGGAAAGAGTGTCAATATGTAACATTGCTTTAACTCATTCATTTTAATAAAAAATATCTTTTGATCCTCTGAGTTTGTAAGTGTGTGTTGCATCCCTGGTTAGAGGAGGAAGGCCCCCCTTCACTAGCTAGGAGATAGTATTATGGTTTGTTGTTTTCTAGTTTGATTTACAGTGTATTGTGGATGAATTAATAGCGTGTTTATTTATTGTTGTTACTTAATTCGAATGCGTGTTGTTTCTTACTTTCAGAAAGGAATTCAGTACGGTTGCTGTTAATCAAGTGGATTCATAAGTGGTTAGCACATAATACTCCTTGGCGCAAATAGATCTGCTAGAGATGCTAATTTAAAAAATTTATGGTTCGATTCATTCGTTGTTACTCTATTACTTTGCTAATTTTTAATATATCAGAAGGTTATTATTAATTGGCACATCATAGTTTCATTATGGGATTGAAATATTCATGTAGGATTCTTGAATGTAATCGAGTGGATGAATTTGGAATTGTTAAAGAAATTTATTTCAGCAGAATTCTTTTCTAGATTGGTTAGAATAGAATATTAGTGTGTTGTTATTCAATTTTAGATCAGAAGACTTTGGGATTATTTCTTAGTTACACTTGCTTCTACTTCATCTCATTAGTTTCATTTCAATTAATATTTATCTCAGCATTATGAAGGAATTGTACCTGCATATATTTTGTAGTAATATTGAAAGTCATACGCTCTCAGATTGTAATTAATGTAACTGCTGGTTGGGTTTTTAATTAAAAGGCCTTATTTCTTGTCTTTGTTTTTTTCTCTCATCTAATTTTTCTGATCCATATAGAGTTGATAAAAAAGTACTTCATGATAAATTGCACAGGCTTCATCAATTATTTCTTGTATTTTTTTTTTGCTCTCATATAATTTTTTATCTACTCCATATAGAGTAGTATGAACCCATTATCTCAAGATGAAATGTTGTCTACTGCCAAATATGATTGGTATAAAGATGAATGAGATTCATTTGGTTTCGAGAATAATTTATTCTCTACTGAACAGGGCCAACCACATGAAGGTGGAATCTCATATGGCCCCTCCCCTCCCCCTCACATTACTCTCAATTCCCCAATATCCAATCTAGAAAATAGAAAATAATCGAAAGAAACATACTAATTATATTCATGCATAGAAACTACCAAAAAAAAATTAATTAAGGTAAAGTAAATTATCATGTGTTTGTAAATGATAATTTTGGTTTAGCATGATGGCGTACTCTATGGCCACTATTTCCAAGTTTGACATGATAAACAACATATCACATAGGATATAAAAAATGACATAAAGATTAAAAAAATGTAATAAACCGACATAAGTAAATTATTTAAAGAGAATAATTCATACAAATTAAAATATATAGCTAAGTACCTCATCCAACTCAACATTTGTATCATAATTCTTCTGTATCTTCTTCTTCATCCAACTCGACATCTGTATCATCATCCGATTCAGAATCAGTGTTGAAAGGAATGACGATATCATCATCGTCATCACTATAATTTTCGAGCATACTTCATCGATATCATCATCAAGAACTAGTATGTTTTCTCCTACGCCTGGTTCATATTCTCCATCTTCTTCGTCTGTCGACCCATCTTCCTACTCCATATCTGCATCATCTTCCTCTTCAATATCATCTTCTTCCTCTACAGTAGACTTTACTTTCCTTCCTCTTGGATCATATCTAACAACAAATGACCAATCCCTCCTACCTGGAACCTTTGAGTAAAAGACCTGTTCACTTTGGCTTGGAAAAAGTTAGCAATCATTTTTATTTTAAAACACTGTTGTTTTAATCATCGGAAATCCGTTGGCATGGTCAATAAAATTTATATCCTCATCACCTCCATGCAGTAGTAACCTATTCCATTTGACATCGAACAAAAATGTTTTGAAGGAATTAAAGTCACACTCAATTATATCATCCAAATACCCATTGTAATTATTTTCAGTTTCTCAAGGATGTTTGTCTCTACTAGATGAAACATTAGTGACGTGGAATATTGTAGTTATTCCACTATCAGAAGTTTTTTTAGTTTCATCCAACTATTTGACGCGAAATCTGTGGACATTGCACCACATAGACTTGTGGAGTTTCAACTACAATATGCAAGACATGTAAAAGATGGATTGGCAATTAATAAACATATTTATATAACATGGAAAGTATATGAAAAAATACACCTTCAATCGCATTAATATAATATAAAATAACTAAATAAAATGGGTAAATTTGCTTTCCTTTCCATCTTTCAAACCATATGCTAAATATATTTCCCTCTGTGTAACATTGGCATCTCCATTACAACGAGCTTCTCTAACCAATTCATACAGTTGTTTCCATGATAACCTATCACCATGACGTTCTTTACATATTTCAATCTATACCTTCATCCAATCGAGATTGTTTGCAATGTATAAATGTAGTGCCTCCCAATCTTGATGATCTGACTCAAAAAACCATAATTCAACACTATTACATATTATTCATAACCATGGTAAATATTAATAAATGATGAAAGAATAAGTATTAAATGAGTATGAATATATACACAAATAAACACAAAAGTTATATGTATCATAAGTCTCCACATTTTAATTACCTCTCACTTTCTTCCTTCTACCTTTCCCCAACAAGTGCTCCCCTTCAAATTTTTTGATGGAGTTCACATCCCAAATACAATCCACTACATGCATAGCTTGCGCTGCTAACCTAGGAAGATATTGACTAATAAACACCATGTATTGATATACCAAATATCCCTTTACCATAGAACCCTCAGGACATGTTCTTTGTCTAACCAAAGCCTTCAATGATTTCAAGTGCCTCTCCACCATCCACATTGACCTTCTTTGTATAGGTCCACACATTTTAATCTCCTCAACTTGGTGTATGAGGTAGTGTTCTTGTGCATTGAAAAATGTTGGAGGTAGATACTTTTGCATTTCACACATTAGCCAAGGAATTTCTCTCTTCCACTACTTTATATCATCTTGATGGATTTCTTTCAATGAAAACCATCTATAGATCATGACACAAGAAAATAACATGATTCAACAAAACATAATATATATTACAATACAAGTAAAACATATGTCATTAAGTACAACAACAAATTGAAAAAAAAAAATTGCATGTAAAATATTCACAACTAATAACCTCATGTATTTTCCGAGATCATATATAACTTGTTTGACATTGTTGTCAAAGTCGTTTGGGAGAGATAGAGGTAGTACATACTGTAACAATAAAAAAGAATAATTATTTGTTTCAAAAGTAGACCAAAAAAAATCCTAAAAGATATATAAACGAATTATATAAATATGAATACCACAATTATTACCTTAATGAAGGTATGCCAATCATGGTTTTTACCCCACCAAATTCACCTTTCCTTGTTAAGATATTATTTATGTTTGAAGAAAATCTAGTGGGAAATTTAATTCTTTGAATTACCTCTTTCACATCATTGCTTTGCTACTTTTTTAATAACCACAAAAGGTTATTTCAGTCTCCATCGCTATTTGATCGGATCACGCTTCGCATTGCATGATTGGCTTCCTGAATGTTAGTACAAGTTTTGACAGTTTTTTCTTTATCCCTCCTTCCATCTATGATTCGTCATAATGTTGCTGTCACATTCTTCCCAATATGCATTGTATCAAACATATTTTTATTTGCTCATAGTAGGGAAGCCTCATGAATTGAGTGGGATAACATTTCATGCCTCATGGAATCCCATTTTTACTACCTTCACGACGATGACCTTGATGAAGCACAAAAGAAATCACAATAACAATTATCAAACAAGGTAAAATATATTAAATAATTAAAATAGAATTTCGAATTGAAAACATTACATATACCATACATAAACAAATTGTGTACCTTGACAATTTCTATTATATTCCAACCTCCATAGATGAGGTGTCATTCTTCGTGGTTGTTGCGGAAAAAATTGCACAAGTGCACTCTTCCACTTGGTAAGGGGATAAGCCTTGTAGGTTGCAGCAAGGCCTCAGTCTTTGGAGACCCTCTGTGTGTGGTTGGTATTCCTCCAAGTGATCTTACAAGAGATTGTTAGTGTGATTCATATGCAAACAAAGAAATATTGATAAAAAGAAAAATAAAAGAGATGGGGGGAGAATGAAAACTCCAATAACAATCCAAGATATGCTAAACCACTTTTGTATTGCCCAATGGTATAGCTGTACAACACCTAGTAGGTGTGGTATTCTATGGAATCCAACAATATCCCTTAGGGAGGCCCTTCTTGTCCAAACTAAATGCTAAGTAGATGGTAAAACAATGGAGAGAAACTCTTGCCCCTTGAAGGAAGGTGGAAAGGGAGCTTGGGAATGCTCACAATGATAGGAAATTGTGGGATATGAGGAAGTTCCAACTCAAATCCAACAACATAACCTTGATCTTGATTTATCTCTACCAAATTCATGCCAATGGCTTCCTTTTATAAGACAAGAGGTGGCCAACAAACAACTAGATCCAAATGTGAACTCATCTTCTCCATGAAATAGTTCCAAGGTACACAAGGGAGGCTAATTAATGCCACCAAGTGTGTGAGGAGCCGAATTCGGATCCTTGGAGAGGATTGAGCCTTCAATGCATCGCTGGGGGTTAGTGGTCCCATCATTTTGGTACTAGCATAGCTACCAAATAAAAATTCGTGCGGGTGTAGCGCGGGCATTTTCAAGTAACATGCGATATAGCGCGGGTTAACAATGTATTACCCATGCTACCCTTTCTTTTGACTACTTTTTGGCACTTATGGACTCATTTCTAATTTAGGATATGTTGAGGAGCTTCTGGTGAGATGCATTCTTTATGTTGCTGACGCTTTACAGGAAGAATTGTTGAAATGTCGCATGTGTGCGAAATTTAGGCATTAATAGATGCCCCCTGATGTATCAGGTTCGGAGGGTACTATAGAGCTGACAATGCATCATATTTTCTATTTTTTCTATCATGTTATGTAGGAAGAAGCATATGTGGAATAATAGGGTTCTACCATGGGGGGAGATTGTTGGTGATGACCGTTGGAGCTATATTAAAGAATAATTTTTATACAAACGAGGCAGGAATACCCATGTTCGTGAAATCCTATCAAAGTGATTACAATGAGAGAAGACCAAGGGATCAAATATCCTATACTGTTGGGACATGGATGAAGGTGGATTCAATCCATGTTTGAGTAAATGACCTAGGAACTGTTGTGGAGTGCTAAAGAAGTGGAACTGCTAGTGACCATGATAATCCCACGGGGGTGGGGGACCAAATTGGTATGTGAATATACTTGAGAGGCTCACTATACCAAATAGACAACTACCATGATTTCCAAATGTGAAAAATGCTACCTTCAAAAGTACATTTCCCCCTGATGCGATGATGTGCTGACGTTGAGCATAGGGGAAACCACTTTGTTAGGGAGCACTAATGAATCTCCCTACTAAGTTCAAGGTGATCCCTTATAGTGATTGAAAAGGATCCATGGTACAACTGCAACTGCTACAACTCTCGGAATATAGTGTCTTAAAGTCGATGAGAGCTGAAGTACATGAAAGATGAGAGTCTTATCCTGAGAACTGAGATCGTATTGTAACCGAATGGTGGAAGGAAAGACCTGACATAAGACTGGTTGATAAGCATGGGGCTCATAACTTCGTTTGATTGATGTAAACATGGGGAGTCAGGATGACAACTTTCCTTTTGGAACAGAGCAAATTGAAATGGACAGAGACAAACTGCAAGTGAACGACTTTTGGTGGAGACGCAAAACAATGAGTGATGGTATCCGGAAAAACAAATACTGTTGAAAATATGGAGACTCAAATACATCAATCAAAGGCGACCATGGGTTTCTGCCAAAATAATATGGTTTTCCCGCGATGTGGGATGACGAGGTAACTTGTTTGTATATAAAGAATATTGGTGGGTCCCACATTTTTGGGTGTGTTGGGGGACCAATTTGATGATGAGCGCAGTCTCCATGGTTTTGAGTGGATTGGGGGACACTTTTCAATGATGAAGTGAGGGATAACTTGCAGACGCAAAGTTAGGTGCCTCATGAAATGATTCCATGTAGTGTATACTTGCGGGATAACTGAATAGAATTGGTTGTTGACACAAACCCAGTCGACAGGGGTTTCCAACAACATCGACACCCAAACCACCGCGATCTCCCTGAGCACTGGCCCAAACAGGTTTTACCCTGTCTAGCAACACTTGCAGAGCAGATGAGGTCTCACTCGAGATGTTCAGGGGAGAGTTGACGGAACCATGTTTCCGCCGAATGAAGGAGGATGTTGTGGATCAATCACTTAACTTATTGCAACATTTCATAAATAGATATAAGCATTTAACTTAGGAATCAATCACATTCGTGGCATCATTCAACAGGAAAACTCATCATTGCAACAAATATAACAGTAAAGCATTAATCGCAGCAAGGAAACATTGCATCATTCATATATTCATATCGCGAAATGCATTACCACAGATAAACAGGAAAAACACATAGGGATTCTGCTCAACAACTCTGTCATATCATATTAAATTTGCAAAAACCCAGATACAAAGTACTCAGCATCAGATCAAGATCTCTCAAATGTAAACAATCATACTCTCCAAAAGATATCCCCAAAATACATGATGATTCAACACTTACAGACCTACGTTTATTTATAGGCTTGCACCTTTACATTGCTTTTCCACTTACTAACTACTTCCTAACCGACACTTCATAGCAATTGACCCAAAATCTATCTATTGTGGTCCAAATGACCCAAAAACCCGCATACTGCGGTTCGACTGACCCACAATTACATAAAATATCATCATTTGAGCCCCACTTTCCGCCTTCTGCGGTATCTTCATCCTTGCGCAGCATCCGCGATGATGCGATGCTGACTTGTCCAAACCACCTGCCAACAGGCCCCTAACACGATCTTGTGGCTCACCCTCGAGCCATGTCAGCAGGACATGGTGTACTCGTTTGTCTTCACCCTGAAGTCTTCGTACTGTTGGCAGATTTCGCTAACCTGCTACGTGACTGTTGTGAAAACTTCCTGGCTCTCAGTTAATTCATGTGCCAATGGGTGGTTAACGAGGTGCGCAATAACTTTCTTCTTCCCTTCTTGTACCTCTTGCAGTGCGGAGTCATCCACGGCATTAAAATGTGCCCCAAGTTCTTGAAACTCGTCCAACTATGCAACATGTTGCTTCTGACGTTCTTCCGCTTTGGAAACTCACTGCTGCAATGCCTTGAGCTCTACCGATTTGGAAACCTACACTGTTGGTGGCATCGTGCACATGGATGTCTTTAGTGTTGCCAGCTGTTCTTCTGCGTCATGTCGTAGCTTGGTCAACTGCTCTAATGGATCATCCTGAACAATACTGCCCCAAAATAGTGCAGTCTCAGCAGTGAGCTTGGTTGCTTCCTACTCCAACTCACCTAGTTGGATCACCAAATCTTCGATAGCGCTCTTCCGTGCTGCGACAACTTCAAGTGGTGTGGCCGGCTAGAGTTCGTGACTCAAGGTGTCATTTTCCTCCCGAAACCCAGCAATGACAACCCCCAGCTTCTTCACTCACTCAACCGGATCCAATGCCTCTGTCACCTCCAGTACATGTTGACAGGCCTCAGTGACAGCTTCCTCCAACCACACCTTACTGTTCCACAGGGTGGTTTTCTCCACCATCAACCAATCCTGTTCCTTCTTGAGATCCGTGATTTCCATAGCCTTGTCAAACCGAAGATTCTCTAGCGTATCCTTGAGTTCATCGGCCACTTCCCATGCTGTTAATGCCTTCCCCTTGTGTTCCTCGACTTCCTTTCGTAACACCGCTTCGCCCTCTGACAAGTGCAATAAATGACTCCTGGAATCCTTCTCTCTATCCGCCAATTCCTCACTGGAAACCGTCTATAGCTGCACCAATGTTTGTGATGACAGCATGTTGATGTTAACAGAGAACAATCCAAACTGTTGCAGTGAAGCTTTTAGAGCCTCATCGTCAGTTGCAATCGCAGTCGGAGGAATTTGTACATTCCGGACGCGCGGCTCAGTTTCAATTGCGCAAACTTCCTGCATAGTTTCTCCCTTAGGTTCCCTCTTCAAAACAATCACACACAAGGAATCCAGATGGGTAGTTACTGCATGAAAACCTTCATTTGCCTTCGCCGTCATTGCTTGAGCCGCTCCATTAGTTGCATTATTTATCGCTAGTAGTAGTCGACCGAGTTGCGCCTCCGACGTCTGGGGAATCCCACTAATTGTCCCATGTTCATAGCGTGCTTTCATTATTCCCTCTTCAAGCTCGCGCTCTTCATCTGTAGAGGTCTGCGATGACTCCTGGTCTGACTCTTGGTGATGTTGTGGTTCCATCACTAGTGCATCTGATGGTATCCCCGTAGACTCCTCCTCCTTAACAATAGGTTCTCTCCAGTCAACCAGCTAATCATCAATGATTACGTCTAAGTATTCATCGCATAAATTATATGGGGTCTACAACCACTACTTATCCCTATCCTATCGCGCTTGTACATAGATACTGTGTGGTCCAATCACGAACCAGGCAATCCCCTTATACTTTTCAACAACTGTTTGAGTCAGTCGCGAAATCCGCTTGGCAGCCTCCTGCAGTGCTTCCCAATAGATTTAGAACTGCATGACGTAATCCTTGATGCGCTCCGGTTCCTACAACCACCACAAGTTTTTGTATCGTGCCCCCTTTTGAGCTTGCACCGCGCCCACCTCCATTCCTTGATATTCATCAGGCTCCATCCAGGCGAAAAGCGTGACTAAGATCAGCAACCAACTGTATGCGAATGGTTGTTGTCCCACTTAAGCCACTAGCGCATCTTCCATCAACTGGTTGAGCAGAAATAGGGACCAATTCACTTGCACACCTTCGACACAGAGCTCCTTGCATGCGACAACCCCTGAGTTTCCTTGGTTGGGCTGATTGTTACGAACAATTTTGGTAGCCAGGATACGTGCCCCAATTTTAATTACGGGCTCACTGATGGTGTCTAGGCGGTAGGCCCGTCTGTCACACTGCATTTTATATTGCTTCCTCAACCTTGCCGTGAGATTTTTGTCGTTGTTCTTCCCCTGAAAATATTGCGATGGGTCTACCCCATCCTTCGATAACCCCGTGATTTTTGAAATCAAGTCCACCGTGACGGGGACTTGCCTATCCAACCAGAGAATGCCTCCCTGAAAACAAGCCAACAACTGTTTCACACAAGCATCCGCCTCTGTCAACTGCCCAAAGTGTGGCATGTTGATCAAACCCAACAACCTAGCCTTCTCCAAACCATGCGCCCAGTCATGTGGAATGCATGGCGTCGGTCCAGTCTATCCCACTACTCGTGGCTTAAAGGGATCCGTCATAGCATCTTCCAGCGCCAGCAAATCATGATCATCATACTGCAGCTGCATCAACACAAGCACAATGTCGGTGGTGCAGCTCATGCATGGTGGAATTGCCGGCATTTTGATTTGATACCGTTGGTTCTTAGTGGGATTCTGTGGCTACATACCAGGTTGACATGGAGATCAGTAGCCCGGATATCCGTAGCAGAAACGCCTTCTTGGACTGTGGATTCCACAACACCAGAGCTCGATGGGCTCACCTCAGGGATCCCTTCCAGCACTTGGGTAGTGGAGCGGGTCTACCGCTTCTCGGTTCATGGGAGCTAGGCTGCGTCCCCCCCCCTCTTCTGGCGTACAATGGAGGACAATCCCACTGGTATGTTAACAACTTCTTCCTTGATATTGACATCTTCTTCAATACTAGCACGGATGATGGGTGACTCGACTTCACTTGAAATATCCACCATATCCGGCTCACCCAGCATGCCGCACTCAATTCCCACAATACCAACAGATGACTCAATCTTACCCAACCCAAGAAATTTCTCAACACATCCCAACTACACTCTGCAACACAGCCCAACCTTGCACAATACAGCAGTTGGGAGCTGAACTCACTCGTTACAAACATGTGCCTTTTGACTAGCCTCGACCAATTCTTATAGCGCCCAACTCGATCCCTCGTAATCATGACTAAATAATGCATTAATTCGGACCAAATCCTGCCTTAATGACCCAAATCCGTCGTCGATCCTATCATCCGATCGGCCCAATCCACCATCAATGCTCATCATTCGAACAAGCATCGCTAATTAACTGTCTTGAACTTTCTGCATTTATTGTCGATTTTACCTGATCGCAATCATGCCGCTGTCATGAACTTGCTTCCAAGTTGCGATGCAGGCCCTCCCACTTGCGCATTCTGTCCCTGTTGGTGCGCCATCATGCCACCAAGCAGCCTGCATTTTTTTTTCGATGCGACTCAGGCATCGCGTTGCTCCAAGCCCGACCTATAGGGATTCAACCTACTGCCATTGATCAACTTGGGGAGCATCATTCCATCTAACTGCTGCAATTGTACCGCTCCTCCTGAAGTTATGCTACTGATGCGATATGGGCCAAGCCAATGCATCTGCAACTTTCCTGGATGTTTCATAAACTTGCTATCGTACAACAGCACTAAGTCACCCCGCTAAAACTGTTTCTTTTTTATATGGCGATCATGCCAAGCCTTCTGTCGATCCTTCTCCATGCTTTGGTGGAATCTTGCGACAAAGCGATCTTCTTCAAGTTGGACTAACTGTGCGAGTCATTCTCCTAATGTAACTTCATCATTCATACCTGTTGCTACCGTTATGCGCAGACTCGGAATGATGTACTCCATAGGCATAATCGCTTCTTGCCCATATACCAGCTTGAATGGTGTATGTCCCATCAACCTTTTTCATGTGGTGCGATACACCCACAAGACTACTAGGATCTTCAAATCCTAGTCGTCGCGGTTGGCATTGCACACCTTCGTCAGCGTGTGCTCCAGAACCTTGTTGAATGCTTCTACTGTCCCATTTGCTTGTGGATGATATGGCGTGCTTTTCTTATGCTGTATGTGTAGTTTTGCGGTCAATGCACTGACGGTGTGATTGATGAAGTGACTTCCTTGATCTCTCATCAACACCTTCGGGAAGCCAAACCGAGTGACAATGTTGTCGAATAAGAAATGCGTTGTTGTTGCAGCAGTGCAATCTATGACTGGTGCAGCCTCTGCCCATCTTGTCAAATAATTTGTTGTCGTCATGATGTATCTTGCACCAGTGCGCTTCCCAGGTGGGTTAATAGAGCCCACGAAATCTACTGCCCATTTATCAAATGGCTATAGTGTCACTTAAGGTTGAAGGGGCATCTCATCCCTCCTAGAGGGTTTCCCAGTCCTTTGACAAACATTGTAGGTCCGCGCATAATCTGTTGCATCATTGTGGAGCATGGGACACCAAAGCCCTGCGTGAAGCACCTTTATGGTAGTCGCACGACTACCATAGTGCCCACTAGCTACTCCGGCATGTGCTTCTGACAAGATCTGCCCTTGCTCATGAGGCAAGACACGGCGTCTCAAGATCTTGTCCGATTCTAGTTTGTATAACTCGCCTACAATCAGTTGGAAATCTACGGCCTTGAACACCAACTGTTTCTTCTAACTGGTTTTAAATCCGTCCGGTTTGGTACCTGTTGCTAGGAACTAAATGATTTTTTCATAATATTCATTAACTAATTCAACCTTAAACAGCTGCGCATCAGGAAATCCATCTTCAATGTTGGTTGGCTCCTCTCCTGTCTCAATCCACGATAGATGATCTGGTCCGACGTTCAAACGTCCTGGCTTCACAATCACTTCAAAGTCAAACTCCTGAAACATAAGTCACTAGCGACATATATTCCCCCCCAACATAGGCTTATTGACCAAATATTTTAATGCAGAGTGGTCTGTGAACATCTTAAAGTGTCCTCCCAGTAAGTAGTGCCAAAAATTCTGCAATGCATAGACCATTGCCAGACCCTCCCTCTCTGTCATTGTATATTTTCTTTCTGCAGACGACAATTTTCGACTTGCAAATGCAATGGGGTGATCCAAGTCCCCCTCCCCGGGTTGCGTGAGCACCACTCCCAGCGCAATCGATGATGCGTCAATGTGGACATGGAATTCTTTGCTCTAGTCTGGAAATACCAATATTGGCTCTGAAGCTATCTTAGCCTTCAACATGTCAAAACTAACTTGACATTCAGGGCTCCATTGAAATACCACATCTTTCTTCAGCAACTTCTCCATAGGGGTCGTGATGGCTGCATAACCCCTGATGAACTTGTGATAATACCCAATGTGGCCCAACATCGCTCTCAGCTACTTGACGTTAGTCGGTGGTGTTAAGCTTAGAATGAGCACAATTTTTTTTGGGTTGATTAACAATACTTGCTTGCACACAATGTGACCCAGTAATATTTCAAAAGGTGCATAGAAGATGCACTTCTTCAAGTTCAGTGATATCTGATGCTGTTGATAGCACTCCAACATCAACCGCATATTTTCCAGATGATCGCTGATCAAGCCGTAGATGGTCTAGTCATCCATGTACACCTGCAAAAACTTCTGGATGAAATCCCGGAAAGCAACAACGAAAACCCACGAAAATATCGCAGGTGTATTCTTAAGTCCAAACGGCATCACTGTGTACTAAAAACAACCCCATTCTATCACAAAAGTTGTCTTGTGGCAGTCTTCTTTCGCGATGCGGATCTGATGATAGCCAAAGAACCCATCCGTGAAAGAATACATCTCTTGGCCACCCACGCCTTCGAGCACCTCATTAGTAAATGGGGTCAGAAAGGCATCATGCAAGCAGGCGTCATTCAACTTCCACAAATCAACACAAATGCGCACTTCACCTGTCCTCTTGCCCTGCACTACCATAGGACTGATCCAATCCGACTCCTCAACCGGTTCAATAATACCAGCATCCAACATGCGATCAAGTTCTACCTTGACCCTCTCCTTATGGCGTGGATTCAGTTCATAGGGTTGTTTCCTGATTGGTTTGGCATCTGGTTTCAAAGGAATTTTCATCTCCCCCAGATCGCCCAAGATTCCCTTCATCTTAGAAAAATTCATAGGGAACAGGTCTTGGAATTCATGTAGCAAGTCTGTGACCTTCCCCATCATCTCATCATCCCAATGATCCCCAACATTCACGAACTTTGTACTTTCCTCTGTTCCAATGTTGACCTTCCGGAGCTTCAGCGGTTGACTGATCGGATTAGTGGGTGCATCAGGTGCAGTGACATCACGACTTCCTTCGGATTCCATAATGTTGACATTCCGCGGATCATCACCATCTTCTGGCCCACCAGTGATATTATAACATTCCATCATGGAATGCATCTTGTAGTGCACATGCAGATCTGTAGGATATTCCAACGGAACAGCCTTCAAAACTACGCCGTGGATGAGCTACAAAGCGTTGTGGACATCCGGGTTGGCATCTGCGAAGCTGAACGTATGTGTAAAACAAACTATCAACTCCAACCAAGTGGTAATTTCTCCTCATAATTCAGCTGCAACATACCATGACCGCGGCATCTTGTCCAGCGTATGGATGAAGGCATGCACCCACTCATCCTTGGGTCGCGATGCCCACAACGTTTGACATTCCAACAAATGACCACCAGGGTCATTCCGACAATCGTATTTTCCTGTATGGTAAACTTCGGTGTCACCAAAGTGAACTGACATCAATATCCGGCACTGCGACCATCCGTCGATTGATTTCTTATGTGTCACCCACCAGCGTGTTGGAGCAGCCTTCAGTGCTTCCTCCAATACCAACATTCATTGTGGTTCTGAAACCTTCTCTTTGAATGCCACAAGAAAATCAGATAAGTCGGGAAACCCATCATATACTAGCAGTGCGACAGTCTCAGTCACAACACAACATAATGATTGTGTGACTAACCCACATTTGCGGAGGGACACCTCATGCAAATGGTTCTGCCAATTCTCTAACGCATCGTCAGAGTCAAAAGACGCAGAGCTGAAGTTGCACCACTCAACCTCACCGTTGGCAGTCGGATGAGTATAATCTTCTAAAATATTGTATGCCTGGTCCCATCCACTGGGATCTTCATTCTTTACTAGTTTAATAGACCTGCGTCCTTTAGTCGAATCCAATGGAGCGACAACTCTGAGATCGCGGTTTTCAAAAGTCATCATGTGCTTTGTAAAGTTGATTACTGTAGCACTGTCGTTAGCCATCCAATCCCGAGCAACGTGGGATAGGAGCTTCCCCCTTCAACTACTTCAATGACATCGAAGTCGGCATATGTCTTCATTCCCGCGATATCCATGAACAGGTGTGGAACTCTCCCAATCGATGTCACCTTGGCCTGATTAGCTAGCCAGAGTTGTACGGGAGACCAGCTCAGCGTGGGAATCGCCATTCTCTGCCATGCCTGCTTAGTTAAGATGTTGACATTTGAACCAAAGTCCATAATAACTGAATCAACTTCGTAGTCACCAATTTGAATATTCATACGCATCTCCTTACCTATCTTTAGCCTCTATAAGGAATTTACTGCGGACTCTTGTCGTTTCCTAGTTGGTCGCTACAACAGCCCTTCGAGCTCGGCAAGAGAATCTAGATCCCTTGCTAGTGATAAACAACTCTCAAGAAATACCTGCAAGGCCCCAGACTGTTGTGATGGACCTACCTCTGAAGTAGCATAAAAAACAGGAGGCATATCACAAACAATAGCCTTACCGCAATCCTTTTCCATCGCGCGACGTGCTTGAAAGAATGCATCATGCTCGGAATCAATGTCAAACAACACCTTCTTCTGCCCGGATAACTGGATAAGTGGATGCAGGCCATCCTCTCCCATGGTCGTACCTCCCCGAGTGATAACTGCGACAGCAACATCTTGTGTCCTTGGCTCCACAGAAATTGTCGCAATAGTCACTCCCTAAGTCTGGTTCAGCAGATTCCCAGGTTGATTCACATTTTGGTTAGCATTCTGATTCAGATGCTAGTTCTGATTCTGCGTCGGTTTCTGCACTTGATTCTATAGTGGTTGCTCTACTTGGTTTTGGTTCTGTAGTTGCGGAACATTCCCTCCTTGCCATCGTGCAATCAACTGCGAGCAGTTTTCCATAGTGTGATCTGTAATAAAACAAAACATACACTACGTCTGCAACTGTGGGCAGTCTCGCTAGTAGTGTCCCCATACCCCACAGTGATAGCACTAAACAGGTCCTCGACCTCCTTTTCCTCCTCCGCGATGAAATCCTCTACCACATCCTCCTCAGAATCCTCCCTAGAATCCTCTCGGCTGCTATTACTGCAGTTGATTGAACTATTTTTGCATAGGAGTCGAGTGCATGCCTTGCCCTTGCTGCACATACTGTGGTTGTTGAACATATTTTGGTTGTTTGTGATCCATTTGCATCGGAGTATATTGTGGCATAAACTCCTGTGGTTGTTGTTGTGATACAAACTGCACCTGCGGTTGAGGGAGCAGTTGGGCTACCTGTGGTTGTGGTTGCGGTTGTTGTATGACACGCTAGTCGTCCTTCATATACAATGCATCATACGTTCTCTCTTGAAGCAACCCGTATGCACAACAATATTTGTCTTCATGCCCACTGATTTGCAAAATGTACAATACAGATTCATCGGTTTTGTGACCATCTTTTGCATGTATTGACATTCCTCATGGCGGTGTCCATATACCTGACAGATGCAACACCACGGCATACTACCTCCGTTCAGTGGATTCGGTGCTCCTGAAACCAAATAATTGCTGAAGTCTGGGCAATTATCCTTAGTATGCCCCTCTCCACGACATCACGTACACCACACTTCCTCACACTGTTCTGTACCTTTCTTCAAGTCTTGCAACTGTATGGTCAAGTTAGCCAACTGGGTCTGAATCTGCAACATACCAGCTGCGTTTTCTCCAATCGGTGAAGCTTCCAATCGCATCGCAATTTCCAGGGCTTCACTCGGCGTTGTGATGTTCTATTGCATCAGTGGTAGTCAAATGTGTGGGAGAAACGCCGCAATGAACCATTCTTTGTGTTGGACAGTGATCATGTCGAAACTGACCCTTGCCATCAATGTTTTGAATCCCTGGTCAAAATCCCACACAGTTTCATTGGGATACTGCTTAATCTCTTTTAATTTTGTAATATATTATGCTTCATATTTTGGTTTTTAGAACTTTGCGATCAATCCAGCTCGAACTTCATCCAGTTTTTTGTCTGGAGCACCGACAAGAACCTGCACAAACTTCATAAACTAGTCCAATGCGCGACCCCGAAGGGTTGTCGCCAGTTGTCCTTTCTTAGCATTATCATCAGTAATCTGCTTTACAGTCCATACTGCCTCACATAAAAACCAGTACTGCTCTCGATTATCTGTTCCATTTCTGTGGAACAATGGTAACTTTGTATCCTCGCCCGCCATCCTGGGCTTCCTTCCTCTAGTCGTTGAACTACTAGCAATTAAATTTTGTTGACTTGATGAGCACGGTGGTGTCGAAGTTGTATTTCTTACTTGTTGAGAGATAGTGAGCGGAGGTATTGGCACGTTGCTGCTGAGGTTTGGTCTTGCCTCTATCCTGGGCATAGCCTCATTGCCCTTATTAGGACTGTGAGGTTTCTTTGTCCCGTATGTTCTTCCTTCGCGACCGTGTGGTTCGATCGCAGCAGGACCTTCTCCTGTCCTCTGCTTCTTTTCCTGTTGAAACCTTTCTCCTCCCCTTGTAAGACAACTCTCTTCCTCGGCTTCCCTCACAGTCTCATCATGACCTGCACCCATCTACCCCTTATCATTCTGTGTACCTCCCCCTGCTGCCGTGGTACCCACGACCTCCACCCACTAGGGTTTCTGTTGATTGAGATGCATCTTCAATATGCCCTTCTCGCAAATGAGCATCTTAATAGACAGTTACAGCGACAACAAAAACCTTCCCCGTGGTCCGCAGAAGAAATATCTTTCAGCTTTACTATAGGATTTGTTCGTATCAACTACAAATTCAGTGATATAGACTTCCAATATGCTATTAAGACAAACTTTGACAGCCTGCGATGCTTTTTTGTTGACCTCCCGTAGCTCCTAGATCAGTTCAGGGGTCCAGTATGTCGGCTCACCACCTTGGAAGTTCCTCTTCTGAAAGCTCAACTTTGCCAACCACTCAAATAAGATGAATGGGAATTTGTAGAAAAAATATTTGTGCGGATCGTCGTGAATATACTTCGCCAACCACCAGTTTGTTGTCAACCCAAGGTTCTTGTTTTCTTTTTCAGCAAACTCTTGAAATTTTAGGTCGAACCAATCTTGGATCTCCGGTTTCATCGGATGTCACATATCCTCTTGTCACTTCACACACAGTCTTGACAATGGAACCTTTTGTTGACACAAACCCAGTTGACAGGGGTTCCCAGCACTCTCGACACCCAAACCACCACGATCTCCCTAAGCATTGTCCCAGACAGGTTTTACCCCATCTAGCAACACCTACAGAGCAGATGAGGTCTCACCCGAGATGTTCAAGGGAGAGTTGACGAAAATTTGTTTCCGCCGAATGAAGGAGGATGTTGTGGATCAATCACTTCACTTATTGCAACATTTCAGAAATAGATCTAAGCATTTAAATCAAGCATGAATCACATTCGTGGCATCACTCAACAGGATAAATCATCATTGCAACAGATATAACAGTAAAGCATTAATCGCAGCAAGGAAACATCGCATCATTAATATATTCATATCGCGAACTGCATTACCACAGATAAATAGGAAAAACACATAGGGATTTTTCTCAACAACTCTGTCATATCATATTAACTCTGCAAAAACCCAGATACAAAATACTTAGCATTAGATCAATATCTCTCAGATGTTAACAATCATACTCTCCAAAAGATAGATCTCCAAAAGATATCCCCAAAATACATGATCATTCAACACTTACAGACCTACGTTTATTTATAGGCTTGCGCCTTTACATTGCTTGTCCACTTACTAACTACTTCCTAACCAACACTTCAAAGCAATTGACCTAAAATATATCTATTGTGCTCCAAATGACCCAAAAACCTGCATACCACAGTTCGACTGAGCCAAAATTAAATAAAATATCATCATTTGTGCCCCACTTTCCACCTTCTATGGTATCTTCATCCTTGCATAGCATCCGCGATGATGTGATGCTGACTTGTCCAAACCGCTTGCCAACAAGCCCCCAACACAATCTTGTGGCTCGCCCTCGAGCCACGTCAGCAGGACATGGTGTACTCATTTGTCTTCACCCTGAAGTCTTCGTACTGCTGGCAAATTTCGCTAACCTGTTGCGTGACTGTTACTGAAATTTCCTGGCTCTCAGTTAATTCATGTGCTAATGGGTGGTTAACGAGGTGTGCAACAACTTTCTTCTTCCCTTCTTGTACCTCCTGCAGTGCAGAGTGAGCCGCAACATTAAACTGTGCCCCAAGTTCTTGAAACTCGTCCAACTATGCAACATGTTGCTTCTGACGTTCTTCCGATTTGGCGACTCCCTGCTGTAATGCCTTGAGCTCTGCCGATTTGGAAACCTACGATGTCGGTGGCATCGTGCGCATGGATGTCTTTAGTGTTGCCAGTTGTTCTTCCGCCTCGTGCCGTAGCTTGGTCAACTGCTCTAGTGGCTCATCCTGAACAATACTGCCCCAAAACAGTGTGGTATCAGCAGTGATCTTGATCGCTTCCTGCTCCAACTCGTCTAGTTGGATCGCCAAATCTTTGATAGCGCTTTTTCGTGCTGCGACAAATTCAGGTGGTGTGGCCGGCTGGAGTGCATGACTCAAGGTGGCATTTTCCTCCTGGAACCCAATGATGATAGCCCCCAGCTTCTTCACTTGCTCAAACGAATCCAATGCCTCTGTCGGCTCCAATACATGTTGACAGGCCTCAGCGACGGCTTCCTCTAGCCACACCTTACTGTTCTACGGGGTGGTTTTCTCCACCGTCAACCAATCCTATTCCTTCTTGAGCTCCGTGATTTCCCTAGCCTTGTCGACCCAAAGATGCTCCAGCGTATCCTTGAGTTCATCAACCACTTCCCATGCTACTACTTCCTTCCCCTTATGTTCCTCGACTTCCTTTCGTAACACTGCTTCGCCCTCTCGCAAGCACAATTGCTGATTCCTGACATCCTTCTCTCTATTCGCTAATTCGTGACTGGCAACTGTCTGTAGCTACACCAACGTTTGTGATGACAGCGCGTTGATGTTAACAGATAACACTCCCAACTGTTGCAACGAAGCTTTTAGTGCCTCATCGTCAGTTGCAATCGCAGTCGGGGGAATTTGTACATTTCGGACCCACGACTCAGTGTCGATTGTGCAAACTTCCTGCACAGTTTCTCCCTTAGGTTCCCTCTTCAAAACAACCATGCACAAGGAATCGAGATGGGCAGTTACCGCATGAAAAACTTCGTCTGCCTTCGCCATCATTGCTTGAGCCACTCCATTAGTTGCATTATTTATCGCTAGTAGTAGTCGACCGAGCTGCGCCTCCGATGTCAGGGGAATCCCACTAATTGTCCCATGTTCGTAGCGTGCTTTCGTTCTTCCCTCTTCAAACTCATGCTCTTCATCTGTAGGGGTCTGCGATGACTCCTGGTCCGACTCTTGGTGATGCTGTGGTTCCATCACTAGTGCATCTTATGGTATCCCCGTAGACTCCTCCTCCTTAGCAACAGGTTCTCTCCAGTCGACAAACTAATCATCAATGATCGCGTCTATGTCTTCGTCGGATAACTTATATGGGGTCTGCAACCACTGCTTATCCTTATACTAAACTGGGTGATCCCCTTATAGTTTTCGATAGTTGTCTGAGTCAGCCGCGGAACCCGCTCGGTGGCCGCCTGCAGCGCTTCCCAATAGAGACAGAACTGTGTGGCGCAATCCTTGTTGCGCTCTGGTTCCTGCACCCACCACAGGTTTTGGTAGCGTGCCCCCTTTTGAGCTTGCGCTGCGTCCATATCCATTCCTTGATATTCATCAGGCTCCAACCAGGAGACAAGCATGACTAAGATTAGCAACCAGCTGTATGCGAATGGCTGTTGTCCTGCCTAAGCCGCCAGCGCATCTTCCATCAACTGGTTGAGCAAAAATAGGGACCAATTCACTTGCACACCTTCCGCACAGAGCTCCCCGCATGCGACAACCCCTGAGTTTCCTTGGTTGGGCTGATTGTTACAAATGATTTTGGTAGCCAGGATCCACGCCCCAATTTTAATTGTGGGTTCGTTGATGGTGTCTAGGCAGTAGACCTATTCGTCACGCTGCATTTTATATTTCTTCCTCAACATTTCCGCGAGCTTTTTGTCGTTGTTCTTCCCCTAAAAATATTGCAATGGGTCTACCCCATCCTTCGGAAACCCCGTGATTTTAGAAATCAAGTCCACTGTGACAGTGACCTACCTATCTAACCAGATAATGCCGCCATGAAAACAGGCCAACAGCTATTTCACATAGGCATTCGCCTCTGTCAACCGCCCAAAGTGCATGTTGATCAAACTCAACAACCCAGCCTTCTCCAAACCACACGCCCAGTCATGTGGAATGAGTGGCGTCGGTCCAGTCTGTCCTGCTGCTTGTGGCTTAAAGGGATCCGTCATAACATCTTCCAGTGCCAGCAAATCATGATCATCGTACCGCAGTTGCATCAACACAGGCACAATGTCGATGGTGCAGCTCATGCATGGTGGAATTGCTGGCATTTTGATTTGACACCGTTGGTTCTTAGTGGGCTTCTGCAGCTGCATACCAGGTTGACATGGAGGTCGGTAGCCCGGGATATCCGTAGTAGAAACGCCTGCTGGGACTACGGATTCCACAACACTAGAGCTCGATGGGCTCGCCTCATAGATCCCTTCCGGCACTTGGGTAGTGGAGCAGGTCTGCCGCTTCTCGGTTCGTGGGAGCTAGGCTGCATCTGCCCCCTCTTTTGGCGTACAATGGAGGACGATCCCACCGGCATGCTAGAAACTTCTTCCTCAAGATTGACCTCTTCTTCAATACTAGCAAGGATGATGGGTGACTCAGCTTCACTTGAAATCTCCACCATATACGGCTCACCCAGCATGCCGCACTCAATTCCCACAATGCTAATAGATGGCTCAATCACTTAACTTATTGCAACATTTCAGAAATAGATCTAAGCATTTAACTCAAGCATCAATCACATTCGTGGCATCATTCAACAGGATAACTCGTCATTGCAATAGATATAACGGTAAATCATTAATCATGGCAAGGAAACATCGCATCATTCATATATTCATATTGCGAAATGCATTACCACAGATAAACAGGAAAAACACACAGGGATTCTGCTCAACAACTCTGTCATATCATATTAACTCCGCAAAAACCCAGATACAAAATACTCAGCATCAGATCAAGATCTCTCAGATGTTAACAATCATACTCTCCAAAATATATCCCCAAAATACATGATGATTCAACACTTACAGACCTATGTCTATTTATAGGCTTGCACCTTTACATTGCTTTTCCACTTACTAACTACTTCCTAACCGAAAATTCAAAGCAATTGACCCAAAATCTATCTATTGTTGTCCAAATGACCCAAAAACCTGCATACCGCGGTTCGACTGACCCAAAATTACATAAAATATCATCATTTGCGCCCCATTTTCCGCCTTCTGTAGTATCTTCAGCCTTACACAGCATCCACGATGTTGCGATGCTGACTTGTCCAAACCGCCTGCCAACATTGGCCACTTCTGAGGGTGGGGGCCCCATAGATGTCTTCGCAAGGGTGGTGATATGAGGGGGATTCTGAAGGGTAAAGTGCTCATGGAGGCATGCGAAGCATTTGTGAATCATTCTCGTAACATGTGTCGAGGGATCTGCGAGGTGTACTTGGAGGAGTAAATGCACAATTGTAAAATGATACTCTAAGAGAGGGTCTTTTCAATTTGGGTCAGACTACTGATACTTGTGGGGGGGTCTACATCATGGATGTTAATTGATGACTGGTATGGAAATGGTGCACACACCCATGGGGGAACATGCTATTCTCAGTATTGATGTTGATGGCACATCAAGGTCGGGAATGAGATCAATATGGTTATCAGTGGGAATACTAGCAGATGCATTATAAATGGAGGGTAAATAGTTTCTATATTCCAGTTTCGAAATGATACATGTGGTAGGGTGAATGACCCCTGTTGTTAGAGCTGGGAGTCTTATTCTTCAAAATGGAAAAACAAGAGGCTCCACCTTGTCCTAAGCGAGATCTTGCACATACAGTGCACATACCCAAGGGTAGTAAATAACATGACCAAGGTATTGACAATGTAGAAATTATATAGGGTAATAAGGCATACATGTGGGGTACCTCAGTAAAAATAGCGTCCTGGTGGCATTGGTGGGAATTCAGATAGGTTGGATTCATGTGGAAGATCTGGACGTGATGACCGCGACGCTGTGAACAGTTTTGGAAATGAATTTATGGTTTATCCGTGGCATAAGTTAGAATTCTGTCAAATGACTATAAATAGTGGTGGGGCCCACTTTTTGAAATCATTTGTACTTCTTTCTAACGACCTCCTAGAGCATGGTTTGAGAAATTATGGGAGATCTGGGGCACCTTTCAACCTGCAATGAGATCCATGTATGCCTTGACCTTACTCTTGTCAATTATGTCTGGATAGAATTAGGGTTAGGAGTCCCCTAGGTGGCTAGGGGGTTATTTTAGGTACTTTAGGATTTATGCATGGGATTTTGAGAAAATCTTATGCTGTAGCATGAGATTTTTGGGAAATCCTGTGCTACTACAACATGGGATGTACCTAAAATCGCGCAAGGTTTAGCACACCTTTGTAGCGCGGATAAAATGTATTGTACCGCACTAAGTGCAACACAATAATGCTTCAATCGCGCACTGGTTTAGTGCAGTTGTTCCTCGATCAACCGCGCTATCAGCGTGACCGAATGGTATATATCTCGCACGCTAGTTCCACACAGACAAACATCGGTTCATCCGCACTGTGCAAATATATCTTGGGGATAGTTGCGCTAATAAATTCCAAGGATTTATATGTCTAATGCCTTGTCCTTGTGTAAGTTATTGGTTGCTTACTCATGGCTCACATGAGAGATGTTGAGTGGAGGGAGAGGGAGTATGATACTCTTTAGGACTTGGTGTTGGTAGACATGCATGCGACACAAGTTCTCCGAGACATGGGGCTCTTGAAGTTTTCCAAGTGCCCCTAGATGTGGTCTTTAGATTATCTACTATTGAGGCTACTGGATATGTGAGTCCCAGACCAGGGGGTATTCCGGGTTGGCGAGGAGGACCTGAGCTGCATCACTACTTAGGACATGTTATTTCTAACAGGGATGACACATCGGGGGTTGAGAGAGCCCTTCACTCCAAAGATGGTGGGAGAGTGATCCACACTCTAGTGGATTGCTTTTGTGACGGTGACGGGAGTGCTGTCAACTATTATGAGATTTTAATGAGCCATTTGAGGGATCTTCCATTTCAGGCTGTAGAAACAGCCGTGGTGTGAGTAATAGGGGAGACATCCCCCAACCGGGTTATGGAAGGTCAACTCCAGCTAGTCGAGATATTCTTGGTTGGTCGACAGGTAGTGTGGGGTTCATTTTTGTTGCAGTCGATGATCCAAAAGATGTTGGATATGCATTAGGGTGGGGCTCGGTCCACCTTCTACTATAGTAGCGTGTTGTGTTCTTATTTTTTCAAGTGTTATCCTTCACTGAGGTCACATGTCATAGTTCCAATGAGGGGGGCGTAGTAGCCTCGGATGGTGTACCAAGTCATATTATGCCTCGTAATTGTGGTGGGCCTGTGGGGGAGGCCATTGAGATATCTCCCTACTGCTGGCGATGGGGAGGCCATTAGAGGAGTTGGTGCATCCACAGGTGGGGCTATTGGAGGAGGAGAAGTAGGTGTTGGATGAGTTGCTACAGGTGGGGAAGCTTCCAGGGACCGGATGGTAGCTTTCCTTATGGACTTGTAGTAGCGGTTTGGTACTTTGTCTATTGGGGTCGATGATCAAGGTGTTTCAGACCTAGAGGATGAGGAGTTGGCCCTTACATTCCACCTGCCAACTGAGTGTGGACCAGCATGGAGGAAAATCATGCAACGGATAGCGGTAGGGTTCCATGTGGCACGAGAGGTGTAAGGAGGTGCAGCTCCTCCACAGCCGTAGAGAACATGGAAGGGACCAAAGCCGACATGAGGGGAGGTGGTGTGACCACTGACCATTTTGGCACCCCGAGATGAACCAGCTGGCAGGGCGGCTTGATTTTTTGTATATGGATATGAGCCCTTTGTTGTATACTACTTTTGATGATCCTATGGGAGGCGACTTGTATTTGATGTATCCCCCATGAGGCTATTTTGTATATGCCTCAAGAGGGTCATTTTTGTACATGACACACATTTTTGGATGATATATATATATATACCATTTTTGTACCACATGATATATGCATCTCTTTATGTATGTGATGTATGTATACTTTTTTTTATATTGCCTAAATGTTGATGTGATGCATATGCAATATTTGATACTAGCACATTTGTCTTGGCATGGTTTATCAATGTAGGACTTTATGATGGTGATATACATGTATGTGTATTCGTAGGTATAACACATAGATGTATTTATGTATGTTTGGTATGCAAGGATATACAGCCAGGTTAAGTATCAGGTGCCAATTCAACACCTCGTTGGTGATGGAATCAATGAATGCATTAGCGTTTCTCGGTATATGTGTGAAAGTAATGGTTTCAAACTGTCTAATGAGAACGCGCATGTGCATAAAATTTTGGAAGAGGAGCGAATTGTGGACACGAAATACATTATTCAACTGCGATACAAAAAAAATTTAGTCGAGATGCACATGTAGATGGTGAATTCCCAGGTGTAGGGCATCACTTAATAGACCTATTACAACATTGTATTTTGCTTGGTTGTTTGTAAGTGCCCCCAAGAAAACTTCGTCAGTGCAATGGAGTATATGGGAGGGGGAATATATATCCCAAGAAGCTAACGCTAGATGTTTGGACCATCAACTGGCATCGTATGCATATCCTATGTAGATGTCTAACTGGGAGGCCATCTACATTTAAGAATAGATGTATTTTACTTTCAAATTCAAGATAATGTGAAAAGAAAGTAAAGTTCTAATACAAATAAGAATATCGACGGTTAGTGTTAGATGTCTTATTTTTGTTGTGGGGATAAACCCCATGTTGATTTTTAATTATTTGGAAATGCTTTTAGGTGGTCTATGTATTCGTCAGAAGACAAGGGATCACTGCAAGTGAGGACACCAGCTAAAGGAGATTCAACATCGATGGTATCTGGTAAGTTATTTATTACTTCCTCGGTTTGTAACCTTTGCAAGGTTATATGGAGGGGTTTTAATTGGCCTTTTATTCTGATTAAACTGGGACAAGCTTCTCGTTCGGCACACAAAATGGGGCATTGAAATGAGAAGTGGGTGGTATCTCCCCAAGAGTGCCAAGATTGTGGTACCCACGGATGGAAGCATTCTTGGAATTCCTGGGTATTGATTAGCTCCATTAAGCAATCTATGGCGCTAGGAGGAAGCATGTGGGTGGAATTCCCATAGGAAAAGCATTCATCATGAGGTGGCGTTGTCGTAAGTTTGGATGGGTCTTGCGACGTTGTAGGCTCCACCACAGTTTCTGCAGCTGGTGGGACTTCTGTGGGAGAGGATATTAACATTGTTGTGGATGTGGTGACCACATTAATAGATGTTGTTTCACAGGATGAAGAGGACGGTTCCTTTATTGTCACTTGAGTGAGACGAATGGTTGCCAATGCCTCCCGATATCGAGGGAGTTATGGGAAATGGTGGGTTTAGTGTCCATACTAAGTGCATATGGAACATGTGTGATTCGTATGCAGTGTCTTGGAATTATATGTGGACAAGGGTGATTTGACCCCTTTTACCATTAGTGGAGCATGCGTTATACTCATGGGTGTGTTGAGAAAAATCCTCAGCTTCGACAAAGTAGGACATAGGTTGGTTGTATGGCCTTGTTTCCCACAAAGATAACACAATGGTGTAACCCTTTGATTGGCATTATTGATCATAACTGGGGATTTTAGCTCTGACTAGTTGATGCCCCCCTGATTTAGGCTTAGCGGTTTCCAATAAATTGGATGTCAAGTTAGGTAATAGGGGACCTTTCAACTTCAGTTATTTGGTGCCCCCATTGGCAGTATTAGCGATGACTGATTGTGGTTTAGTTGCAGATGTCATAGGTTAGGCTGTCATAAATTAAAGTGTTAAAGTCCTTGTAGGCATCACAACCAAAACAGGGACAAACTCATAATGGGATACAGTTTTGGAAGCCATCTCCGGGTAGGGTGGTGTAAGGTACCATACTGAGATCCCCAAAGTTATCCCACGTAGAGTTAATTGAGCCATTACCAGTGTCCCTTGTACACCTGTGGGAGGATACAAGAATGGGATTTGGAAAATTAGTGGGATTGATGGAATCAACATCTGTTCCATGCCATGACTTAGCGATCGTGTTGATAATGGTGTTGAGGTCGAGGCGATACCATTTTAAGTGGTGAAAATTGAAATTGTGCACATTAGGCCATCGTTCGATGTAGGGATCTTAGGTGGTGGTCCCGAATATACTCCTAACAAATTGGAGTCCTTGTACATATTGGGGACAATGTCAACATATGGTTGTTCATCTCCCAGTACAATCGGTAGGACATTGTTGGGATTGCTTTTGGAGTTGGGATCATAGTAGTTAAGCTAGTCGAGGGTAATTACTTTTCCATTTAAGGGAAACATCATGATACAGAAGACTATGGAGGTGACCACCTTCATGGAGTACATATAACTACACCCCAAGAGGATTTTGTAGTCGAGTTTAGCATCGATGAATTCGATATTGATCATAACCATCTTTCCCCCCATCTCTATGGGGACATTTTGGTACAATCCTCTTGGTTGGGATGGTATCCCATCATATGGACGAAGAGTGATAGATGATGGGACCAACTCAGGGGATCCTAATCGTTTCCAAACTCTTGTAGACATAACGCACGTGGATGCGCCTTCATTGATGATACAATGGTGAATAATGATGTTATTTATAGTGACTAGAACTTGAAATGTGAATGACGACAGTAGTCGTGGATCACCTTTGTCGAGATGAAAAGTCATGAGGTGCGATTTGAAAGGATCGACGACACCAAGTACATTGAGTAATTCCTTTATTTGTGTAGGGAAATATTGTAACATGTATAACGTGGACATGGTTGCAGGGGATTGATCCAAGTCATCCAAAATACTGTAATTGTGGGTGGCTTTCCTATGAAGGTTATTATGGGTACGTCGAAGTGGAAATTTCAGAATCCGCAAGATTTGTTCAATATTCGGGCGTGGTATCTATAGAGGGACCCTTGAGGGGATAGGAATGTCTTCCACTTGGGGGGAGGAAGGCCCATCATAATCTCTAGCTCGAGTCTGAACCATCGCTGGGTGGGCGAGGGTCTTGTTGTTATGTAACTACCCCTTGATTCGCAAAGGGTTTTTGTAACATGATGGTTTGTGGTTGGGGAGGGTTCATTTCCTGATGTGGATTAGTCACTTTCTTCTTTTTGGCCTCAAATAATGGTTGGTAGTCGGGGATGAGAGGAAAATGATGTGTGTAATGGCCATAATTCTCGCAAATAGAGCAACAATAATTTGTCCTCGTGGTGGGATTCTTCCCTTGTTTGGGAGGATTGTTAGTCCATATATTTTGGGTACCTGTATTCTGGTTTTGTTGGGGAGGGATATTTCCCTCTTTCCCAGGTTACTAATTTTGTTTCTTCTTCCCCCGAATTTGCAGATTCTGGGGGTTGGCGGTGTTCAATTGCTCAAATTGTCGAGGTTCTTGAATGTAAGAAGGTTGAACTAGGTTAACCCCCATGTGGGGAGTAGGTAAGCTGGCTATTTGGGAATGGGAAAAGATAATATGGGTTATACCCCGGGAGTGGGATAAATGCAGTTTGTGTTCCATAAGAGGTGGATGTAGGAACAACTTTCACCATTGGCAGTGTAGGAACCATCATCGCTTGGCTAACGTTTGAGTACATAGGACTATACGTTCCATACTGTAATTGACCAACTGGTGGGGTTAGTACCGGTGTAGGGGGTACTGATGTAGGTGGCATGGATGGGTAGTGGGGAACCATATTGAATGGAGCTAACATGGTAGGAAGAACCTTTCCTAAATGGGAAAAAGACCCAATAATCCCATCCATCAAATGTGATGAGCCCGAAGGTGTAGGATCCAACGACCAGTGCTGAGGGGAATTAGGAAGGATAGTATAGAGGTAGTTGGATTGTGCATATATGATATCGAAATGTTTCTCTTTTAGAATATAATCTTCCTCACTTTGCAGCATGGAGGTGGCAACATATTTAGCTATGGTGGGTTGGAGAGATTTGATAAACCAATCCAACAAAAAGGGTGATTGTATATCGATCTTGCACAATGTGCGACACCTACGCCACTCATGGATGTGGTCCATGATGTGGTTAGATGTGTTTTGATGAAACTCTGTTAGAATTTCGAGGCCAAGGTCATGTCGAATTGGGAGTTGGAAGTACATAATTAGAAACATAGTGGCCAATGTTGCAAATGTGGCATGGGTTTCGCTTGCTAGGTTGACACACCATTTTCCTGGCATGCCTGTGAGAGTACGTTGGAAAGGAGAAGCCTCACACGGTCCTTGACTAAGATGTTATATGAACACCATAAGTGGAAAGACATGACATGGTTTGCGGGATCGCCCCCTGCGTTCCTTCGAATTTAGGGATATTAGAGGGAATTTTATCTGGAATAGCCGTTCATGTAGGGTCATGAGTTGTGTGATCATTGATCAGTTTGGAAAAATCATGTAGACTTAAAATAGCCATGAATGGTAAGGTAGGTACCACTGGTCTTGCCATTGTGTGTGGGACATGTTTTCCATGAGGCGGAGACCCAGGTGCTATTGTAAACAATTGTTGACCTCCTACTAGAGAGGATGGGTCAAATGGAACTGAGGGATATCAAAGGGGAGAAACCAATGGGGTACCTCCTTCGATTGGGGAAGAAGTGGTGTAATTAATAGTTTCTCTAAGAGGAGAAAATGCACCTAGCAATGCTTGGACTCGTCTAGATGATCCTATCAATGTGGCATGGGAGTGGCCCCGATTGTAGTACCTTCCATGTGTACCACGGGGGGGAGGTGTAAAAACACCCCTCGAGAGAGGGGATAGGCCTTTCATCCTACGACATTGTCTTAGGATGTTTTTTTGTTCCTCAATGGTGAAGGCTTTGTGTTAAATGAGAGTGATAGTGGAATTTAAACACATTTGAACAAATGCAAAAATATGCCAACCACAACAGATGCAAAATGCTGCAAGAAGTGAGTGATATGTGCAAAGCTGGTTTTAGTGCATGAGTTCCCACATGTATGTCCTTTTTATTATGAGTTTAGTGAACTTGTAGTTAAAAAGAAAATAAATTTAAATTCCCTAACAAGACCTACCGCCTTCCTCTCAAATGTAACTGGGCCTCCCAAAAGCACAATTGATGGTGATAATAGTATCCACTCACCAATCGACTAGTGGAGCTAACAAAGAGCTATTCTATTGGCAATGGAGCCAATGTTCCAATCAAGAAGACTTGGTAACACTTCCCAAGGGAAATAACTAACTTTAGGATTCAATTGCACTCACAAGTTCTCCTTGGTGATATCCTAAGTTGGGCCACTAAGATACCTTGTATCAAGTGTGGATCAATGGTTTAGCATGCACAGTATAGTGTCGTCTCCCTACAACAAGCTGAGTCGCTTGTAGGGGAGAGCAGGGAAACTATACCTCATCTTTCACCTCCTTGGTAACGACACACTTCCGATCTGGGTTTTCTTTTAACACTTGCTTATAGCAGGATTTTGTAAGTAACCTATGTGGCAAAAATGTTATGCTTCAAAATATTTCTAATGAAACTAGATTGGTGGGAATTAATGGATGCCTATCCCAATCAATCATACCTAACTAAAAAAAAATTGTGACCTCCTGTGGAGGATTTTAGTTGGTTTAGACAATTACAATGTTTATTTTAAGGGGTTTGATGTTCATTTATGGAGTGTAAGAGAGGTATTTCACAATCCCTACATTTCTGATGCACCAAGTTCACATGAAGTGCGAGGTGAAGAGAATACTAGGATTGGGAGAGTATTCAGGTCTCTTAGTGTGTGCTAGTGGTACAAACACATGCGATGAAATAAAATATCGATTGTCGAAAAATTAACTAGAAGATTATATCAAGTAATACATACTTTTAAATCTAAGAGATGCTCATGGTGCTTTGCAAATCAAAAAATGCTAACTAATAGATAAGTGTGCAATGGAGGTATTTCACACTTCTCACCCTTTTTGGATTCACCAAGCTCACATGAAGTGCGAGGTGAAGAGCATACTTCGGGATACAAGAGTCTTTAGGTCCTTGCTTGTGTGCAAAAAGAGTATTCTACACTAGCATGGATGCTAAAAACATGTCAATTGTGCATAAACAATAAATGATCTTGAATACTAGTGACAATAATGGGGCCCATTGAAAGCCTCAAAGTTGTTTACCTTGGTAAGTTTTAAGAGTTATGAACTCTTTACTACTACAAAAATACTATATTTACCCTGATATGTGGGAAAACCTGTGATGAATTCGATTGATACACTTTCCCATTTATGTTTTGGCATTGGCAGTGGTTGGAGGAGACCAGCAAGGTGAGTGTGCTCTACCTTATTCTGCTGACATGCAGTACATTCCCTCACACGCCTTAACACATCATCTATGTGGCCCTTCCAAGTGAACCTCTCTCTTACCTTCTAGTAAGTTTTCAAAAATCGAGGATGGCCTGCTACTGGGGCATTGTGGCAGCCACCAAAATCTGCTCTTTTAACTTGGATCCAAGAGTTAGAAAAAATTTGTTCTTGTAATAAATAGCATCATTGATAACTTGGTAAGAATCATCCTGAATCATCATATCCAAAACTTCACAAGCAAACTAATTTTTTGAATATTCTCTACCTAGTTGATCTTTCCAATCAGTAGGAACTTGCAGCAAAGAAAAAGCAGGTTTTCTAGAGAGGGATTCAACCACTACATTCAACTTACCCTTTTTATATTCTATGTCAAAGTCATAATACTGAATTTTACTTACCCATTTCTGTTTTTTGTCATTCAGCTCTTTTTGGGCAAAGAAATGCTTCAAGCTGTTGCGATCAGTCTTGACTATGAACTTGCCTCCCACCAGATATTGTTTGAATTTATCCAAGGCATGCATGATGGCCAACATCTCCTTATCATAAATAGAATAAATCTTCTCATGTGGTTGCAATTTTCTGCTCTCATCAGCAATAAGATGCATATTTTGCATTAACACTGCTCCAATGCCTTCACCTGAGGCATCACACTTCAATATGTAAGGTTAGGTGAAATCAGGAAGTGCAAGTACTGGGAAGCTGCTCATGACTTTCTTCATTCTGTTAAAATATTTTTCAGCTTCATCTGACCAGCAAAAAGCACCCTTCTTGGTGAGGTTTGTCAAAGGAGAGGAGAGCTTAGAAAATCCTTTTACAAATTTTTTGTAGTAGGTGCACAAGCCAATGAATCCCCTTAGGGATGTTATGTTCTTTGGGCTTGGCAAATCAATGATGGATTTTATTTTTTCCATATGTACTTTGAATCCCTCTTTCCCAATGATGTGGCCAATATAAAGGATCTCTTTCAAACCAAACTCACATTTTGACAGTTTAGCATAAAAAGACTGTTCTGCAATAAGTGTTAAAACATTGTCCAAATGCTGCAAATGCTCTTCCCATGTCTTACTATAAATCAGAATGTCATCAAAAAATACAAGGACATACTTATGGAGCTTCTTGATCAATATTTTGTTCATGCAATATTGGAAAGTTGTTGGTGCATTAGTCAAGCCAAAAGGCATGACCAGAAATTCAAAATGCCCATAATGGCACTAGAAAGTAGTTTTATGAATGTCTTCATTTTTCATTCTGATTTGGTGGTAACCAGAACAAATATCAATCTTGGAAAAATATTTATCTCCATGCAGCTCATCCATCAGCTCATCAATCCTTGGAATAGGATATTTGTTCTTGATGGTCTTCTTGTTCAAATCCCTATAATCAATGCACATGCGCATTGTTCCATCTTTCATTTTGACTAAAACCATCGATGAAGAAAAGGGACTTGAGCTTGGTCTTATGAACCCCATCTCAAGAAAATCTTTGATGGTTTTATCTATCTCATCCTTGAATATTTTGGGTTTTTTGTAAGGATGTATTTTTATAGGAAAAGTACCAAGTTCCAACTCAATCCAATGCTCGGTACCCTTGTCAGGAGGTCTTCCATGTGGCAGATCTGCAAACACTTTTTTGTGTTTGTGGAGCAATATTTGGATGTCTTTCGGATGATGTGAAAAATCAAAGGAAGTCCCTTCAGTGGTGACAAAACATTCTGCATCCCACTCTATGTCACCATGCCTCAAAACTGATCTCATACTATGTGCAGAAATTAGTTGTTCTGGGTAGGTGTTGACACCTCTCAAAATGACTTGTTTTCCTTCTGTATCTTTGAATCACATCTGGGGAATTTGGTAATTTACCACATGCTCACCAATGGAGAACATCCATTGTACTCCCAATACCACATTTTTATAAGCCACATTTACCACATAAAAAATATCTATCATAGTATGGTCTCCAATGGTCACTTGCAGTTTTGGAATCCACCTGTCACATTGCATAGTGTTATTTCCAGGAATAATCACTATGAAACCTCCAAATTTTTTTGTTTGTAATTTTCTTCTCTACACCATGGCTGCATCAATAAAATTATGGGTGGCCCCCCCATCGACCAAAACTGACACCTTTTTCCCTTGCAGAACCCCTTTGAATCTCATGGTGTGGTAGCGGGGAACTCCACTAAGAACTACAATTTTGCATTCTGGTGGTGGTGGTTTCTCTTCTCCTACTGTCTCATACCCCTCTTCTGATTTTTCTTCTGCTTGTACTTCTGCACTCATTTATTCCTCATCACTTTCATAAAAAAACTTCTATGAAATGGGCTTGCCCCTTTGCACATTTTTTCCCCGGAACCCAAGGTTCTTGGCAGGAAAAACATAGTTTTTTCCTCCTTAGCTCATCTCGATCTCGGAATGAGTATTCCTTCTTGTTGGGGAACAAGCATTTCTGAATGGTGGCTTTTGTTTGTGAAATTTAGCAGGTACATTAAAATTTGGTGGATATCTAGTTCTTGGGATTGCATCTTGCAGATCCCTTGTTCTGCTCACTTATTCTTGTAAGGTGGCTGGTCGGTAGGCTTTAACCAGCCCTTTTAGTGGTTCTGCTAATCCTTCTGTGAACAGGAGGATCAAGCGAAATTTAGATATATCAGTGACCATTACAACAAAATTTTGGAACTCAAATATACAAGCTTCAAGAGTCCCGGTCTGCTTAACATGTGCCAATTCCCTAAAGGAAATTTCAGGGTCTCTTCTACCGAATCTCTCCATTAGTCTCTGAGTGAATTCTGCATATGAAGTCACTTGGTCATGGCCCAAATTCCTCATGCCATGGAACCACCAATAATTAGCTTCATCTTGCAAATGTAGAGTTTCCATTCTGATGGAATCTCTTTCAGCCATTGCATTCAACTGGAAATAGGTGTCTAGCTTCTGCACCCAGGAGCTAGCAGTACATTTTGATGACCCATCAAAGAAAGGTAGATGAATCTTACCAATTGCATTTCTCAGTTCATAATTATGTGTTGGCTTCTTATGACCTCCTCTTGGTTGATTTCTATATTGTACTTCACAGAAATCCTTGAAAGGAAATGCCCTTCTGCACTCTTCACTCAGATTTTGGTACTCTACAAACCTATCCTCCCATGAAGCAACTGATTCAGTTGGAACTTCAGGATACTCCTTATGTTCCCCAAGGAACTTGGGCATGGTTTTTCGGGGCTGATACTTGATTTCATCTCTGAAATAATTAGGCCTATTATGAGGCCCAGTCTTTGAAAAGATAAACCCACTAGGGATCTTCCTTTCACCATTCTGAGAGCCACTGCAGCTCCCTTCTATTTCTTTATGTCCTAACTGCTTAGCCAAAAATTCTCTGGTATCTTACCCATATTGAATGATATTATGAGATATGTCATGCATCCCTTTTAACATACTCTGCACAAAAAATTTTGAACTCTTCCTTATCATCTATGTCAGACGTATTTCTTCCCCCTTGTGTTTTCCCTCCCATAGATTCTACCTCTTCTTCCACAACGAGTTCTTTAGGGTTCTTTACTTTGGGGATTCATATTCTCTTAGGACTCATAACCAAAATTGAAGAGAAGGTTTAGAGTACCATTCTCTAATACCACTATAATATTCCATCCAAGAGTTGGCCAAAATATTATCTCCAAACTCAGATTTTATCAAAATTTTACTAGTAAATTTTAAGCTTTTTGAGCTGAGCAGGATGTAAGTGAGGGGGACTGATACACTGAGTGAGGATGGTAGTGGTGACTTTCAGTTCTAGAATTTATATGGAAGAGTGTGAATAATAAAGCTAAAGTTGTTCTGAGCAGTGAGCCCTATGCACGATGTACTGGAGCCATTCACTTTTCAACAACAGAATACTCCGCATCCTACTTCGAGGCTTCCTGGGCTTCCAACATATGCATACTAAACTGGGTGGGTTTCTCAGAGTTGGTGGAAGAGGTATAGCAGTAATTTAAACTTTTAAAATGCACAGGAATGGTGTTCTGGTGAATTTGGGAAGTTTTAGAGTGATTTGGAGGCCAAATGCACAATGGGGATTGTTGAGCTAGTCAATTTCTAGGCTCTTCTAAACAAGGTTAAATACATAAAAAACCTTATGGAAATGGTTGGGATGGATGGTTTACTGTTTTATTAATCTCATACAACTAACATAAAGTAAAACTGATGCTCAGAAAATTAATAGCAGTTAAATGTGTAAAACTAGTCATAAAAATGGACACAATGAGCTAGTCTTTCATTCTTAAATACCAAAATGGCTCCATAATTCATTAAAATTTGTTCTAAGATGATTAAATTATCTAAATATATTATTCATCAGCTACAGGTCTAAATTTAAACTTTAGAACACATTTTTTACTTATTTTATTGCTTTCAAAATTACAATGCCTCACAAGCTAGAAATTCCTTACACCTTGAGGGAGAATGAAGGTAAGAAGTGGGGATATCACTGTAGCTCTATTCTGAAGTTGATATCAGACCACCAAAAGGTATGAGGACTTTTATATATTTCTCACTGAACTCCTGTAAGTATATGGGGCGCATTCACTGAACTATCTCCATCCTCCAGGGAAATCTCCTCCAAAACTAGCTGAGAATGGGTGTAGAAGTGGAATGAGAAGTTGTGGATCAGATCTGAAGATGATATCTAGTCATAATCAACTCTGATATCTGTAAATGAGGGCACACTAGTCTCCATGAAATATCCTGGGCGCATTCACTGTAAACTAGCTCCTCCTTCTAGGGGTTCTCCTCCAAAACTAGCTGCAAAAACACTGAAACTATAGCCTCCTTCTCTGGATGCTTGAATATGTTCAACTGTGGACTGATATGGATATGAATGGATGCAATAACACTCTCCGGATATGAATACTGATTAACTGGAAACTATGGAGCTTTGGGGCACATCTCCCAAGAAAGAGTTGAGGCACACACTCAACAAAAGGGAGACTCAGAGCTCTCAAGACAAAATTCAAATGATCAAAAGTTTTGAGAGGGAGTTGGAAACATCATTAAATAGATGTGTTAACTTGTTCCTCAATCCAACCACACGTTTGGGTGAGGGAGGGCGCATTCCTTGAGAGGAATGGCAACTTCCTGCTTTGCAAACCTTTCCTGCTTTTGCTCCTTCACATTGATTTTAGCTAGTGCACCCTTCTTAGCCTTTTGGGATGTTGCCATCTTTTTCTGACTGCTTTTCTTGTGCTTTCTTCTTTCTTTACTTTCCTCCTTTTTTTCCTTTGCATTTTTTTTGCTTGCTTTTGACAATTTCCATTTTATTCTTGTTTCCTTCTTTCCTCCATTGGATTCCTTGGTTTTTCAGAGATTTGCCACTAAGGCAAGGGTGGTCCACTTAACCCAATTGTGCCCTCCTAGCCAAGTCATCATCAACTTGCCAACATTTATTAGTAATGATGATTAATTAATAATAAAAATAATTCAAACTCAGAAATTTAATTAATTAACCACTATAGTATTATGCCTCAAAATTACCCCATTAATTAAATCTTCATTTAATTAATTAACTTATACACCCTAGGGATGGAAGGATCCAAGTAGTGACCAAGCCCACTAGAGAAGGAACATGAAATAGGAGATATGGGCTTCTAGGGAATCCAACAATCTCCCTCAAGGAGGCCCTTCTTGTCCAAACTAAATGCTAAGTAGATGGTAGAACAATGGAGAGAAACTCTTGCCCCTTGAAGAAAGGTGGCAAGGGAGCTTGGGAATGCTCACAATGATAGGAAATGGTGGGCTATGAGGAAGCTCCAACTCAAATCCAACAGCATAACCTTGCTCTTGATTTATCTCTACAAAATTAATTCCAATGGATTCCTTTTATAGGCCAAGAGGTGGCAAACAAACAACTAGATCCAAATGTGAACTCATCTTCTCCATGAACTAGTTCCAAGGTACACAAGGGGGGATAGTTAATGCATCCAAGTGTGTGAGGAGTTGAATTTGTATCCTTGGAGAGGATTGAGCCTTCAATGCAGCGCTAGGAGTTAGTGGTCCCACCGTTTTGATAGTAGCGTGGCTATCAAAGGAAAAGCTGTGCGGTTGTAGCACGGGCATTTTTCAAGTAACCTCCGCTATAGCACAGGTTAACAATGTATTACCTACACTACCCTTTCTTTTGAATTCTTTTTGGAACTTATGGAATCATGCTATATTTTGGATCTGTTTAGGATGGATGTGGTGAGATGCATTCTTTATGTTGTTGGCACTTTACCGGAAGAATTGCCGAAATGTCGCATGTGTATTTTAGGCATTAACAATGGTTTTAATCTAGTCTCTTCTTTCCCATTAAAAATATTTTTTTCAGTAGTACGAAACCTATGGGTCTTCAAGAGGAAGTGCATATACTCATCAAAAACCATCTTTCCTAAAGTCTTTGAATAATGATACTTCATCTTAGGACCACAAACCGGACATGCAAATTTACCCTTTGTTTGAATACCTCCAACAGATGGATTAATGTCAATTATACAATAGATTATTAAAAAAACATTCATGATATCTTCAAAATAATTATATAGTATTAAAGTGAA
This sequence comes from Larix kaempferi, assembly GCA_027924585.1. Taxonomy (NCBI): domain Eukaryota; kingdom Viridiplantae; phylum Streptophyta; class Pinopsida; order Pinales; family Pinaceae; genus Larix; species Larix kaempferi. The sequence goes on along the minus strand of BSBM01000085.1, from coordinate 11,124,209 downwards.
ATGGAACATTACACGCCACAAATGTCTTAGTCCTAGGGCATTATGAATTTTCCATACAAGCATTCCACAGAATTGAAATCTCTTCTTCCCAATTGGTTTGCATATGTCATACAAAGTGATGTCGTTCCATAACGATATTATCTCATCGATAAGAGGCTCGACATATGCATTCATATATTTAACTTGTTACTCACCTAATTGTTTGAAATTACACATGATTACTACCATGATATGTATAAGTAAGTAAATAATTAAATAAATGATATTACGAGAAAAACGAGACAAATGAAAATGTTACATTCGAAAAATTAATGTAGACAAATACTTGGAACAATCATTGTCAACATTATGTGTTCCCTCTTTATTGACATCCAAGGAGGAATGTTATTGTTGATAACAAAAATAGGCCACACTAAGTAAATAGACCTAAGCTCTACGAATGGATTAACACCATCAACTTCCAATGAAAGCCTAATAATACGAGGTTCATCTTTAAAATATTTCAATTTTTACTCAATTTCCCTGAATGCATAACTATCTACAGGAATTCGAAGAACACCATCTCTACTTCTGTTTCGTGCATGGTAATCCATAAACTGTGCTATGCTTTTTCACCTGAACAGTAACTACAAACGTGGAATTATCAAAATATGATGAAGAACCTTTCGAGGCACCATTTTTTCTACTTGATCTGTTCGATATCTACTAATATGGCATTCCAGGTATTCAGTTTTGGATGCATGTTTTCCATAATATATAATATGATCATTGGGACATGCATCTATAATTTGATACTCCATTCCAATGTCTTTCACAATGGCAATTAAATATCGATATGTGCGAGGCAAAATATTTGACGATGGTAACATAAATTCACCTAACAATCTACAACATAAAAAATAACTAGTTAGTGTAAATTAGAATATTAATCCTAAATATTGCACACATTCTTATTTAACACATTAGCTAACACTAAAAAAAGGGGGGGAAATCAACCTTTATGTATTATATGATGAAACATGTTACGTACCTTAGGATCTGTGTCATAGAAGTGTTCGACAAATGATCCATAACCTTTAAGTTCATTAGAAGTAATGTAGCGGAGAGAATAATTTCTCTTGACCATTTATAAAGTCATTTATTTTCCTTTTCCATCAATGCTTCATCGTAAACACCATCACTGTCCCCATCCTCATCTAACTGACTGAACAAGTCTTGGATCATTTGATTTGTCCCATCATCTTGAACTATGTTATGGTCGGCATCCACTTCCTTGGGATCATTAACTCGATCTTCATTAATCGCTTCATGTTGCTCAACTTGTACAACATCATTTCTACTGCTACTAGGGGCATTCAAGGCATTCTGCAGAAAGTTAGGGGGAAAATCTAACTTTATAATTACAAATACAATCAATATTAAGACATATAATGAATAGATATAGAGCTAATTACCATTGGATGATATTCATTCAATCCCCCGTCCATGTGGCCATATTTCCTACAATGTTTTCTAGTTGTTGCAATTAAAATTATCTTAGGACGTCTCATAAAACAACTATTGCAAGGTCAAAAACATCTACTGTCACCCTTTTTATCCTCTTCATTTCTTTCAACACCTCTATAATTTTATGGCATTCTTCCCACAAAAATATAGTAATGATTATATAAAAAATAAATCTTATTTTTGCTCAACAAGAATACCTTACACCATTTTTGAACTATCGTTGTCATAGAAAATTGTCGCAACATCTTTAAAATGGAACATATTTATAATTTTTATAAAGTCATATATATAATTTTTAAGACTTCGTAATTTCGACGAAAGTTTACCAAGTCAAATTCAAAGTTGACTTGGTCAAACAGTGGGTGACCATTTGCAAAGGGAAACAAATACTATTTGGATCATCGCAATTACGACATCATGTCCAATAATGTCACAACAGAGACACTTTTTCACCTATCGTCTCTATTGCGACGCTATGTTAGCAATTGTCGCAGTTAGGATGAAAAAAAAAATATCGTTGCAACCGTGACGATTTCAGGCGGGATTAAAAAAAACTTGAAAATTTAACATTTTTCATGAATTTTTCGATACTACGGCTAATTTAGTCTGTACCATCGAAATCCTTTCGTCAAAACTTTTCCAACATGTACTAGTGTATATCAATGAGAAAAGAATAAAGGGCAGGTGGAAAACTTAATTTGTCCTTGAAAACAATTGTAAATTAGTAGACCTTCAGCTATGGGATAAAAATAAATTTATCTTTGAGACTCTTGTCACTCATGTTATCTTATATGGTTGTGAATTTTGGGGTTGTATCATCTCTAAAGAATATTGGAGAAGGATTTAGCAAATCCACAATTGTTTTATAACCTATCATATTAAAATTAAAAGCATACGAGTTGTATCATATCCTCCTCATATAAGAGGGTATATCCCCCATTGGGAGCATGGATATGACTATGTACTTAATGTATAAGCACAAGGTAATTAACATGGATGACAAGAGGATTCCTAAGATTTCTCTAAATTCTAGTCTAAACCATCTGCGGCTCAAGTAGGGTTGGCACAAAGATGTCAACTCTTGGGTATATCATTAGGGAGGAAGATGTCACTTTGTACAATATCGATAACATAAAAAATATTATTACATATAATTTTAAGAAGAAATTGTGGCACGATCTATTAAAGTTACAACATCATGAGTCATTCTCCAAGTCAATCTTGTGTGTCAGGATTTGAGCCTCGTGTGTCGAGGTAGTGCCTTAGGGAGCCTAAGTTAGACTCGGGAAACTTGGAGTAGATTCTTGAGTTGGAATCAAGAATGACTAGGCCTTATGTGTAAAGGTTAGGCCTCATGTGTTGAGGTAAGTGTTTTGTATGTCAAAGTGATGATGTTGTACAATCTTGGTTGTTAATGCTAAGGTCTTGTGTGTCAAGACATATCATCATGTGTTGAGGTGGTGCCTCATGTCTTGAGGTAATGCTTTGCATCTCAAAGCATGAATGGTGTGTGATGTACTACTAACCATGTTTGAGCTATTAAGTCTCCTCTAGAGACGGGCCACCTTTAGATTGAATTACTTTAGCATATGATCACTTGGAATGATAGTAGAAAAATATGATCACATCATTGGAAAAATATCCTTAGATTTGATATGATAAATAAAGTAAAGATGGCACAAGTAGATCATGCAGATAAGACGAGATAAAGATAAGATATGTACATCGAGATAAGAGAGAACTTGAATTGTTCACTTCAGTGATCAAGAAAGACTTCAATTAATTAATAGAGAACTCAAATTGTTTACTTCAGTAATGTTAACAAGAAAGACTTCAATTAATTAAGAGAGAACTCAAATTGTTTACTTCAGTGATGTTTATAACAAGGAAGACTTCAGTTAAACGAGTTAACTAAGTGATAACAAAGAATATCTAGTTAATTAAGTGTTTGCATGACGACACTTGAGTTAACTAAGTATTTGCATGACAACACTTCAGTGGTCTAGCATCCAATTGAAGGGTGATTTCATCCTGAAGTAGAACATCTAATTAACTAAGTGTTTTCATGACGACACTTGAGTTAAAATAAAATAAAACACTTGAGTTAGTAACCTAACTAAGTGATCTAACATCCATTTGGAAGGTGAGTTCATCTTGAAGTCAAAAGGCTATAAATGAATCAAAGAATGAGATGTATGATACACTTGCAATACAGGATTTGATGAGATCAAGGTGAAGAGCAAATCTCTCTTGAAGGAAGTGTGCATGTGACCAAAACCATGAATTGGTATTAGTGCAGAATTAGCTATTGGGTTCTTCTATTATTCTCTCTTCTCTCTTGCTCTATGATTGCACCAGGGTTTCTTGGTATTTCTCTCTGAGAATGCACCACGGGTGCTTGATGTAATATGCTCATTGTAAATACATTCTTTTATATACATCAATATTCTAAGGAATATTTTGTTGGTATGTTCTCCCTCAAGTACTAGAGGGTTTCCCAGGGTAAATACTATGTCTCATGTGAATGTGTATGCTTTTGAATATTCATTGATTTCAAGTTCTACTATAATTATGCATTAAGATTAAAAATTCAACACGATCAATAATTAGAGGAAAAGAGAAAAATAAGCTACACTAAGGAGGTGACTAACCCCAAGCTTCAAGATCAATACTATCTCTCTGTTTTAACTAGCGTAAAGAAGAAAATCAACATTGCTAAATAAGAACGAACTCTCATGAGCTCCATAGTGAATCTTGGCATTGGAAAATTCCTAAAACACCATGGGTAGATAGAATTTGTCATCTTTGTGAAACTAAGAAGGTTGAGGATGAAAAACACTTCCTCTTAGATTGTCCTGCGTACACCCACATTAGATCTCAATTTCAAAATATTTGTTACAATAATGACCTTCATAACATTTTAACTCAACAAAACTATAGTGACTTGGGAATGCTTCTCTTCAAGCTTTTTTAGCACAAAAATAAAATTCTAAAGTAATCCAAGTAATTTCTTAGTTTTGTTTCTTAAGTTCCAATAGACCAAAGTTGGTTTCTATGGACATTAATAACCATCATCATCATCATATTAGATCTCCAACGATTATGTTAGTAGAATTAAAGGCACAATCAGAATTAGATCCCTTTATAAATGTATAATTGAAATTATCTAAGTTTTGAAAAATAAATATCGTTATTCAGAATAATATCCATAAATTATGAACTGATGATGATTGAAATATATATTTTATTTAAAAACAATTTTAATAGTTTTTACTCGTAAATTAAAGTTATTTTGAACAATTTAGTTATTATTGTTAGTTTTGGTAGCTCGAAGGCACTTCTGTACCACGTTCATAGGTGCAGAGGTATGAGCACAAGGCGGTCTCATTAAATGACATAGAGTGACTTTATAATATGTGTTTGTAAAGTGACTTAATAATATTAAAGTGAGTTGTAATTTATAAAGTTAAAAGTGGATTTTTTATTATTTTAGGGTTAAGTGACTTTTCGAATGAAAAAAGTGTTTTTATATAGTTATAACTTAAGAGATTTAAGTAAACTTGAGATTAAATCAGAGCCCTTGAACGAATCTTGGCCGAACGAATCTTGGTCGTATAAGACTAAGAATCAAGGAAATTACCCTAAGGTAAATAATAAAAGGATTTGCATGAGACCATTGGCACACAGTCCAGGAGAGGGTTTTGGAGAGAAGTGTGAGAAGCAAAAGTTTCAAGAGTGAAAGAGAGAGAGAGATTGAGCCAAGGAAAATAAGTTAAAGGAGCAGCAAGAGAAGCAAACGATTTCAAAGAATGATGGAAGGCACTCCAAGGTGAATGGAGACATGCAATTCAAGAAAAAAGAACAGTTACGTTTATTTTTGTTCCTACAACAGTGAGAGGGAGCACTTCTAGTGAAGAGAAGAGGGCAAGAAATTCTAGGCAAACTCAGTAATTAATGCATTCTGTACAGCTACAATTCGGAGGGTTGTAATGTTGTATTTTATTGGTTGTACAATCTATTATAGGAACAAGAACTGAGGTTGACTTTTAGTGCTTAACTTGAATGTGTTTATTGTTGAGAATGATTGTATTGTGTACATGCACTGTATAGTAGTGAGCTGAAGTTATGGGGGCACTAAAATTTGTTAGGATATTTTAATACCCCATCCTTTTCCTACTTGCAGTATTTACCATTTTCTAGTACTTAGTGATGTTATTTTCCCCCTAGTGGTGTGAATATGTAATCTAGGACCCATTAGCCACCTAATGCACCTTGTATGCATGGTTTTAGGACCACTAGAGGTAGTTCCCTGCATTTTAGGAGCCAGCTCACTGTTCTAGTTCATTCTACCTGAGTTAGCTTACTCTTATGGGGGGTTATGCTCCAATTTCCACTGACTGTGGCCTCATGCACCCTTTTCTGAGTGATTTGCATGAAAAAATACTAATGTGCCCTCGTTGGTCAGTTAACTCACTTTGTCTTCAGTTAACTGAGTTTAGTTTGGGAGCTCCAGAGCACTGATAGAGGTGACAATTCCTATGCTGGACAGACTGAGACTTGAATTCTCCTAGGTGATTATTTTTCTCTCCATTGTAATGTCATTGTTCATTATATTGATTATTGGATAATGTGGCATTATTATGTTCCTATCTGAGTTCTCATGCATGATTAATTGTCTTCTCTTTTTTACTGCAATTTTCATTGTAATTCATCTTTTCTTCTCATTCTTTCTTTGTGAGGTATACTCAACTCCATGATCTATTGTGATTTGGAATTTAGCATGGTATTAAAGCCATTGAGAGAGTGTAGGTTGAGCAGTTTCTTACTCTAGAGCACCAGGAGCCTTCAGATTTCCATGGCAAATCATGGTGCCATTGCTTTGAATTCATTGGAGAAATACTTTGAGTTCTAGCTAGGTGTGAAGGATCTAGAAAAAACTGCCTAGTGTCCTATAACGGTGCTCAGTAGATTAACTATCATATTTTACCTCCAAAATTGACATCTTTTTGCAGGTTCATCAGTGCAGCAGTAGCAACAGTAACACATTGTATTCACTCCAACAACTCTAATGGATAATTTGAATCCTCCTCTCTCTCCCAGGATCCTGACACCCTTCAATTATCTTGATTGGAGGGATGGTATCCAAATGGTGTTGCACAACAAGTAACTATATAGGGTAACAATGGGAAAGGATGTCGAACCTCAAGCAGTCGTTGAGAAGGCCAAGTATCTGAATAGATTGGATGAAGCATTTGGTTTCATGTGTATTCATATTTCCAGAGATCTACTCTTCCACCTCGATGGATTGAAGACTCTAAAATAGGTTTGGTTGAAGTAGGAGACCCTCTTATGCAAACAAGATGATCTAAGGGGACATATCCTAGAGAATGAGTTGATTTCTCTCCAACCCAGTAGTTTCAAAACCATCCAGCAATTATTTTCCAAATTCAAATATTTGGTCATGCAATGCAAGCAGTGTGGCATTGAGAAAAAGGATGAGCAGTTGGTGTTATCCATTATGAGCAATCTTGGTCCCGAGTTCTCCATCTTTGTTTCTACCTTCCATTCATGGATATTTTCAATCCCTGGTTGGAAAATTCCATCCTTAGATGTTTTCACTAAATCTCTCATCCAAGAACAAGACAAATTGATTCAGATGAGTGCCTTGAAGGCCTCCAAAAATCAAGCTCGTATGGCTAGAGGATCAAAAAGTGAGAATGCAAAAGGGAAGCAAAACGGAAAAGAGAAGAATCAATTTGAACCCAAGCAGAATTCCAAGTCTAATCCATAGGAAGGAACCTCTACCTCCAAAATGGATAAGCAAAAGGTATTTGAGAAATCCAAGGGTTCCTATTGCAAGAAAGGAATCACCATCCAGAGAGTTCATGCATGAAGAAGAAGATAGATCAAATGACCAAATTCTTGAACAACACAACATTTTCCTCCCAGAAGATGCAAGAGATACTGATTCTGGAAGTGAGTCTGATGGTCATGAGAGATGCCATGCACTGAAGGCTGGATTTTCATAATCACAAGCCTTCCTCATAGATTCAGGAGCCTCCAACCACATGGTTTCCTCCAAAGAATCATTTTATTCTTTAGATCTCAATGATGGTCCAATTATTCACTTGGGAGATAATTCTCAGATATCTACTGAAGGGAAGGGAACAATACATCTAGATCATGGAAAGTTCACAAATGTTCTATTTGTTTCTTCTTTATTAGCAAATTTGTTGTCTATTTATTAGATGACTCACACAATTTCACTAAAGAAAGTTGTATTTGGTCCTGACATAGTTGATATTGCACAGATCTCTTCTAGGAATATTATCGTGAAAGGGTTTGCAAACCATTCCTCAAAGGCATATGAATTCTCTCACTTTTTTCCATACTCTCTTCCTACTCCATTGGAATCTGATGAAGATCAAAGTGATATCTCTTCTAATGAATATGAGGATCAATATGTTGATGTTGAGAATAAATTTGAAGCAAATCCAGATCCATATCCAACACTTGCTCCCAATCCATGGCCAAGGCCAATATGGGCTCAAAAAGTCCTTGTAGTTGCTAGTAACATAGTTGGGGATCCATCTAACCATAGAACCACCAGATCTCAGTATCATGCAAACCTTGCACTATGTCATGCAAATCCACTTCTCTCAGAGAGGTGCTACATGATGGTGGGGTTTGATCAACAATCCCTTGAAGAGACTTGCCATGGGGGATCTACAACCAAGTACAAATATCGGTTGGTTGATAAAGGGTACTCAAAGATTCATGATTTGGACTGCAATGATCCATTCACTCCAATAGCAAGAAGGGTTTTTGGAAGACTTGTTTTGGAAAATACAGCTTCGACATGGTGGGAGGTACATTAGAGGAGTAGATATAGATCCAGATCTAGATCTAGCACCTGCATTTGTATCATGTATAGGAGTAGATTGCCTACATTTTTACAAAGGATTTCACTCAGAAAATTGGTTTCCTTCTCTGCTTAGTATGAAGGTTCTTTGAGTTCCCTCCTACCATCTTATTTTTTTGGGGGGGGTTTCCCATGAGGTTTTCCCCATTACCTTGTTTCATGGGCAGTTATTTTATTTTAATCATTTATTTGATTGTATTGGTGACCTTTGGTATTAATAACCAGGGCCTAGGATGCACAAGTTTGGATTAAGGGGGAGTGTTAGGATATTTTAATACTCCATCCTTGTCCTACTTGCATTATTTACCATTTTCTAGCACTTAGTGATGATATTTGACCCCTAGTGGTGTGCAGATGTCATCCAAGACCCATTAGCCGCCTAATTTTCCCTATATGCATGATTTTAGGACCACTAGATGCATTTCCCTACATTTTAGGAGCCAACTTAGTGTTTTAGTTCAGTCCACCTGAGTTAGCTGACTCTTGTGGGGGGACAATGCTTCGATTGCCACTGATTGTGGCCTCATGTTCCCTTTTATGAGGGATTTGTATGAAAAAATCACTAATGCGCCCTCCTTGGTCAGTTAACTAACTGTGTCTTTAGTTAATTGAGTTTAGATTTAGTTGAGTTGAGTTTGGGAGGTCCGAAGCATTGATCGAGGTGACAATTCCTATGCTAGATAGACTGAGAGTCGAATTCTCGTAGGTGATTCAAATTATCTTCATTGTAACATCATTGTTCATTATAATGATTATTGGATCATGTGACATTATTCTATTCCTATCTGAGTTCTCATGCATGATTAATTGTCTGCTCTTTTTTATTGCAATTTTCACTGTAATTCATATTTTCTGCTCATTCTTTCTCTGTGAGGTATACTCGGTTCCATGATCTTCTGTGATTTAGAATTTCACAAAATCAAGGTATATCGTTGAGAAGAGACTAAGAGAGAGGTCGTACAACACTGAGGTTATTGTTTCCACAACTGGGCATTTTTTTCAAGGTGGTGGACTGTAGCATTTACGAGATAAGTAATTTGAAATTAATGCTAAAGAATATTGTTGTTGTCACTGTGTATTATTCCTCTCGAGCTTAATAAAATTTCACTCTTGATTGGTTTCCCCCTAGGGTGTTTTTCCAGGATCTTGGACCAATTTCCTATGTTGAAAATTTCTACATGTCTATTGTCATGTGTTTATTTCCACTATTAAAGTGTACTTAATATTGTATATTAGCTTACACTTAGATGAATAAGTATGCATGTGAAATGTGCTTGTTTCCTTGCCTATAGAAGGTTGATATCATAGTTGTATTAAGAGTTTTGGGCATAGTGAAGTTTGACTTTTTAACATGTATCATAGCTAGGGCTTTGAGTTTGACAATGGGCAGTTTTGGTGCACCTGTGTATGCAAGAGTACTGCTAGCTAGTACAACTGTGTGTTGAGTTTTGGCACTATTAGTAGAGTTTGCTTGGTCTTGTAATTAGAAAAACAGTAAAATAAGGGGAAGATGACCAGTATCCGGTATAAAGATCGGTTGGAAGGTATTTTCAACTATTTGCAATGGAAATAGTGAATGATTGTTGTTCTCAAGGAGAACAAGATATGGCAGTATGTCAGCACCACTGTGGTACCTCCTTCATATCTCATTGCCCTTGAATTGCATGAGGTGAAAGTGGCAAGAACTCAAAGAATACTCATGGATGGAGTAAAGGATCACCTCATCGCACATCTGGTTGAGAAACAAACTGCTAAGGAGATGTGGGATGCTTTGGAGAGTTTGTATGAAAACAAGAATGAGAATTGCAATATGGATTTGAAAGATAAGCTCCACATCACGAAGATGACAAAAGGTGAGAATGTAGCCTCATATCTCACTAGGATCAGAGAAGTGAAGGATGAGTTGAGCGTAGTTGGTGAGATCATTCTTGATTCCGAGTCGGTGAGGATAGCCCCGAAGGGATTCACTAAGGATTGGGATGTGTTAATGAAATGTGTGGTTGGAAGGGAGAACTTTCCCTCTTGGGAAATATTATGGGATGACTTCACGTAAGAAGAGATCCAAGAGGGGTCTCAGGAGAAGATAGAGCATGGTACATGGATAGTGGGGGCAGCATGCCACATGATAGGAACATGAGTTATGTTCTTGTAGTTGACATATATTGATAGAGTTATACTTGCATAGGACCACCCATGTAGTAGAAGGAGTTGGAAAGGTCAAATTCTAGCTTGAGTGTAGGGTTTATCTAGAGGTGGACATAGTGTTGTTTATATCTGAGCTGAGAAAGAATTTGCTCTCATTCTCAGATTTGGAGGATGACAGATATGCCATCCTGGTTTACAAAAGACAAGTTATTTTATATCTTATGAGTGAGAGCATGGATTCAAGTTGCAACACGAGTGCTAGGCACTTGATAGGGAAGGACATACAGGTTGAAGGGACGAATTGTGGATGGTGAGTTGGGATGGATATCTGACTCAGTGATAGTATCGGAGGCAACTAGTGGAGAGGCTTCTTCCATCTTAGTGAGGAGACCGATCTAGTACAACATCACTCTAGAGGATGAGCGAAAGAGTGAGGAAAAATCTCAGTTCATAGTGGTTTGGCACAAATATTTAGCACATAATCTAGAGCAGGTAGCACATAGACCTTCAGTTTCAGAGGGAGCAGCTTCAACAATTAGAGAGAGGATGTTGGAGACAGATCCAGGTGGGGGTTCCAGCAGTACTTCCCTCGCTAAGAGGGAGTGTTAGTTTTGGTAGCTCGGAGGTACTTCTGTACCATGTGCCTAAGTGCAAGGGTCTGAGCACAAGGGTGTCTCATTAAGTGACATAGAGTGACTTTATAATATGTGTTTTTAAAGTGACTTTATGATATTAAAGTGAGTTGTACTTTATAAAGTTAAAGCATACTTTTTATTATTTTAGGGTTAAGTAACTTTTCAAATGAAGAAAGTGATTTTATATAGTTCTAACTTAAGAGATTTAAGTGAAATTGAGATTAAATCACAACCCTTGATCTTGTGGACCAAGATCAAATATTGGACGTAGAAGCTGAAGAGTCAAGGAAGTTACCCTAAAGTAAATAATAAAAGGAGTTTCATGACACCATTGGCACACATTCCAAGAGAGAGTTTTGGAGAGAAGTGTGAGAAGCACAAGTTTCAAGAGAGAAAGAGAGAAAGATTTAGATGATGAAAAGAAGTTGAAGGAGCAGCAAGAGAAGGGCATGATTTCAAAGGAGGGGACGCACTCCAAGATGAAGGGAGGTGTGCACTTCAAGGAAAAAGGACAGTTGCATTTATTGATGTTCATATAGCAGTGAGAGGGCACACTTCTAGTGAAGGGAAGAGGGCACACATGTCTAGGTAGAATCAGTAATTAATGTAGTATGTACACCTATAGTTAGGGCGTACTGTTGTAGTTTGTTGGTCATACAATCTATTACAGGCACAAGAACCGAGGCTGAGTTTTAGTGCTGAAATTGAACGTGTTTACTGCTAAGAATGATTGTACTGTGTACATGTACTGTACAACAGTAAGGTGAAGTTGTGGGAGCATTGAAATCAAGGTACATTGATGAGAAGAGATTGAGAGAGAGGTCATACAACATTGAGGTTATTGTTTCCGCAGCTAGGCACTATTTTCACGGTGGTGGACTGTAGCATTTACGAGATAAGTAATGTGAAATTAATGTTGAAGAATATTGTTGTTGTCATTGTGTATTATTCCTCCTCATCTTAATAAAATCTCTTTGTTGACTTGTTTTCCCCCTAGGGGCTTTTTCCATGGTCTTCGTCCAATTTCTTGTGTTGAAACTTTCCATTTATGTCTATTGTCATGTGTTTATTTCCGTTGTTAAAGGGTACTTAATATTGTATATCAGCTTACAGTTAGATGAAGAAGTATGCATGTGAAATGTATTTGTTTCCTTGCTTGTAGAAAATTGAAATCATAGTTGTATTACATGTTTTGGACAGAGTTAAGTTTGATTTTTTAACAATTATGAAGAGTATAATTGTATAAAAAATAAGTTAGAATTCAAATTTAATAAATAAAAATTATTAGAAGTTTTTTTAATAAGAAAAAGTTTAAGATACTTAGGATTGTTAGTTTATTTTTTGCTAATAAAATGTTAATGTGGTCATTTAAATTAATTAGTCTATGTTTCATTAAAGAAAATTTGTCCACTCATGACAAATGGCTTTAGGTTTTGGTGAGTTATCTTGCTTTCTTTTATCTAAGAAAAATGAGTTCTTAGTCAATCATGAGCACTTTTAGGTCATACCTCAAGACCCAAAAGAATATTTTAGCCTAGATAATATATACAAGAAAGCCATTGTGTCATACTCTCTCCATTGATCTATAGCAATCAAGTAATGTATTTTAAATAACATTCAGCCTTAGCCCTATAAATAAAACCAAATGCTATTCCTATACATAAAACCAAATACTATTCCAATTATAATTTGAATTTTTACTAAATATTTATTACTACTAAATTTGAAGCATTGATAATATAAATGATAAAATGAGAAACATAATCAAAATTTGTGTATTTTAAGAAACAAACTAATGAGAAAGATTGAGTTTGTACAATTCCATTAAACATGTATAACTACACAAATATTTATAAATTTGAAAATTAAAGGTCAACTACAACTTCGATTTTAGATTTTTTTTATTTTTTATTTTTAATAAAATATTTTCGTTAGAAATCAAAACTTGCAATTTTATCGAGAGGAAATTGCAATGTCATCGATTCACATATTTCAGATTGCAATTTTGTGATTTTCCAAGAGGGACGGTTTAATTGGTTTAAAACTACGACATGTGTTAGAAGCCAAAGTAAAGTAATAGCCTATGGACTTTCAAATTACTCTCAATTGGGGGTCGACTCACCCTAGTGAAGTCTGTTCTTACCAGTATACCAATTTACTGGTTTTCACTTAATCAGATTCCCATTTTTATCGTCAACTCATTAAGGAAGCTCTTCTTCAATTTCTTGTGGATGAGAGGACCAGAAAATGGTAAATTAGTGATAGAAAGCTAGGACATATTAGCTTTTCCAGAAGCCTGTGGAGGATGGGGGATCATAAACTTGTCTTTCTTCAGTTGTGCCCTGCGACTTAAAATTTTTTGGAGGGCCCTTTTTGGCCCTACTCTCTAAACCAAGATACTTGTGAGAAAATACATCAAGGGAGATGTTTTAAATTGGATAAGAAATCCAATAAAGATAACCAGAGGTGCTTCCACTATTTGGACGGGATTCATTAAAGTTTATAATTGGTTAGCAAAAGACCTGACCTGGAGAGTCAGTAACGGTAAAGACATTCTGGTGGGAATTGATCCGATCTTGGGTATAGATGAAGGTTCCTCCCTTTCCAGTGACATTCTAAACATTTTGCATTGGTTTGACCGTGCCACTCTTAACAAGATCAAAAGAAATAAATCTGATTCTAGTCAATCCTATTGGCTAAATGTTATGGATTTGGGTTTCACTAATACTGCTACCACCGAATGGGATAATTATATAAGGAAGATGAATGCCACGGGATGCAGACTGTCTAAAGATAAAGATATGCTGGTCTAGAACAATAATAAAGAAAATGCCACAGTGATTGCAAATCTTGATTATAAGGCAATCATCAATAGTGTCTACATTTATCCCCAAAATTGGTGGTACAAGAAACTGTGGAAGTGGAAAATTCCATTGAAAATTAAAAGCTTTATGTGGCAAGCTCTACAAGGTTGCTTGAAGACATGGGACAACTTGGCCAAGAAGGGTCGAATGGGCCCGGGAATGTGCTTTCTTTGCAGAGACAATGTGGAATATGTTCAACATCTTCTTGTGGAATGTCAGTTTACTAAAAATCTCTGGCTATCTGTCACAAATTACTTCAACTTTGATATGGTATGGGGAACTGAAAACTTTGATATTTGTGCTCTCAATTGGCACAGAGATTGCAGAGATTTTCCTTTTCTGCCTGCGATTGTTTCCTGGGCTATCTAGTTTACAAGAAATGAAGCAATATTTGATAACCATGATCCTAGCCTGTCAAGAACTTTCAACAAAATTCTGTTGGTGACAAGAGAACATTCCTCAGATGTGATTGAGATAAAACCCAAAAAGATTCCTTCTTTTCATCATAATTTCCATAGACCTGTTGCTTTTTTTGACGGAGCTACTACCAATGGCTTATGTGCTGCAGGAGGAGTTATTTATCTCAGCAAAGAACATCGCATCAATCTAAGGATGAACTATGGCAAAGGCACAAATATGAAATCAGAATTACTAGCCCTTTGGTGTGTATTAAAAGTTTCAAACTCTTTTGGTCTCCAAGAGATTGGTGTCTTTGGGGACTCTCGAGTCACCATAAAATGGGCTCAAGGGGAGTACATTTTGAATGTCATATTCCTTCATCAATGGTGTAGTAGGATTATGGAGGAAATTCAGCTTTTCAGCAATATCTCTTTTGATCATATCTATCGACATAACAACCCAATGGTTGATTCACTATCCAAAACAACATACGAAGGCGAGGAGGGGGTTATTTTTTGGGAGGGCATCCATGACTTGCAGACCATGGAACAGGGTTCTGTAAGAATTTTTTATTACTAAACATAATCTTATGTTTTCTGCTAGGATGTAGATTTTCTCGGAGATTGGCAGACAGTTTTGATTATCTATTTTGATATGTAAAAAGAAAGACAAAAGTGTATCATGTTTATGAGACAGTATTAAGTACAAACTCAAACTTTTATACTATTTGATTCAGTTTTTTTTAATATCAATAATATATATTTTTCTGTCGGAATAAAAAGTGATAACCTAACTAGAAATATATGTTTTTCCTTCTTAAAAAAAGTAATAACCTAAAACGAAACTTGACATAATTGCATCATTTATACAAAGCTAAAGTGATGTTTATGTACAAACTTTAACCTACAATATATAATACAATAAAAATAAATTAATCTACAAATAAATTAAATAAATATAAAATGCAAATAAATGAATCTATAAATTAATTAAATAAATATAAAAAATCAATATATTTTCTAATGTAACAATAAATTATCTTAAAGTGATTATAGAGTTGTTTTAGTGTAGATGGTTGCATCTAACACCATCTCTCAACTCTTTAATCATTTTCTCCCGTATTTTCATTTAAGTTTTATGACTAAATAATAAAATAAATAATGACATAATATTATTTATAATAAAATATTTAAAATGTTAATATATAAAATTGAAAAAACAAATGTTATAAATTTAACATTTTTTTTTTCAACCTAAAATATGTCCAGCCTTGATATTCACAATAAAATAAAAAAAACCACCCCAAAAACATTGTTCCGCTCAACCAATTGCTTTATTATAAATCTAATATCTATAAAAATAAATCAACAAAATTATTTTTCAAATTCATTATCCATGTCTTGTATTGATAATTTGTGGTCATTGCAGGTATTTCACCCTTCACTCCTTTTATCGATCTCCGACATGTTATATCCATGTCTTTTGGCATATTCTTGAATTCAAGACTTGTTTTACCATTCCCTACAACAAAGATCTTATACCTTTTAACCTTGTGTTTTTTTATACTATGAACTTTCACATATTATAAATACCCAAATATTTAATGGTTGACACACACACCATAAATACCCATAAATTTTACGAGTGTTCATGGTAGTCAAAACATGGATTTATACAAACTCTAAGTTGATAGTCAAAGAGATTATGGAAATGATTTTACAAGAAATAGCTAGGTGTATTTCCTAGTATTTCGTTAAATAAAATGATAGTAAACTTGTTTTAATCTTGGGGTTGATGAAGTAGATTTCTATTTTATTAAAGCTTGAAATAGAAGGAAATTGTGTGACTTTAATAAAGAAAATTATTATTAAAATATAATAAATAAGAAAAGTATTATAATTAATTTCGAATATATATAAACAAAATGAAAAAATAAAATATTTCATTTTTGAGTGTATATTCTGGAAAGTATTGCATGAGAAAGGAAAAGTTATAAGCCTGAAACTTGTTTGGTCATATATATATTAAATTATTCTAAGATAAGATTAGTATAATAAATAGAAACTAATATTGTTAAAGATTTTGCAAATATATTAAAAAATAATTTGTTAATGTACAAAAGTCATGAGATATATAAGCAATAGTAAGTGGAATAAATCACAAGTGTATATATATATAAGTTATATCATATTAAAAAAGTATACAAAAAATATTACAGATATCATCAGCCTGAAAGTTGTTCATGGCAGTCTATTATAGTTGTCAGTTTCGAGAGTCTGAGAGACGTATAACAAGTTTTCAAAAAACTGGCCCTTCCCCCAGAGGGGAAAACAGAGCCTACATAAAGGACCAACCAATAACTTATTCTAGACAACCATAATAAAAAACAACCAGACAATCCCAACACTTTAGGCCCTTGTCAATTCTTCTTAACCAACTCCTACCCATGCATATCATGACACCTAACGAACAAAACAAAACCCTACCCATGACAAAACATGACAACCAAAACAGAGCAAATAAACCCCATGCTCAGGGAGCCGAATTACCTAGTGGAAACGGGAAAGAACCGCTAGGATGCCCTTCATACGCCTGCTGCACCTCCGGATTCATGAAACTGCCCTCCACCGCCTTGAAATACCCCATTTTCAGAAGGAAGGGAATTCCCAACCGCACCAATATTCATACGGAGAAACCGCGTGTCTGTATGGAGCTCCTTTCAGAAAACCACTAGCACGTCGTCTGGACGTTCCTTCTCCTCATATTCCAGCAATACTCAGCCCAGCATTCTCTTCACCACCCAATACACAGTCACAGTTTTCTCATACAAGCCTTAGTGTCCACGCGAGGAACCTGGGTCCTAAATCCACGGTTCCTGCACAACTTCTTCTACCAACGGACCAGCACCCTCCACCTGCCTCCATAATCCATGTTCTAGCATCACAATGTCCGCTCAGATTGACGCCAGTATCGACGAGCGATGGTTCTAGGCCATCTGAGCCATACAGCGTTGTTCACGACTCACTCTACAGCACCCCCTACTGTCCCTCGCTTCCCTATTCCCCTCAGAATCCATTCTTCTTCCAGCACTCACACCCCACACATTCTCCCTACTAGTTTTACTCCTCAAATCTTCTCTGCAACCCTGCACAATGCACAACAACACCACCCCATGTCGAATGCACACATAACAGCACAACCCGGAGGCTACTTCCACACTATCGAATGAAAAAATACCAAGCACAGAAAATCTTGGTTGTCTATCGCCCAGTTTATCGGCATTTCCCCACCAAGCTCCATAATAGAATAGTACCTTCAGCCCTGCTACTCTTACAGAGCCTTACCTCAGCCTCCCTCCAATTAACTGCTCGCATGATCTCACCTCGATCGAGGATCATCCTCATCATAACCTCCTTGCAAGCATTAAATCCCTCACCTTCCATCATAAACGTTTAGCATGCGACATGCGCTAGGAAAGGCTCACCACCTATCCCAAGCCTTACCACCTGTCGCTGCATATCATCACTCGCATCCGGGGATAAATCACAAGTATAGTTAAGCAATGTTATAAGAATAATTCCGGTAAAAATTTAAAGATTAACCAGAAGTTAAATGTAAATTAATAATTGTATATGGAATTTAAAATACAATTATATGAAAAATATTTTTGAATTTCTTTACATATTTAAGTAAAATGCTCATGTATGAATATGCCATAAATTAATATTATACAAACTAGTTTATAGAGGAAGATTCTCTTGAAAGGTAAATTTATTAGGAAAAAAATAAATAAAGCTTAACCAGTTATTTTCTAATTAACCCATTAAATCTTAAGCCTTGTATATTTAAATGGTGTAGTATAAATTTAGAATCCATAAGCATGAAGATTTAAAAAATGATTTTCATTACATCCCAAAATTATATGAAGATATATATATAAATGATGTCTGATAAAAGTAAACAATTAAGGTTGGTTAGGAAAATGGCTTAATATTATGTACTGGTTAAAGTATGTAAATGAGAATGGAATAAAATATATATTATGAACTCTACATCTAATAAAAGTAGTGAATAAGCTATGGAAATTGAGTTCAACCTCAAATGCAATATCTATAATAGGTATAATTCTCGAATGAGGGGGAACATTAATTACCTTCTGAGCTTAAGAGACTTTGTCATTTGAATTTATAGAAAATATACCTTAAAGAGAAAAAAAAGTGGTTAAATTCCTAAAATTTTAGGTTGCAAATGAAATTAAACAAAGGAATTGAGCAATTCCACGACGTAGATATATAATGAAAGATCTATAATGTAGAGTAAGCCAACATTACTCCACTAAATGACAACCAAGTTCAAAGGATTGTATGGTGGATTATCGATAGCTTTTGTTTAAAAGAATTCCTGACGTAGATCACATGCAAGCAATAAAAAATGGATATACAAATTACTATATCATAATTTATATCAAAATCAAATGCAAATGCTACGTCAAGTTATATCTTAAAGCATGCACCACTAATATAAAGTGATTAAAATATAAGGAAGCTATATTATAGTAATTGAAGGTCGAAATATAAACTTCGTCTACAATTCCAAATGTATATACGTGAGGGTAATATAAGGATAATCACATTGGTTGTTTAAAGGGGAATCCAATATGATGAATAACCTAGCAATCAGAAACATATGTATAATCTTATATAGGATTAGGATTCCAATTAAATGATTTGAATATTATTCCAATGCAAATTAGGAAAACAAGGAATTTGTGTGACAACATAAATAATAATTTTAGCTTCACAACGAACATAGTGTTTAAGACTAGATAAAGGGTTTGCACTTAAATTATCATGATCTATTAGAAAATAATGAACGAATATGTATGTATATGTAATATGTTTCATTGATATAATTTATAATAAAAAAATTAAAGTGGAATTGGGTATGTTATAAGAACGAATATGTATGTATATGTAATATGTTTCATTGATATAATTTATAATAAAAAAATTAAAGTGGAATTGGGTATGTTATAAGAGAAGTATTTCAAAATCCTTATGGGAGCATCCACAATGTTGCAATGCCTCCTACTGATGTAATGTTTTGTTATTTGATATGAAAAATGTGGTACAATGCCTAATTTGCGAGGTGTGAGGTGTGAGTCTATGTTTTTCTAGGGTTAGTGTTTTTGTTCAGCTATGTGTTTTTTTGTATCTAGAGATTGTAAGTATGGATCCCAAGGATTCGTAGAGGTAGGATGTAACACTATTCTTCTATGATTGATTTTTTTTTCAAACGTGGGATCGTTTTATGGTGGTGGAGTCCCCATGTCTTAAATGGAGGTCCTACGATGAGCTAAAATCCTTTCTAGATTTGAGGATTTTATTAATAAATGACGTTGGTTTTTTTCTTTCGGAGGACACCTGGAGACTCACAACCTTTTCAATGGACATAATATCTATATCTCTTCCACAGAGGAATGATTCTATGGTTTTGAGCAAGGATCATTTATCCCCTGATGCAGGTGAAAAGACCACTTTCTTTTTGGTGTCTTTTCCTCCTTCTCCTTAGGGTCCGAAATTGGTGTCTCCAGGCAGCACCCAGACTTTAGCGACTCTTGGGGGACATATCTTATATTCCTTGGAGTTTAATGATTCTTCTTGTTCCACTAGAGTCTAGGGGCTTCAAAGTGTTGCTACACCGTCTTCTTTGTGGACCACTCAGAAGGCATCGAGGGTGAGTTGGGAGGTAGATTATTCCTTCTCTCCTACAGGTATGGTGGCTTTCGGAAGCTATAGTTCAAAGCCACTTCCTGAGGTATAGGTGGATAATGTGAGACTAAGGAGGATGTTAATGAGGTTGATCCCCTTGTTGGCTCGAAACTACATCAACCCAAGAGATGTATTAGGAAGGAGACCCAGCTAAATCTTGCTTTGGGAGAGGATGTTGAGATGTATGAGGCAATTTCCCTCTCTGAGACCGCTTTGGTGGGAATATATGGTGGATGCAACATGGATAAGAACACCTATAGGGAGTGGATTCCTGCTACTTGGGAAGATCCATTGGGTTATAGCCCAAATATCTTCATGCTAGAAAAAGGGATGGTTGTGAGACATCCTCGACTCTTTAGAGGATGTAAAGAGCTTTTTGAATGGGGTCTTGATGTGGGATAGCTTGTCTATTAAGCTTAAGCGTTGGACAAATTTCTTTGATGCTCTTAGAGAGAAATTATATAAGAAGACCATTTGGGTTAAGCTCCCTTGCCTACCGGTGGAGCTATGGAACCCAGATATCTTCAAAAAAATTGGCTCGTCTTCGGGGGACTACCTCTCAGCAGACCTTTGTTTCCAAGAAACGAGCATTTTGACGGTGGAAAAAAATACTCATTGATATCAACCTTAGGGAAGGTCTTCTTGCTGAGATGGTCTTCTCGAAGGGAAAAATATCTCATGTACAAATTTTGGATTAATCAGGTATACCTTTTAGGTGTATAATTGTTTTCACTCTTATGGGAATCTAGTTACAGAATGTTCATTTCCCTTCACTCAAGCAGTTTGGAGGAGAAAATAAAAGGGAGTTGTTCCTTTAGTGAATGAGTGAGAGATGGACCATATCTCTTCTCACCCATGGGCACTGATGATTTCTCAAGGAGCTATGGTAAATACTTCTTCAGAGGGGGTTAAATCCTTTCCTGGTGAAGTATCAACTGGTGTTATGGATTTTAGCTCCTTGGAGACAACAAAAAGGAAGATGATATTCAGATCTAATTATTCAATGGTGTCTATTGATTCATCTCCTCCATTTCATGCTTTGGATGAAAACAAGGATTTCTTCATGGAGGAGCCTTCCTCGTCTCCTGGAATTGGTAATTCATTCCCATCCAATGTTCCTGAGATTTTAAAGACTTTTCCCATGCGGTTTGACATGTTTAAGATGGAACAATTGATTCTTGTGATAGTTTTAGTAATGTATATAGGAATGGGTTTGCAAATTTGTCATGGTTTGGAGAAAAGTTTCCTAGGGTTTCTAGCATATCCTTTCCTCGATCTCTTTCTTATTTTGAGCTAGTGCGAGGGTTTTTTCTATTTCCATAGTTTGTTGATGAATGGGATTCTAGTAAGCATACTTTGAATGAGGGTTTTTTATGGAATCTCCTCCTCTGGATTTTGGTGTAGAAAAATCCTTGTTTATGAGGTCTCCCTAGGCTCTTCCTAGGCCTATTTGGTATTTACCATTGGTCTCTTCCCTTTCTTATCTCTCTGGATCTGTTTATTCTCCTGTTGGTAAGGATTCTCTATCTCCCTCACTGTGTGATAAGCAGATGAATAGAGAGTCCACAATTGACGGTTTTTTCGGAAGCAATTTGTGCAATGTTGTAGGCCAACTTCTGGATCTTCCAGAACTTAAGGAGGTTCTAGAGTCATCAGCTTGTACTATTTAGGTTGCACCCCGACCTGGGTCTGACAAGAATCTTATGGAATCATTCTCTTTATCCTCTTTCTCCCTAGGTTTTAATGCAACTAAAGGAATGGACAATGTCTTATGAAAATGTTTCTCTTTCCCATTTTTTCATAACACAGGGGATGTCAACTTTGTGCCTGACAATTATGGTTCTAGACTCAAAGGATTTGGAATTGTGGGTGATCCTCCGGATTTGATAGACCAATAGGGAACTGTTGTCTTCGACCATACACCAAATTTAGTGATGGGAAACTCCTGATATATTTTTAGATCCAGAAGTATTACCAAGGTTTCCATGGGGATGGGATTGGGAGGGGGAATCTTACAAACCTCTCTAGTTCTATCTTCCAGACTTCATGGGTGAAGGTCTGTCATGGCTTCAACATAGGATCATGTTGTTTTAGACATTAAGTATGGTCAACAAAAAACCTTGAAGGGGTCACTTAGAGAAATTAATCCCATGATATTGATTACCTAATGCTTATTATGTCCCTAAATTGCATAGGGTTAGGGTTTCCCTCTAAAAAACTAGCCCTAAAAAGATTGATTTTGTTGAGGAGTTTGTCTGTGATTTTTTTACAAGAAACAATGGCTTCTAGTGATAATATTTTGGTTGATCATAGAATTTTACTTCCTGGTTGGGACTTTGGGAGTTTTGATGCGTCTGGTAGATCTGGGGGGCTGATAATAGGTTGGAATTCCATATACTTTTTGTGTACAAAGTTGGGCAATAAACACAAGTTTGGGAGTTTTCTCTTTTCCAGGGAGTTTAGATTAGCATATACTTTTTTGAACATATAGAGTCCATATCAATAGTGTATGGAATACTAGGAGAGGCTATTTAAATTTGGAATTATTTCAGTGTAGAGACTCATCCTTGGAGACAATTTATGGGTGAGGCTGAGATATGGAGTTTACAAGCACAAAAGGATCCATTGGAAGATTTCTTTGTTAGAAATATGGAAGAGCTCTATTTATTCAATATTCCTCCTGCTAGGTTGAGACCTGCTTGGTGTAACATGCGAGTGGGTCCAGCAAAGATAGAAAAAATATTGGATAGATTTATTATCAATGAAGGAACCTTAAGATCGGTTTTTTGCATCAACAATGGGTCGGTGAGGGGAGGGGAATACGATCACTTTGCAATTTATCTCCAGTTGAAATAGGTATAGGATAAAACTCCCAATCCCTTTAAGTTTGACTCAATCTGGTTGAAGGATGATGATTATCAAAAATTGATAAAAAGGGTTTGGACTCCTTCAATTTGATGCTAATAGTCTTGTTTTAGCAGGGCTATAGTTCCAGAATAACCTAAAGAAAATAAAATCCTATGGGATCTCGTGGGTTGTAGAAAAAATACGTTTACAGAGTTTGGAGCTTAGAATATTAGAATCCATGCTTGAATCTTTCCATGAGGAAAATCCTAGAGGCTTTAATTTAGCTGAACAAAAGATTTTTATAATGGATATGGAGGTTAAGCGTAGAAATATTTTATCAAAAGAAGAAGCCTTTGCTAGACTTAAAAGCAGAGCTATATGGCTCCAACATGGGGATAATAATAAAAGTATTTCCACAATTACATTGAGCATAGAAAGAATACAAATTCTTTGTGGTGGTTAGAAGAGTAAGATGGGAATATGGTTATGGGTTTCAGAAATCTTGCTAGAACAGGGGTGAATCATTTAGTAACCTATTCATGGAAGATCAGAGGGCTCCTATTGCAAAAATTATTGACCAATGCGCTTTCTTTTCCTCTCTTGTGAATGGGGAACAAAATTTGACCCTTCAGCAACCAATGACTATAGAAGAACTAAAGGAGGTCATTGGCATATGCAAAAGGACAAAATTCCAGGTCCTGACGGGTGGCCATTGGAGTTTTTCTAGGGTTTTATGGATATTTTTTAGATGGATCTCTTGGTGTTCATTCAAGAATAAAGGGTAAAAGGAAGGATTATGGTATCCTTTAATAATAATTTTATTATTACCATACCTAAGAGTGACAAGGGGGTCTGCATTTGAATATTATAGGCCTATTTCACTCTACAATTGCATTTATAAGCTTATTGCCAAGGTTATTGCCAAAAGGATCGGAGGAATTTTTTCTAGAGAAGTCCTACAAGAACAATTTCCTTTTTTAGAAGGGAGACAAATGAACAATGCCATTTTCATTGCTCAGGAGGCCCTAAACTCAGCAAAGTTGAAGAAATTTCATACTCCCATTATAAAGGTTGATCTAAAAAAAGATTATGAACAGGTCAGTTGGACATATCTCAGGTTGTTATTGCTCCAGTTTGGATTTTAGTTACATTTTTTCAATTGGATTATGTCCTATGTCCAATCTATTTGAATCGCTATCTTGTTAAATGGTTCAAATTCTCCCTTATTTAGGATGGGCAAAGGGTTCGCTGCCCACTTTCCCCCCTTCTGTTTATATTGATTGTTGGTTCAAATTCTCCCTTATTTAGGATGGGCAAAGGGTTCGCTGCCCACTTTCCCCCCTTCTGTTTATATTGATTGTTGAAGGATTGATTAGCTCTATACATCATGCAAATACAAATGATCGTTGAATGGGCTAAATATTGGGGGAAATATTTGTATTTCTCATCTTCTATTTATAAATGATATTTTGATCTTCACAGATGTCGCCAAGAGGGATATATTAAATATTAAGGATGTCTTGGATTTTTTTCAAATGCTACAGGGATGGCCATAAATGTTGGAAAATCCACAGTCTCGTATATGAACCTAGATGAAGACATGGTTAATTGGATCAACTCTTAGTCAACTTTGTGGTGGTGGATATCTAGCGGGGGATTAATTTTTTGGGGTTCATCATTAATCCAAATGATTATCAAAAGGGGGACTAGGCTTGGATCATAGGCAAAGTGGAGAATAGACTACATCTGTGGTGTAACAAGTGGCTCTCTCGAGGAGGCAGACTTATCTTGATGAAGTCTACTGGAATTTATCCCAGTTTTTTGGGTTACTTTGGCATTTGTTCCTACATGTACCTTGGATCACATTCTTTTGAATATGAATTCTGAAGAAAAGGATTATCATTGGGTGGCCTAGCACAGGAACTAGGAGGATGGGGTTTGAAATGTTAGAAAAACAGGATAGCAGAGCAATAACAATAAACAGAAATGCAAATATAATCACACAAACACATTACAAGAGAGACACCAATATATTGTGGTTCACCCAAGATGGGCTACATCCACACTGAAATTGCTAGTCCTTATTATTATACCATCCAGCAAATGAAGGGATACAACCTGTAGCACATCCGCTACACTTCCTCTTCATTGTCTCACAGTCTCTCTTCTTGATCTCAGAGATATTTACAATGCATAATACCTAATACATTTCTTACCCTAGCCGTATTACAATGTCTTTCTTTTATAGGGTAAATACAATGGGAAAATACCACGGGATACCCAAAACCATGGGCCTGTAAACTGTTGGAGAAAATAGCCCCAAAGGTTGGGGAACGAGTGTACATTCCTCTGGGGTGCACGGTTGACACAATATCATCTATGAGATTGGAAGATTTGGCTCCACAACCAACAATCTCCCACTTGGAGACTAATCACAACAACTCCACCACTGCTACACTTGTTGGACCTTGGACTTGGAAAATTTCTCATCTTCACCTTCACGCTAGAAGGCCAACTGAAACCAAGCAGGAACTCAGTTTCTCTCTGGTCACTACCTTTGTAAACATGTCTACAGGATTCTAGCTAGTATGTATCTTTTCCAGCTTCAATATTTCATCTTCCATAACAGACCGTATGAAATGGTACTTGAGTTGTATATGTTTAGTCCTGGAATGGAATGCTAAGTTCTTTGCAAGATGAATGGCACTCTGGCTATCACTATACAACATGCTATCCTTCTATTTCTTACCCAATTCCTCCATAAACCTCTACAACCAAATCATCTCTTTACTAGCCTCTATAAAAACGACATACTCTGCTTCCATTGTTTAAAGTGCAACAACCTTTTGTAGTTTTGAAATCCAACTTACTGTTGTTCCACCTACAGTAAACACATACCATGTGGTGCTCCTCCTGCTATCCTTATCACATGCCATATCTGCATCAACATATCCCTGTAGAACAGTGTCTGAAACTCCAAAACATAATGCTTGAGTGGCAGTACCTCTCAAATACCTGAGAATCCACTGCACTGCCTTCCAATGTTCTTTACCTGGATTGTTCATATATCTGCTCACAACTCCCACTGCATGTGCAATATCTGGTCTTGTGCACACCATGGCATACATCAAGCTGCCAACTGCTAATGAATAGGGAATCTTGGACATGTAATATGTCTCTCCCTGTGTCTTGGGACACATTTCCTTACTTAGACTGAAATGGATGGCCAAAGGTGTACTAACTAGTTTTGCATTCTGCATTCTAAACCTCTCCAACACCTTTTGTATGTACTCACTGTTCGGGTACACAGGGTACTACCAAAGGACCGAACACCAAGAGCAACCACTTCACACAAACAGATCACAGATCAACACACCGATGTTTTGACGTGGTTTAAACCCTCTTGAGGGAAACACTCCACGGCCCCGGCCAAATAGCTTCTACGGGACAATTTATTATGCAAAGAAAGAAAGTTACAAATGAGCTTCTCATAATCGATCAACTAAACAATGACCCTCCATGCTCTTTAAATAGAGATCATGGACCAATCGGGTGTTAAGCCACGGATCAAGGTTAGGTTTGATCTAAGAGAAGTTGAGCCGTCGGATCACTCTATGTCGGAAACATATCGTGACCGTCGGATTAAGTATATACAAATGCATACTAATGCATACTAAAGAAACACACTATCCCTAACGGATATATTACACAAGTTGATCTTAACTAACTCCTAAGTGTCTAAATATCCTAACATCCCCCCTTAAGAACAACTTGGGATAGGATTGAAGGATTTACAAAAGTGACACTATTAGGAGAAGGAAGGAGGCATTAGAGCCTATCCCCCCTTAATGACAAGTTCCTGAACTCTTAACATAGATCGAAGTTTAGAAAACTTCGCTTCTGTAAGAGACTTGGTGAAGATGTCTGCAACTTGATCATCTGTAGGGCAAAAGAGCACTTTGAGAACACGATCATGAACAAGATTTCTGATGAAGTGCATATGTAGCTCAATGTGTTTGCTGCGTTGATGTAGAACTGGATCTTTGGCAAGCTTGATGGCACTTTGATTGTCGCACCAAAGTGGAGTAGGCTGCTGCTGTTCGAATCCAAACTCTGAAAGGATCTGTCGAAGCCATAAAGCTTCCTGACTGGCATTGACGGCTGCTCGATATTCTGCCTCTGCTGAAGAAAGAGCAAGAGCTTGTTGTTTCTTACAAGCCCAAGTAATAGGTCCAGATCCCAGACTGAAAACATAACCTGCAGTAGACTTTCGATCATCAGGATCGCCGGCCCAATCTGAATCAGTGAAACCAACCAACAAAGGTTTCCCCCCTGTACTGTAATGAATCCCAAACTGAACTGTACCTCGAATATATCGAAGTATTCTTTTAGCTGCTTTCCAGTGACTTTCATGAGGTGTCTGCATATAACGGGCAACTCGACCAACGGCAAAGGAAAGGACAGGACGGGAATGAGTCAAGTATAAAAGACTACCAACAAGCTGACGATACAATGTGGCATCTACTTCAGGTGAAGTACAAGTGGCAGAAAGTTTGACTCCAGACTGGAAGGGAGAAGGGGCTGGTTTACAATCTTCCATGTGAAAGCGACGAAGAAGGTCACAAGCATACTTAGACTGAGAAAGAAAGATTCCTTCTTTGGTTTGCAGAACTTGGAGACCAAGAAAATAATGCAAATGTCCTAAGTCTGACATTTCAAAAGTTTGTTTAAGACTGGATTTCACATGGGTTATAAGCTTAGGGTCACTACCAGTAAGAATAAGGTCATCAACATATAGAACAAGTATGATGAGATGGTTTCCTACTTTCTTGGTATAGACATTGGGGTCAGAATGGCATCTAGAAAAACCAGTGTCAAGGAGAAAGTTATCCATTTTGGCATACCAAGCTCTAGGAGCTTGCTTAAGGCCATATAAGGATTTCTTAAGGCGACAGACAAGGCTAGAGTTATTCTGAACATAGCTAGGAGGTTGTTCCATGTAAATTTCCTCCTGTAAATCACCATGTAAGAAGGCAGACTTGACATCCATTTGATGGACTTCCCAGTTGTGTAAGGCTGCAAGGGAAAGAACAAGGCGGATGGAGTTCATTTTGGCGACGGGAGCAAAGGTTTCATTGTAGTCAATCCCTTCAACTTGAGAAAAACCTTTGGCAACTAACCTTGCCTTAAGTCTTTCAACACTTCCATCTGATGCATACTTAGTTCTGTAGACCCATTTACATCTGACAAGTTTTCTTCCTTTTGGAAGAGGTACAAGATCCCAAGTATCGTTCGCCATTAAGGAACGATATTCTGCATCCATGGCTGCATCCCAATCTGGATTCCCTGAAGCTTCTGCAAAAGTTTCTGGATCATGATTCTCGAAAACTTGAGCCAAAAGAGAAGAGGCTCGCTGAAACTGAGAACGTGTTCGACGTTGATCTCTAGGATCACCGGCAAGATCACCAGCTGCTTCACATGTTGAACGGACCCATCGAGGAAGCACTTGTGCTGGTGCAACTGGAGGAACATGAGCAGGCGGAGGTGGATTTTCATCCTCACTGTCATCATCAGAAACTGGAGTTGGAAACCTGTCAAAGAAGTTGGAAGAAGAAGAAAAAGGCACAAACGCCGAATCAGGCTCGCAGGCCAAAGGTGGCACACTCGCCGAGTTAGGCTCGCAGGCCAAGATATTTTCATCAAATTTTACATCTCTTCTAATGATTATAGCATGAGAATGTGGTTGAAGAAGTCTATAACCTTTTACATCTTCAGAATATCCAACAAATATGCACTTTTCACTTTTAGGCTGCAATGCTTTCCGTTTTTCATCCGGAATGTGAGCCCATGCTTCACTACCAAACACACAAAAGTGACTTACATCAGGTTTAATTTTACTCCATGCTTCTTCTGGTGTTATACCTTGTAATGCTTTTGTGGGGGTGCGATTTACTATGTAATTTGCACAATTTATGGCTTCAGCCCAAAATTGAAGACTTAGTCCCTTAGATTGGATCATACAATTAGCCATTTCTTTTAAAGTGCGGTTCTTCCGCTCAGCTACACCATTTTGTTGTGGTGTATATGGAACAGTGTGCTGTTGTTGGATGCCTTGTTCAGTGCAGAAAGTAGTGAATTGTTTGTTAACATATTCTCCTCCATTGTCAGATCTTAACTTGATAATTTGATGACCAGATTGTTTTTCAACAAGGGCCTTGTAGGCCAAGAACATGTTAAATACTTCGCTCTTAAGTTTTAGGAAATAAACCCAAGTGCGTCTGGTGTAATCATCAATGAAAGTTAAGAAATACTTGAAACCAGAAAAGGAAGTAGATGGAAGAGGACCACACAAGTCACTATGCACAAGCTCCAAGGGAACCGAGGCGTGCCAAGAGGCACGTTTTTCAAAACTGTCCCGATGATGTTTTCCGAGTACACAACCGGAACAAACACCATCTCTGCAAGATACCATCGGAAGACCTGTCACCATATTTGCTTTACATAGTTGTTGCAATGAGCGATAATTTAAGTGACCAAATCGCTCATGCCAAAGTTTGCTCAAGTTATCACTATGAGCAACAAAAACTGAAGGGAAAGGTGATGACCCAAAGTTGTTAAACTTGTACAACCTAGTAATATCATCAACAATTCCGGTAGCTAGAACCTGTTGAGGATCTTTAAAATCCTTGATTACAACTTGGTGAGGTGTAAAGGTCACAGTTTTACCTTCACCAGAATGAGTGATCTGATAGACTGATAACAAATTGCAGGAAATTCTTGGAACACATAGTACATCACTAAAATGACCATTATCTACTGGAACTGTTCCAGCTCCTACAACACTTAGAGATCTATCATCACCAACAAATATTTGTTTGGTGTTACATTCATGCATAGTAGAAAAGATGGCTTGATCCTTAGCCATATGATAAGATGCTCCAGAATCAATAAGCCATTCATTTGAAGTAGAAGAAGAAGATGCATTATAAGAATAACCAGAAGCACAAAGTGCATGTCCATGAGAGGCAGATTCTGAAGGCGAATCTAGGCTGATGTGGTGCTTCTTCATTGCTGCTTCCAAGGCTGCCATCTTCTTGAAACACTTAGATTCATCATGATTATCTTTCCCGCAATAGTTGCAATGACGCTCAGTCTTCTTGCCTTTTGGCTTGGATCCTTTGTCATTTTTTAAAGAAGGAGCTGACTAAGAGGGTTTTGGACCCTTGTTTGACTTATTATTGCGAAAATTTTGTTTCTTGGGAGGCTTGGACTTTTCTTTCTGTTGGGACAATAAGGCTTTCCCAGATGTATCTGCATTGTTGATTATTCCAAGATGAATGAGTTTATCTTGTTCTCTAATCAAGGAATCACAAAAGGATTCAAGACTAGGCTCTTGATAGCTAGCTGCATTCAATGACGCTTTCATGGAGTAAAATGTAGATACAAAAACAGAATATGCAGGTCCAAGTTTGGAAAGAATATGATAAATGCATTGTTTGTCTTCCCTCTCAATCTTACATTTTGCACATAAGAGCTTGAGAGTTTTGTACTTAGATAAATAATCTTGAATGCATGAAAAGTCACTTGGATTTAAAGAAATCAACTCATTTTCGAGTTGGTGACCCCGAATTTCATTGTGTTTACCAAACACAGATTCCAACTTGTCCCAAGCAGCATTAGGTTCATCAATTCCAGATATGTGGAATCGCAAATCAGTAGAGATTGACATCCCAATCAATCCACGAGCTTCATCACATCTATTTGCCCATTTTATTTTCTTATCATCATCAGTGGGTTATTTTTCTTTCCCTGTTGTAATTCTGAAAAGTCCCCTACTTCGTAGAACATCCTCCATACGATATTTCCATGAGAAATAGTTGGAACTGTTAAGTAGAATATCACAAAGGGCGGCCATATTTGTAAATTAATGGCTGTAAAAGCAGAAACCAATAGTCTGGATGTGAAGAGCTCGAAAAAATAGACGGTTTCAAAAAAAACGGCACTGAAAACGGACTCTGTATGATGAAGTTATGCTTGAACAAAGAAACTGTTGAAGATGTCCCCAATAGTGACGTGGCAGCTAGAGAATGTCCAGCAAAAAAAAAAACCCCCTCTTCCCAAGATGAACCTTTTGACAATCACTTTACAAAAAAGTTGCTTTTAAGTGAATCACTTTTGTAAAATAAGTGATTTCACTTTTACAATGATATTACTTTTAAATAGTGCAACAATAAATAAAAAGCTTAAGTGACTCACTTGTATTTTTATTATTTAAGTGAGATGCACTTTTACAATAAAGTAACTTGAAAATAGAAATTGCATGCACTTTTATTTTTAAAAGTAACTTCCTAAGACTTGAACTCAAGACCTATTAAGGAATAAAGCAACTTTGGACCAAGTGAGCT
Organism: Larix kaempferi; assembly: GCA_027924585.1. Lineage (NCBI taxonomy): Eukaryota > Viridiplantae > Streptophyta > Pinopsida > Pinales > Pinaceae > Larix > Larix kaempferi. Next base: position 11,092,715 of record BSBM01000085.1, on the reverse strand, counting down.
AGTTTAAAAGGTATGTAAAATATGGAAATGAGGAAGGGGGCTTTTTTTTTTTTTTTTTTTTTACTCTTCTTGCTCGGTTTGCGTGCTTGCCCTTTTTCCTGCAAAACAAACCACAAAACGAAACAAAAAAAACTTTTCCACACTTGTGGAGTTAGATCTTGTTAGCTTGCCCGGAAAATCTACGTTTTCTCTCTGTTTCTGATTTGCCGAGATCGCGCAAAGTGCACGGCAAAGAGCATACGCAGCCGAAAAAACCCTTTCCCTTTCTGTTTCTGATTTGCCGAGATCGCTCAAGGTGCACGGCAAAGAGCATACGCAGACGGGAAAGCAACAATCCGAACCAAAAAAAAATCTAACAGAAAAAAAAAAATGAAATATGAGATTTTTTCTTTTCAAAAACGAAATAAAAAAATGCGTCACCGTAACATTATACCTTCAGATCTGATGAAAAACGCGTTTCTGGACCAACCGGGAACCGTTTTCGATCAAACGAAAACTATTTCCCACTGGAAACGACACTCCGGACGCAATGGAACACCTCCCACAGCCCAGAAATGCACAGAAATACCAGAACTAGAAACCCTTTCAAGTTTCGGCAACAACAGTTCAAGATCTAGATCATAACCGGAAGCGGCACTTCATAAAAGCTCTGATACCATGTTCGGGTACACAGGGTACTACCAAAGGACCGAACACCAAGAGCAACCACTTCACACAAACAGATCACAGATCAACACACCGATGTTTTGACGTGGTTTAAACCCTCTTGAGGGAAACACTCCACGGCCCCGGCCAAATAGCTTCTACGGGACAATTTATTATGCAAAGAAAGAAAGTTACAAATGAGCTTCTCATAATCGATCAACTAAACAATGACCCTCCATGCTCTTTAAATAGAGATCATGGACCAATCGGGTGTTAAGCCACGGATCAAGGTTAGGTTTGATCTAAGAGAAGTTGAGCCGTCGGATCACTCTATGTCGGAAACATATCGTGACCGTCGGATTAAGTATATACAAATGCATACTAATGCATACTAAAGAAACACACTATCCCTAACGGATATATTACACAAGTTGATCTTAACTAACTCCTAAGTGTCTAAATATCCTAACACTCACCCTGAGACAATGTCAATTTGTAATTTTTCCTATCTCTTGTTATTCTCATACCAAGGATTTGTTTTGCAGCACCCAAATCCTTCATCACAAATGAATTAGCTAACTTCCTTTTGAGCACATTTCTATCCTGGATGTTAGACCCTGCAACAAGCATGTCATCCACATACAATAACAAGATAATATAACTTCCATTATCTAGCCTCTTGAAATAAACACCATGATCAGAATGACATCTACTATAACCTTGTTCTGTCATAAACCTGTCAAATTTTAAATACCACTGCCTTGGAGCTTGCTTCAAGCCATACAAGCTCTTTTTCAACTTGCACACCAAATTCTCCTTCCCTTTGACCTCACACCCTTGTGGCTGCTGCATATATATATCTTCCTCCAAATCCCCATGGAGAAAGGTTGTTTTTACATCTAACTATTCAAGATGCAAATTTTCTGCTTCCACTAGACTTAAGATAGTCCTAATTGAAGTCATCTTAACAACAGGAGAGAATATTTTATCAAAATCTATACCTTTATTCTGTACAAACCCATTTACAAAAAGTCTATCCTTGTATCGCTTCTTACCTCATTCTTATTCCCTCAACCTGTAAATAAATTTGTTCTGCAATGCTCTTTTACCAGCAGGCAACTGAACCAAATCCCAAGTCTGGTTTCCTACCAATGAGTCCATCTCCTCATTCATGACTTGCTCCCACTTCTTTCTAGTTTCCACTTGCATTACTTCTTCATAACATTCTGGTTCACCAGCATCAGTCATCAATAAATAATACATTGAAGGAGAGTATCGCTCAGAGAGTCTACTTAACCTAGTAGATCTTCTTGCAGTTGTAGGAGTTTCAGGTACTTGTTGTTGTTCTTGATTTTTTGGCACCTTTGGAACTTCATTTTCTTCAATTTCATCAAGTATTGTGTACTCTGTGTTTTCCTTTTCCTGTTTCTTTCCCTACAACTGATCTTTATACATGACATTTTCATTGAATATCACATCTCTACTCCTAATGATTTTGTTATTTTCATAATCCCATAAGCGATAACCAAAATCATCAATCCCATATCCAATAAAGGTACATTTCTTGGATTTAGCTTCAAGCTTTGTTCTATTTTCTTTATCAATATATACAAATGCTTCACAACCAAAAGTTCTCATAAATGAGTAGTTTACCTTCTTATTTGTCCATGCCTCCTCTGGAATACCACCATCCAAAGCACTTGAAGGCCCTCTGTTTATTAAATAAACAACAGTGTTTACAGCATCTGCCCAAAACTGTAAGGGCAACCCTGCATGCAATCTCATACACCTTGCATGCTCCATGATCGTTCTATTCATCCTTTCTGACACACTATTTTCTTGTGGTGTTCCTAAGACTGTCTTTTCTCTACGAATCCCATGGTATGAACAGTAACTATCAAACTCCTTGCCGTAGTACTCACCTCCATTATCAGATCTGAGACACTTCAACATTTTTCCTGTCTCATTCTCAACCAAATCTTTCCACTTCTTAAAAGTAGCAAACACATCAGATTTATGTCTAATACAATAAACCCAAGTTTTCCTAGTTGCATCATCAATAAATGTAACATAATAATGAGAGCCACCAAGATATTGTACTCGAGTCGATCCCCATACATCTGTATGCACAAGCTCTAACTTTTCATTATTCTTTTGTTTCCCAACCCTGAGAAATCTTACTCTCTTATGTTTTCCATAAACACAGTTCTCACAAAATTCCAAACTTACCTGCTTCAAATATGGCAGCAACTTCCTTGAGTGGAGAATCTGCATCCCCTTCTCACTCATGTGGCCAAGCCTATGATGCCACAATGCTGTATATGTTCTTGTGGAAGCTAAAGAGATAGAATGGTCAGTATTATGAGGACATAAATACAACGTACCTACCCTGTCTCCTTTTTCTATCACCATTGATCCTTTAGTGATCTTCCACCATGTTTCTCCAAACGTAGATAGACAACCACCATGTCCCAACTGCCCTTTTGAGATCAGATTTCTTTTCATAGCAGGAATATGCCTTACATCTTTCAGCAGCCAATCAGTTCCATTCTTAAATTTTATCCATACCTTACCCATTCCAACAATTTTACATGGCTCGTCATCATCCAATAAAACATGTCCAAAATCGCATAGAACATAATCATGAAAATATTTCCTGTGGGGTGTAGCATGACATGAAGCCCCTGAATCTACTACCCAATAATCACTAGTATTATCTAATGCAAGAATCAAAGCATCTTGTAACACATCACCTACTACATTTGCTTCATGGGTACTTTCCTGCTGTCCATATCCTTTCTTCTTTAGAGATCTGCAGTCTTTCTTAGACATCCTTTCTTTCCATAGTTCCAGCACTCTTTCCCAGTCTGGACTTGGATCTTCCCATTTTAGACTTGCCACGATTACCTTGGATCTTTCCTTTCTCCCTTTTTCTTCCCCTGCTCTCCATGGTCAACGCATTCCTTGATGCCTCACCTGTGCTTTTTCTTCACATTTCCTCGCTAAGAATAGCACTAACAACATCATCAAATATCAAGGTGTTTGAACCAGAGACAGAGTTACTTACAACCATGACCAAGCCATTCCATCTTTCTGGAAATGAACACAAGATTAGAAGAGTCCTAACCTCATCATCAAATTTCACACTTACAGAACTTAGTTGATTTGTAACCATATTAAATTCATTTAAATGATCAGCAACAGATCCACCTTCAGACATCTTCATATTAAATAAACGCTTCATTAGAAATACCTTGTTGGAGGCCGAGGGTTTTTCATACAGATTACCCAATGCGCTCATCAAACCCTCCGTTGTCTTTTCTTTTGAGATATTGAAAGCCACCGACGAAGCCAAGGACAGCTGTATTGTTCCCTGTGCCTTTTTGTCAAGAACCTCCCATTCTTTGTCCTTCATAGTCGTCGGTTGCTTTGCTCTTCCTCCCAACGGTAGGAATAGATCCTTCTAGTACAGATAGTCCTCCATTTGCATCTTCCATAACTGGTAGTTTTGGCCATTAAACTTCTCGACCTTAAACTTTTCTTCTTCTTCCATTGCTCCCACTTGAACTAGAAACCCTAGTTAATTCCTGTGGGTTTATCTTCCAAATAGACCTTTGGCTCTGATACCAATTGTTAGAAAAACAGGATCACAGAGCAATAACAATAAACATAAATGTAAATATAATCACACAAACACATTACAAGAGAGACACCAATATATCGTGGTTCACCCAAGGTGGGCTATGTCCACACTGAAATTGCCAGTCCTTATTATTATATCATCCAACAAATGAAGGGATACAACATGCAGCACATCCATTGCACTTCCTCTTCACTGTCTCACGATCTCTCTTCTTGATCTCAGAGATCTTTACAATGCATAATACCTAATACGATTCTTACCCTAGCCGTATTACAATGTCTTTCTTTTATAGGGGAAATACAATGGAAAAATACTATGGGATACCCAAAACCATGAGCCCGTAAACTGTTGGAAAAAACAGCCCCAAAAAAATTTCTCGGGGGCGTTTCCCCCAAACCCCAAGGTTGGGAAACGAGTGTACAGTCCTCTAGGGTGCACGGCTAAGACAATATCATCTATGGGACTGGAAGATTTGGCTCCACAACCAACATGAAACACCCTATTTATTTTGCAAAGGTACTCACTACTAAAGGTGTCTAGAAGATCTTAAAGGGTGACAGTTTGTGGATCAAGGTAGTTTACCAAAAATATATCTATCCCCTCTCCATTGAAGAATAAAATTGGAGCAAGGACAAATCTGCTAGGAATGTTTCAACTATGTGGAAATCTATCATTTTGGATTTTGATATCATTGGTGATTGATTAGTTTGGAGAGTTGGTAATGGTAGATGTCTTAGGTTGAGACATGATCCATGGGTGGGAAGCTAGGATTCTCATAGATTTCCATATCATATGGTTGATTCTTTATTGGAACAAGGCTATCGATTTTTGTATCAAGTTAGGGATGATCTACACGCCACTCCTTTGAGGCAAGCATGGTTATAAGGTGAGAATCTAGGTTTTTTGGAGGTGGAGAAAACTCTCTTGGAAAAATATACAAAGGCACTACACAACTGCCACATTCATCTGGTGGATAGAGGAGATGAATTTCTATAGAGCAAGAATACTAATGGGGTTATGTATACTCCTATCCTGGGCTATAGAGTTGTTCATGAGGAATAGGACCTACCTGAGCCTCCGCAATGGAATTTAGCTATATGGTCTTTAAAATTTCATTTAAAGAATAAGCTCTTACGGTGGTTATCCATTTCTAATAGAGTCCCCATGTGGGAACACATGGTCAAAAAATATAGTATTGGCCCAAGCAAATGTCCCTTATGTAAAATCAATAGTGAGACTATATTACATCTATTTGTCCAATGTCCTTATATTTCAAGGATGTGGACTCATGCTTCACAAGAAAAAAACATTCAGTTTGTGTGGAGTGGCATTGGTCTTTAAAAATCATTTTAGGATTGGCTCAACAATGGATTATATGTATACTTCAAGGCTCTTCCCGCTCTTATGATATGGGGGACGTGGCTGAAAATGAATAAGGCCATATTTATTGATATTTTTATTGCCCTAGAGGTATATGCCACTAAAATTCTTTCTATCCTTGATATTTTTCCACAGGACCTAGTCCAACAAAGGAGAGAAGGATCACATTTGAGATTATTGATAGATCAGGTTGTTGGTGTTATTTTGATGAAGCTTCACAAGGGATGACTGCTAGGGGTGGATTAGGTGGCATTATCTACTTCAATGATCTTCAATGGATTAATATTTCATCAGAACTTGGGAGGAGCACAAACAATCATGGAGAGTTAATGGCACTGAAATTAGTATTGATTCTAACACTCTCCAAGGGTGTGCAAAAACTACACGTTTTTGGGGATTCCATGTTAGTGATTGACTAGATGAGGCTAAAGTGATCTCCCAATAATATCCTATTGAATCCAATATATGAGGATTTGACTAGACTGATAGTAAATTTTCAGGACATCCATTTTCATCACATATATAAATAAATGAACAATATAGCAGACTCGTTATCAAAGCATGGGCTCCAGGTTGGTGATGGAATTTGGAAAAAATGGGAAAAGGACAAATGATACAATCGCTGAGCATGATCTTGGACCACATCCAAGATGAACTTATAATTTGGCATCGGACAAGTACAAACATGATATTAAATTGATTATGGTGGCCAAAGTACTTATGGTTTTAAAAAGGAACAAAGACTCAGATTTGACATGAAATTTTTAAATGTTACAAAAAATATATATATGAGATATAGATAGACATATATGTTTTTTTGTGATTGGTACATACTATCAAAGAACAAACAGATTTTGCTTTTATGTGTTTATTTGAGAGAAAATGTAAAGAATCTATACATGTAATGGCCTCATAAGCCCATAAACAATATGGTCCATTTTAAATAATGAATTGTATTTTTTTGCACCGAGTGAAACGAGGTGCTCTACAGCCCAGTATGGGGGAGATGTTGTAACGTTTGTTTTTAACAAAATAATTTAAAAAATTCATGCCGGCTCATAAAATAAAAAATTATGAAAAGTATTTTAAAAAAATCCATGTTGGTTCATAAAATAAAATATTATGAAAAGTATTTAAAAAAAATCCATGTTGGTTCATAAAATAAAATATTATGAAAAGTAATTAAAAAATAGATGTTTGTTTATGAAATAAAAACTTAAAACTTAAGCCCGGATCTATCAATCAAGAGAGATCAAATTTCTTGAGTTTAAATTTAAAAAAAGAAATACACCTTAAGAAATTAGATCCCTCTCGATGCTTGATAGATACAAGTTTAAGATGGATCTATGTTGATTTCCAAAAAAAATACAATACCTAATTTACCAAACATAATATTAAATATTGTATTGTTCGTTAAAATACACACTTACATAAAACTAAATTTGATTTGATTAAAAAAAGTAGAGCATTATGCATATTTCTTCAACCTAAATATTGAACATTGCACATTTGTTTATTATCTCAAAAGAATATATCATTTATAATCTCAAACAGATATGTCATTTATATTTTACCTTCAAAATAAAATTTGGATTAAAAATATGCTAAAGATAAATTTATTATGTCCAAAACCGCATCTACTAAATAGAAGATGGCCTTAATGACTTCTGACAAACATCAAAATATCCATTAAAGATGAAATGCTTTGAAATAGGGCACTAAATAGAACATGGCCTTAATGACTTGTGACAAACATCGAAATATCCATTAAAGATGGAATGCTTTGAAATAGGGTCATTATCAAATTGAATATGCTATCAATAAAACAACGCAACAATCATTATCTAATTAAATTACAGACATCAAAATATCCATTAAAGATGGAATGCTTTGAAATAGGGTCATTATCAAATTGAATATGCTATCAATAAAACAACGCAACAATCATTATCTAATTAAATTACAAACATCAAAATATCCATTAAAGATGAATGCTTTGAAATAGGGTCATTATCAAATTGAATATGCTATCAATAAAACAACGCAACAATCATTATCTAACTAAATTATTTTATTAGAATTATTATTTTTTAACTAAATTAATATAATTAATTAGAAAAAATAAACCATCTAAAATCTACATTACAATATATATTAAATTGTTGATATCAACCAATATCATGTAAACATAAAGATTCTATTCACTTCTAATATTTTGGTATTCTAATTTGTCTTATTAAGAACATGATTTTGATTTAAAAGTGATACTAAGCTTGCACAAATTATAATCTGTAATTAATATTTTGGTGTTCTAATTTGTCTTATTAAGAACATGATTTTAATTTGAAAGTGATATAAAATCAAATCAATTAACTTTTTATTAAAAATTGTAATTATTTAAATTTTAAAACAATTTTCTCAATTTTAAATTGAGAAATGTGATTATTTAAATTTTAGAATGATAATAAAATAAAATTAATTAACTTTTCATTAAGAAGTGTAATTATTTAAATTTTAAAACATTAGAGATTGTAATTAATGCATATTATTATCATTTGAATGATCAGCAACAGATCCACTTTTAGACATCTTCATATTAAATAAACGCTTCATTAGAAATACCTTGTTGGAGGTTGAGGGTTTTTCATACAGATTACCCAATGCGCTCATCAAACCCTCCGTTGTCTTTTCTTTTGAGATATTGAAAGCCACCGACGAAGCCAGGGACAGCTGTATTGTTCCCAGTGCCTCTCTGTCAAGAACCTCCCATTCTTTATCCTTCATAGTCATCGGTTGCTTTGCTCTTCCTCCCAACGGTAGGAATAGATCCTTCTGGTACAGATAGTCCTCCATTTGCATCTTCCATAACTGGTAGTTTTGGCCATTAAGCTTCTCGACCTTAAACTTTTCTTCTTCTTCCATTTCTCCCACTCGAACCAGAAACCCTAGTTAATTCTTGTGGGTTTATCTTCCAAATAGACCTTTGGCTCTGATACCAATTGTTAGAAAAACAGGATCACAAAGCAATAACAATAAACAGAAATGTAAATATAATCACACAAACACATTACAAGAGAGACACCAATATATCGTGGTTCACCCAAGGTGGGCTACGTCCACACTAAAATTGTCAGTCCTTATTATTATACCATCCAACAAATGAAGGGATACAACCTGTAGCACATCCGTTGCACTTCCTCTTCACTGTCTCACGATCTCTCTTCTTGATCTCAGAGATCTTTACAATGCATAATACCTAATACGATTCTTACCCTAGCCGTATTACAATGTCTTTCTTTTATAGGGGAAATACAATGGGAAAATACCACGGGATACCCAAAACCATGGGCCCGTAAACTGTTGGCGAAAACAACCCCAAAAATTTTTCTCAAGGGCGTTTCCCCCAAACCCCAAGGTTGGGAAATGAGTGTACAGTCCTCTAGGGTGCACGGCTGAGACAATATCATCTATGGGACTAGAAGATTTGGCTCCACAACCAACATGAAACACCCTATTTATTTTGCAAAGGTACTCACTGCTAAAGGTGTCTAGAAGATCTTAAAGGGTGACAGTTTGTGGATCAAGGTAGTTTACCAAAAATATATCTATCCCCTCTCCATTGAAGAATAATTTTTGGAGCAGGGACAAATCGCTTAGGAATGTTTCAACTATGTGGAAATCTATCATTTTGGAATTTGATATCAGTGGTGATTGATTAGTTTGGAGAGTTGGTAATGGTGGATGTCTTAGGTTGAGACATGATCCATGGGTGGGAAGCTAGGATTCTCATAGATTTCCATATCATATGGTTGATTCTTTATTGGAACAAGGCTATCGATTTTTGTATCAAGTTAGGGATGATCTACACGCTACTCCTTTGAGGCAAGCATGGTTATAAAGTGAGAATCTAGGTTTTTTTGAGGTGGAGAAAACTCTCTTGGAAAAATATACAAAGGCACTACACAAGTGCCACATTCATCTGGTGGATAGAGGAGATGAATTTCTATAGAGCAAGAATACTAATGGGTTTATGTATACTCCTATCCCGGGCTATAGAGTCGTTCATGAGGAATAGGACCTACCTGAGCCTCCGCAATGGAATTTAGCTATATGGTCTTTAAAATTTCATTTAAAGAATAAGCTCTTACGGTGGTTATCCCTTTCTAATAGAGTCCCCGTGTGGGAACACATGGTCAAAAAATATAGTATTGGCCCAAGCAAATGTCCCTTAAGTAAAATCAATAGTGAGACTATATTACATCTATTTATCCAATGTCCTTATATTTCAAGGATGTGGACTCATGCTTCACAAGAAAAAAACATTCAGTTTGTGTGGAGTGGCATTGGTCTTTAAAAAGCATTTTAGGATTGGCTCAACAATGGATTATATGTAGACTTCAAGGCTCTTCCCGCTCTTATGATATGGGGGACATGGCTGAAAATGAATAAGGCCATATTTATTGATATTTTTATTGCCCTAGAGGTATATGCCACTAAAGTGATCTCCCAATAATATCCTATTGAATCCAATATATGAGGATTTGACTAGACTGATAGTACATTTTCAGGACATCCATTTTCATCACATATATAAATAAATGAACAATATAGCAGACTAGTTATTAGAGCATGGGCTCCAGGTTGGTGATGGAATTTGGAAAAAATGGGAAAAGGACAAATGATACAATCGCTGAGCATGATCTTGGACCACATCCAAGATGAACTAATAATTTGGCATCAGACAAGTACAAACATGATATTAAATTGATTATGGTGGCCAAAGTACTTATGGTTTTAAAAAGGAACAAAGACTCAGATTTGACATGAAATTTTTAAATGTTACAAAAAATATATATATGAGATATAGATAGACATATATGTTTTTTTGTGATTGGTACATACTATCAAAGAACAAACAGATTTTGCTTTTATGTGTTTATTTGAGAGAAAATGTAAAGAATCTATACATGTAATGGCCTCATAAGCCCATAAACAATATGGTCCATTTTAAATAATTAATTGTATTTTTTTGCACCGAGTGAAACGAGGTGCTCTACAGCCCAATATGGGGGAGATGTTGTAACGTTTGTTTCTAACAAAATAATTTAAAAAATTCATGTCGGCTCATAAAATAAAAAATTATGGAAAGTATTTTAAAAAAATCCATGTTGGTTCATAAAATAAAATATTATGAAAAGTAATTAAAAAATAGATGTTCGTTTATGAAATAAAAACTTAAAACTTAAACCCGGATCTATCAATCAAGAGAGATCAAATTTCTTGAGTTTAAATTTAAAAAAAGAAATACACCTTAAAAAATTAGATCCCTCTCAGTGCTTGATAGATACGGGTTTAAGATGGATCTATGTTGATTTCCAAAAAAATACAATACCTAATTTACCAAACATAATATTAAATATTGTATTGTTCGTTAAAATGCACACTTACATAAAACTAAATTTGAACTTACATAAAACTAAATTTGATCACAAATGTTTAGAAATTTGATTAAAAAGAGTAAAGCATTATGCACATTTCTTCAACCTAAATATTGAACATTGCACATTTGTTTATTATCTCAAAAGAATATATCATTTATAATCTCAAACAGATATGTCATTTATATTTTGCCTTCAAAATAAAATTTGGATTGAAAATATGCTGAAGATAAATTTATTATGTCCAAAAACGCATCTACTAAATAGAAGATGGCCTTAATGACTTCTGACAAACATCAAAATATCCATTAAAGATGAAATGCTTTGAAATAGGGCACTAAATAGAACATGGCCTTAATGACTTGTGACAAACATCGAAATATCCATTAAAGATGGAATGCTTTGAAATAGGGTCATTATCAAATTGAATATGCTATCAATAAAACAACGCAACAATCATTATCTAATTAAATTACAAACATCAAAATATCCATTAAAGATGAATGCTTTGAAATAGGGTCATTATCAAATTGAATATGCTATCAATAAAACAACGCTACAATCATTATCTAACTAAATTATTTTATTAGAATTATTTTTTTAAACTAAATTTAATATAATTAATTAGAAAAAATAAACCATCTAAAATCTACATTACAATATATATTAAATTGTTGATATCAACCAATATCATGTAAACATAAAGATTCTATTCACTTTTAATATTTTGGTATTCTAATTTGTCTTATTAAGAACATGATTTTGATTTAAAAGTGATACAAAGCCTGCACAAATTATAATCTGTAATTAATATTTTGGTGTTCTAATTTGTCTTATTAAGAACATGATTTTAATTTGAAAGTGATATAAAATTAAATTAATTAACTTTTTATTAAAAATTGTAATTATTTAAATTTTAAAACAATTTTCTCAATTTTAAATTGACAAATGTGATTATTTAAATTTTAGAATGATAATAAAATAAAATCAATTAACTTTTCATTAAGAATTGTAATTATTTAAATTTTAAAACATTAGAGATTGTAATTAATGCATGTTATTATCACTTGAATGTAAATTCTAAATTCATACATAAATGAAGTATAAAAACTAAATCATTTAGATTTTTTAATTTAAGAACAATGTGAGTAATTTGCAAATATAGTCACATTTTTAGAAATTATTATTACTACATTTCAAATTGTAAATATATTGAAAGTACTACAAATTTTGATGAGAAAATTATAATTCGACCTTAAACCCTTTGAAATTAGAATCTTAATTTATTTCACTTCAAATAAAAATTTTAACTATATTTTTCCTTTAAAGTAATTTAAATTTTAAAATTAAATTTATTACATTTTATTAGAAAAATTAAATCATTTTCATCTACATTGTAATGCATTAAATTGTTAATATTAATCAATATAGATTTACAAAAATGTTGTATTTTACATAAATTAAGTTAAAAAGTAAGGATAGATGCTTAAGCATGCACACAAATGTAAATAGCCAATTAACCTTGCAATGGGATTCTTAATTCTTCAAATTTTATAGCCCTTAAATTTTATTGGGATGGAAAGTTTTTTAATTTTAGAGCATTGAGATTACTCCATTGTAAATTATAATTATGGAATCTTAAAAACATTAGAATTATAATAATAATAATGATAATGATAATAATAATAGGAATAATATTTCAATTATTCATGTCAAACTCGAGTTGGTTTCAATAGGGGTGACCCAAGTTCGAACCCCGCAACTAGGTAGTTGGAAGGAAACACTTAAAAATCCAACCATCGGGGCGATCCCTAAGTGATTTTGATCGCTTAGATGCCCCTGTGTCACGATTTATTGAGTGAAAGGGTGTGATTTTTTTTAACAAGAATGAGAAAATATATTTATATTATAAAACAAGATTTACAAGTCACACCCTCAGGGCATCAAAAAGAGATTCAACAAAGAGGTTTGTGCATGATAAATCCATACAATCCATGTCATCCAAGTGAGATTCAATGCCCAAAATTTCCAATGAAATTCTCATGTCCTCCTCCAGAACCGCCTTTGAGACCTCAAACACACACCTCGTCATCTTTCTAAAGTCTACCATATCTTTTTTCAAATCCCAAACCTCTTCCAAGATTTTCTCCAAGGATTTTTCCTCTACAAGACAAGGCGCTATAAGAATTTTCTCCATTGTGTTAACACTTCCTCTAAATATAGACTCCTCTCGACTTGGCAATCTCCGCACCACTGATGATTCTCCTGAAAACGTTCATGAAGCCGAAGAGAGACTGAACGCTGCCTAAAAGGGTGAGGTCGGATGCATGCGAAGGATCCTCCATATCGAAACACTAAACCATCACATGAGATCCCATACAATTAATTCGAGCAAGGGGAGTGAAGGCTGTGGGAAACATAATGGAGCATACAATGCTCATACCCACCCACCACCTTCGCCAACCATCTATCCCCCTCGTCCTTAAATCCACATCAGAAATGTTTCCTCTGTCCCATCTCCACATACCACGAGGCATGGACCCATTAATTGACCTTGGTGGATTAAGTCAAAACATAAAGACTATAGTTGGAAACAGCTTATCTATTTAACAATGGGCCTTAGATTATTGTTTATCATCAAATCCCCTTGCTTAAGCCTAGCACCAATATTGGCAAGCTTGCCGGCTTCTTTGTTGTTCTAACGCCTTACATGAAAGAACTGAATTTTTGAGATGTCCGGAACAAATGACAAAATTCTTTTTTGAAACTTAACAACCTCCTTCCCTTTGCCCGTTTGGATGTTTTGCATTGTTTGAATGACAACCATGAGTCGTCAAAAACCTGGAAGGAATCCATGTCTAATTCAGACATTGTTTCTATACCTTGCATTAGCACTGCCCATTCTCCCTAGTTGTTCGTCCTCCTCCTAAGACCCCATGCGAAGGAAGTGATATTTTTTCCTCTAGGGTAAAAAATGACCCCTCCCACACCTGCCTCCCTTGGAGTGAAAGGGTGTGATTATTAGGTGATTATTTACACATTAAAATCATTATATTCATAATGTATTTTTTTATAATGTTCATATCTACACAATGCATATTATCTATATATTAACGACCACTTTTGAGTTGGCGACCAATGAAAGCAAATTTTCAGTATCTTAGCAAGCGACCAAAAATGTGGTCATATTTAGTTTGGTTGTTTATAGCTTGTCTTGTAGTCATATATTTGGTTGTATATTTGGTCACTTAATGACCAAATATATGACCAAATATACGACCAAATATATGACTACAAGGCAAGCTATAAACAACCAAATTGAATACGACCACATTTTTGTTGCGTGATAAGATACTGGAAATTTGCTACCACCGGTCGCTAAATCAAAATTGGTTGTTAATTTTGATTGTTTTTTTTCACTTATCTCTCATTGTGTACTAGTGTTAATTAGAAATACCAATATTGCGATATCATTAGGGCATAGAGGAGTCAAACCACCAACCTCCTACTTGTAAGGCAGGCGCTCTTCCACTAAGATAACACCCTTTAAGAATTGGGGAAATGACCAATATTAAAACCCATATTGCATCATTTGTAATTCTAATAAGGGTCCATTTGATCTATTTGGTCTCACTCTCTAGTCCATTTGACCTATTTTTGTCTCTTGTGAACATTAATATAAATTTCATTTCATTTCATTCTGGTAATCGTTGTTGCACTACTTTCAAGGAATTTCTTATTTATTTTGAATTCCCTAATGCTTGTTTATTATCAAACCCATTTGAGCACATTATAGTCATCCCCATATATTGATAAGATATAATTTTTTACAGAACAAATTTCGGCAATCAAATTCCACTTGAAAAAAAATATTTTATTATTATTAATTATATCAAATGACTCTATGGGGAGAAGCAGATTATAAAGTATATATTTACTTCATTTTTAAATTGTAATCCTCAGATAGAACATTGCATTAAAACATTGGAACTCTAATGCAAAAATGGAAATGCATGTCCAACAATTGCATTTAATATCTATAACAGTTTCATAGCCATTCAATGGGGAACTAGATGACCCCAAAAAGCAACTTGCTTACCTTTTGTATTCTCTTTTTCAATTTCTTAAGTCATATTATCTACCAACTCTTTTAAATAAATAATCAAACTGTGTAGAATGATGCCATATATGAATATATGGGTCTGAAAGAACTATTGTTAATAGTTATCTAATACATTTTAATTAATTAAGAATAAATACATAACATGGCCTTTGAACAACCAGGAATTCTAATAGGACATCTTTATTGACATCATTAAACCCAATTTTGTATATTCATCTCTAAGGTATTGCAAATCAAAACATGCCCTTCAAAGGCAAGGATAAAGGATGGGATAAAACAAGATATCTAGCAAGCCGATGTTAACCATCATTATATGCTTGTGGATTGATATTGAGATGCATATGATTAGTGGATGAAGGACACATTCCTATTCTTTATCTTCTGTAATATGAATGTTAATTCAAGTTTATGATGTACATTAATCCTTAGTATTAATGTTATTGGGTGCAAATTTGTATGTTGATTGAGTCCAATCGTAGGAAGGATCCTGGTGAAATGGATATTCTTTTTACTAGGCCGCTTGAATGTTTGGATGGGTTGTTGCAGAATACTCTAAGATTCTATAGCACCCTGTTTTCCCTTTTTGGGTGTATGGCTATAGAATTCTTTGAAATTCAGTAGCGCCGCTATTTTTCCATTTTGTGTGATTCGCTACCGAATTACCTAAATTTCGGTAGTACTTCTGATTTATGTTTT
Organism: Larix kaempferi; assembly: GCA_027924585.1. NCBI lineage: Eukaryota > Viridiplantae > Streptophyta > Pinopsida > Pinales > Pinaceae > Larix > Larix kaempferi. Next base: position 11,076,790 of record BSBM01000085.1, on the reverse strand, counting down.
TAAGAGGCTGCTACCAAATAGATATTGTGAATATTAAATTTAGTAAGCAATATTAAGCATATATACGTAGTTTTATTTTACCCCGTGGTATAAAAAAAATCGAGCGTATTTTTTAGTCTAGCAACATAAGGATACATTACCAATGTCCTTTTCCAAGTTTGGAAAACACAGCTTTCAAGTTCTTTGCTGCCATTATAGCCTCAAGATAGATGTATTTCGGCCATCTAGCAAAGTGCAGCCTATCTTTCCTTTGGTTAACTTGTATATTGACTATATTTTTGTTGAATATCAAAGTGTAGAATGTCCTTCAAAGCAACCCATGGTTTCAGGTTTTGTTTGCCAGTGGTCTTGTCTAATAAATTCTCTTAGACATTTTACTTGATCATATTGCTATAATTCACTTCTTTGTTGCTAGGGCTGGTTTAGGATATATAACACAATTGCAACAACCATTTTGATATCTACATAGATAAGACTACGAACTTTGCCCTGAAAAAAAATTGAAGTGGAGTTGTCATTGATCTAGTAATTGTAAGTGTGACTGATCTCATATTTCCATGATTTAGATACATGTTTGACCACGAGCTCGAGATATAATAATGGATGTAAGGTAGATTTCTTTCAGCTAATTGTGTTTGATATCTGCAACCAGCAATTCATGTGGCAACCTTCTATATTTTGTAACATTGTTTTGAGAATCTTGCTTATTCTTTTGATATTTTTGTAAAATGTGTTTCTAAGCTCCTTTTATGTCGTGTTATGGGACACATGGTCCTATTTCTGTCAATTGGTATATTTTAGTGACTTGGATTCTTCCTGCTCGACTCAGAGTCATGTCTTAGAGTTTGGAAGTTCATCTATGTATATAACTCGGTTCCATGTTTTCATCGTCCTTAACTATAGGGATCAAATTTTTTGACATATAAAAAAAAGGGATCGTTTCTTCTGAAGAATGTCCTTTGGAAAGTTTGGAAAACTTAGGATTTTTGTGTTTAATAGCATTCTTATCGACATAGAAATTGTCTACAACTTTTATTATGCTTTCAAACAAATGCACATAACATTTTCAACTGTTTTAGTGTAAAAAATTTCACCGAGTAGTTGCCTTTGTTTTTGCACCATTTTCTAGTTTCAATTAAGCTTTTATTTTCTAAAACAAATCTTTCATTTGCACAATTTATACTCTCACATGATATTTTATTTCCTAGAATACATAATTACACCGTATTTTGCAAATCGCTTTTCCACACTTTGTCACTTTCCTTTGCAAATCTTGTTATTCTACATACAGTGTATTGATTCAATCCATGTGGTTTTGTATTTAACCTTACTGTTATGTTTGTTTTTGCTACCTGGTCCAAACAAACAAAATTACTTTCTTGCAACTTTGCAAATACATGTTTGTTGCCTTTTTTACTCATTGATCTGACTATAATATGCAAACAATGCGCAGGAACAACTACATCAATGCAGAAACAGGAGCAAGAAAATAAACAGAGGGCGTTTTTTTGCACAAGCAAACTGAAAGACATTTTCCACCTACTTTTTTTTGCTTATGCCATGTGACCATTTCCAGTATCTTCCATTGTCTCATGCACATTTTCCTATGTCTCGTGGAAAACTCTAGGATCTACATTACATTGCATGCACTTTAGTGCATAAAAGAACTTGTAAAGGCTAATGCTTTGCAATAAAACATTGTCTTTAATTTTCACTTACTCTTCTATCTACAACATTTTTTTTTTTTTTTTTTTTTACAAAAGGAATAGACACAAATAGGTCTAGTCATTGTATCTTGTCTAAATAGTTATTGCCTTGATGTATTAATTTTGAACCGGTCATTGATCTTTGGAGAACATATATCTTTATAGCTAATGGCATTTATGATACAACAAAATATGTTTCTTCTTTCCTCCTTAATACTATGCTTGTTTTCTAGTTGACATCGTTCTTTTCTATAAACTGATTTGCAAAAGATCATCTCAGAAGTAGATGATACATGGTTATCCAATGTGTTATACTTATAGCAATAGATGTGATACATACAAGTTTTAGATCACGACATAATTGAATTGTCAACTATGATGTCTACAGGGCGTCTGCTCTTTGCAGATTATGCTATGGTGCTTTAGTCAAGAACTCATTTCTTGTATCTATATTCACTCTGTTATATAAGATTCTTGCTAAGATCTATGATAGTGGCAGACTTTCAAAATAATGATTTTGATAACACTACTAGATGGCAGTAAACACAGATTGTGACAATTTGTTTTGATACAAATCAGATTTTTCCAATAGGCAAGCTGCCTTTATGTGCTCATCATCTGTGTTTTTGTTTCCTTGTCAAATTCGCAATAGCAATTTAACAGCTCAACACAAATACCTTCTTGAAAATAGTTGTTGCTCACAGTCGTCTGCAAATAGAGCAGGTGGCAACATCGGGACACTGCCACCCTCGTGGCTCTTGTTATGGTAGATAGTCTTGGTTTAACGAAAACTTTGAAGGGAAAGGATATTAAAAAGAGAATGTTGCATTAACTTGGTTGATATGGATAATTTAGTTATCATGTTATCATATAAAATAATTAAATAATTTATATTTTATTATAATTGATTGAAAAATATATTTTGATGGTGATGAAGAATAATTAACTTCCACTAAGACCCACTTGGTCTATCGGACCTTAAGAGAAGAATAGGGATTACTTGGATTGATGTAAAATTGTATTCCTATGATCAAAAAGCTTAGAAAGAAGCGTTCCTAGGTCTCCATAGTTTTGACAAGTTAGAATATCATGGAGATTAGTATTGTGGCAAAGATTAGGAAATTGTAACCAAACATAGATATACTCAAGGCACTCTAAAAGAAAAATAATATTATAGTAAACATAATTTTGAATTTCCCGGATGCGGGTGACCCCATGGCTCCGTCCTCGACCACAGCACGCAGGGAGATGCTGCCACCGCATCCCCCCGTACATAGCAACAGGTCCGGCATGCAGGAGCACACTCCAGCTGCAACGAAGACAACCACCTGGCCACGGCTAATGATGAACAATGCAGCCACCTGGAAAGTAGATAGTGCGGCAACTTGGACGACGACATATACTTAAGTCTAGAGGACGAGGGAGTAAATGACGATCTCCTTCGCGCGCGTCTGGATTGACGTCTCCCCTCGGCCTTCGGGACCTGCATTCAATATCAGCAATTTCAATGAGGACGACAGACTGTGATATTAATTACCTCAGCTCTTTAAATCTCCTGGTCGATATGGATGGAGCTTCGACTATTGAATTCTAGCTCTTCTCTACGTTTCCTCCCTTGGCTTTTGCGAACTACAGAGAAATTCTAGACCTACCCACTGCCATGACGAATCGCACCAGGGGAATTTCTCGTCATGGGAATGGGAGTGGCCGTAAGAATAAAAATCATCGGACCAAGGTGGCCATGGACTGGTCTGTGATGGACGGATATGCCGAACACATCTCGGCGCGAACTCGAAATCTCATAGACGAGTGGGAGGCTCGTAGAGTAGCGGCACTCCTTGCTACTGGTAGTAATGGCGGAGCCATTAACCATTACTAGTTGCTCAAAAATATGATGAGCACACTCATTGAAGAAATGGAAGCTAGCTGGAAAGCCAGCTCCAGCATCGTCTGCAACGTTAAGGCAAGCCTGAAGGAAGCAGCGGAGCACTCCAACACTCTAGATGCCAACATGACCTGGGAGGTTTTCTCCATTGGCAACAATTCAAAACCTGTGAAATAGGGTGATAAAAATGAAGAAGATGCAGACGCAACTCCAAACAATGGGTCGGCTAAAAAGAAATCTCCACTAATGAAGAACAAAGGTTCGGCTCCTGGTCCTAGCGCCACCCAGGATGGAATGTTTACTCCAGGTTCTCCTTCTCTGCCCCCTCCAAGGATTTTCGAAGATTACTATGCGGCCTGCCCCATCACCGAGGAAGAACCAGAGAAACCACCGGCAGAATGAAATCTGGGTGGCCATCTCTCCTGGTCATCTCTGCGACTATCAGCTTTTTTGCTTTATTTTCTGCATAGTCTTGTTTTCAGCACAGTTAGATAGACTAGGTTTTCGTTTTTGAAGAAAGTCCCAACTTTTTTAAGGGCAGACCATACTCCAGAGGTCTTAATTTTGTATTATGTCAGTCATTACAGTATTTTTGAGCAATTAGAATAGTGGCTTCACCATATGAGGCCTCCCCAATATGCAAAACTCCACTCAGCTTTAAATGTAAAATCAGTTTTTGTTAATTAATTTCTGCTTTACAACTTTAAAAAAAAACATAATTTTGAATTAAAAATTAAAACTATTTTTAATAAGTTAAAATATTATATTTCCCATGATAAAAAAATAAGTTCTATAATTTATATTTTATAAGAATATTGAATTTATATTTTATTATAACGGATAAAAAAAAATATTTTATTAATAATCTAAAATATAACTCATTAAACACTACATATATAAATCAAAAGCAACCCATTGATAGTGCTTTCCTCATTTATGTTGTTGTCAATGAATTAATTAGAACCCACCAATCTCAGCATAAGATTTTTGGAGTTTTAAAGTTACCAACTTGTGTCAATGGTATAAGATTTAAATGTTGAAATTCAATTAATTATTTTTTTATAAGAATTATTGATTGATGGATGGTGATGTGTCAATGGCATAAGATTTAAATGTTGAAATTCAATTAATTATTTCTTTATAAGAATTAATGATTAATGGATGGTGATGTAAGTATGATTATTTTTTGTCATTCCTTTTTTTTAATTGTAAATTTTAAAAAATAATAATAATGAAGTTGGTTATTTTATAATATCTCTCTCATATGTATTTGTTTTAAAAGTTTATTAATAAGTTGGATACATTTAATATTTGTATGCTTTTCAAGTATTTGTATGATAGAAGTACATTTTTATTAAAGAAAATTTTAAAGATTAAATTTATTTCATAAACTTGTTTAAAAAAAAAAAAAATTATTAATCCTTAAAATTTTCTTTAATCTTTTTATTAAAATAACGTTGTTTAAAAAAAATGTTTCAAAATCCGTATGCTAATGAAAGCCTCCTACTGATGTAATGGTTTATCGTTTAATGTGATTGTCAAGCTCTAGATTCTAAGGCAAACTAGAGATGAAAAAGGTGGTACATTGGCCAGTACTCACCCAACTCTTGGAAAGTTTTCATTTACACCAAGGGGCGTTGTGATCAAATGTAATATTACGTTTTGTGTTGTTAATCAAGTTACATACTTATCTAAAACTTAAAAAAAAAAGATATATATAGCATTATACACATTTCTTCAATTTAAATCTTCAACATTACACATTTGTTATGATCTCAAAATGGTATGTCATTTATGATGTCAAAAAAGTGTGTCGCTTATGTTCTACCTTCAACAAAACAATCTATAGTAAAAAATATGATAAATATAGTAAATACAACATGTCCTCAATGAAAACATATAGAATAAAATATTTTAAATGCAGTAAATAGAACATGATCACAATGACTTGTGACAATCGTCAAAATATAGTAAATACAACATGGCCTTAATGAAAACATCTAGAATAAAATATTTTAAATGCAGTAAATAGAACATGGTCACAATGACCTGTGATAATCATCAAAATATTCATTAGAATGAAATGCAGTGATTATCAAATTAAATAAGAGTTGTTTAAAAATTCGATAATTTGGTTGGATGTGAGCTTTTTATCCTATTTTGGTATTTTTTATTTTGTAAAATATGAATTTAACTGTGTTTTAATGGTGATTTTGATGGTAAAAACGGATTCAACATCGTCAAAAACCCCTAAGACACCCAAAATTTCAATTTCTATGAGATGTTTTCAAAATCATGCAGAAAATTTTTTTCCATTTAAAATCATAGAACTTTTAAACTAAGCAAACTCAATATACCATAAATAAAACAATATAACAAATAAATAAATAATGATTTATTATTGATCAAATTATTTTATTTTATTAAATAAATAATGATTTATTATCTAATTAAATTATTAATATCAATCAATATCATGTCCGCAAAAAGATTCCATACACTTTTTAAATCAATATCTATATCGGTACAAAGATTCTATATACTTTTTAATATTTTGGTGTTCTAATTTTTCTTATTAAAAACATGATTTTACTTAAACATAAATTAAGTGAAAATGTAAACATTGTTATTAAGTATGCACAAATTATAATCTAACTACTTAACTTTGCATTGGGAAATATAATTATTCAAATTTTAAAACTAGATTACAACCTAATTAATTAAGCATCCATTGAAAATTGTAATTATTCAAATTTTATAACATTGAAAATTGTAATTAATGGATATTATTATCACTTAAGTATAAATACCAAATTCCAATACTTTTACGTAAATTAAGTTAAAAAACTAAGTATTTATAATTTTTTTAATTTAAGAACATTATATAGTAACATCTTTACTCCATTTCAAATTGTAATCAAAACATTAAAAATTTTCATGAAAAAATTATAGTTTAACCTTCTAAAAATTCCTTTAAATTAAAATCTTAATTTATTCCATTTTTAAAGTAATTCATATTTTGTAATTAAATTATTAAATTATTGTATTTGACAAAAATAAATAAAAAATAAACATGTTAATTTACATTACAATGTGAATCATAATTCTTCAAATTTTATAGCCCAATTGTGATCACTAACCTTTCCTATGAAAATCATAATTCTTCAAACTATTTAGCTAGATTGAGTTCACTTAACCTACCTTACATTGGTATTGGTATTGTAATTTTTCAATTTTATGGTATTGGAAATTGTAGATTTCTTTAGGAATTAAGATTACTAGGTCATAAATTGTAATTATGAAATCATAAATTATAATTATGGAATTTTAAAAGCATTGAAATTAGGAGTAGTCTATTTATTTTACATTTTAGATTTTAAAATGGTTTTTTGTGGGAATCCGATAATTTGGTTTTGTTAAAATCCAAATTTAAAAATGTTAAATTGTATTTTTGAATTCATAAATAGATTGAGCACTTTCGAATACCCCCATAACACCCAAATTATGTAATTTTTCTTAAAAATTTTCAACTGGAGACTGAAAATATGGTCGGAAAAGGTTGAAAACATAGTATATTTAGACTACACCTTGAAATTATAATATAATAATAGTTTTTTTTGTAAGCTAGTACTTAACCTTACATTGAGATTGTAATTTTTCAAATTTTACAATGTTGGAAATTGTACTTTGTAAATAGAGATTCGTTTAGAAATTAAGATTACTAGGCCATAAATTGTAATTATGAAATCTTAAAAGCATTGAAATTATAATACAATAATATTTTTGTGTAAGCTAGTACCGAAAGAGCCGGTGACCTAATACAAGGAGTTTCTTAACAATTGGTGACCTAACAATAATAGTTTAATTATGAAGAATAACATTTAAATTACTAGTACATATTGGCATATTGTTTTTCACTGTCAAATATGAATAAGAGAAATCAAGTACTTGCATATTTTTTTTAAACTAAGGAGATCGACAACTGACCGGTTTCATATTCTCGTGACAACTGGAACTGTTATGGCAGAAGATAAAAACAAAAATAATAAAAACTAACAGTCCACATACATACAGTTGCAGCAGTGAGTTTGTTTTGGCCAGTCACATCGGTATCAATAAATTAATTAGAAGAGTAGGTGAAGCCAAAACGCAACGTGGAGACCATTTGATCACTCCTATCATCCCAGCTGCAACCATCATCCATATATCCGTATGGTGCATGTGAAACAAGCTTTCATCGTTAAATACATCACGTCAATGTGTTGGATTCAAATTTTGTGCCTTTTACTAGCCAACACAAGAAACGTTGAGCCCAAGTTTTCAAACATAGCCTTACACTTTTGGTAATTCATATTGCTTACTATTCAACTACATTGAAACTTGATTAATGTCTTACTATGCTAAGAATGCTCATAACAACAAATTTTGATGAATTGACCTTCTAAATCAAAGCAAATGCTAAAAATCTATGGGGAAAAACATTTTGCATAGGCACAAACTATATTCAAACAATTATAATATCTTCCACCATTCTTTTGGAGAGCCTTCCTCCATTATCATTCCTTTTTTACCTCTTAATCCTTGTGTCATTTTTCAGCTTCAATTCAAAGAAGGCCAAGGTGTGGAGAACCTCAAAGTATATTTTTTCAAACATAGCCTTACACTCTTAATAATTTATATTGTTTACTCTTTAACTGCATGGTGAGCCATGGCTTTTCCTCTCCTTGGACCTTCCATAGCATCCATCTCATCCAAACAATGGAGACCAAAATATCATATTAACTAGCACATTATTATGGTTGCCTATACCTTGGATAAAATATTTGTCACAACATTATACATTCACAACCCCCAATGGGCAAAGAAAGACACAAGGGGGGGGTTAATGGTTAAAGGAGACCTTTATTTAATTTTTTCTTTTTTTTTGTTTTCCAGGGGAAAAAAGTTTCTTGCTATTCATTAGTTTGAATCAAAGAAACTGCAGTATTTCCTATTCTATGGATAGTAACAATTATGTCTATATACTAGCTTTCATACAAAATAACAAGAGCATATTGATCATGATGTTCCTATATAAAACACATAGTGAGCGTAGTCATGATGTTCACATTCATATCAACCATCCTATTGTGAGCGTGGTTAAGAAATAAATGTCTTTATGATGTAAATCCTACAAAGTCTGATCAGAAAGTGAAACAAGTAGATTTGTTCCAATGATGGGATCCACACCCACCCTTACATAGAACCCATTGCCTATATGCCACGCCAACCAACGATTGAGTAATGGGAAAGAAACTACCAAACCAGACCAAATAGTGGAGCAATGCCGAGGCTTCTTAGTATCCATTATGATCCAATCTGAAACAGTGGTTTGATTAAGATATTTGTCTTTAATTATCAATCCCCAAAAGGCCGCTATCGAATAGGCCTCTCCAAAGGATTTTTAGGTGTAGGGCCGAGTATACCCGGAAAATATTCCAAACTCCCTAGCCACCATGTTCTATTGGCATAGAAACCCTCTGCCAGACCACCAAGTGATAACCTTTCTTCTCCTAAGATGACTTCCAAAGAAAATTGAAAAATAACTGTCTGATCCTGTGAAGTATAGAACTTGGAACTTTGGCTAGTGAGAGCCAATACACTAGCAAATTTAGTCATCCTGCCACCCAGAGACAAGTTTCTATATGTCCAGGAGGAAAGCTTTGTCTCAATCTTATGAATTAACCATTGCCAATCTGAAACTTTGTAGTCATTTGGCTTTAAGAAAAAGCCCAAGTAATAGAAACCCTGATTTAAATCTTGTATCTCCAAAGGAAAGACTGAACTAACTTGATCATTGATGGCTTCCGTAATATTTAGTGAATAAAAACAAGATTTGGGGTAACTGATCATCATACCTGAATCCAGACGGAAGAGATCCAGGATGAATTTGTAGTGTAGCCATTCGCTATGATTCTCGATACCAAAAAGGAGGACATCGTCGATGAACAAAAGATGAGTAATATAATGGCGCGATGAAACCTTAATCCCGTGAATCTTCCCTTTTGCTTTTACTTAGTGAATTAGCCTGCTCAATCCTTCTATGACCGGGAGGAATAAAAGGGGGGATAAGGGACACCCCTGTTGAAGTCCCCTCAAACACTTGAAGAATGAAGCAGGACTCTTGTTAATCAATATCGCAAAATTTGTTGATGATACGCACCCCATAATCCACTTAGTCACCAAATAGTCCAGACCAGTGTTGAGAAGTAGCAGTCTCAGGAAGGACCAATTCACCATATCGAAGGCCTTGACCAGGTTAAGTTTCAACACAAAGGAATTTTTCCTCTTATATTTAGCCGAGTGGAGAGTCTTCTGGGCCACCCCTATGGCGTCAAAGATCAGCCTTTGATTTAAAAATTCGAATTGCTCCTTCAAAATCCCTTTTGAAAGTCCAATCTCGATCCTGTTAGCAATCATTTTGGAGATAACTTTGTAAGTTAAATTGCAAAGAGAGATCAGTCGATAGTCTTGGAATGTGGAGGGATTAGTGGATTTCAGAATTAATGCCAGGAAGGTATCATTTACCCCTACCGCAACCTTGCCTCCGCACCGAGCATTTTCAACCAATTGAAACAGTTCTGAGCCAAAAAGATCGAAGAATTGAAGAAAAAACTCATTAGTCCAGCCGTCAAGTCCAGGGGTTTTTTCTTTAGCCATACCCTTTAAAATTCCCTTTATTTCCATGATAGCCACTAGTCAACCAATGGTAGCTAAATCCTCCTCTAAGAATAAACAATGCATAACTTGGAAAATTAGTCTGTAGTTGCCTTAGCAAGATCCGGCTATCAAGAAACTTTAACTCTAGGATCATTCTCTATGTCCCAAATGGCCTTTTTTCATTTGTCTCTGAGTAGCATAGGAGTGAAAAAAACTTGGTATTATGGTCCCCACTAGAGATCCAAAGTGCCCGAATCTTTAGTCGCCATAACTCTTCTTATTTCTTAAGAATCGATGCTTTTTCTGCTTCTAATGCTCGAATTTCCACCATGGTTTTGCAAGTGATTGTAGTTTCAAAGGGAGCCAAGTACAATGATTTAAGTTAAGACTCAATTCTGCGTAAATCCGACTGGATAGTCAACTTTTTGTTTTGGATCCATGGAGAAACCACGACCTTTAGAGACCGAAGAAAGATTGGGAACCTGTACATAGCAGAACCTTTAACTCGTGCATTAAAAATCGATCAGTGATGTGTAACCAGTTGGACAAAGGATGGGTCCTCCGACCATACCGGGTAATACTTAAATGGATATTTAGTATTCCCACAGTCAACCTCCACCTTCAAAATAATAGGCATATGATTTGAAATTCGCATAGATTCCACCTAGGAAGTGCACCAATCCAATCCCAGATAGAGTGACTCATGAATAAGAAATCTATCCAAGCGTTTAGACACCGCATCCTCCCCCTATCTATCATTTCGCCAAGTGGGGAGGAAAGGATTTGGAACCACATCAATGAGATGGTGTGTGTCAACTAAGTTCCTAAACCAGTCAATGTTATTTGCAATCTTGGCCTTTGAGCCCCATGACTCTCATGCCGCCAGGGTGAAATTTAAGTCCCCAACCAAAATCAAAGACTCCTAATATCCAATAGCCCACTATCACTGAGGTCAGTCCAAAATCCAACCATATCCTCTATAGAGCCATAACAATTGAAAAGATGAAGTGGCATATTCGGCTCTCGGTTGCGACCCACCAATAAAATGCCAACCCCCATTTTGTAAAGACAAAACTCGAAGAGGGACGAGTTCCAAGCCGAGATCATACTACTTGACATACCATCTGCATCTATGGTACACCATTCCCATTTTGGTAGAAGGCACCATAGTAATTCTCTTGCTCTTGCCCCTTCCACCAAGGTCTCTTGAAAGTGAACAACATCCGGACAAATCAGGTCCAATAATCGATGGAGGGCTAGTAATTTAGGGGCACCCCCAACCCCTCTAATGTTCAAGGATAATACGATCATTGATTCACCTCTAGGGAGGCCTGCAATTCTCTAAGTGGCCTAAAAATTTTGGAAACTTGTGCCTGTGAGTCACCTTTAGTACCTAAGTAAGTGGAAGGACCACTATCAGAAGTCCTCAAGTTGGCATAATCCCAGGATGAAAATCGAGCTAACTCTTTTCTCCTCTGACCCCCAGCTTTCTCTTTGATAGTCACATTGGGATTTGATGGTCTAGTGTTTAGTGGATCCACAGTATCGACATTGAAAATCTGTAAGGGGTCTCTCAAGAGACCATCCGAAAAAGATGAAGAAGTAATATGTTCACCTCCCTGGCTCGGACTAGGAAGATCTGGCAGGGAAGAAGTCCCCAGTAGGTGAAGTAGGGCATGTTCATCTCTAAGTATTTGTGATTCTGAAACCAAGTAGTTTCCTTCAATGGACAATAAAGTGGGATCAACTCCATTATCCACCGACACCACTCTCTCATCCACCAAGGGAGCGGAGCGCAAGTCAATCCGCTCAACTGAACGTAATATCGATAAGGATGAGGGTTCACTATCAGTAGTGATGTACCACGCCAACACTTCTAACATAGTCAACTCAGAAGCTGAGAGGGTATTAATAAAAGTAGGGAATAGTTGTTTCAACTTACCAGTGAGAGTGGATATACCTTTGGAATTATGTAATGATTGTGCCCTCGGTTGGGAGATGTTGAGAGGCGAAAGGTATGGAATTGGCTCTAAACCACCATCAGATCCATCTCCTAGTTCCTGCATGGAAGAAAGGCGATAGGAGTCTTGACGGTGTCCTGCCTAACCACAAGTGGAACACCTAAAGGGCGTCTTATTGTAATCTAGTTGCTGGTGAATGCCCTTGTCCCCCCAACGAATAATGATAGCATTTGGAAGTCCCAATTCCAAGTCGATCTTTGTCAGGACCCAATCCATCCTTTTGTCCTCGTGGAACAAAGACTTATTGTCGAAGAAAATGAATTTCCCAATCCTATTGGCTAGGTTAATGAAGACCTCATGATACCATAGCTCCAAGGGAAAGCCCTTGAGTAAGACCCAGAAGTGGTTGCACTACAAGGTCTCTGTTAATGGATTGAAGTCTGAATGCCACCTCTTCAGACATAGTGAACCCCTACCAATCACCCACAACTTCTCAACGATCTTTTCAACATGGGATTCATCAATAAAATTGAAAACAACCCACCGATTGACCAGCATATGCACCCTTGGGCTATAATTCAAGATAGGTTTCCACTACTCGATTACCCAAGTCAATAAGGTCTTTCTACTGATATTCTCAAAACATATCTTGCCAACCAAATCCCTAGCCGAAAGGCTAAGAACCCTACCCAACTGGATATCCTTTCCGAGTGTCATATCAACCACCTCACTGCGTTTTTTCAAAGCTTTCAAGGCTCGGTGTCTCCTTGCCTTCCCAGCTTTGCTTGTTTTCTTTTGGAAAGGTTAAGGGATAAATGAGACCTTTACATTGATTTGTATCATTGAGGACACAAAATCAAACAAACATTAAGTATATTGTTGTTTCATGGACTTCACAAGGCATTTGACACAATGCATCATAGGTAATTAGATCACAACTTTAATTAAACTAGGAAAAGCAAAACTAGTGCCCATTAACGTCCATAAAGGAGAGGCAAGCAATGTGATTCCTACTTATAAAGGTGAGAGGGTTGAAGAATTTTTTTCATAATTAAATTTGGGGGATTATTTTCTCATAAAGATTATACTAAGCAAGAAATGTGAGACTCTCACAATCCTATTGATCCAAATCCGTAACCCTCGGAAGCACCATATTTACCAAATCTACCTTATATAACTTTAGAACTTTGACACCAAAGGCCATTTTGTATTCAAATGCTCTCTATATTACAAAACCACACCCTATGATAATACCAACACTCTAGCACTTATATAAGAAGGGACTATAATGTCCCTTTTTTATTTTTATTAAAATAGTGAAATTTTCAACCTTTTTTCCCTAGTTCGACCTTTGACTAGTTTTGAGGTCTAGGTCTCCAAATTGCTCCAAATGCTCCCAAATATCCAGAGAAGGTGTATGACTGATATTAGGACTTGATTATGATGTTCAAGGATGACTTAGGACCATCAAAAGACTTCTGTAAACCCCTTTAAGATTCTAGCCAATGTATGGAATGTTTACTAGCAATTTGAGGTTCAAATCCCCCTAGGGAAGGGATAAAGTTGGCTCTCCAAATGGTACTTAAACCTCTCTAATTTCTGAACATGTTCAGGTTAAATCAAGGGGAAATCAACAGGGTCTCAAATACATCTCCATTCAATTAATTTGGTCTGCTACAACACTCTCAAAATCATAAGCAAAAGACTAGTTTTGACCTTGGGGGAAATGGCAATAAATTCTCTCTGAATGATATAAAATTGAGAAAGATGACTCCAAAAGCTTAAGTACTGAACATGGAACTTGTGAAACTTATTAATAACAGTCCATTCATCATAAATACATCAGCGAAACACTCTTTCATTCGGATTCATCAACATTCCATTGGTATACATCAATATAGTGGGGAAATGGTCACTATTTGCTCATTAATGATCAAATTTAAATATATTCACTTGGAATCTTGACTTGATAGAGTTCTGGAAGTGAATAACAGAATATATGCATATTATTAAAAAATAAATGGGGCATTATAAGCTCCCCCAAAGAGTACAACAGCTCACCAAAAGTGCCTCTCCTCGAGGATGAAGAATATGAAAAGAAAACTGGAAATGGTTGGAGGAATGAGCTGCACTAGAAGAAACCATGAGTTGTCCTGTAGCTTACACCTGAAAATAAAGACTCCATTAAATCTCCCATGAAAGGTCTGATTGGCCTTTCCACACACCAACTAGGATGGGAATCTTTCACCCTCGAAATTGGCTAAGGCAAGAGTAGACTAGAATTCCACTAGCTCTCTTCACAAATGCAAATTCTCAAAATGATCAAAATCTCTTCTCTTACTTCATTCCTATATTTTATAAACATCCTTATCCTTCTAAGGTTCCAATTCCACCCATAGTCTCCAAGCCAATTTGAATTAGGGAGTGATTGAAGTATTGCCACATGTCTCCCACTTCCTAGCCTTCCACCTTCCACAAATTCGAGTAGGCATCTCTTGGCCTTCTCCAAATCCCTTGAGCGCTCACCTAGATTCTATTTTTAGGTCTGACATGTCATAATGGTCATATGTCAGCCCTCAAGTCTGCAATGTTTCATAGATGTCATAGCATCTTCATCATTGGTGTCACAGATGTTAGGGAATCTAGCCCAAGTGTCCAAGAACCTCCCATTTGACTCTTCCTTTCCCATGTAAGTTACACTTCCATCCAATTTCGACCTATGATGCATATGGACAAGTGTATGATCCTTCTAACTCATCCCAATATCATTAGGCTTCCCATGGATTCAAAATTGCAAGAGGAGGATGCCATGTGGCACAAAAATTCTAGCTTGTGTGGGTCCCACAACCTCCAGGTGTCTTCATGATCAATTGCCACTTTGATTTTATCTTGCATTTATTTATATAGATCCTTTATTAAATATTTATTCAATTCTAATCTCCAAACACCATTAATTAGCTCCCTTATTGCAAATCCTCATGTCTCCATCTAACCTAGGGAACTAGTAGGATTGATGGAATTTCCCTGTTATGAATTTATTTAAATGGGGACATTACAGTCCTCCCCACCCAAGATTGATTTCCCTCAAGCAATCTCAATTTATCATGATGCAAACTTGTTCCTCCTCTATCAGGTTTTCTTCCATGAGGAATGTCTCCCAAAACCTTTCCATTCTTGTGTTTCATGTTGTGGGAGGAAACTACCTTATTTGGATAGGTGTGTTGCCCTCTTACAACCCTTAGTATTCCTTCCGAATCTTGCAATTTCATTTTAGGAATTTGATAGTTCATTGTATGCTCCCATATAGAGTACATCCATTTCACTCCCAAAACCACATTAGTATTATCAACATCAACCACATAAAATCTATCAGAAAAAGTATAGTTACCTATGGTGATTTATAGCTTTGGAACCCATGTTTTGCACTCCATTGTGTTGTGACCTGGAATGACAACTGTGAAGCCATCAAATGGTTCAGTAGGTATCTTCCTTCTCTCCACCATGTCTACATCAATGACGTTATGAGTGGCTCCTCCATCTACCAAAACTGAGGTCCTTTATCCTAGTACCACACCCTTGCATCGAATAGTGTGATAACGAGGCATTGCCGAAAGTACTGCCATTCTTACTTTATCAGGTAAGGGATGATTTCCCTCTTGTTTCCCTTCTTCTGTTGTAGTATATCCCTCTTCTTGGGATGAAATATGTCCTTCTTCCTCCATGCCCCCTTCATACCCATCATCACAAAATACTTCAATGAATTGGGCCTTTCCCTTAGCACACTTATGTCCTGGTGCCCATGGTTGGAAGCATGAGTAACACAATTTCTTCCTTCTAAGTTCTTCCTTGCTTAGTTCCTCTTTCTTATCCTTTCCACATTCATCTTCTTGCCATGGCTTCTTTTGATATCTGAATTGGGGAGGTAAGTTGGGCTTGGGAGGAAACCTTGGCCTAGGTAGTACATTTTGTAAATCCCTTATCAAACTCATAGCATCCTTCACTGAATTGGGTTTGTGGGCCTTAACTAAACCTTTTAAGGGTTCAGCCAAACCTTCATTGAACAACAATACTAATCTTACCATAGATATATCAGCCACCTTGACTGATAATTTTTTAAATTCCATCATATACTCAGCAGGGGTTCCCACTTGCTTCAATTGGGCTAGTTCTTTGAAAGGTAATTATGGGTCCTTTTGCTAAAATCTATCTAATACCAAGTCAACAAATTCTCCATAGGTAGTAACCTGATCATGTCCCAAATTTTTCAGACCATGAAACCACCATTCATTGGCATCTCCTTCTAGATGCAAAATAGCCATTTTTAAGGCATCCCCTTCCACCATTGGATTTAGCTGAAAATACACATCTAGTTTTTGCACCCAAGTGTTAGCAGAACTTTGAGAGGAACCATCAAAAGTGGGAAGTGGCATTTTACCAATAGCACAATTTAATTCTTTGTTCTCGAATAGAGCCCTATTATCTTCCTTCCTTTTGAGTTTGTTTGAAACAGTAAAGTATTGATCAAATGGTAGAGTCCTTCTACAATATTCACTCAAATTTTCCCATTCTGTCACCAATGTATTCATATCCATTTGGGTGTTGGGTTCTTCTTTGGGCACAAGAAATTTAGGTGTAGTAGTTTTTGGTGTGCTCTGAAATTCATTTGGTCTATTATATGGTCTTGTGCTTGAGAATATATGCTCACATGTTGTCTTCTTTTCTTCTGAATGTGAATTGTTGCTTCCTCCTTATCCTCTGAAGTTATTTCCTTCTCATCCCTAGCCATGGTTTCAACAAAATGCACTTCTTCTCCTACCTTTTCCTCTTCAACTTCAGGTTCTAAGGGTGGTGGCTTATTTATTTGGCTCCTTGTCAAGACCATTAGGTTCCAAGACCATGCTCTGATACCACTTGTAATGTCTCTTTTTTATTTTTATTAAAATAATGAAATTTTCAACTTTTTTCCCTAGTTCGACGTTTGACTAGTTTTGAGGTCTAGGTCTCCAAATTGCTCCAAATGCTCCCAAATATTTAGACAAAGTGTATGAATGATATTAGGACTTGATTGTGATGTTCAGGGATGATTTAGGACCATCAAAATACTTCAGCAAACCCCTTTAAGATTCTAGCCAATGTATGGATTTTTTACTAGCAATTTGAGGTTCAAATCCCCCTAGGGTAAGGGCTGAAGTTGGCTCTCCAAATGGTACTTAACCCTCTCGAATTTATGAATAGAGGCAGGGG
The DNA here is from genome assembly GCA_027924585.1 of Larix kaempferi. Taxonomy (NCBI): domain Eukaryota; kingdom Viridiplantae; phylum Streptophyta; class Pinopsida; order Pinales; family Pinaceae; genus Larix; species Larix kaempferi. The sequence continues at coordinate 11,059,295 of BSBM01000085.1, read as the reverse complement.
ACATCAAGTTAAAATCAACAGGGTCTCAAATACATCTCCATTCAATTAATTTGGTATGCTGCAACACTCTCAAAATCAGAAGCAAAAGACTAGTTTCGACCTTGGGGGAAATGGCATTAAATTCTCTCTGAATGATATAAAAATGAGCAAGATGACTCCAAAAGATTAAGTACTGAACATGGAACTTGTGAAACTCATTAATAACAGTCCAATAATCATAAATACATTAGTGAAACACTCTTCCATTCGAATTCATCAACATTTCATTGGTATACATCAATATAGTGGGGAAATGGTCACTATTTTCTCATTAATGAACAATTTTACATATTATCACTTGGAATCTCGGCTTGATAGAGTTCTGGAAGTGAATAAAAAATTATATGCATCTTATTATAAAATAAATGGGGCATTAGAATCTCCCCCAAAGAGTACAATAGCTCACCAAAAGCGCCTCTCCTCAAGGATGAAGAATATGCAAAGAAAACTGGAAATGGTTGGAGGAATGAGCTGCACTAGAAGAAACCACGAGCTGTACTATAGCTTACAGTTGTAAATAAAGACTCCGATAAAGCTCCCATGAAAGGTCTGAATGGCCTTTCCACACACCAACTAGGATGGGAATATTTCACCCTCGAAATTGGCTAGGGCAAGTAGACTAGTATTCCACTAGCTCTCTTCACAAATGCAAATTCTCAAAATGATCAAAATCTATTCTCTTACTTCATTCCTATATTTTATAAACATCCTTAGCCCTATAAGGTTCCAATTCCTCCCATAGTCTCCAAGCCAATTCGAATTAGGGAGTGATTGAAGTATTTCTACATGTCTCCCACTTCCAAGCCTTCCACCTCCACAAATTCGAACAGACATCTCTTGGCCTTCTCCAACTTGAGCGCTCACCTAGATGTTATTTTTAGGTCTGACATGTCATAATGGTCAGATGTCAGCCCTAAGGTCTTCAATTTGTCATAGATGTCATAGCATCTTCATCATTGGTGTCATAGATGTTATGGAATATAGCCCAAGTGTCCAAGAACCTCCCATTTGACTCTTCCTTTCCCATGTAAGTTACACTTCCATCCAATTTCGACCTATGATGCATCTGGACAAGTGTATGAGCCTTCTAACTCATCCCAAGAACATTAGGCTTCCCATGGATTCGAAATTGCAAGAGGAGGATGCCATGTGGCACATAAATTTTAGCTTGTGTGGGTCCCACAACCTCCATGTGTCTTCATGATCAATTGCCACTTTGATTTTCTCTTGCATTTATTTATTTAGATCCTTTATTAAATATTTATTCCATTCTAATTTCCAAACACCATTTATTAGCTCCCTTATTGCAAATCCTCATGTCTCCATCCAACCTAGGGAACTAGTAGGATTGATGGAATTTCCCTGTTATGAATTTATTTGAATGGGGACATTACAGAGGGACCCTATGAAGAAGTGTCCATACTTGCATCATGCATGTTCTCAATTCATTCACCATTTGGGATATGAAACATAAATTGATAAAGAAAACTAGGGTTACTATACAATAATTACAATTTCTAGTATACCAAAATATATTTTGTGTTGAAAAAAAATTAAAAAATAAAAATAATATATATATATATATATATAAAACCAAACCAAACATATAATTGTTACTATTTTGTCCACTCGCGTCATTGTCAAGCACTTGAGTAAAACAGGAAACCAACAAAGTTGCATTCATTAGATAATTATGAAGTAAAATGCTTTGTATAACAATTGGCAATGGCATACCCAACGCCTTGATCCTCATTCCCAAAACCCAGTCTGAAATTGAAATGTAAAATCAGACTTCTCGTCCTGCAACTTCTGTTGGCGCTTCCTCGTCCTCCACAGCTGTTGATTCGAGCAACAGCTGCATCAATATTCTCTACGATGTGTTTATCAACCATCGTGGAGAAGTGAATAAGACCTTAGCGAGCCATCTCTACTGTGGCCTTCGTTCACGTGGATTAAGACCCTTTTTAGACCAACAAGGATTGTAGGAAGGACTCAATTTTCCTTCTCAACTAGAAGCTGCCATTCGAAGTGCCTTGGTACATGTTGCCATATTTTCTCCAAATTACGCAGAATCACAATGGTGTTTACATGAGCTTGTTCTTATGTTGGAGTCAAAAGCTCCAATAATTCCAATATTTTACCATGTGAAGCCTGCTGAGCTTAGGTGGACATATCAGAACAAAAATGGAGTGTATGTTGAGGCCTTGCACAAACTCCAAATGAAAAAAACGTACAACCCGCAAACTCATCAAGATAAGTCACGATATGACTCTGCCATATTCAAAACTGGAGAGATGCTCTTTCCAATGTTGCAAAGATAAGTGGGTTTTGCATATGATCTGAATTATTTATATTTTATATTAATGTTCGTGAATAATTATATAATGCTTTCAATTAGATAATTGTGAAGTAAAATGTTTTCAATTTACCCAATTATTAGTTAATTTGCAATTATCACAAAACCAATATCTTACTTATTGTTATATTATTAACTTAACAATACATAATCCAATAGATTCCAATATATGCATCCACCTGCCAACTATTCCAATTTGGGATCCTAAACAATAACACATAAACCCTACAAATATGCAAAAATTGGGTTCATTAATTGATTATGATGTAAAATAGTTATTCTTGTAACTATTTATGAAAAAGAATATTTAAAATGTGAGGATGCATGAACGGAAATTGAAATTGAAATTCAATGTATATTTATATTAATATATTTTACAATCTAGCCAATTTAAAATTGAAGCCGATGTAACACATCTCATCCTCATTAGGTTGTAGAAAGGGCCTCTCGGCCCAAAAATGTTTATTAGTAGGTTGGATACATTTAACATTTGTATGCTTTTCAATTATTTCTATGATATAAGTACATTTCTATCAAAGAAAATTTTAGGGGCTAAATTTACTTCATAAGGTAATTTTTTATGTTTTTTTTCAAAAAAGATTCATTATTTTCCATTTTTTTGCCCAAATTCCATAGCATCAAAATATTTCACTCTAAACATTACCAAAAATCTTACAAAATTATCGTCAAACATTTTATGGAAGAATTAGTAAAATTTACAAAGTTTCTACACCTATCCTTAAAATTTTCCATATTCTCTTTATTAAAATCATTATATCACATTGTTTAAAAAAAGTGTTTATAAATCCTTATGCTAATGGAATCCTCTTACTATGTTATGGTTTATCATTTAATGTGACTATGAATCTCTAGATTCTAAGTGGAACTAGAGATGAAAAAGGTGGTACAGGTGGTACATTGGCTGATACTCACCCAACTTTTGGAAAGTTTTCATTTACACCAAGGAGTGTTGTGATCCAATTTGCCAAATGTAATATTAGGTTTTGTGTTCTTAATCAAGATGCATTAGCATTATACACATTTCTTCAACTTAAATATTCAACATTACACATTTGTTATAATCTCAATGATCTCAAAAATCAACTTAAATCTTCAACATTACACATTTGTTATGATCTCAAAATGGTATGTCATTTATGATCTCAAAAAAGTGTGTCGCTTATGTTCTACCTTCAACAAAACAATCTAGAATAAAAAATATGATAAATACAATAAATAGAACATGGCCTCAATGAAAACATCTAAATAAAAAATATGCTAAATGCAGTAAATAGAACATAGCCACAATGACTTATGATAATAATCAAATATTCAATGAAATGTTTTGAAATCAATTTTTTTATTTGAAATCTTAAATCTTTTAGACTAAACAAACTAAATATGTCATAAATAAAACAATGTAACAAATAAATAAATAATAATTTATTATTTAATTAAATTAAATTATTTTATTAAATAAATAATGATTTGTTATCTAATTAAATTATTAATATCAATGAATATCTTGTCCACAAAAAAGATTTCATATACTTTTTAAATTAATATTTATATCCATACATAGATTCTATACTTTTTAATATTTTGGTGTTCTAATTTTCTTTTTTCTTTTTTTTTAAAAGGTGGTTCGCCCTTTGTTAGAGGGCTAGTCCACCTGGGGAAATGGTCACCACCTGATATTCTAGAAAATCAAGGTGGCACAAATTACAATCATTACAATATGGGCTCAATAAGAACAATATGTCACTTACAAGAATTGAACGGTGGGGAGGGTAACAACATTCCTCCCAACCACCCACGCTACAACCAATGAACTCATTTTAATTTTTCTTATTAAAAACATGATTTTAGTTAAAAATAAATTAAGTAAAAAAGTACACATTAATACTAAGTATGCACAAATTAGAATCTAATTAATTAAACATCCATTGAAAATTATAATTATTTAAATTCTATAACATTAAAAATTGTGATTAGTGGATATTATCATCATTTAAGTATAAATACCAAATTCCAATACTTTTACATAAATCAAGTTTAAAAACTTAGCATTTATAATTTTTTTAATTTAAAAACATTATATAGTAGCATCTTTACTCCATTTCAGATTGTAATCAAAACATTAAAAATTCTCATGAAAAAATTATAGTTTAACCTTCTAAAAAAAATCCTTTAAATTAGAATCTTAATTTATTCCACTTTAAAGAAGCAATTGATAAAAAAAACAAATTTGCTAACTGCCCAAAATCAGTGCAATACAATCCATAATTCTGTTATGGCAGAAGATAAAAACAAAAATAATAAAAATTAATAGTCCACATACATACAGTTGCAGCAGTGAGTTTGTTTTGGCCAGTCACATCGGTATCAATAAATTAATTAGAAGAGTAGGTGAAGCCAAAACGCAACGTGGAGACCATTTGATCACTCCTATCATCCCAGACACGTGGCGGTAGCTGCAAGCATCATCCATATATCCGTACGGTGCATGTGGAACAAGCTTTTATCGTTAAATGCATTACGTCAATGTAGCTGTTAAATGTTTTGGACTCAAACTTTGTGCCTTTTACTAACTGACACAAGTAACGTTGAAGTTTACAGCCCAAGTTTTCAAACATAGCCTTACACTTTTGGTTCTTCATATTGCTTACTATTCAACTGCATTGAAACTTGATTAATGTCTTACTATGCTAAGAATGCCCATAACAATAAATTTTGATGAATAGACTTTCTAAATCAAAGCAAATGCTAAAAATCTATGGGAACTTCTTAGGGGAAAAACATCTTGCATAAGCACAAACTATACTCAAACAACTATAATGTCTTCAGCCATTCTTTTGAAGAGCAGGGTCTATTATCATTCATTTTTTACCTCTTAATCCTTGTGCCATTCTTCAGCTTCAATCCAAAGAAGGCCAAGGTGTGGAGAACTTCAAAGTAGATTTTTTCAAACATAGCCTTATATTCTTAATAGTTTATATTGTTTACTCTTTAACTACATGGTGACCCATGGCTTTTCCTCTCCTTGGACCTTCCATAGCATCCATCCCATATAAACCGTGGAGACCAAAATATCATATTAACTAGCACATTATTATGGTTGCCCATACCTTATACATTCACATCCCCAAATGGGCAAAGAAAGACACAACGGAGGGGTGAACAACAAAAAGATTCTATATTTGCAGCTATGATGGAACCTTCTTTGGGATTACTTTGGAAAATGAACAAATGTTACAGATACGATTTTTTATCATATAGTTATCTCAATTCGACAAAAGATTTGGATATTCTCAATTCGCCAAAATATTCGGATATTCTCAATTCGGCATCAAATATTCTCAATTCGCCAAAAGATTCGGATATTCTCAATCCACCAAAAGATTCGGAAATTCTCAGGGAAAAGTATATTTGTGATATTATCGAGGAGGATTGGAAGGGTACCGATTTCAATCTCGTGAATGGTCTTCGTTCTACTATTGATATTTACAATGCTATGCGTTCTTGTACTTACGATCATACAACAATTATTGACAAGAAGAAGACTGATCTTATTATGAATCAACAGGGGATTGATGAGATGCAAAGAGACAATGTTGGCATTATGGATTCTCCGGAAATCGAGAAGAGAGGATCCAGATTAGATTTAAAATTCTGGTTATTCCCGGAACTTTTGGGAATCAAGAATATATATGACACTAAATCGAAGACCATACTAGGAAAATCGTTTTTACAAGAAGAACGAGACCGGAAAAAGATAGAGGAAGAAGAAACAGATGTTCTAAAACAAGGAATAGGTCTTCGATCATATGTTTAGAACAAAAAGGAAAAGAGCATAATCGGAACGATGAATATGGTAAAAGTAGAAGAGAAACAAACTGGTGAAGTAGAAGATCAACAAACTGGTAATCCTCAAGTTTTTTTTCAATACAAAGCGATAGAAGGTATAGGAGAAGAAAGTATATTCAAGCTGTGTTATGTTCGGAATTCAGTATTCGGACCAATATCTTTGGACCAATTTCCAAGAGGGAAATGTTAACCTAAAACTAATGTTCCTTATTCTTCAGAATCAGAAGGACAATAAAAATGAAATATCGGAAGAGAATATTCTCCAAGAGGTGTTTCGAGAAAGGTAAGCAATGGAAATGAAATATCGGAAGAGAATATTTCTCAGGGGGATGTTCTGAGAAAGGTAAGCAATGGAAATGAAATATCGGAAGAGAATCTTCTTCAGGAGGATGTTCTGAAAAAGGTAAGCAATGGAAATGAATTATCGGAAGAGAATCTTCTTCAGGAGGATGTTCCGAAAAAGGTAAGCAATGGAAATGAAATATCAGAAGAGAATATTCCTCAGGGGGATGTTCCGAGAAAGGTAAGCAATGGAAATGAAATATCGAAAGAGAATATTCCTCAAGGGGATGTTCCGAAAAAGGTAAGCAATGGAAATGAAATATTGGAAGAGAATATTCCTCAGGGGGATGTTCCGAAAAAGGTAAGCAATGGAAATGAAATATGGGGAAATAAAAAAAATTAGTCCCCGAACCATATCGTTTATCAAGCATACCGGATGACGAATTCCTGATGTATAAAATCACCAGTGTTTCATTGAAGTTTCAAAATAGAGCCCGAGAGTGGATAGATGGAAATCTGTATGATGGATCTGCGCAACATGGGAAAATTCTGGGGGATAGAAAAAACATTTTTAGTTCCCTCAATTTAGAAGATATTTTGCTTCCAAAACATTGTAGAGAACTTCGAATCCTAAATCGGTTTGATCCGAAGAATGATCATGTAGGAGTTTCCAATGGAAAAGACATACAAAATGACGAAGAACTCATGGGAAGAGACCAACATCTTAGCGTAGATACAACACAAATAATTAAACGTTTTCTTTGGCCTAGTTATCGATTAGAGGATCTTATTTGCATGAATAGATATTGGTTCAATACAAATGATGGGAGTCGATCTGCGATGTTGAGAATATGTATGTATCCCCAAACTTTCAATTGATAGATTTTTTGCTTCAATTTTGTTTTCGTCGAAAAAAAAAAGAATTGATTCAATAAAGTTTCAGGATATGGCCAAAATTGAACCAATATGTTCGTTCCATTTCATCAATGTGAAAATATTCTACATATCGTATCGTATTTTTCCATAGGTCCAAAACTAGATGTTCCTCCAAGAAGATAGAAATAATCCGACCAATTTTTCTTCAATAGAAATGGTCGGAACAAATCGGAATTATTATGTGGACCATGAAAACAAAAGAATGGATCTAATTCTTTTTTCTGACTCGGGAAAAAAATTCCATTCAGCTCCGGGAAAATTTGTTTTTTTTATGATTAAGAATTTGTCCATTAGTTCGTCTCTTATTCCCAATAAAAAGAGAGGATCTGTTGAATATCAGGTATTTTATTTAACCAATCGGGTCCTAAGACTTACCCGGCATCTACAATTACACGGAAGAGACTATTCATCCCAAAGGGGTTTGTGGAAAATTTTGGGCAAATGTAAGCAACTTCTGGTTTATCTCTACAAGAGGGATAAACTTCGTTATGATAAATTAATTGGTAAATATTCGTGGGCTAAAAACCCGTTAATTTTGAAGTTTTCAATTCCAATCCAATTTTGAGAGATACCGGATCCTAATTAGTCCTTCTTTTGTTATCATTTATAAAACGAACTTGAGAGGGGTGACATATAACCATGCTTGCTGAAAGACCCCTTGATGGTAAGTATGGGTCCTAATTATCCATCGATACACGGTGTTCTTCGACTTATTGCTAGATGGTAAAGATGTTACCGACTGTGAACCTCTATCAGATTATTTACATAGGGGGGGAGGGATAAAATTGTTTAGAACCGAACAATAGTCCAATATCTCCCCTATGTAACGCAATGGGATTATTTAGTTACTATGTTCACAGAGGCAATAACGGTAAATGCGTCAAAAAGATCGATCGGGAAATATGTATCCCGAAGGGCTAGCTATAGAAGAGTTATTATGCTAGAGTTGGGTCATATAGCTTTTCATGGCGGATATCGATGCGCAAACTCTCTCTTCCTATATTTTTCACAAACTCCCTTCTCTTCTATTTTTGGAGAGAGGGACATGATATATGATCTATTTCTGCTACAAGTATGTGAATGATGCATAATAATTATATCACATGAATCGTTTACCCATAACTATGAAATATCCCTATAAAAAATTGACCCCATCCCCCCCATCAGAACGATTTCGTGGATGAATACACTTCGGATTATTTCAAAGTATTGCTTGTAGAGTATGCGTGTATGTCCGATCAATCTACCCATTGTTGATTGAAAATTTGGAAGATATATTGGAAATTTATAGTGTTGATTCTTGAATTTTTATCTTTTGTGGAAATTCTGTCGAGTATTGTCCCATAAATTGTCTTTTTATGATTGAATAGTATGAACTCCCGACCTATGATCGTCATGAATGAACTTATAATCATATTGCTCTAGGACGTTTACCAATATCGGTGATTGAAGATTCGATAATTCGAACAATTCAAAGTGAAACTTGTTTGTCTGAAGGAACTATGGACGAACATTCTGACCGATCAAATAACTTCAGAATAAATAAGGGGTTGATGGCTAAAGAGACCTTTATTTGATTTGTATTATTAAGTTTTTATCTTCCTAAAAGAAAAAAGTTTCTTGCTATTTATTAGTTTGAATCAAAGAAACTACAATATTTCCTATCTCATGGATAGTAACAATTATGTTTGTATACTAGCTTTCAAACAAAATAACAAAATCATATTGATCAAGATGTTCCTATAAAAAATACATAGTTAAATGTTATCGTCATACTAATTGCTCCGGTTAAGTTCATGAGACTTATAAATATAGACGGATATACATCAAAATAGGCCAAAAAGCAGTGTCTCCATTTACAAAAGTAGTGTGGATATAAGTTCAATATAACCAAAATAAGATGTATTCAATAATCATATGGTTATGATAATCTCACAAGTGAGCCTAGCCATCATCCAATGTCATCCCGACCTTTGACAGGTAGTCTTGTTTCATGTTGTAAGTCCCGGAGACATGTGAATAGCTTATATCTTCAAAATAGTCTATAGTGACCTAAACTCGAAGTTTCCAATGTTCTAGTTGAGGGAAGTCGATGTAATCCCTTTAGCCAATTGATAATAGCAGAGTCACCCACTAACTGCAACTTATTGTGGTCCTTCCTCTTGGCAAGCAGTAAAGTCCCCCAACATGACAGAAGTTCAGCGCGGGTATTACTGCCCTCACCACATCCCAGGCTCATCCCATAATGTATTTCTTTATCCACCAAAAGATAACAACTTGCATCGCAAGTGCCTTCCTGTTTTGCTTTGTCGAAAAAGGCCACTGGCAGATGAGGATTTATAGCAGGGAAAAGAGCTTGTGCAGAAGGTTGCTCCAATCTTCCCACGGAAAACCCTGTAACATAGTGTGTAACAAAACTTATGGCCCCTACCAAAGTGAAATTGGTCTCATCAAATAAAATCGAATTCTTGTAATGCCATATCCCCCACAAGAACTTAGTGAATGGGAAAGGTAATAAAAGTCTGAAAGCGCCTATGCCAGTGAGAAAGACAATCTTCTAGAGTACCAAATGACCAATGACCCTCAATCTAGAGATTCAAAGTGACCTCATCCCAAATTTGTAGTGTGACGGAGCATTGAGCAAATATGTGGTCCACAGTTTCTTCCTCCATGTAACATAATGGGAAACTCGTTGGTCCAAATCCACCTCGACGCCAGTAGTTCTCTCAAGTGAGTATTCAATTCTGTAAGGCCATCCACAGGAAGCATCCAATCTTGACTGGAATTTCCCATTTCCAGATGATCTTGTGCCACCACCATTTCCGAGGGTGTTGTGAAGTGGTTGCTATGGCGTTGTAAGCCTGGAAAGTAGTAATATCCCCTGAATAATTCCCAAAACCCCAGACTAGATGGCCAGTATTTGCATTTAGTCGAATACCAACATGAGTGAGAGAAATTACATAACCATCCCACTCAATTGATTTTCCATAGCAAGATTTAATTCAACGGCAATGTACCAATAGGATCTCACATTCGTATCAACCATCCTATTGTGAACGTGGTTAAGAAAATAAATGTCTTTACGATGTAAAGCCTGATCAGAAAGTGAAACAAGTAGATTTGTTCCAATGATTGGATCCACACCCACCCTTACTTGGAGCCCATTGCCTACATGCCAGGCCAACCAACGATTGAGTAACGGGAAAGAATCTACCAAACCAAACCAAATAGTGGAGCAGTGTCGAGGCTTCTTAGTATCCATTCTGATCTAATATGAAACAGTGGTTTGATTAAGATATTTATCTCTGATGATCAATCCTCAAAGGCCGCTATCAAATAGGCCTCTCCAAAGGATTTTTAGGTGTAGGGCCGAGTAGACCTGGAAAATATTCTGAACTCCCTAGCCACCATGTTCTATTGGCATAGCAACCCTCTCCTAGACCACCAAGTGATAACCTTTCTTCTCCTAAGATGACTTCCAAAGAAAATTGAAAAATAACTGTCTTATCCTATGAAGTATAGAACGTGGAACTTTGGCTAGTGAGAGCCAATACACTAGCAAATTTAGTCAACTTGCCACCTAGAGACAATTTTCTATATGTCGAGGAGGAAAGCTTTGTCTCAATCTTATGAATTAACCAGTGCCAATCTGAAACTTTGTAGTCATTTGGCTTTAAGAAAAATCCCAAGTAATAGAAACCCTGATTTAAATCTTGTATCTCCAAAGGAAAGACTGAACTAGCCTGATCATGGATGGCTTCTGTAATATTTAGTGAATAAAAACAGGATTTGGGGTAACTAATCATCATACCTGAAGCCAGACGGAAGAGATCCAGGATGAATTTGTCGTGTAGCCATTCGCTAGGATTCTTGATACCAAAAAAAATGACATTGTTGACGAACAAAAGATGAGTAATATAATGGCGCGATGAAACCTTAATCCCCTGAATCTTCCCTTATTTTTTTGCTTAGTGAATTAGCCTGCTCAAGCCTTCTATGACCAAGAGGAATAAAAGGGGGGATAAGGGACACCCCTGTTGAAGTCCCCTCAAACACTTGAAGAATGAAGCAGGACTCCCATTAATCAATATCGCAAAATTTGTCGATGATACGCACCCCATAATCCACGTAGTCACCAAATAGTCCAGACCAACATTAAGAAGTAGCAGTCTAAGGAAGGACCAATCCACCATATAGTAGGCCTTGACCAGGTCAAGTTTCAACACAAAGGAATTTTGCCTCTTATATTTAGCCGAGTGGAGAGTCTTCTGGGCCACCCCTATGGTGTCAAAGATCAGCCTTTGATTTAAAAAGTCGAATTGCTTCTTCGAAATCCCTTTTGAAAGCCCAATCTTGATCCTGTTAGCAATAGTTTTGGAGATAATTTTGTAAGTTAAATTGCAAAGAGAGATCAGTCGATAGTCTTGGAATGTGGAGGGATTAGTGGATTTCAAAATTAATGCCAGGAAGGTATCATTTACCCCTCCCGCAACCTTGCCTCCGCACCGAGCATTTTCAACCAATTGAAATAGTTCCAAGCCAAAAAGATTGAAGAATTGAAGAAAAAACTCATTAGTCCAGACATCAAGTCTAGGGATTTTTTCTTTAGCCAAACCCTTTAAAATGCCATGTATTTCCATGATAGCCACTGGTCAACCAATGGCAGCTAAATCCTCTTCTGAGAATAAACGAGGCATAACTTGTAAAATCTGAAACTGTGCTTCTAAAATGTTTACCTGTGGCTTTGAAAAGAACTTGGAAAATTAGTCTGTAGCCGCCTTAGCAGTCTCTGGCTATGAAGAAAATTTAACTCCAAGAGCAGTCTCTATATCCCAAATGGCCTTTTTTCATTTGTCTCTGAGTAGCATAGGAGTGAAAAAAACTTGGTATTCTGGTCCCCACTAGAGATCTAGAGTGCATGTAACATCCCATATTTTCATAAAAATTTAAAAATTTTAATACTAGCAATAATAAACTTAATTTAGGATAATTTATAACTGCGGAAAATAATAATTGTTGATTGTAACATCATTAACTAACAGCTGTTAGTACTAATCACAATAAAATTCTGTTATAAACAATGCGATAGTGACAACTTAACATATTCATAATAACTCTAATTATAATAATTAAATGAACTAATGAATCAGAATTATGATGCGACACCTTTTTCTTCTGCAATGATAAGCATGATTAATATAATAAAAGAATGACAGGTTAGAAATGTGATGTGATACTTTTTCTTTGAGATGATATTGACAGTTTGCTTCTTTGCTGTCCAAGGGAGTCCTATGAAGGACCCTGAAGCTTACTTAGTTGTAACGCTAAAACATTGGATCTGTTCTATGTGCAGACGACAGGTAAGAAGTTTCACGATTACAATAAATTCCAGCTCGTGTGAGTTCAAAATCGTTGTTTGAAAATAAAAATAGAATAATTAGAGACTGTTGCAATTGTAAAAGCATACAGGTACGATTCACGTGCTTACTCTTCAACTTTCCAAAGTTCGTCTTGTATCTGAGTAAAATCAACCCAAGTAAACATCATCACTGTAGTCGTCATTATACTAGCCGATTCTATTGTCGTCATTGTACTAGCTGGTTCTGTCGTCTTCATTGTACTAGCTGTCTTGTTGTCACCATTTAACTAGTAGTACCAAGATGGTACAATACCATTGTATCACATGAATAAAGTGGATAGGAAATTGGAGAACTTATTGTTCCAAATTACCAAACTATATGTGATATCATATATATACTTGCGAGTTTTATACAACACTATTGATTAACTATATAAGTCTTATGGTTCACAATTCATATTCACCACTATAATTATTTAGGTCTTATGTAAGCAAATGTAGTCTTTCCCAAAGACTAGACATTGGTAGCAATTAGATATATAAACAAATACAAGCCATAGGTTGACTATGGTGCAATTAAGACTTGAACTATTTAGTTTTCATTCTATATCGTGACAAAATCGAGGTCTTATGAATATAGTGATGCAACTATATTGATCCTTGGTTTGATATCAATATTAAAACATATGGTGTAACTATTGCAATAATATGCAAACATTGGAATTATATCCAAACTATAATATACGTTGCAATTTGTTACCAACATTGTAGTATGTCGGATTTGATGGCACTGTAAAGCAACATTATAACGAAATCTTGCATAGATATTAATAATGCTATGTCGTATTTTAAATTTTTTATGTTAACAAGAAAATGCAAGGGTTACTATCACGTCGGTTTCACTGACAGTCATTTAATTTTAAACTTGACAGGTTGTTGGTTCATTTAAATGACGTCGGTCTCGAGCCGTGGTAGAGATCACGTATCCAACCCTACATTTAAAGCATAGTACCAAACCATTACCACAAGGGATTTGCCAACAGTCCACGTAGATGTGAACATCACTATACTCGTCGATGTGTAAGAGTAATGCGCCATGCACTGGTTGTGCTTGCTCCTCTGTGTGCCATGGTGGCATTGTCAACCTGTAATGTAGGTCGGGCATTTAATGTTGACGTCGTTTGTACCAAAGCTAAAATCGTTGGCATTGTAGAGACCGTCGATGGTGATGAATTTGGGCCGTTGGATTTGTAACCCTACCATCGTCGATGTTTTGGTTTATGAACTTCGAAAAGCAGTTTATTGTGCTATTGTTACGGCCTGTGTGGCCGACAGGCTGCCGAAAAATTTGTCAAAGGACTTGGGAGAGGTTCGACCTCGAGACCTCCTAAAAGGGTTGATTTGCAGGGTTTCTTACTATGATAATGATGTAGTTTTAAGAGATTTGGCCTCTGGTTCGAAGGGTTGTAGTTTTAAGCTTTATAATTTCTGAGAATAGAGTGAAATGAAAGAAAACATAGAGCTTGGACGAGGATAATGGCTCCCTGGTGTCGTTCGTGACAACGTTCTCATCAAGTTATGAAGGTAAGCATTCTTCTAAGGAATAGGTGTTTCTTTTGCTGTACTTTGATTTTCGATTTATAATGTAACCGGTATCTAACTTCAAACCTATCGTTTGTCAGTTGCAGGGTTCTAAGGAAACGATTGAGTAACGTTTTGGCAAGAGTATCAGTGTGCCTCATCACCGGTAAGCCTTGGGTCTTCCATAACCCTCATAGTACTCTTGGACGGTGGTTGAAGTAGTTCAAAGAATGAGTAACAGACTTGGTCAAGACTCGTCGTTTCTCTATCGATGTTGATAGTTGAAGAACTTTCAAAACATGCTTGTTATTCAGTGACGCGACTCTCGTTTCGTTTTAAATGGTTCCTGGTTTCTATATTTTGTAATTTTTATAATGCCGACTAGAGCTGTGACTCGTCGATGCTTGAGAAGAAATGGGTTCTTTCAAACTGTTGGGTAATGGTTCAAAACCCTGTAATAATTTTTGTTTGTGAAAACATGTTGTAAACCTCGTTCTAAGAATCCACGACTTCATAGGTTTTTAGTTTGAGATAAGAAAATAGAGCCGATAGCTCGTCTTCTGTATAAACAATGTTTAACCCTCTCGGCAATACAAGGATGTATGCTTAATGTTCTGTGTAAACGTCTATGTTGTTCGATTTGATGTTGTAGGTTACTAAAGTGGTTTTCAAACTTGGTTAGGGTTTTAGCATTTCGTTGTAGTTGAGGAGTGTAAAATAAAATGTCGAAACGATTTTCGAATTGAAGAATCAAATTATCATACTAAGATCTTCACCCAAACGATGTGTCAACGGGTCTACAATAAACAATTTATGATGTAGAATGTGATCGTAATGTTACGGATTAGGGTTTGTGTTCAATGTGGAAAGAAATAATTGTGAATAGAATAACGGTGAAATGGTTCTCTTTGATGGTAGAGAGGACACAGGTCAAAATCTTGTTTTGTTGCAATTTAATTAAAGATCAATTTTTTGATAAACGAAATGTAAAGGATTTGGACTTGGATCGAAACCTGTGTAAAAAGCAATATTTCTATTTGTAGTACGATAATATGGAATACAGAGACCTAACTTAGAGTATGATGGAAAACAAGTTTTATTTTGAAAATAAAACAATTCATATTGTTTATAATGTAGATGTATGAGATGAGAGGCGTCAACACAGTATAAAAATGTTTTGCAGTATAGCTAGAAAATAATCTTGGAAACCCTAAATGAAAATCAAGGTGTCTTTAAGCAAAATGAGAACTGTATTATGACTGTCATGTACAATCTAGTTATGATAATTACATCCACTTATTTGCAGCTATGATATTAAATTGCAAAACATAATATGATGAATAGAGAGATGGAATCTATCTATTTCTTTTGTGCATAAGAATGATAAGAACAAATTGATGCATCTACACAGAAATTATACATTGTTTGTTTTTCGTGAAAGTCTGATAAACATGTATATATATATATATTCATACATACTTTCTGCTATATTTAACTATAATGCAGAAACTAAATAACATATATAGAGAGAGAGAAAGAATAGAGTTTATATTCTAGGAAACACTACAATAATTATGATCTTCTAGATTTTATCAATCAATTCCATTACTGTTTAGTATAGAGCAACATAATGAAAACAAACTCAACACTGTTCTATCTATTTGAATCATTGGCATTTGTCTATCCTCTAATCTATTTTAATTTGCATATCTCTACTAGAGTACGATGCTTCAAAACAACATGTGGAAAAATATGGATATTGGTTTATCAATTCATCTTTAACATTAAACTTAAACAATTAGACTTAAACATTTCTAGAATTAGATTCTTTTTCGAAAGCAGGAAAACAGAAATTACTAGTTAAACAGAATAGAATTATTTATTGAAAATAAGTTAGAAATTCTGTAGAACCTGAGAAAATCTGTAGGGCAACAAACAGCCCAAGAAGACTGTTCCACCCAACCAATTCCTGAAAACAATGAAGTACTGTCTTAGGACCCCCGAGCCTGTTCACTGAACCATAAGGAGGAAGAAACTCAGGAATGAGGACTTCTTCTTGCTGTAGCAATTCACTTCTGAATCTTCAATAGATAGCAATCCAATAGACTTGCACCAGCATTTCTGGTTCCTCTCAGCAATAATGCAGACTCAAGATTACAGTCACCACTAACCTCCCTATTTGAATCTCTCTTGTAATCACCTAATTCACAAGAGGAAAATATTCTGCAGAAATATTGATGAAGAGCTGCCTGCCCAATTCGAATTTGCCTTTATAGGCTGCCCAGGCCTTTTTAGATATTACTGGGTCATTAAATGAGTTGCTTGCTCACTCCCTCCACCTGGGGGATAATGCCCTATTTTTAGGGGTAATTGTCCCATAACCAACAGTTAGTGGTGTGATGCAACTGCTGCCATGTGTCCCATACCTTCCAACAGCGTCCATTCCTCCTAGTGGGTCAGTGAACACTCATTCAACAGTCCTCTTGGGTGTTTGTCTCCTAATTAATTTATTTAAATAATAATATTCAGTAATTACATTCATCCATGATCAAAACTGATCATAATTACAAAACTTTGTAATTAAATTTAACATAGATTATTTTGCAATAAAATAATAATGTTCAGAAAGTTGGGTAGGTGACAGTGCATGACTCTTTAGTCGCCATAACTCTTCTTATTTCTTAAGAATCAATACTTTTTCTGCTTCTAATTCTCTAATGTAATTAAATTTAACATAGATTATTTTGCAATAAAATAATAATGTTCAGAAAGTTGGGTAGGTGACAGTGCATGACTCTTTAGTCACCATAACTCTTCTTATTTCTTAAGAATCAATACTTTTTCTGCTTCTAATTCTCTAATGTAATTAAATTTAACATAGATTATTTTGCAATAAAATAATAATGTTCAGAAAGTTGGGTAGGTGACAGTGCATGACTCTTTAGTCACCATAACTCTTCTTATTTCTTAAGAATCAATACTTTTTCTGCTTCTAATTCTCTAATGACTACCATGGTTTCGCTAGTGATTGTAGTTTCAAAGGGATCCTAGTACAATTATTTAAGTTTAGACTCAATTTTGCGTAAATCCGACTGGATAGTCAACTTTCTGTTTTGGATCCATGGAGAAACCATGGCCTTTAGAGACCAAAGAAAGAGTGGGAACCTGTACATAGCAGAACCTTTAACTCGTGCATTAAAAATCGACCAGTGATGTGTAACCAATTGGACAAAGGATAGATCCTCTGACCATACCGGGCAATACTTAAATGGATATTTAGTATGCCCACAGTCAACCCCCACCTTCAAAATAATAGGCATATGATCTGAAATTCGCATAGATTCCACCCAGGAAGTGCACCGATCCAATCCCGGATAGAGTGATTCATGAATAAGAAATCTATCCAAGCATTTAGCCACTCCATCCTCCCCCTATCTATCATTTCACCAAGTGGGAAGGAAAGGATTTGGAACCACATCAATGAGATGGTGTGTGTCAACTAAGTTCCTAAACGAGTCAATGTTATTTGCAATCCTGGCCTTTGAGCCTCGTGACTCTTGTGCCACCGGGGTGAAATTAAGTCCCCAACCAAAATCAAAGACTCCTAATATCCAATAGCCCACTATCACCCGAGGTCAGTCCAGAAACCAACCTTATACGCTATAGAGCCATAACAATTGAAAAGATGAAGTGGCATATTCAACTCTCGGCTGCGACCCACCAATAAAATGCCACCCCCCCGTTTTGTAAGGACGAAAATCGAAGAGGGACGGGTTCCAAGCCGAGATCATACTGCCTGACCGACCATCTGCATCAATGGTACAACATTCCCATTTTGGTAGAAGGCGCCACAGTAATGCTCTCGCTCTTGCCCCTTCCACCAAGGTCTCTTAAAAGTGAACAACATTCGGACAAATTAGGTCCAATAATTGATGGAGGGCTAGTCATTTAGGGGCACCCCCAACCCCTCGTTCAAGGATAATACGATCAATGAGTCACCTCTAGGGAGGCCTGCATGCTCTAAGTGGCCTAACTTTTTTGGAAACTTGTGACTGTGAGTCACCTTCAGCACCTAAGGAAGTGGAAGGACTAGTATCAGAAGTCCTCAAGTTTGCATAATCCCCGAATGAAAATCGAGCTAATTCTTTTCTCCTCCGACCCTTGGTTTTCTTTCTGAGAGTCACATTGGGATTTGATGGTCTAGTGTTTAGTGGCTCCACAGTATCAACACTGAAAGTCTGTAAGGGGTCTCTGAAGAGACCATCCGGAAAATATGAAGAAGTAATATGTTCACCTCCCTGGCTCGGACTAGAAAGATCCGACAGGGAATAAGTCCCTAGTGGGTGAAGTAGGGCCTGTTCATCTCTAAGTATTTGTGAGTTACTAGTTCCCTTCAATGGACAATAAAGTGGGATCAACTCCATTGTCCACTGACACCACTCTCTCATCCACCAAGGGAGCGGAGCACAAGTCAATCTGCTTAATTGAACGTAATCCCGATAAGGATGAGGGTTCACTATCAATAGTGATGTCCCGCCCCAACACTTCTAACATAGTCAACTCAGACGCTGAGAGGGTATTAATAAAAGTAGGAAATAGTTGTTTCAACTTACCAATGAGAGTGGATATACCTATGGAATTATGTAATGATTGTGCCCTCGATTGGGAGATGTCGAGAGTCGAAAGGTCTGGAACTAGCTCAAAACCACCATAAGATCCATCTCCTAGTTCCTGCATGGAAGAACGACGACAGGAGTTTTGAAGGTGTCCTGCCTCACCACAAGTGAAACACCTAAAGGGCGTCTTCCAATAATCTAGTTGCTAGTGAATGACCATGTCCCCCCAACGAATAGTGATAGCATCTAGAAGTCCCAACTCCAAGTCGATCTCTGTCAGGACCCAAGCCATCCTTTTGTCCTCATGGAACAAAGACTTATCGTCGAAGAAAATGAATTTCCCAATCTTATTGGCCAAGTTAATGAAGACCTCACGTGACCATAGCTCCAAGGGAAAGCCCTTGAGTAAGACCCAGAAGTGGTTGCGTTGCAGGGTCTCTGTTAATGGATTGAAGTCTGAATGCCACCTCTTCAGACATAGTGAACCCCTAACAAAGACCCAGAAGTGGTTGCGCTGCAGGGTCTCTGTTAATGGATTAAAGTCTAAATGCCACCTCTTCAGACATATTGAACCCCTAACAATCACCCACGACCACTCAAGGATATTTCCAACATGGGCTTCATCAATAAAATGGAAAACAACCCACCGATAGATCAGCATATGCACCTTTGGGATATAATTCAAGACAGGTTTCCAATGTTTGATTACCCAAGTCAATAAGGTTTGTCTGTTGATATTCTCAAAACATATATTGCCAACCAAAGCCCTAGCCGAAAGGCTAAGAACCCTACCCAACTAGATATCCTTTCCAAGTGTCAAGGCTCGGTGTCTCCTTTCCTTCCCAACTTTGCTTCTTTGATTCTGGAAAGGTTAAGGGCTAAATGAGACCTTTACATTGATTTGTATCATTGAGGACACAAAAGCAAACAAGTATGAAGTATATTGTTGTTTCCTGGACTTCACAAGGCATTTGACACAATGCCTCATAAGTAATTAGATCACTTTAATTAAACTGGGAAAAGTAAAACTAGTGCCCATTAACGTCCATAAAGGAGAGGCAAGCAATGTGATTCCTACTTACAAAGGTGAGAACAAAGGTGAGAGGGAGGGTTGGAGAAATTTTTTCATAAGTAAATTTGGGAGATCATTTTCTCATAAAGGTTATACTAAGCAAGAAATGTGAGACTCAAAATCCGTAACCCTTGGAAGCACCATATTTACCAAATCTACCTTTTAGAACTTTAAAACTTTGACACCAAAGACCATTTTGTATTCAAATGCTCTCTATACTACAAAACCACACACTATGATAATAGCAACACTCTAGCACTTATATAAGAAGGGACCCTATAAAGAAGTGTCCATACTTGCACACACTATGATAATACCAACACTCTAGCACTTATATAAGAAGGGACCCTCTGATTTGTACCATTTTGTATTCAAATGCTCTCTATACTACAAAACCACACACTATGATAATACCAACACTCTAGCACTTATATAAGAAGGGACCCTATGAAGAAGTGTCCATACTTGCACACACTGATAATAGCAACACTCTAGCACTTATATAAGAAGGGACCCTATGAAGAACTTGCATGTTCTCAATTCATTCACCATGTGGGTTATGAAACAGAAATTGATAAAGAAAACTAGGGTTACTCTACAATAATTACAATTTCTAGTATACCAAAATATATTTTGTGTTGAAAATATATATATAACCTAACCAAACCAAACATACAACTGTTACTGTATTGGCCACTCACGTTGCTGTCAAGCACTTGACTAAAACAGGAAACCGACAACACCCAACGCGGAGCCAACTTTATCTGTACCGTCTGTGGTACACGTGGTCGCAACATGGAGAGCCCGTGCTTGTGAGTACGATGCCGGATCATTAAATAAGTTACCTTTATTTTGCACAAATTATTTAAAAACTCGTATCTAAAACAAAAAGCAAAACAAATCTTTGCAGAGAATCTGAAAATTTTCATAAATTTAAATAGCATAAAATAAAGAGAGAAATTATGATGTTTCTAGAGTATGTCAGTTCTAACTGAACACCTAAGGGTTTCAATCCTATAACGACAACGGATAAAGCAACGTTTCCTATGGCTGTAGCTCTGTATTTTTATCAGAGTTATGCCGCTGATGAGATTCTGGAGTGATATCAGGCGACGAAATTTTCTGTGAAACGAAATTTTCTCGCCAAAATAGGAAATTTTCCGGTATAAAAATAAATTTTCTGGCAGAATGCTGCTAACAGTAACTGATAAATCTATTATTGTAATTGCAGACCACTTGGTTCAATTTTGGACAATTTGGTTGAACTTCAGTGAATAACATACATAATCGGCATAATCAGCTCTAGCAGCGAAAAATTTGCAGGAGACTTGATCCCACCAATCTGCACAAATGGCAGGAACTTAAGATTCAAATGTAAAAGACAATTAATGGTTTTCTATACAAGAATTAATGGAGATTTATGTATCTCTGTTCTTTGCTTACGCAATGCAGATTGCAGAAAGAAGAATGTGAACGAGCATTAAATCAACGAAATACTGATGCCCAATCTGGCCATGCCACTTGGTTCTTGCAGGGGCGCGGCCATAATGGACCCCGTCGCTGCAGTTATTATCATAGTGCCATGGATACGTGAGATCGAACCCGTCCACGACCATGGAAACCAAGTTCTTCTCCCTGAATTTCTCCAGCAAAATATGATTGTAAGTCTCCATTTTCTGAGGATTATACCACAGCGTTCTTGCGTAACCACCCGTGGCAATCGTGGTCCTGTACAAGAACACGGGCCTCTTCTTTTTCCGATCATCGACGGACTTCATTACTGAATCCCAGAACTCGGCTGCCTCCTTGGCTCCCTCCGCGAACAGGCCGACATTTCTCCAGTAAACCCCATCATGGAGGCCAGAATTCATTATCATGAAGTCCGGCAAGCGGTCTCCAGTGAAATACTGCCGGAGCTTATGCCTGAAATCTGCATTTGCAAGCGAATGAATCCCCTGGTAATTGAGCGTCTCGTTCCAGTGGCCGTTAAAGACATTAGTGATCCGAATGCGTTTCGAACCCTTGACGAACGTCTCGTCAAACCGCCGGGGAACCGCTTTGACATCCCACAGTTCAAGAACGAAGTTCAATAAGTTGCGAATCGTGTCGACGTGGTTCGAATCTCCCCAGAAGAAAAGCCATTTCCCGTCCAGGCAATCCCAGGCCTCAGAGGGTTTGAAAATCTTGAAACTACAATGAGCAGAATACACCCAACCGTTGCTTTCCAGTGAACCCACCGACCCGTCGCACCACGGATTCTTGCAAGGTTCCTCCGGGTCAAGGCACCGGAATCGTCCTGCAGAATCTATCTCACACGTATCTTTGTGTGCGCTTCTAGTCCACCTCCCCGACCACGCCGGAGCTCTGTAGTCATCGCCGCTGCAAACCCTTAGTTGAGGTCCAGTAAACGAATCTTGGTCCGCAACAAACTTAATAGCAACACTCAGCATCTCTTCCCTGCGTGCCCAACCGTCGCGCTTTCGATGGAGCCCATTGTAGTTCCCGAACAGCAAAACGATTTTCAGCCTGTAAAGCCCCGCAGCAAAGCGAGGATCGACCTGCAGACTCATGGAATATGAGCCATTTCCCAAGTCTGTAACAGGCGGCCGTGACTTCCACGACGAACCGGAAAGATCCGTCTCAAAGTAATCTCCACCTGAGCACCGCGGCTCTCCTTTCTCATCATAAGCTGTAAAGACAAACTTGTGAACGATTCCTGCCGGAAGCTCCACCGGCCTGTCGAGCTCAAGACCGAGCACCACAATTCTGGCCGTTGCTACGGCGTGGCAGGGTTTCGTGCCGTTCTTTGCCAGTCTTTGCAGGAGCGTTTCGGTTTCCTTTTCTTGGTCCGGGAATCGAATCCAGTCCAGTTTCTTCTCAGAATCTACAACGGCCCCGTCTCCAGTCCAGCTCTGGTTCGAAACCTGTTGCGGCGACGCTGCTGTTTCGATAGTTTGCTGAACTGTTTCCACTGCCGTGCTCGCATTATAGTCCAGCGTCTCGTTCTGAACCAAACTCTTCTCAAGCTTTAGGGGAGCTTCAAACTTCAGGGGAGCTTCAAACTTTAGAGGAGCTTCAAGAAGCGGTCCGGGGGATTCGAACCTGCGACTGAGATGGTGGCGGGCATCCATGACGTCCCGGAAGGTCGCGGAATCGAAACTCCAGACGAACAAAACTATGACAAACAGAGACGTAAAGAACGTTGCCACGCCATTGATCGGCTGGAACTTGAGGCCGGACGATACTCGCTTCATTCTCCTCCACAGAAGCCACGGATTTCCTTCATGCAAAAGCTCAAATAAAAACCCCAACCTGCTGAACTGGAATGCAGTTAGAGTGGATGCACTATTTAAGCGATTTATTTTCTTAAAAAAGAGTGAGGCTGGTGGCACATTCAAGGAGATGATACACTGCTTCCCGATAAATGTCCGTCAGTCTGACGGTTACAGCTTTAACGGCAGACGAAATTAAATTAAATTAAATGAATTTCGTTACCGTCAAAGTTGGGAATGGTGGAGATAGTGTCTGTCGGTGACTAGGTGTATTCGTGTTTGCACTAAAGGGTCAATTTTCAAAAGCTTTCAAAAAGCTGTTCGCCACTTTTCCATCTTAGCGTTGGAAACTGCTTTATTTCGTAATAAATGTTTTTTATTATTAATTTTTTATTTGAACGGATAATATCTAAGAAATTTCGGTATGGAAAATTTAAGTGGAGTGGCTGGATCGGGATTCGGGTCCATTTTAATGTTTGCATTATTTGTTTTAGGTTAGATTCGATATAGTTAGTAAAGAAAGTATTTCAGATTTGACTTGTCATATTTCACTGTATATAATAATAATAATGATTTTAAGAGCCCAAACCTATAATCATAAGTTATAACTATATGGGACATAATCAAGTCTTCCACTTTTATTATAACTATCTGGGACATAATCAAGTCTTCCACTTTTACCAAGATGCTTGTAGGTCTTGGTTCTTGACCAAGACTCAAGATTATCACAAGGCTTACAACATTATCTAGTCATTACCTAGACTTACAATTTAAGATTATAAGATTATATAGTATTAGTATATAGTATTAGTATTATGAAGATTAGGATATTGCATTGTCAAGATTTCATTGGAATTTAGTGTTTTTTATTTTACAAAATCTAAATTTAATTGTGTTTTAATGGTAATTTTGATGGTAGAAATGGACTCAACATCATCAAAAATCTCTAAAACACCCAAAATTTCAAAGTTTAAAAATTGTAACCAATATTTTTAAAACTTTCTATTGGATTTTTTCAAAATCATATTAGAAAAATAAAAATACCAATATTTTAAAAATTTCTATTAGATTTTTTCAAAATCATTCTAAAAAAAATAAAAATTTTCCTTTTGAAATCTTAAAAATTTTAAACTACATGTATTACATCTAGATTAATGAAAAAAAAAAAAAAAAAAAAAAAATTCTTTTTTACATTGACATACCCTATTATTAGTTGTCATTGATGAATGTCGGTATCTATTATCTACCGATACACTTTGATTCAACAATATTATTAAATAATATTTATACTTATACCTATATTCATGTTTAAAAAAATCTGATGAAAAAAAATATTAAAACTTTATTAATGCTTATTATCTACCGATACACTTTGATTCAACAATATTATTAAATAATATTTATACTTATACCTATATTCATGTTTAAAAAAATCTGATGAAAAAAAATATTAAAACTTTATTAATGCTTATGGTGGTATATGCTAGTGGTGGGTGGGTAAATGCTAAGCATTTGTTATAAATATATGTTTTTTAAAGTGATAGTGAAAAGAAACTTTTCGTATAGAAAAGATTTATGGACCCAAACGCTCCTTTCACATGATGGGTATCCTAAGTCCTTCGGTATAATGAAGGTCCCACTTGATTATCTTGGATCTTGAATGGCTCAGGGTAAGAAGACACATAGTGACATCCACAAGGTATATTTAAATTATGAATTAGGTTTAAATTGTAATTTTGAATTAATAAAATTTATTTTTTAAGTATTATAATTATGTAAAAAATAAATAATTTAATTGATTATTAATATTAATAATACCACAACTTTAAAATTTAAAAAAAAAAACAATTTTAATTGGATAATGCTCTAAATAGCAAATTAACTATAAAACACTTTTACATAATACAATTGTGAACTGAAAACTTTAATGTAATATGATGTAGTTGAAAAATGATCCAATAACATATTTATGCAAAACTTTATTTAAGTGGATTAAGTAAAAAAGTTAACATATTTTACAACATAAAAGAAGGCAAATGTTTAATTCAATGCCAAAACTTTATTTAAGTGTATTAAGTAAAAAAGTTTAACATATTTTACAACATAAAAGAAGGCAAATATTTAATTCAATGCCATGGTATTGCAGGGTGAACATATACAACACTAGTAAGGTGATTGAGGAAGTATAATGATATATATTTATATAAGATAAATGATCCTGTGATCTTTATCAAAGGTGATTCTCCATTGTTGATAGTGTATAATCATAGTATAATTAGAAGAATTTGTGATTATGTGAGTTAAATAATTGGTTGTGCCATTTATTATAAGCAATATATTAGTAGATTTTATATGCATTAGTTGAATTTGTTATTAATTATTAACATAAGATAGGGGTAAACATATATATGACTAGTTTTGGGTGGTAGGTGTGGAAGAGTTGTTTACAATTTTGAGGGACATCGTGAACTAACCTATGCTTGGGGTTTGGGGGAGACATTTAACAATCACGCAGAATATTCAGTTATTTATCAAGGACTCAAACTTTTACGAGCAACACAAGTAGTGAATCTCATTGTCATTGGTGATTTCATCATTCAACAAATGAGAACCCTCACATCATCCAAGTCATTAAGCCCTAGTAGATTGATTGATCAAATTCAAAGAATTGTAAGGTATTTGGATCCAGTAAAGTACTACGATATCTTCCAAAATCTTAACACTCAAGCTAACTCAATGCCAAATAAGGGTGTGCTTGTGAATCAAGGTTTATTGAGTAAAAATCATGGGGTGTTCCATATCTTGACCATATCCCATGAATATTCACATAATAACCATAGGAAGGGCATGCAATTTGAATTCCAAGACAAGTGGCAAAGCACTTCAAACCGCACACATCGAAGCTTTAATTCCCTTGGCCTCTCTATGCCTTCTTTTGATGTTCTCATGCTCAAGTAAAGGAGAGACTTTATAGGTGTAGTGATGAATCTTTACGGTCATGGTGGGATTTCTTTTTTTCTCCATGGTTGTTTCTTGTTTCTCCTTTCCTCCATAAGAGCCTGGAATCCTAAAGAGACTAGCTATGTTCATAATTTATTTGCAATTAAGGATTCAATCTTCAGGTAGAGATCCAATTGGAGATTTCATTAGTCGGCTTGGTTTCCCTTCAGGATGTTGAGGTCCTATCTTTCTCTTGCGATGCTCATTGAATGTTGGAGGTATTTTGTTTTGGGGCCTCATTCTCTATATGCTTTGTATTAAAAATATGAGGACTATCGAGAGTTATTTACCCTTCTAAATTATTTTGAGTGGTTTCCTTCTCATTCTCTTATCACTATTCTCATCATGCATGGATGCCATCACCCAAGTTGTTCTGATCTTTGTGACACTATTGAAATTCATAGATTTCTTAGGAGAATGATTTTTCAAATAGAGGAGTTATAGGCATTACTCTCTCATCTTAATAGTAGTGCATGTGCTCAGCTTGAAGCATCAATGGCTAAAAATGTAAAATTGGTGTCAAGAGTGGCAGCTCAAAGAACCCAAATGGAAAGGCTTACATCCTAACATAACATGATTAACCAATTGATTGCAAAGTTTGTCTAAAGCCCCAAAACTTCAGTAAGTTTTCCCAAAGAAGTAGTAATGGAGGAGGACACCATCCATCATATTCAGGGAGATATAGGAATTGATGAAGTAGTTGTGTGTAATACCCTAGTTTGACCCCACAATGTAAATTTGTAAATATCGATGTAAGAGGCAAGTATCCAAAAACAAATGGTTGGGATGACCAAGACTATGTAAATATGTACATTTTGATATTAACATAAAATATCCAAATGGCTACAGAGGAAGAAGGATGAATAAATGATGGGGGGCTATGATTCCAAAAGTGAGTAAGTGATAGTGGGCTTAAGCTTATTTCCCAAACCTTAGAAATTTAAACCAAGTTCTTAAACTATGATTAAGAGCCATGCTTTAATTAAAGCATTATTTAAATAGCTTAAGAAGAGGATTAAGAGGGGAAAAAGTGGTCCCATGCCAGTGGAGTGGCCACATGGAAACAGGAAATATGCCTATAAAAGCGAGTTCTCAAGCTAGAGAGGGGCTCGTTCCTTCATTATTTTTCCCACCATTTTGAATTGCTATCCTCTTCCTTGCCATCACCTTGAACTACACGGCTTCATACATGTGACAGAGAACTAGGAAGCCATTGTGGGAAATGAATTATGCATGCCTTTAACATGGGTAGACTGTTGTAAGAGAGGAACCTGACCTATAGCTTGTGCCCTGGAGTCCCAATTTGGAGACTCCTTGTCCAACCTGTGCTAGAGCACTAGAAGGGAACTGGAGGCTGCCCAAGGGATTGTTAGCTCAGAGAAGGGAGCTTGTTCCTAGTGTTGTGCACGTTTATGGGGAAGGAGAATTTAGGACTGGGACAGCTGTGGAGGGGGTTCCAGCACAAGTGGGTTGCATGAGATGTTTAGTTGTGTAGAAGCTGTTTGCAAACACTTAGCCCTTACGGATTGATAGCCCCAGCTCGGGGGTGTCCTGTCAAAGTAAGTTTTGGCTTAACAGTGCCTATGGCCGAGAGGAATGTTCTTCACCTGCAGCTAGTTGGAGAACAATTGCTTCAAAGATAAGTATCTATCTGATTATGAATGCCATGGTTTAATTATGTGTTTCCATGCTATTTCATTTACTATTTATGAATGTTGAAATACATGGAATTAATCGGTATGACATATGTGTTTGTTCATGCTTGAATTTCCTGTAATTATAATGTATGCTTAAGATATGTGTATTTTGGGCCATCAATTATGGTTTGAAATTCCGTTGTGTAATTGAATGATAATGATCCGAATTTTAGGGGGCATATGGTCTAAATTCGGATGTATAAGCCATAAAAGCATTAAATGAAGAGGCCACCCTCTCATATCCATGGTATTTGGTAGCACATGGTTTTGGCCCATGGTATGGCCTCAAGACACATTGTAATAATGCTATATAAAGGCCTAGCAAGCCTTCTCATGATAAGAAGTTACTCATTTGGTTTCTCTCCTATTTTCTATTGTTCATTGTGAGATTAATTAGAATTGAGTGACTTATTGGTAATTAGTTTCAGAGGTGGGGCTCCTCTTTGAGCCTCACCTCCCATTGACTTCATATGTTTTTGTCCATGCTTATTCTTATGCAATATTAGGGTTTTCATGTGAATTTTATGACAGATTTGCATGCTTAATCTCCTCCTCTCTCGGCATTCAAGCATTTCGGTTCTCAGCTCCCAAGATCCGGATCATTGAATGTATTGAATAAAAATGAAATTGGATATCAATGAATAATTTAGAATTGAAATCTAAGTGCCTCGTCGTTTCAATGGGTGAAAAGAGGATGATGGGCATGTTACATTGTGGATCTCAAAGCAGAGATTATGTAAATTGTCAAGTACCAAATGTGTTAGAAAAAGTGGGGAGAGGAGGATGATAAGTGTCAAAGTTGGATCGTCACTCCTCAAATTTATACCTGCAAGGATTCAAGTGCAACCCTTCGATTCCACAATTGTTTCAATGTGGAGAGTTATTATTAGCTGTGTGGCTATCTAGATGATTTAAGTAGGACCCACTTTAGTATTTCCACAAGGTTTCCTTTAGTTTTATAACATGTATTCTTTAATGCCTATGGTTTATGTAGGAACTAGTGTGAGGGTTTTACCAATGGCTTAGTCACACAAACTGAGATTTGATATATTGTAAACATGAAAACAAATTAAATTTTGTAGTGGCATAGAGGATGTGTCAAGTTAAGGAATTGTTAACTATTCAAAGTCACCCTATATTTCATGATCCCAAGAGCTTAACTTCTTGTTTTATCTTAACTGGAGGATCTACTATGACTGTTATGATGCATTTCATTTCAACATAACTTAGATAAATATTGTCAATTGGGCATAGCTTGAGTGGTTGTAAGGAAAATTTGTTACCCTCCCCACCTGGGTTCAAATCCCACTTTGTAATATGTTTTCCCTTAGTGATTTGATTGTCGTGAGCTATACATGATCTATTCATAAGTTTGTTGACCTAGCATTGTACCCTAGAGAGTTTAGGGTTTACAGGAGTGCCTAGGAGGTTTCCTTAGGGATATATTACTTGGGACAAAAATAGAGTAAGATTGACCTCTCACTTCGATTATCAATGCCTTTTCAATCTTGGCATCAATGATTGGTTTATTTCACAATAAATATTCATTTAAATCATTATTTGAAACATTATCAAATGGAAAAAATATAGAAGGAGTTTTGGTATGGAAAAATTAAGTGGATTTGTTGGAACTTTGTCACACCCTTTGTAAAAGTTGGCAAACATTATGCATTCAACACCAAATTCATAAGTGTTGTATATGTTGGTGTAATGTCCCCATTCAAATAAATTTGTGACAAGACCCACACAAGCTAGATTTTCTATGCCGCATGGCATCCTCCTCTTGTCAATTTGAATCCATAAGAAGTCCAACGTTCCTGGGATGATTTGGAAGGCTCATACACTTGGCAATATGCATCATAGGTCGAATTGGGATGGGAGTGTAACTCCCATGGAAGAGGAAGATTCAAATGAGAGGTTCTTGGACACTCGGGCTAAATTCCCTAACCTCTATGACAACAATGATGAAGATGCTATGACACCTATGACAAATTTCAAATCTAATTGTTGACATATGAACAATATGACATGTCAGGCCTAAAAATAGACTCCAAGGGAGCGCTCATGGGATTTAGAGAAGTCCAAGAGATTCCTACTCGAATTGGTGGAAGGTGGAAGGCTAGGAAGTGGAAGACAAGTGGAAAATCTTGAATCCTTCCCTAATTCGAATTGGCTTGGAGTTCATGGATCGAATTCGAACCTTAGAAGGATAAGGATGTTTATAAAATATAGGGATCAATTAAGAGAAGGGATTTTGATCATTTTCACAATTGCGTTTGAGAGGAGAGCTAGTGGAGTGCTACTCTACTTGCCTTAGCACCAATTTCGAGGGTGAAAGATTCCCATCCTAGTTGGTAATTGGAAAGGCCATTCAAACCTTTCATTTGGATATTCAATGGAGTCATATGTTGCAGATGCAAACTACAGGGAATCTCTTGGTGACTTCTAGTCCAGCTTGTTTCTCCAACCATTTCAAGTTTTCTCAACATATTCATGATCCTTGAGGTGGGGCGCACTTGGTGAGCTGTTGTTATATTTGGGGCAGATTCTAATGCCCCATTATTTTATCATCTGATGTAAATTCTGTGTTCTTCATACTCATAATAGCTTCAAGTCAAGATTCCAAGTGGAACTATGTAAATCTGATCATTAATGAGCAAATGGTGCCATTTTCCCCACTATGTTGATGTATGCCAATGATATGTTAATATATTCGAATGGAAAAGTGAACCACTGATGAATTTATGATGTATGGATTGTTAATAATTGTTTATAGAAGTTTCATGTTCAGTGCATAAGCTTTTGGAGTCATATTGTGCAATTTCATAGCATTTGGAGAAGATTGCCCATCATTTCCCCCAAGGTCGAAAGTAGTCTTTTTGTATCTGATTTGAGAGGATTGTAGAAGACTTTATAAACTGAATGGTGATGCATATGAGACCATAAGCATGTCCCCTATAGGTCCCCTACTTATTTTTTGAAATTCGAGAGGGTCCAATAGCATTTGGAGAGCCATCTCCAGCACCTACCCAGGAGGGAATTGAACCCTTAATTGCTAGTCAAATCCCCTACTTTGGCCATAATTAAAAGGAGAGTTGTAGAATCCCTTTGAAGACTCTAAAGCATAATTTAACCCCATAATCATGTCCTAATGCCATCCATATACCTTCTGTGACAAGTTGGGAGCATTTGGAGACCAAGAAACCAATACTAGTTAAGGGTCGAACTAGTGGAAAAATTGAAATTTTCACCATTTTAATAAATTTCTAAAAAGGGAAATTACAAGTGGTATCAGAGCATGATCCTTGCACCTGATGTGGTTTGATATTCATGAGGAAAAGAATTCAGGGACCACCCTTAGACACTGAAACCAAAAGTACTTTTGTTGAAGAGGAGGAACTAGGAAAAGAAGTGCATTTTGAGGAAACTATGGCTAGGGATGAGAAGGGAACCTCAGATGATAGTGAGGAGTTTAGGAAACGCATGAAACCACTCTTTGAAGACATGACCAAACAGATGATGAAAGGATTCGAATTGTTGGCTAGCCACCTTGGAAGCAAAGGGGAAAGAGGATGCAGCAATAGTTCACCTTTCGAGGAAAAGAAGGCAATGGGTGAAAGTATCTTCTCAAAGACATGACCTCATAATAGACCTCATGAATTTCAGAGAGCAGCAAGGCCTACCACACCTAAATTTCTTGATTCGAAAGAAAATATTAATACTCCATATGATATGCAAGAGGTTCTAATCGAATGGAAAAAATTGAGTGAAGATTGTAGAAGTACCCTACCATTTGATCAATACTTTGTTGTCTCAAACAAGCTCAAAATGAGGGAAGGTAATATGAATCCCTTTCAAAATAAAGAATTGAATTATGCCATAAGTAAAATTCCACTTCCCACCTTTGATGGCTCATCTCAAAGTTCTGCAACTACTTGGGTACAAAAACTAGATGTGTATTTTCAGGTGAATCCAATGGTGGAAGAGGATGCTCTAAAAATGACCATTTTGCATCTTGAAGGGGAAGCCAATGATTGGTGGTTCCATGGTCTAGAAAACTTGGGACATGACCAGGTTACAACATATGGATAATTTGTTGACAGGGTATTAGATAGATTTGAGCAAAAAGACCCAGAATTGCCTTTCAAAGAACTAGCCCAATTGACGCAAGTTGGAACCCTTGCTGAGTATATGTTGGCATTCCAAAAATTATCAGTTAAGGTGGCTAATATATCTATGGTGAGGTTAGTATTACTCTTTACTGAAGGCTTGGATGAACCCTTAAAAGGTTTAGTTAAGGCCCACAAACCAAATTCATTGAAGGATGCCATGAACTTGACAAGAGATCTACAAAATGTGCTACCTAGGACAAGGTTTCCTCCCAAGCCTAACTTCCCTTCCAAATTCATATTTGAAAAGAAGCCTTGGAAAAGAGATGCATTTGAAAAGAATAATAAAGAGGGACTAAACAGGGAATAACTTAGAAGAAATAAGTTATGTTACACATGCTTTCAACCATGGGCACCAGGGCATAAATGTACTAAGGGAAAAGATCAATACATTGAAGTATTTTCTGATAATGATGAGTATGAAGGGGGTATGGAGGAAGAAGGACATATTTCATATCAAGAATAGGGATATGACACAATAGAATAATGGAAACAAGAAGAAAATCATCCTTCACCTGACAAAGCAAGGATGGCAGTACTTTCCGCAGTGCCTCGTTATCACACTATTCGATGCAAGGGAGTGGTACAAGGACAAAGAGCCTTAGTATTGGTAGATGGAGGATCCACACATAACTTCATTGATGAAGACATGGAAGAGAGAAGAAATATTCCTACTGAACCATCCGATGGCTTCACAGTCATCATTCCAGGTCACAACACTATGGAGTGCAAAACATGGGTTCCAAAGCTGCAAACCACCATAGGTAATTACACTTTTTTTAATAGCTTTTATGTGGTTGATGTTGCTGATACTAATGTGGTATTGGGAGTGAAATGGTTGTACTCTATAGGGGGTCATACAGTTAACTATCAAATTCCTGAAATGAAATTCCAAGATTCGGAAGGAATACTAAGGGTTGTGAGAGGGAAGCACACCTATCTGAATCAAGTAGTGACCTCCCACAGTATGAGATCCATATTTAGGCGTGGAGACATAGAATGGGATGTTGAATGTTTCATCACCTCTTCCAAGCCAAACATAAAGGTTGTTGAACACCCAAAGGAGATAGAGAAACTACTATAGAAGTATAAAAAAGTTTGTGGAGACCTTCCACATGCTAGACACCTGATAGGGGGGTTGAGCACAACATTGTTTTGGAGGAGGGTACTTCACCCATCCAAATACCACCCTATACACATCCAAAAAAATTCACAGATGAAATTGAAAAGGCCATCCAAGAACTCCTATATTTGGGACTCATTAGACCAAGCTCTAGCCCTTATGCCTCTTTAGTAGTGTTGGTGAAGAAAAAAGATGGAAGCTTAAGGATGTGCATAGACTTTAGAGCTTTGAACAAGAAGACAATCAAGAATAGGTATCCTATCCCTAGAATTGATGAGCTCATGGATGATCTATTTGGGGCAAAATATTTCTCCAAAATTGATCTTAGATCAGGCTACCATCAAATTCGAATGAATGAAGAAGATGTGCAAAAGACTGCTTTTAGATGTCACTATGGACACTTTGAGTTTCTTGTTATGCCTTTTGGATTAACTAATGCTCCAGCTACATTCCAAGCATGCATGAATATGATCTTTTGCAAGCAGCTTAGAAAGTTTGTTTTGGTTTTCTTTGATGACATTCTCATTTACAACAAAACTTGGGAAGAGCATTTGCATCATTTAGAGGTTGTGCTGAAAATTTTGCATGAACAATCCTTGTTTGCTAAGTTGTCTAAATGTGAATTTGGGATGAAGGAAATTTTATATCTTGGGTACATTATTGGACAAGAAGGAGTGAAATTGCACATGGAAAAAATAAGGGCTATCCTTGAATGGTCATCACCAAAAAACATCACAGAATTAAGAGGCTTCATTGGAATATGCACCTATTATAGGAAGTTTGTGAAAGGGTTCTCCAAATTGACTTCTCCACTCAGTGATTTGACCAAGAAAGATGCTTTCAAGTGGGATGAAGAGGCTGAAAAGGCCTTCCAAAAAATGAAATAGGTAATGAGTAGTTGTCCAGTACTTGCATTACCTGATTTTTCTAAACCTTTTGTTTTGGAATGTGATGCTTCATGTGAAGGGATAGGGGCTATCCTAAAGCAAAATCAACACCCTATATCCTTTGATAGCAGAAAGTTGCAGCTACATGACAATATTTACTCCATCTATGACAAATAAATGTTGGCCATCATGCATGCCTTGGCCAAGTTTAGACAATACTTGGTGGGGAACAAGTTTGTGGTGAAAACTAATCACAACAGTCTAAAGCACTTCCTCACCCAAAATGATCTTAATGAAAGGTAACAAAAGTGGGTAATAAAGATCCAAGATTTTGATTTTAATATTGAATATGTAAAAAGGAAGAATAACATTGTAGAAGATGCGTTATCTAGAAGACCTTCCTTTTCTCTCATGGACATTTCAAAAGATTGAAAAAACATGCTAATGGTTGAATATGCCAAAGATAGTTTTGCTTGTGATGTGTTAGATGGGGTCAAAGGGGATGATAACTACAAGATTTTGAATAGGCTGATATATTATAAAGGCATAATTTATTTGGTTCAAAATTCAAAACTCAAGTACAAGATTTTGCAAGAAGCACATGACTCCCCCCTAGTTGGCCATCCGGGGATCTTCAAAACTTATAGGAAATTAAGGAAAAGGTTTTTTTAGAATTGGATGAAGGAATATGTTCTAAAATATGTGAATGAATGTAAAGTATGCCAGCAACACAAATCTGAACTCACATGCCCAGCTGGTTTATTACAACCATTTCCCATTCCGAAACAAAAATGGGAGAGTATCTCAATGGACTTCATCACAGGTTTGCCCAAATATTTAGGTAAGGATTGCATATATGTGGTAGTGGATAGGCTGACCAAATTTGCTCGCTTCTTTGTTGTTACATCATCTTTTAGTGCTGCACAAGTGGCTGATATTTTGTTTAAATAAATCTCCAGATTGCATGGGCTCCCCAAGAACATTGTAAGTGATAGACATAGCAGATTCATGGGTTCTTTTTGGCAAGAAATTTCAGATTGGTGGGAACTCATATGAATCCAAGCACAAGGTATCATCCACAAACTGATAGCCAAACAGAGAGACTGAATCAATGGTTGGAAGGGTACCTAAGGAGCTATGTGG
The DNA here is from genome assembly GCA_027924585.1 of Larix kaempferi. Taxonomy (NCBI): domain Eukaryota; kingdom Viridiplantae; phylum Streptophyta; class Pinopsida; order Pinales; family Pinaceae; genus Larix; species Larix kaempferi. The sequence continues at coordinate 11,023,896 of BSBM01000085.1, read as the reverse complement.
GAGAGCAGCAAAAAGCATGGGTAAAATGGCTACACTTGGGTGAGTTTTGCTACAACACCACTTTTCATATGTCAATAGGAATGTCACCTTTCAAAGCATTATATGGTTATGAAGCACTCATCTTTGTTGAGCATATATTTGGTGATAGTAGAGCACCAAAAGCTAAAGATTGGGTGGAAAAGAGCTAAGAAATTTTAAAGCTTTTGAAAGACAACTTGCAGGTTGCCCAAAATTAGCAAAAACAATATGAAGATCAAGATAGGGAAGAAAGGACCTTTCAAATCAATGATTTGGTATAGTTGAGATTCCATCCATATAAACAAACATCTTTGAAAAAGAAGGGAGCAGAGAAGCTAAAACCAAGATATTATGGCCCATACAAGGTAGTTCGGAAGGTTGGGGAGGTAACATATGAGTTAGAACTTCTAGAAGGAAGTAAAATCCATAATGTATTTCATGTTTCATGTCTCAAGAAGGCTATTGGTAAGAAAATTGTCATTTCAGAAACACTTCCTCCTTTGGATGATGAAGGTCAACTCATACTTGTTCCAGAATTTTTTTTTGAAGACAAGGGAAAGAAGATTAAGGAGTAGAACTATCAAAGAGTACTTGGTACAATGGAAGGATCTACCAAGTGAAGATTCCACATGAGAAGAGAAACAAATTTTGCAGCATCCAAATCTAAAATTGCTTGAGGGAAAGCAATCTTGGATGGGGAGGACTGTAATGTCCCCATTCAAATAAATTCATGACAGGAAAATTCCACCAATCCTACTAGTTCCCTAGGTTGGATGAAGACATTGGGATTTGAAATAAAGGGGATAATAAATGATGTTTGGAAATTAGAATGGAATAAATTTTTAATAAAGGAGTTAAATAAATAAATACAAGGGAAAATCAAAGTGGCAATTGATCATGAAGACACATGGAGGATGTGCGACCCACACAAGCTAGATTTTCTATGCCACATGGCATCCTCCTCTTGTCATTTCGAATCCATAAGAAGTCCAACGTTCTTAGGATGAGTTGGAAGACTCATACACTTAGAAATATGCATCATAGGTCGAATTGGGATGGAAGTGTAACTCTCATGGAAGAGGAAGAGTCAAATGAGAGGTTCTTGGACACTTGGGCTAGATTACCTAACCTCTATGACAACAATGATGAAGATGCTATGACACCTATGACAAATTTTAGATCTGATTTCTGACATTTGACCAATATGACATTTCAGGCCTAAAAATAGCCTCCAAGGGAGCGCTCATGGGAGTTAGAGAAGTCCAAGAGATTCCTACTCAAATTGGTGGAAGGTGGAAGGCTAGGAAGTGGAAGACAAGTGGAAAATCTTGAATCCTTCCCTAATTCGAATTGGCTTGGAGCTCATGGATGGAATTCAAACCCGAGAAGGCTAAGGATGTTTATAAAATACAAGGATCAAGTAAGAGAAGGGATTTAGATCATTTTCACAATTTCATTTGAGAGGAGAGCTAGTGGAGTGCTACTCTACTTGCCTTTGCACCAATTTCGAGGGTGAAAGATTCCCATCCTAGTTGGTAATTGGAAAGGCCGTTCAGAAATTTAATTTGGAGCTTCAATGGAGTCATATGTTGCAGATGAAATCTACAAGGCAGCTCGTGGTCACTTCTATTTCATCTTGTTTCTCCAACCATTTCAAGTTTTCTCAACATATTCATGATCCTTGAGGTGGGGCGCACTTGGTGAGATGTTGTTCTCTTTGGGGGAGCTTATAATGCCCCATTATTTTATAATCCAATGTAAATTCTCTTTTCTTCATATTGAGAATAGCTTCAATTCGATATTCCAAGTGGAACTATGTAAATCTGATCATTAATGAGAAAATGGTGCCATTTTCCCCACTATGTTGATGTATGCCAATGATATGTTAATATATTCGAATGGAAAAGTGAATCACTGATGAATTTATGATGTATGGATTTTTAATAATGTGTTATACAAGTTTCATTTTCAGTGCATAAGATTTTGGAGTTATATTGTGCAATTTCATAGCATTTGGAGAAGATTGCCTATCATTTTCCCCAAGGTCAAAACTAGTCTTTTTGTATATGATTTGAGAGGGTTGTAGAAGAATTTATAAAATGAATGGTGATTCATATGAGACCATAATTATGTCCCCTATATGTCCCCTACTTCTGTCCTGAAATTTGAGAGGTTCCAATAGCATTTGGAGAGCCATCTCCAGCACCTACCCATGAGGGAATTGAACCCCTAATTGCTAGTCAAATCCCCTACTTTGGCCAGAATTCAAAGGAGAGTTGCAGAAGCCTTTTGAAGACTCTAAAGCATCCCTGAACCCCATAATCATGTCCTAATGCCATCCATATACCTTCTGTGACAAGTTGGGAGCATTTGGAGCCATTTGGAGACCAAGAAACCAATACTAGTTAAGGGTCGAACTAGTGGAAAAATTGAAATTTTCACCATTTTAATAAATTTCTAAAAAGGGACATTACAATTGGGATATCTATCGTGATTTGAGAGTTTACAAATTCGACGGTATATATCCCATAATATACATCATAATGAACCTATTGTTGGGTGTTTATTGATTGCCATATAACTTAGAGAAATATTGTTCTCTCACTTCGATTATTAATGCCCTTTCGATCTAGGCATCAATAATTGGCTTATTTAATAATAAATATTCATTTAAATTATTATTTGAAACATTATCAAATGGAAAATAGATATAGGAATTTTTGGCATGGAAAAAATAAGTAGAGTTGTTGGATTTTTTGGCACCGTTTGTAAAAGTTGGCAAACATGATGTATTCAACAACAAATTCATTAATGTTGTATATGTTGGGATATCTATCGTCGAAACTTAAGATATATATCATCAAATATAAAAGTTCTTTGAATTCGACGGTATATATCCCACCATATTAATGAGTCTATTGTTGGGTCTTTATTGATTGCCATATGGGTTGTAAGCTATTTGATGTTGATATGATGTGAATTATGGTCTAATACGTTGACAATTGCACTTGGCAAATTAACTAGTTTTTTATACGCCCTTGATATACTTATCAAAGTATAACATTGGGCTCTTTTACATAGTGCTTGTAAGCACCTAAGGAGTGCATTTTTATTTCTCACTTGCATAAACAATATGTTTTTTCCTTGAAAAAAAAACTATTCAATGTTGATTTTTTTTTAATGTTTAAGTATAATATGGTTTTGATTTTTTGGGGATTTTTGGAAATATGAGTTGAGAATCGTCATAATATGTTAATTTGGTAGCAAAAGGGTTACTTTTTATGGTCACAAATTTGATAAGAATTCAATAGAAATGTTAGACATGGCTAGAGATTATTATGATTCAAGTTCTATATATAGTGGAATGATATGTCTATAAGTTCTGTCCAACTTTGAATTGATTTTGAGTGTCAAAAAGTCAATTAAATTTCAAAGTTGATACAAACTTTGACTTTCAAGAATCACTAAATTCTAGATAGTGTTTTTCTTGCAAAATGAATACAATCCCAATGATAATAGCATGTTGAAGATGTGAATTACTATAGCACTAGACGTTTGGTTAGACACAAAAACTACCCCCTATATTTCTGCTAGTTTTGATCATCTCCAAAACAACCAAACCACTTTTCAAACCTAACAATATTCGTTGGGATCCTTGTAGTTGACAGTGGATTGAATATCATAAAATAAGGACTAGAAATATTGACAGAGATAAGCCTCCACCGAAATATTGGACTATTTCCCCCCGCTATTTATTTATGTCTATCTATATTTATACTTAGATATTGTATTATTCACTCCTGCTACTTGGTTATACATACTTTTAAAAGCATGTCAAAACCTGTATTACTCAAGGTCACCACCCTAGTAGCATCCTTAGATTTACTCAATGTGCAATTACATCATTATCTAGAAAGAAAACCTAGTCCCCTGTAATAATGCGTCGATCATCGATAAAGAAGTAAGATTCAACTCCTACCATATGCCTTTGGGTCATAAGCCATTAACATCTATTTATGTTCAAAAAAGATGAGTTTTTAGCTAAACAAAAATAATTTAAGGTCTTATTTCAATATCAAAAGGGCATTCTTCACCGGATACCCAATATCCTATCCTTATCCTTATTTGAACATTGTAGAGATTACAAGAGGAAGGATTGATGTAGTATCCATCAACCCTATACATAAACTTAGAATATTAAAAAAATATATATATACCCAAGAAGATTTGAAAATTATACCCATGAAATATATATTTATGTTATTTTACTATAATGCTTTTGGTTGCTGCATCCCAATCTTGTTTATATAAAAGTGAAATATATATTATTTAATAAAAAAATGAAAATAAACTTTTTATATAAAAAATAGTCATGGACCCAAACACCCCTTTCACATGATGGGTACCCTAACCATTTTTAACATAATGAAGGTCCCCTTAAAGTATCTTGGGCCTTATGTTTAAACTAGTCATGGTAAGAAGCAACATTTTTAGACAACCCAAGTGGCACCAATCAATGTTCTTGCAACGTATGCTTAAACTAGTCCTTGGATATAGCGACCCCTTAGCGGTGCCCACCAACATTCTTAAAGTAGGTGATTTTTTTGAAAGAAGAGTTTGACTTGAGTGGTCTAACTAGAGATATAATGAGACATAAGTCTCAAGTCCCCCCTTAACTAGAACAATTTTATGGCGTTATTTATGGATTAATTATATTCATTTTTCATTGTTTTGGAAAAAAATTCTTATATTTTTGGATCATTATGTTGTATATAAATTGTAATTTTGATAATCTAGTTTAATTTAGAGGTTATGAATCATGGCGTTATTTATGGATTAATTATATTCATTTTTCATTGTTTTGGAAAAGAATCCTTAAATTATTTTGGATTAATTAATTCATTTTTCATTGTTTTGAAAAAAATCCTTAAATTTTTGGATTATGTTGTATATAAATTGTAATTTTGATAATCTAGTTACTTTAGAGGTTATGAATCATGTTTAGCTCGTAGTTTTGGATTGGTAACACTTCTAGAAGTCGTTTGGAATGCATGGAGCTCTTTAGAGGCTTCCTTAATGGCCATAGTTTTAAAAAAACCTTTGGGAAATGTAAAAAAGGCTCTGTTAAGCAAACTTGTGTATTTTCTACAGGGTGGATGATTTATATTTGGATTTTAATGTTAATTAATATATCTCTAAAATTTTAACCAACTTATGAACTAGGCACTCAAAATACCTATGTAATAAGTGAAAATGATTGTGTAAGGACATGTTGTATTGTTATTTTTCATTGTAACATTTGTTTAAGTGAAGATCTAATATCTATTTCTTCACTTATATTGGATCTGATCTATGTAACTTTGATTATATGTATAATAACAAGTTATAATTTTTCAATTTGAAAAAAAATACACTAATAAAACAAAAATTACACATATTAAGTTTTAGTATGAAATATTTTCATAAAAGTTCTAGTACCATCTACGAGATTTGAAACATTTAAGTTTAAATCTAAAACCTAATAACACTTACCCTTGACTATGTTGCAAACTTAGTTTAGGAAATAGATTTACATGTTACTTATTCTTGTTGGGTATTTATGCAACCTCATTTTCTCTAGGCTCTCTTGTTACTACATTTGAATTTTGTTTGTGTTATAAAATACTAGATGCTTTATATGCATGTTTTTTTCTTATATGGATTTTAATATTTTATTTCATATATTTTTTGGCATTTTTTTTGCTTTCAAGAAAATTTGGGTTTACCTTTAATCCTTAAAGTTCAATTCAATTTATTAATAGTATAATATTAATATATAATATTTGTTTTATATAATGTAAGTATATATTATTAGGATAAAGGGACAAATAAATGTTATCAATGATGATTGGATGCTAGTTTGGAGCAGTGTGTGATTTAAACCGAGTGTTAGTATGGTTGTGGCTTGCAAGAATGATATCATGGGCTTGGAACTCATAATGGTATAAGGATGTTACATCTCATATTGATGTTAAATATATTGGGTGTGGCATCTGCAACATAAGATACATCTATGCATACAACATTATACTGATAAGGGCTAGATGTCACACAACTTAAACAACGATATGAATAATGACACCATTTAACATTCATTGAGATCCAATATTTAACCAATTTGATCTATCAAATATGGATGTGTTAAGCTCCATTTGATCATGATGGTGGCCAATAATTGACTCTAGGAAGTCAAACATTGGTTTCCCTTACACAGAGACAAGGATTGCAAATCCCATAAATAAGAAGGCTCTATGGGAATCTATTTAATGCTCATGAAGGTGTTCCCAGAAAATTATGTCGAGTCTCAACTAATTTAAAAGTCCCGAATGGATTCTTGAAGGCACTTCATCTAGATGTCCACTTACACATAAAAAAGATATACAAAGAATGGTTTTGATTTTGTTACACAAAGAATGAAGGAATCGGATAGCACCTCAGTATTAGTTGAAGATGGTAGTGGGCCTTCATAGTTGACCCAAGTGAGGGTTATTCTAGCTCCTTTGTGCTCAATTTTTCAACCAAATGATTGTGTGGTTGATCCGCAAATGGTGAAAGAAGGAAAAATTAATGATGGTTCTTTCTCTTACTTTCAGTGGGAATTTTGGTAGCATAATCCTACTTTGAGTATGGATATGAAATGGTGACTTTGAGGGTTGTGTTTATAGGAAATAATGTGGACAACATTGAGATATGGTTCCAATGTGAATGATCCCCATCCCATTGATGCTTTAGTGGGGAAGTTTTTGGAAGATCAACTCAATAGCTATTTTGACCATAACGGTCAAGGTTTGTCCACTTTCTACCTTTACTTGTTTCTGGAAAAAGTACAACATTGATGATTAACCGAATTAAGGTTTTTGAACCTTGTCACATTTTTTGAGGATTTTAGTGCGATGCATTGTTGTGAGATTTTAGGGAAAAGTTGCAACATGATGGTTAGGGTGAAAATTTGACTTTCTTTCAAATTTTGGTCACATCATTGAGGTCATATGGAGATGGATGAGTTGGAAATGGGGCTAATATTGCTAATGGTGATGTACAATGGTAATGAAACTTTTGACAATGCAACTAAATAAAATTAGGATGTTAACAATTGCCCCTTTATCTGTGAGGTGAGGAGCTCATTGTATGGCTGAAATACATCATGAGTTTTTTACTCTTCCTATTCATAAGGAACCATGAGCACCCGAACAAGGAATAAGGGTGACAAAGAAGAAGAGTCCCACCACCTAGGTGGATATAGAGTCCATACCTACAAACAAACCAACTAAAGAGGTGAGGTGCGTACAATCTCAAATATGAACAAGGCAAGCATCCCCATCCTCATATCGATGTCTCAATACAATATGGGATCAATACCAAGAGGGGCTTGATCAATATACATGAATAACCAATGGGTACAACACATCATGGGAGTTAAAGAGGGATGTAATCCAAGTACATAAATATGGTTCAACCATTAGTTGGTATTAAGTATATGAGTAGGAATAATGGCACCTTGATAGGATGTAAATCACAACAATTGAAGTGCTGTTGAAATTGGAGGGACCCAAGATTTGGAAGGAGTGATAGTGTGAGAAACTCCTCATAGTTGAATCAAATGTTGAAAGAAGATAAGAATTGAAGGGATTTGAGATTAGACTAAAACTGGATCACTTTCACTAACGTAACCTAGACATCGCAAGAAGCTAAGAATTGAAGGGATTTGAGATTAGAATCAAGAGCTGGAGGGATTCATGTATGTATGAGGTCTTCGGCCAAAATGGGATCAGGAAACTACTGCATTATATGATTCTCCATTGTATGATATGGAGTTGGATTCGAGCACGCAAGAACCAACTAATCCAAGGGGAAATGAGGTCTCCCCTTATTTGGTCCAAGGCAACCTATTAATGATGGTTATGTGGCCAAGGTATGTAATGACTTTAGGCCTATCCTCAGGAATACAAGTGTTGAAGTTGATAGAGGGAGGGCTATTGATAATAAATCAATGAGGGTTATCTGTTTATAAGAAAGAGGTATGATACAAATATATCAATAGAGTTGGGACTAAGACATCAAGGGGGGATAGAGGATCATAGAGCAAGGGACTCAAATTTCCTTTGTTTAGAGCATGAAGGCATGGTTGACCTAGCAACATATGTATAACTTGTGATAATATCGAGGGAGGAATACAAAGGGATAACCAGGGGACATAGCTGCCATGGGAATACTCATGGAAGTGAATGAACAGGTACCAAGGTCAACACTTTATGGGAGATAACATTAGCAAGGTTCCATGGGTTCATAACACATCACATAGAACATCAACAAGGTTCCTATGGGTTCATAGCACATCACATAATGCTATGAACAAATACAAATAAGGACACTACCATAAGAGATCATATTCAGTTTGTGGTAGCATTGAGGAGCATTGTAGAAATGATTTTCCAAGTACTTGGGCACTCGAGAAAAGAAAGGGGGTCAAGGAGATAATTGTCCAATATGTAACCAAGTGAATAATTAAAATGTGTGATACCATATGGAAGAGACCGGGGAGTAAGACATTGATGTTAATCTCTTTGGGGGTATATGAAAGGAGGAAAAGCAATGTAGATTTGATATTATGGATACAATGGTGGATTATGAAATGTATGATGAAAACATAAACTTCCATGGTATGGGAGTCTATGGGTAGGCCAATGAGTGAAAATCAAGAAGCATATGAGGCTAATTCAACTATCCTGAATTCCTTATGAGCCCACAAGATCCCAAATTTTAGGTGCACATTTCGTGCATTTTGTTCCTCAAATTTGGATTTTGTGACTTACATGTTATAGGTATATCCACTCTCTATATGTTCATTCATTTCATTTCTTAGATTAGAGCTTTTGGGGTTGGTGGGATGCCCCCCAGAGGGTTCCACCAGTCATCGTGGCTTTGTAACTTTTTCCATGACTCAATCAATAAAAACAATCCAACATGTGCAATGGAGACACACCTGGACGGTGACAATCAACAATAGCCCATTGGCTCTATCCAACAAAAGGTGCAATGGGGTCACTCTACTTGGCTAAACAAGTGTGATGCCTTAACACTTGTTTGGGGGAAAGGCACGATGGGGGTGGGGCACACTTTTTATGGAAAATGCACATTCTAATTGGTGATTTTTTTGGACAAAATTATAACCATGACGATCATATAGAGAGAGAAGGATATCCCAACAATCCGTAGGGATATTCAAAATGCTCCTATAATGTAGGACACACTAGCTCGATATGGGCTTCTCAAATCTATTAAGAACCCATTGATTAGATCCGGTAGTCTTCTTCTAATAAAGATCATTAAGTATTGGGACCCATGCATCGATGCATTCTTTGTGTAGGGTAAGAGGATCAACTCCACCTTCCTCGATGTATAATTCATGATAGAGATATCTATGCTAGGATGATAGGTGATACACGAGATGTGGACTTGGAGGACTTCTTGGGTATCTATTATGTGAAAAGGGCTAAGCATCATGACTCCTACATGTGGCTAGATAATATAGAGTTACTTGAGACATGGGTAGTGGAAACAGGTAGAGTATGTGTACTAGGGTTGGGAGGGACCCACAATATCTCCAATGGTTAGATGATGATCATCAAATAGGTATTGGGTGACACATACTTCAAGTGGGCCCAGATGTTCCTTACATCAATGTGGTGACAACTGTATCATTATAGAAAGTAGGTGTTGAGCCCAGAATTGACCCTTTTTGACCATCATTTATCATCTTCCCTTCCCTTGTCTTACACCAATTACCTTGGCAATTCAACTTATTGTCCTTATCTATTCCCCAAATTACCAAGGTATGGCCGATTATTGTTTTATTGTGTTAATACTTATGATTGTGATGATTAAAGCTGTGCATCTCTTAATCTGTGCTAACATGATGCGATTTATGAAGGTAGTAAGACAATAGACTGCAGGAAGATCGGAGCTGAACAAGTCATGAAGGAACGTTCATCGCTTGAGGAAGGTTCCTTGGGGCTCAAATCGTCAATCAAGGCACAGTCGTGGCAGGGCAGCTGTAACAGAAGAACTATCTTAAGTATGTCGCTGCTCAAATCCAGCTGTGAGCTGGAAGGACCGTCACTCTTGGGACAATTTATACTTCTCATATTTCAGTTCTGCCACGCATTGTAACAGCTAGATTATTTAGGGCGCCTGAAGATCAGGGATCTTCATGGCTGCCCAATTATAGGTTTAGATGTTGCAATTGTATGTATAAGTATGGGGAATTGCCTCGACTAAGGGGTTGGACAGCAATTAATTAATTTATCTTGTATTAGCAGTCGAGCCGAAACTGTGTACTCATCCTTCTGTTAATATACGGAGTTGCTTCTGAGTTAAAGAGAGTGTTGTTCAACCAGCGTCTCTGTGTGAAGACTGGGCCCGTCTTCCACAGAGATTGCTGTGTTAATTTAGGATTTCATCTTTCTTGTTGTGTGATGCTTTGATCTTTCTTTTGTACGCAGCAGCAATATTCATTGTGTGGATTTCTCAGTAAATGATTTATTCGTGAGATTGGTGAATGGTATCGAATAACAGTCGACTGAGTCAGGTTTGTTTTATATATTTCAATTTCTGTTCACACTGCTGTGTTCATCCTACAGCTGAAACGTAATCCCAGGATCTCCTACAAATTAGCTTTCCTGTTATGTGTTGATTGATTTATATTTTGCAATTCAGTTTCTTAGAACAGTTGCTTCAATCTCTTTTATTAAAGTTCTAGAGTAATGTTCAGATCATGCTTTATGATTCCCAGCTTGATTAGATTAGACAAGTGATTATTTTGGAATGTGAATGAGATTTCCTTCCTGCAATCGTTGATTAGATCTGATATCAATTCTGCTTGATGCATAATAGAAAAGAATTGTAGTATAGCGGTTAGAAGGCAATTGGGATTGCATAGATTCTTGGGATGAACATGGATGATAGAAGATAAAAGTATTCACTTCTAATGGTTTTGTGTTTAAGCATATATTGTGCACTTGTCCTTTGAAATAAAAAGACTTTCTCGGGTTGACAATAAATTTCATACGCTCTGTGTGTTTGATATTTAATTATCTGCAATTAGAGTGCTTGACATTTTGGCGCCGTTGCCGGGGAAGGATGAAAATTAAACACTAGTCATTAGTTGTACTTGATAATTGCTTTTAGTCAGTCTTTTGGTCGTTTTTTTTTGAAATGATCTGCTTCGCATGAATACGAGGAGGGTAAAACGCGATCACCTCCCAACCCCCAAAACCCCACAACTTACTAACAGTGCAGGTGGTTCGGGTCGTGGTCGAGGTCCACCGCTGGGTAGAAGAACATTCATCGACGACCTTGTTGACAAAACGGATTCAGTTGTCAGATCTCGTCAACAGGAGACTCCTATCAAAAGAGGCCCTGCTGATTCTAGAGCGCCAGCATCAGGATCTACAGTGGAAGATACAGGAGCAGCTGTGATTCCTGCATATACTCCTGCTAAAGAAGGGACAGATGATCCAGCTGTTACAACTGAAGAATACGCAGCTGTTACAACTGAAGAATACGCAGCTGTTACAACTGAAGAATACGCAGCTGTTACAATTGAAGAATACGCAGCTGTTACAACCGGAGAATACGCAGCTGTTACAACTGAGGTAAGGGACAAAGGAACAACCGAAGGAGAAGATACAGAAGAAAAGATGAATAATAGACATGAGAACGAAGAGGAAGAAGCAGTGGTACAATACCATCATGAAGATAATTCCCCGCCAGAAACTATGGCTACATTGCAATTCCCAATACAGCAGCTAGAGGGGACAGCTCCTATGAAAAACATTTCACCGTCGGTGTTACCCCGCTTCCATGGCAGGGCGGCAGAGGATCCAGACGAATTCCTGTTTGAATTCGATATCCTCTGTCGCAGCTATGATTATGTCACAGATGCTCAAAAGTTGAAGCTTTTTCCTGCCACCCTGAAGGACAATGCATTACGATGGTTCATGAGCCTTGGGGGAGGAACTGTTGCTAATTGGAATAAGATGAAGCAAGTATTCCTGGAAAAATATCAAGAATATTGTAACACCAGGGACAAAAGGGAGGAGTTATTCAAGATGGTACAGAAGGAGGATGAGAGTTTGGAGGATTTTGTGGAGAGGTTGCTGTACAATGTGCAGAGAGCTGGACAGACGAACATGGGACTAGATGTGCTTAAGATAATCTTGCTTCGAGGAATCAGGGACGATTGTTTAGACATGCTAAATTTATTAGGAAAGGGGGATATCTCTAAAGAATCTTTTGAGACAATTGTGGAATTATGTAAGAGATATTCCAGGGGATCTTCTAGGCATAATAAGCAGCATAAACGAAATAACCTGGAACGTGATGTCTTCGACAGAACTCAGAAGTCATCCAATGGGGGAGCTACACGTGCAGAGATAGGCAATCTTCTTGAAAACTTTAAAATAGAAATGATGAGCTCTATCTCTTCAGAGATTGACGTCTTGAAGGCCAAGCAAAGACAGGCAGTGGAGGATCTCACACTAGGGGTGTTTTGTCCCCGATGTAGAAAGACTCATCCACTGAAGGAATGCCCTCTTGACAAAGTACAAGTGTGTCAGCTGTGCGAGCTGAATCATGATATGAAAGACTACCCCACGTTGCCCCAAGTGAAGGCTGTTCTGCAGGCATCAACTCCAGAGGCGGATTCAGCCTACTTCATTGCACAGAAGAAACCCTGGCAACCCCGGAATCAAGGTATGTCTCCCGATTCATTTCCATTTTTGAATAATTTGAATAATTGGAATACTAATATGCAAAATGTGAATACACAATTCCCTTCAAATTATGCTCAGTGGAATTCCCCTCAACCTGCGATGCAAGGATATAATTCATGGAGTCCTTGGACACAGCCTCCACACCAACCTACTTCATGGTCTCCTGGATGGAGGAACTTCCATCCTGGGAACCAGTTTCCTCAACCACCTCCACCTCAACAGTTACCGTATCCTCCATATCCTCAATTTCATCAATATCCTCAATACCCACCTCAGCAGTCGCAGCTGCAGCTGCAAAATAATCCTGTGCCTAACATACCAATACGGCCTCAGCTGCCTGCCCAACCTAACCCTAACCCAAACAATAAAACAGTCCAGCAATTAGAAGCTCTCAATATGCCAGCCTACTCTCTCTCCCCTGTACCTTGTAATGATATTCGCTTACGGTCTGGAAAGATAGTAGAACGTGGAACTGCAGAAAATACTCCACCAACTGTGTATGACAAAGGAGAGAGTTCCCAGCATCCATTTGATCCGGTTCCTATCACTGAAGGTGCTGAGCATCCCTCAGATGGGAGGGCTGAAACATTAAACGATGAAGTGGATAACACGCATCCTACCCAGTTGGTAAGGCAACCACCTTACCCTGAGAGATTGATGCTGCCACAAAGAGGGGGGCAACCTCAGTTCAATCTCTTAGGAGAATTGAAGAACCTTTATGTTAAGATTCCCCTTTTACAAGCTCTTCAAGATGTACCTATCTATGCTAGAACTGTTCGGGACCTGTGCACTAAAAGACCGGGAAGGAAACCCAGAGATCCTCCTACTGTTCATGTTATAGGGAATTTATCCGCTTTAATGACTGGAAAAACCCCCATAACCAAGTACGAGGATCCCGGCAATCCTACTGTCACTGTACACATAGGACAAACACAGATACCCAACGTACTAGTAGATTTAGGAGCTGCAATCAATGTTATAACAATGGAGACTGTAAAGAAGCTCGGATTCACCAATATTAGACCGACCCCTACTATCTTAGAATTGGCAGACAGATCCACTATCAGACCCGAAGGGATTTTGGACGACCTTGTTATTTCAGTAGACTCATGGGAATACCCTGCCGATTTTTTGGTATTACAACCAAAATCACAGCTGGGGGGACATCCATTGATTTTGGGGAGGCCCTGGTTGGCTACAGCCGATGCTTGTATCAGCTGTCGATCAGGATCTATGACTATATCTGATGGCATGGAAACCAAAAACCTCACCCTGTACCCTCCAGCACGGCCGACTCTAGAAACTGAAACCTCCCTTTGGATAGAACAGGAAGAAGAGGAAGATGTTCAGCCATTACTAACAATAGGGAAGGCACTAACCTTCAAAAACGAAACAGAAGACGATGCCATTAATAATTTCATTAGCGAACCTGCTTCAGTAGACAAGGAAGTTTATCAACTCCTGAACAGTACCCTCGGTAAAGAAGAACAAGAACAGCTTACGGAGGAAGCACTAGCCAATGACACAAACATAATCCCAGTATTGAAAAACTCGAAAAGCATTCCTATTGAGGTAGAGCCTGGGAGAACTTTGAACATTAATCCTGGTCTCTCCTCAGAAGAACAAAAGCGCCTAACCAATCTCTTGAAGGAATGTAAGGGGGCATTCGCCTGGGAGTATACAGACATGAAGGGTATTCCCTCTAGTCTATGCACTCATCATATTTATATTAAAAACGACTCCCGGCCTGTATGTCAACCCCAACGACGCATGAACCCCAATCTGAGGGATATAGTGAAGGAAGAAATCCAGAAACTCTTGGAAGCAGGATTTATGTATCCTATCTCAGACAGTGAGTGGGTTTCCCCACTTGTAATTGTACCCAAGAAAAATGGTAAATGGAGAGTCTGTGTCGATTATAGGGAGCTGAACAAAGCTACACAAAAGGATCATTTTCCTCTGCCCTTTATTGACCAGGTACTTGATACCCTATCTGGGAAGAAGTTCTTCTCCTTCCTGGATGGGTTCAGTGGGTACAATCAAATTCAGATTGCTCCAGAGGATCAGGATAAGACCACCTTCACTTGCCCTTGGGGAACGTTCGCCTACAGGGTGCTTCCCTTTGGATTGTGCAATGCACCTGCAACGTTTCAAAGAGCTGTGATTGGCATATTTTCTGAATTGGTTAATGATAGCATGGAAGTTTTTATGGATGATTTTACTCCTTATGGCAGGGATTTTGAGGAAGCACTGGAAAACTTGAAGAAAGTTTTAATTCGCTGTGAACAGGCTCGCCTCTCACTAAGCACTGAAAAATGCCACATGATGATGAGTGAGGGAGTGGTATTAGGACATTTCATCTCTACTGACGGTATTCAAGTGGATCCTTCAAAAATTAAGGTGATAAAGGATATACCAACTCCTTCAACTCAGAAAGAGGTGCGAAGTTTTCTGGGACATGCTGGGTATTACAGGAGATTTATAGAAAACTTCTCCAAACTTGCTTCTCCTTTGTTTTCATTACTAATGAAGGATGCACAGTTTGTATGGAGTACAGCATGCCAGACAGCATTTGATAAGCTTAAAGAGAAACTGTCCACAGCCCCTATTTTGAGGGGGCCTAATTGGACCATACCTTTCCACATTTCTTCAGATGCTTCTGATACCGCCATTGGAGCAGTACTAGGACAGCAAGATGGTCAAGTACCTTATGCTATTTATTATGTTAGTAAAAACTTAGCCCCTGCTGAACTAAACTACACTGTTACTGAGAAAGAATTCCTTGCTATTGTTTACTCTATTAATAAGTTTCGGCATTACATTACTGGGTATCCTACATTTGTGCATACTGACCACTCTGCCATTAAGTATTTAATGAATAAACCTGTCACTAATGCCAGAGTAACCAGGTGGCTTTTATTATTACAGGAATTTGATATTACTATTATAGATAAACCTGGAAAAGAAAATGTTGTTGCTGATTTTTTATCACGATTTACTAACAGTGATGACAGTTCACCTGTTGAGGATGCTTTCCCGGATGAACATTTATTCGCACTCTCAACTCATTCACCCTGGTATGCAGACGTTGCTAATTATTTGGCTGCAGGGAAGCTTCCGCCACATATGTCTAAACGACAGAGAAGAAAAATTATTCAGCAAAGTGCCAGGTATTGTTGGCTCAAAGGCCATCTCTTTTACACAGGACCTGATCTTGAAATTAGAAGATGTGTAAGGGAAGATGAGATCTTTCATATACTGAAGGCCTGTCACGATGAACCTTGCGGAGGACACTTTGCAGACAAAAGAACAGGGCATAAGGCGTTGCGGATGGGCTATTATTGGCCGACACTGTTCAGAGATGCTAAAAAATATGTTCAGTCCTGTGACAGCTGCCAAAGGATGGGCCAACCTAATAAGACAGATCAGATGCCTTTACAGCCCCAAGTGGTACTAGAACCGTTTGATAGATGGGCATTGGACTTCATTGGTCCTATCAACCCTCCTTCCAAACAGAAGGTTTACATCCTGGTGTGTACAGATTACATGACTAAGTGGGTAGAAGCTGTAGCTTTGGCCAAGGAAAATGACCAGGCGGTGATTGATTTCCTGTACAGTGAAGTTTTTACCCGGTTTGGGGTACCAAAGGAAGTAGTTACCGATGGGGGACCACAATTTATTTCACACCAATTTGAATCCTTGCTCCGGAAGTATCATGTGCAGCACAAGATAGCTTCACCCTATCATCCCCAGGCCAATGGTCAGGTGGAAAGCACTAATAAAGTTATTGAAGCAATCCTTACTAAAACAGTTAAAAGCCATCGAAGGGATTGGGCTGACAGACTTCCAGAAGCACTGTGGGCATATCGCACGACTTGGCGCAACACCACGGGCTTTTCTCCCTATGATCTGGTGTATGGTAAGAGTGCCATCTTTCCAATTGAATTTGAGATCAAGACCCTGAAAACAGCCATTGAAATGAACCTGGATGTAACAGAAGCCCAGAAAAGAAGATTGAATCAGTTAAATGAATTGGATGAGAAACGGTTAGCTGCGGTAGACCAGACTGTGCTACTTCAGCAACAGAGATCTAATTGGCATGACCGATTCATCAAAAAGAAAATCTTCCGTGAAGGAGACTGGGCACTATTATACGACTCCAGATTCAAGAAGGATTTCAAAGGGAAATTACGCACAAGATGGCTGGGTCCATATTTGGTTGACAGGGTATTTGACAACGGCACTGTTCGCCTGGTCACCATTGATGAAAACCGTATACCATTACTTGCTAATGGCCACAGACTGCGATTGTATCGGAAGCCCATTTCGAAAGATGCATTCATTTCACAGATTGCTGCTGATCCAAACTACCAATTGGCACCAGAGCAGGAACAATTCTCTACCTTTGCCAAATCTTAAACTGAAAATTATATTTGCTGTACATAAATAATTTCTTGCTGTAGCGTATAGTTGTCGTTTTCTTTCTCTTTGCATTTGATCTCTTTGCTTGCTGTTGTCTTTTAAAAAAAATTTTCAGGGAAGCGCCAGGAGAACGATCAGTTTGGGCCCGTAATGAAAATCTCCCTGTGCTGTCCTTGTGAAAAAAAAAAAAAAAAAAAAAAAAATTTGCAGCTGCAACATATTTTCCGGCAGCTGCAACATATTTTCCGGCAGCTGCAACATTTTGTCCGGCAGCTGTTTATCCTTTTCCGGTAACCATATTCTCCTTTTCCCGGTAGCCATAATGCCCTTTTTCCGACAGCCGTCCACTTTCCCAACAGCTGCAACATCGGCGGCTGCAACATCGGCAGCTGCAACATTAGCGGCTGCAACATCGGCTGCTGCAACATTTAGCGGCTGCAACATCGGCGGCTGCAACATTAGCGGCTGCAACATCGGCGGCTGCAACATTTAGCGGCTGCAACATTAGCGGCTGCAACATCGGCGGCTGCAACTCCAGTTTCCGTGGCTGCCACCTCATTTACCAGCTATTGCCACCTCACCTCCCACGGCTGCCATCTCATTTTCCGCAGCTGCCACTCCATTTACCAGCCACGGCCATTTTCACTTCCCGGTAGCCGTAATGTTTTTTTTTTCCGTCCGCCGTCAAAGCTTCTCCAACAGCTGCAACTCCGGCAGCTGCAATCTCGACGGCTGCAACATCCTTTTCCTGCAGCCGCCACATCATTTCCACGTAGCTGCCATTTCTTTCCAGCGGCTGCGACATATTTCCCATAGTCGTAAAATCTTTTCCCGCCAGCTGTAAGTTTTTTCCCGCCGCCGTAAAATCTTCCCGTGACAGCCGTAATTTTCCCTGATATCGTAAATCTTTTTCCGGTTGCCGCGAATTCTTTTCCGGTGGCTGTAACTTCTTTCCTGCCAGCTGCAACAAGCTTTTTCATCGGCCGTGTGATCATTTCTTTGGCAACTTGCAGTGGTAACTCCCGTGTTAACAGAAGGATTGTTCAACCTGCTAATTATGATGCTGAATCACCCCAGTCCTGCCGGCGAACTCATCATTTTAACCTGGAGGATGCGACGCCTTGTGTTTTACCGGCGAAGGAAATCAGTGCCTTATCCGAGTCATCATGATCCCACGTCTGACTGTGCACGCGTTCGGCTCCGTGACTTCACCAACTCCATGCTCCACCAGTTTCCGCAGCCTTTCGACGCACAGTTTTATGAGGTATGGCTTTCATTTATCACGTGATTAAGTATTGATATCATTTAAACGAGATTGGCCGTACCTTCACTCGCACCACCATTTATATCTGATTAAACCTTTCCCTCGTACGACGAAATAATAATAATTGCCACCCTCCCCAATTCGGCATGAAAATTTTAAACTCTTCTCTGCGCTTAACTTTCTGAATTAGTTCATTCGCTCAACGTCTCCGCTCAACGATTCGTGCATTCTCTGCGTTGCAACTTCCATTCTGGATCCTGTACTCTGTCGAACAGCAGTTCCATCTTGCAGCCAGGACCATGGGCATTCCAGTTCGCCATGAACCTTTTAATACCCGGGAACTTAGACGGAATCTGCAGGTTCTGGCCATTTTTCAAGCTGCTAGCTGGGTCGAGTTCTTTGAACGATTGGACGGATTCGATCGGGACGCAGCCCTGCAATTCGCCTTGAATCTTACTAAAACACACTCCACGGTGTGGGGGCTGTGTATAGATGTTTCGGAGGTCATCATATCCGAGGTTACAGCTATCCCGTTGGTGGTAAAACCTTGGTTTAACCGTCGAGTTCCTGCAACAGTTGCACGGGAAGAATTTTTACTTCCAGGGGAGCAAGTTGAAGCATCCAGGAGAGGGATTGCATTGAAGTCACTGCCGCAGCCATGGGACCAGGTTGCTATCTTCCTCAAGAAATACATAACTTGCGAAGGTAGATACCAAACTGTGTACAACTCTGAACGTCCTTTGCTTTCTCATCTCCGTCATGGCATTTTGTTGAATATTCCATTTTATCTATTGCACGACTTGCGTCATATGGAAACATTTGTTCAGTCTGCAAAGCACCCACTGTCCTCCCTCACCCACCATGGCCTTATTAAGTTAATTATTGTAAGAACCCTGGCCCAACATAATATAACATGGGAGCAATTCATTACCCGACCACAGCAACCTGTTCCCTTGAGGGTCATTCCATTACAGCAATTACCGGTTCCGCCACAACAGGAGGACCAGAGTTCCTCCAGTGAAGTTGGGGGGAGGGATGCAACGGAAGAAGAACAACAGGGGGCACAGGCAGGACCCTCCGGGAGGGATGAAACGGAAGAAGAGCAACAGGGGGCACAGGCAGGAACATCAGGGGTTGACAAAACCACAGAGGAAGAACAACCCGAGGCACAGGCAGAGCCATTTGAGGTGTATGAATCCCCAGCACAAGCAGAACCAGTGGGGGATGACACTGCATTTGAAAGAGAGCGAGGGGAAGCACAAACAGAGCCATCAGGCAACAATGTAGATGAAACCCTCGTGAAAAACCTAGATAACAGGGCAGCTCCGGAAGCAGAAGGTGAAATGGGAGCAGCATCAAATGCTGCGACAATGGAACCTGAAGATGACGGAGCCAGAGCAATGGAAGAAGATATTGAGCTGGTCACAATCGAGTCTTCACCGGAATGGGCAGGAGGAGCAGCTGTGATTGAAGAAGAACAGCATGGGGGGCAGGGAAATGTTCCTTTAACTTCAGTTTTACCTCCCTATATTTCAGCTCCACGAGAAGAAACATTACAAAAAGGGAAATCACAAAAGAAAACACCACAGAAAAGGAAGAGGGCCACCAATGAGTTTGATTTAGTGGCACCAATCAGAAGGAAACGAACTCGGTCAATCACAGCAGCAGAGGCAGCTAGAACAAAATGGGAAACCTTAGAGACACAGGTTGAACCCCCAATCCTTACACCAAAACCGAGGGATGCCCCACAAGGACCAGCGGAGGAAGAACCTGGAGTTGAGGGACTCTTGTATGAAAATGCAATGCTGAAAGAGGACCTCCAAGCACTTAGAAGGGAGCTGGAAACATGGAAGGAAGTCTGCAGAATGCAGGGTGGAAGGAAGATGTATACATTAATAGAGGCTGCAGACCAAGTGGAGGAATCAGCTTCTGCTGGAGCTGGAGAAAAGGATGAGCGAATACTCTGCCCCACCTGTGGGGAGATCTTTGAGGAAGCAGGCCATAAAATTTTACTTAGCACCTATTCAGCACAACAGCCTGTAGCCACAGAAGGGAAAGCAGTGGAGAAAGAGGATGCTGCAACACAAGAACCAGCACCTTTAAACATCCTTGCTGCAGCTGCTACTTCCCATGATGCAGAAGTTATAGAATAGATGGGAAAAGAACAGGGAGTGGAGGATGCCCTGGAAATTTATGAGGAATGTATGGCAATCCCAAATTGCTCCCACAACACAGAAATCATAGAACAGATGGGAGAAGAACGGGAAATGAGGGATGCTCTGGAGCTTATAAAAGAATATAGTGAGACTCCAGAATGTTCCCTTGATACAGAGATCATGGAGCCGAAGGATACTTTGGAGGATAGTGAAGAATTTTGTGCTGTAACCCCAGAACGTTCCCAGGACACAATAATTTTAGAAGAAGAAACGGAAAGGCAGGACAGTGATAAGTTGGAACAGGATGCTGCAACACAAGAACCAGCAACCCTGGATAGAACTGTCCAACCGGCTGAGCAGACAGTAGAAGAAGCTGGGGCAGAGGATACTTTGGCATTCAATGATGAACTCTGGGTTGTAACCCCAGAGAGCTCCCATGATACAGAACTCATAGAAGAAGAGCTGCAGCGGAGGAAGGATGAAGAGGTAAGCCAGGATGTTGTTACACAAGAACCAACATCCTTGGAGACTGCGACAAAAACTCCTGAATTGCAGCTGGGAGATAACCTGGGAGTGGATATCATCCCTGACACACAGTGGAGTGACAATGAACAGGTACAGACACCATGATCAGGCGACACTGAAATCCTGGAGGAGGAGCTGCAAATTGAAAAGGATATTCAGTCTCAGCAGTAGAATGACAAAGAAGACACTGCTACACAAGAACCAGTGTCTCCAAAAGTAATAAAGGCAGCTGCTGAAGATGGGTTAAAGGATGTTGCTGTTACACAAGAACCAGCAACTCTCCTTTTAACATTAGATGCGCTGGAGGACACTGTCCCACAAGAACCAGTGCCTCCACCTCCTACAGGTGTCATTGAGTTGGATTCAGATTGAGGATGTCTTTTCAACTTCCCCAGGCATCGCATAAGAGAACTACAGAAATATTCCCACCACACCAAGTGCATTCTTAGATATCAGCAAGTAGCAGTGGAAGGGAAACAGTGAAGTTGGAAGATGCCGGGTTGCTCACAGAGGCTTGTCAAAAAGGTAGATGAGGTGCCTGATTTACCTACATTCCTTCCTCTCTCCTGGACAGAGCTCAGTTCAAGATTCAGATGCAGGTTGTTGCATGAGGACATGCAACAGGGTAGTTGGGGGGAGATGTTGAGCCCAGAATTGACCCTTTTTGACCATCATTTATCATCTTCCCTTCCCTTGTCTTACACCAATTACCTTGGCAATTCAACTTATTGTCCTTATCTATTCCCCAAATTACCAAGGTATGGCCGATTATTGTTTTATTGTGTTAATACTTATGATTGTGATGATTAAAGCTGTGCATCTCTTAATCTGTGCTAACATGATGCGATTTATGAAGGTAGTAAGACAATAGACTGCAGGAAGATCGGAGCTGAACAAGTCATGAAGGAACGTTCATCGCTTGAGGAAGGTTCCTTGGGGCTCAAATCGTCAATCAAGGCACAGTCGTGGCAGGGCAGCTGTAACAGAAGAACTATCTTAAGTATGTCGCTGCTCAAATCCAGCTGTGAGCTGGAAGGACCGTCACTCTTGGGACAATTTATACTTCTCATATTTCAGTTCTGCCACGCATTGTAACAGCTAGATTATTTAGGGCGCCTGAAGATCAGGGATCTTCATGGCTGCCCAATTATAGGTTTAGATGTTGCAATTGTATGTATAAGTATGGGGAATTGCCTCGACTAAGGGGTTGGACAGCAATTAATTAATTTATCTTGTATTAGCAGTCGAGCCGAAACTGTGTACTCATCCTTCTGTTAATATACGGAGTTGCTTCTGAGTTAAAGAGAGTGTTGTTCAACCAGCGTCTCTGTGTGAAGACTGGGCCCGTCTTCCACAGAGATTGCTGTGTTAATTTAGGATTTCATCTTTCTTGTTGTGTGATGCTTTGATCTTTCTTTTGTACGCAGCAGCAATATTCATTGTGTGGATTTCTCAGTAAATGATTTATTCGTGAGATTGGTGAATGGTATCGAATAACAGTCGACTGAGTCAGGTTTGTTTTATATATTTCAATTTCTGTTCACACTGCTGTGTTCATCCTACAGCTGAAACGTAATCCCAGGAGCTCCTACAAATTAGCTTTCCTGTTATGTGTTGATTGATTTATATTTTGCAATTCAGTTTCTTAGAACAGTTGCTTCAATCTCTTTTATTAAAGTTCTAGAGTAATGTTCAGATCATGCTTTATGATTCCCAACTTGATTAGATTAGACAAGTGATTATTTTGGAATGTGAATGAGATTTCCTTCCTGCAATCGTTGATTAGATCTGATATCAATTCTGCTTGATGCATAATAGAAAAGAATTGTAGTATAGCGGTTAGAAGGCAATTGGGATTGCATAGATTCTTGGGATGAACATGGATGATAGAAGATAAAAGTATTCACTTCTAATGGTTTTGTGTTTAAGCATATATTGTGCACTTGTCCTTTGAAATAAAAAGACTTTCTCGGGTTGACAATAAATTTCATACGCTCTGTGTGTTTGATATTTAATTATCTGCAATTAGAGTGCTTGACAGTAGGGAGGGGAATTCGGATTTGGCACTTTCATTTGGATCTACTTCTTAGAGAGGGTGCCTACACTATGGCCCCATGTTGTAGCTTGAGATGTAGGGCCCATGGATTACCAAATGAAACACTAGGGATATATGATGGTGAGGAGTGAAGGTAGTGCTATGGGAAATGTTTTCTGCTAGGATTTCTTCACTCATTGGCGACAACTTCTTGTAGTCATTGAGGACTACCCCTATGAAGGGATGAATTATCGAGGTGACATAGAGTTACCTCGGCCACTAGACTGGGCATGGGGACCTAATGGTATGTATGATTCTTTTTATGCTTATTTTAAGTTATGCTTACATAATAGCATATATGGTAGCTAGATTTATTTATGTGATCTATAGTGTTCATTACTTATTTCCCATGTGTGTGCAGATGTGAGACCAGTATCCCCACAACTGCACCATAGACAATGGGTTAGGGTTAAGGTAGTCGATCCTTCCTCCAAGCACATAGACAATGAGGGGGCCTTGAGGTGATCCTCGACAGATTTCATTGAGGAATATTATAAGGTATTAGATGGGATTGTAGACAATGGATGGAAGCATATTGATGAGGAGTTTATCACTATCTACTTCCGAGCACCATCAGAGTGGAGTTTGACCATGTTCATTCTTATCTAGATAATGATTAGGATTGTGATGTAGAGGAGGGTTTCAAACATCATTCCAAGGATGATGATAAGAATGATGATGATGATGAGTAGGCACTCTTAGGGATCCACCCCACTGCTTAAGACATGGGATTTTTTTACTATGTATCACATTTTTTTGGTTCGAGTTATGAGCTCATATGATGTAAAGATTCCTTATTTTTGGATGATTATATATAGACATATGCAGATGCAATTTATAGAAATGAACCTTATCCTATGATGCAATGTGATGCATGCTTTATGGTTTCTTTATGCACATGCATATTCACTTTATGGTTATGATTATATATACACATGCATTATTTATCTTCTTGTTATTGATGAATGATATGCCAATCTAGAATTTGATAGAACTATCTACCAAACTATTGAGGCTCTTGGGTATATGAATGAATGTATCTAACTATTTGTCTATATTGCAGACATTTTCTAAAGAGGTAAGGATCACGTACTTGATAATAGCTATTCAACTATGTAACAAGCACTAGGAATCTAGGAAATCGTCAATATTCGATTAAATATTACAATGATTAGGATATAAAATATATTGTATCGTCGAAAATTACTTCAAAATTATGAAAGGCCGCCCAAAAAGCAGAGCAGGGCACACACAAATAAAATCCCACCAAACCGAAAGATGAGGAAGGCTGCCCAAAATGCAGAGCAGGGCACGCATAAATGGTATCCCACCGAACCGAAAGACAAGGAAGATCGCCCAAAATGCAGAGCAGGGCACGCACAAACGGTATCCCACCGAACCGAAAGACGAGGAAGGATGCCCAAAACGTAGAGCAGGGCGTGCAAGGTAAGGTTTTGTTCTGATCCGTGTTCTCTCCCACCGTGTACCACCAAATACACCACAACAATGCCACCATTCACATAAGTCTGCGCAAGCAATGGAACCCCGACGAACCAGGACCGGGGTGGCAGAATGGCCACACACCGACCCCAAGCAAGAATGCACTGGGTGGTGGAGTAGCACCAGCAAAATGACAAAATGAAAACCCTAAAAAGCGATGAGGTTAGCTGCCTGACACGCATCCCTTCATTGTGGGAACCTGTCGTACATCTGATGGAGCTTGTCGAGTGTCCTCCGACGTGGCGAAGTGGACCGCGCACCACAATTGGCGTCCCTCCCCTATATTATTATATTTTTGGAAATTTTTTTGGACCACTTAAAGGTGCCAAACGAATGAGTCTGACAAATATGAAGCCGAGCATAGAGATGTGACACGAGTAACCTAGGATCTCGTACGCCATTAATAATTTTAAGGTGAAATGACATTTTCGGAGATTGTGATATGCTCTGTCTGCTTGAGTTGACCTATCAGCGGGGAGTAGCATTATAATATAGGGATATTTTAATATCAAAAAAAAATATTTATTAATAAAATTATTTATTGCAATTAAGTACAGATAGACATTTGTTTATTTATAAATTATTTAAAAAGTTTTGGGTTTTAAATTATTATTTTTGCCTAACAATTGTAAATAAAACGAGATGAATTTAGTCTTCTCATATATATTAGCCATCATAAAATATAGTCTTTTCATATATATTAGCCATCATAAAATATAAATTGCATTTTAAAAAATTATAAAATTCATTTTAATATTAATTTTTTGCAAAACTATATAAAAACTTTATGCAAATATTTTGATGACTTGCAAATTAATTGACAGTCAAGAAATTTTGAACATAAACTGATTACAATATAACCTGCCTTCGACAGGTATAATAACATGTCAGCTCAAATTAGATTTAAAATATTTAGAACCACATACATATAAAACTACACAAATTAGATAAATTAAAACCATAAACATTGTATTACACACTTCCTCAACATTTCTAGTCTTTTTTTTTTCAAAGAAAAAAAAGAGTTCCTTGCTATTCATTAAGGTGAATCAAAGAAACTTACAGTATTACCTATCTCGAGGATAGTATCTATGCTTACAGACTATGTAGTCTTATACTATATATCCGAATACATATGCCGATATACAACTTTATGCCAAATAGACCAATAATTGTTGTTGATTACATCATACGTTTAAAACACTAAAATCAGTAGTAGCCTACATCATAGAACCTCAATACCATGAGCTTCTATATTACAAAAGGATCATAGTGTGCAAACCAAAAAATTATTATAGACAAATATTAACCATTTCCCCCGTTGTTTCTCAACAAAAGAAGTAACCTGGAGTATGCCTTCTGCCAATAGTAAACCTTTTTTTGACAATAGATCAACTCTATGATTAAAAGATCGAGAGATATGCTGTATAGAATATTCATCAAATTGTTCCAACATTAAGGTTATTCTCCGTTTCCAGTGAATAAGAGATGCCACACTCAGGAGACGCTTATCCTACACCCATTCAATAATCATTGTGGAATCACCAAGGATATGTAGAGTTGATAAGTTCTTAGTATGGGAAAAGGATAATAGAGTCCACAGAGACAAGAGTTCTACTCTTGTATTACCACCCAAACCCCCACCAAGTGAAAGCTCATAATACCTATTATCATAAATGATTAGTAAACCGCCTCCTCCACATTTACCATTCTCTGCAACACCATCGAAAAAACCATATGGATTCGAATATATCATTTTAGGAACAAATAAGACTTTAGTATTCAACTTGGTCTTCTTTTGAGTAGAATCTGAAATAACCTGCATAATGAAAAAAAGTGATATGGCAAAGTGATGTTCAATGCCTTCAAACAATATACGATTCCACCACTTCAAGATGCCCCAAATGAAATATAACGGGAGAGAAATGAGATCCCTGCACCAATGATACCAATAATTTAAAATGCCCTCAACAGTATTCTGATTCTTACAAAAGTCCATCGCCCTTTGTTGAGAAACTGCAAACCACAGTTGTAGAGTAGTTGGGCACTTTACAAATAGGTGTTCAACCGTTTCTTCTTTCTATAAACAAAGTGAGTAGACAATCGGGCCCATACCTCCTTTATGCATAAAATTGTCCACGGTTAATATATTGTTCTTAAGAGTCAGCCAAGTAAAGCACATAATTTTTAAAGGTGCATTCCAATGCCAAATACTTCTATACCACCATAGAGGCAGATCCACAGACTGGGTATGAACAATTGCTTGATATGCCCAGTTGGTCATAATCTCACCACTATAGTCCCGCCAAGACCAAATAAGGTTGTCCATCTGTGAAGTAAGGCGAATAATGTTGTGCGAGAGAGTAGACACAAATGTATCCCAGTCCCGTCCCATCAATCTAGTAAGTCCAATGCATTTCGCCGATTTCTAGTATGTACTCGATCCAACAATTTGTTGATTCCTTGCATGATTAGGGAAATATAGACCCCTCTGATGAATAACCTGAACAGTGTCGGTATTAAGTAATGCGCTACACCCAATAATGGGATCAAACCCAATCTGACCTGAAATCCATCACCAACTTGCTAGCCCATATAAGAATTGTGAAGTGGGAATATTTCAATGAGACCATTCCAGTTATTAGAAGCTCTTCCGATCTTCTTATTAGGCACTCTAATACATTCAATAAACACCATACCTCTAATATACTTGTCCCGCATTACCAGACCCCACATACCATTGTTGGTGAGTGCTCTCCACAGGATTTTCAAGTGTAATGCTTGATATACCCAGAAGTTATTCTGAACGGCCCAACCACTAGTAGCCTTTGGTAATGCAATATTCTTCCAGGAAATCAGATGAATCCCCTTCTGGTCATGTCTAGCACTCCATAAAAAATTAAATGAGATCCTACGAATCTGATGCAAGATGGATGTAGGTACCTTGGCGAGAGTAAGCCAATAAATAGGTAGATTGGCCGATACAGAGTTTAATAATGTCAGACGACCTCCCAGTGATAAGCAACGATAATACCAAAGATGAATATTCTTTTCAAACTTTGCTAGAAGCCACTACCAAACCGACGATTTATAGTCATTGGGCTTAAGGAAGTATCCCAAGTACTTAAAGCCTTCCTCCAACGCCTTAAACTCATAGGGAAATAAACCACCAATGAGTTCACAAGTCATTACATCCACTTGATAATGAAAGAGACAAGACTTGGGAATACTAATGATCATGCCTGTAGTAGTACAAAAGAGTTCAAGTATAGCCTTATAGTGGCGCCATTCTTCAATCTTGCCAACCCCAAACAATAATACATCCTCCACAAAGAGTAAATGTGTGGTGTAATGATTCCTAGATGTTTTAATACTTGAGATCGAACCCAATACCTTTGCCTTATTCAGAAGTCTGTTGAGGCCCTCGATCATAAGAAGAAAGAGTAATGGTGACAATGGGAATCCTTGTCGAAGACCTCATGATCCTTTGCAGAAAGGAAGTAAGCAGCCCGTTGATAAGTACTGCATAATTGACCGAAGTGATACATCCAAGAATCCAATTATTAATCACAATATTTAACCCAACATTCAGTAAAAGAAGTCTAAGAAATTACCAACCCACAAAGTCATAAGCTTTAAAAATATCTAGTTTGAGAACCAATGAGGAGCCTTTGCTGGAATTTGCAGAGTGAATTGTTTCCTGGGTAGTACCGATCACATCAAATACCAGACTATGCTTCAGAAAACCAAACTGTTCAGATGAAATACCTCGAGATAGGCCAATTCTAATTCGGTACGCAATCACCTTTGAGATAATCTTGTACAGAAGATTACATAAAGAAATCGGACAATAATCCTGAAATGATGTAGGCTCTAATAACTTACGGATCAGGGATCAATGTGACAAAGGTCGAGTTCAGACCACCACTAACCTTTCCTGTAAGTTGCGCTTCCTCTACCAATCTGACCAATTCAACCCCCAGTATATCAAAAAACTGTAAATAAAATTCCACGGTCCAACCGTCAGGCCCCAGGATTTTGTCCTTAGCCATATTTTTGAGTATATCAGCTACCTCTTCCAATGTGAACGGACTCCCAATATGCTCATTATCCACATCTGATAAAATACAGGGCATACTCTGAAGTACCTCCATTTGAGCAGTCAAGTTGTTTACAATAGGATTAGTATACAATTTCTCAAAATGAACCCGAGCCACCCGTTCAATGTCAGATTGAGTTGATACCATACAACCATCCTGATAATCAATCTCCCATATAGTATTAGTCTTCCTTTGCATATTCACAAAAGTATGGAAAAACTTGGAATTCTAGTCACCCACACTAATCCAAAGTGCTCGGATTTTCAACCACTAGATCTCCTCTTTAGATCGAAGTATTGCAACCATATTAGTTTCCAATGTATTCAAAATAGAACCCTCTGGACCAAAATGGATACAGTAATTTGGATGGGAGTGATAGTCCAGAAGTTGTTCTTCAATATGAACCAATTCATCCTTATGTATTTTAGCCAGTTGTCTAATCCAAGGGATAACCAAGGACTTAAGTGTTAGGATTCAATATGCTAAGATAGAAAATATCAGCATTACATTCCATTTCACAACAATAGCATATACAGGATCACTGAAAGAACAACAAGCACAACATAAACACAAGAGACACAGATTTATCCTGGGAAACCCTCACGGGGTAGAAAACCCAGCAAAGCTTCCTCAATATAGATGACCAGCAAATACAAAGATGTAAACCACAGACATGAGCTCCTTCTCCTCCATAGCATATCTCTCCCTCACCTATGCGCTATTCACAAGTGAGTGTGTGTGTGTTAAATGAGGAACACACCTCCTCTATTTACACACATCTCCGACTTGTATTTTATATTAACTAGGTCGGTCCCAACTTAACCATTGGGTTAAACACCCCATTACAACTGACTGGGCTGACCCCTCTAGGGTGGTCTAATAACCCTTTGACCCACATAACACATACAGGGCCGACCCCCACTAGGGAAGTATAATAACCCAAGTTACCACATTCCAACGGAGGAATAAACATCTCCGGATATACAATAAGGTATTCACGGAGGAATGAAACATCTCCAAAATAATAAAGTACAAATATAATATTCTTTGAAGTTACAATATTTCAACACTCCCCCTTAACGAGAAGGATATTATAACAACATTTACACGAGCAAGGAGTCATCAACTACATCATACATGATACATCTATAAATCATTGGAAGCTTTCTCAACATCATCAGTAACTCAAGCAGTTATTGGAACATCTTCAATACTGGAACATCAACATCTTCAGTACTGAGTCTTCATATACTGCAACACTCGAACAGCTACAACAACATCATCATCTGGATCCTCACGATCATCAGCATCATCATCACACGATCATCAGCATCGTCATCACACGATCATCAGCATCATCGTCACACGATCATCAGCATCGTCATCACATGATCATCAGCATCGTCATCACACGATCATCAGCATCATCATCACACGATCATCAGCATCATCATCACACGATCACCATAGCAACATACCCTGCAAAACACATGATCCATTTAAGACACCATAACATGTCTAGGGACGTTGCAGTCCACTCGTCAACTTAGACAGAGTCTAAGGACCTCTTTTTCGAAGACATATGTCTACGGATCAATTCAGGGACCGAAGTCCGGGGATGATGCAATCCCCATCACGTACATTTTGAACTAGTGGTTCCGGGATGATGCAATTCCCATCACGTACATTTTGAACCAAGCGTTCAGGGATGATGCAATCCCGACCACAGTGCCAATCATTTTTCATACTGGATGTGACCTAGATTAAATCTAGGATTTTATCACCTGTGAATGATCACTTGCTACAGTCCAAGAGCGAACATTACATCATTACAAGAGTTGCGAATGATCACCTACTACTACACTAAGTAGTCCAGGAGAAAAAATTACATCATTCCAGTCAACCACATAGCCAATACTATTTCAACTGGGGTGTGACCTAGATCAAATCTAGGATTTACAACTTGTGAATGATCACCTGCTAATCCAGGAGCGAACATTACATCATTACAAGTTTCGTGAATGATCACCCACTGCTGAGCAGTGCAAGAGTGCACATTACATCATTCACCAACATCTTTCTCGAAGACAAGAGTCTACGGATCAATTCAGGGACCGAAGTCTAGGGATGATACAATCCCTCCTCGTCCACTTAGACAAAGTCTAAGGACCATGCATTGACCTCATCGTCGTAACTGGAAACCTCATCATCAATACAAGTATCCACATCATCGATACAGTATCCAAATCATCAATACAAGTATCCACACCAATACGAGTATCCACATCATCAATACAAGTATCCACATCATCAGTACAAGTATCCACACCAATACAAGTATCCACACCAATACAAGTATCCACATCATCAATACAAGTATCCATACCAATACAAGTATCCACATGGGCAATCTCATCATCGATATAGGTATCCATATCGATACCAGTATCCAAATATCATTATCGAACATATCACTCCCCCTTTCGAGGAGGGTCCTTTTGAACTACACCAAGCTTGTCTCGGAAATACTCAAACTTTACTTGAGACAGAGGTTTGGTCAACACATCAGCAACTTGTGCTCATATACTCGAGCTTGATAGCTCCTTTCTGCACCATCTCTCGTGTATAGAATCATCGGATCTCTATGTGCTTTGACTTATCATGGAATAATGGATTCTCTGTCATCTTGATACAACTCTGGTTGTCACACAGGATCACAGTGAGGTCCATCCCTAAGTCAAACAATCCTTATAACAACTTTTGAAGCCATACCGCTTCACAATTAGCAGAGCAAGCAGCTATATATTCCACTTCAACTGTGCTGAGAGGCACACTAGACTAATTCCTGCTAAACCACGAGATCATGGCAGATCCAAGACAATAACATCCACCTGATGTACTCTTCCTGTTTGAGACACTTCCTACCCAATCAGCATTTGTGTAACCATGCATTCTGAAGTCATGATCTCCAAGATAATATAGACCAAAATATATCGTACCCTTTAGGTACCTCATCACATGCTTTGCAGCTATCAAGTGAACACATGTAGGTTCCACTAGATACTGATTCAAGGTGTTCACAACAAAGCATATATCTGGCCTTGTACTCATCAGATACATCAATGACCCAATAATCTGTTTGTACAGAGTCACATCCACTAACTCTGATGAGTCATACGCTAACAACTTCAAGTTGGAATCCATGAGAGTGGCCATGGTTGTACATTCCAACATATCAAATCTTATCAAGATTTATCAGCATACTTTCCCTGGTTGAGAAAGATTCCTTCTGAGCCTTGCCATACTTCCAGACCTAGGAAGTAATGCATCAATCCGAGATCTTTCATCTCAAATTTTGTAGCTGGCTTCTTCTTGCTTTCCATGATATGTTTCTCATTCCCTGTCAGAAAGAGATCATCCTCATACAATAATAGTATGACAGGTTCATCATCCATAACCTTAAGGTAAAGGTTAGGATCAACTTTACTTCTGGTAAATCCCAAGCTTTGTCAAGAAGCTGTCAATTCTCCCTCTGTGAGTGAACATCATTCACACTCTGCATTGAGTGATCTTCTGCATATCTATCCGTGCCATATCTCGTCAGATGGGTCTACTGATATGAGCCTCAATATCATTCGAACTCTGTGGTGAGTTCCTTCTTATATCCATGTCATCTGTATATAGAAACCATCTTCAACCTTGTAGCAAAGGTTGAGATCCACATTACCCATGGTGATCATTAAGCTCATCAAATGACTATCGATCTTGAGTACCCATACAAATCCTGATTCACACTTCTTCTTCAATTACACCATTAAGAGAATGGTCTTATTTAGCCACTTGGAGCAAACATCTCGTCATGATCCTCTTCCTCTTTCTAAGAGAATCTTCTAACCACGAGCTTGTTATAGTATGTTTGATTTGTAAGTCTTCTTGTTGAACATCATCACTTGTTCAGTGTTCATCATTCTTCATGATCTTTCCTACAAATCAAAATTAAGTACATGATTAGTAATACTTCATAATCATCAAATCATGTTGACATGATAACCTATTATGCATACAAATATGATTTTCATAGTTATGCAACAATCTTGACCAATACTTTGGCACAACACTTTTACATATTCTGTATGCATATAGTGGCTATCTAGATGCCTTCCATCTCTACCAGAACATACTATCGAGAGCGTGCACAACTCTCAGCATGTTAGCAAAGAGGTTTCATTCTAGACAATCAATAATGGAATGTTTGTCCAACTTATCAATCATATGCATATTAGTAGTATACTGTTCAATGCTATATGAGTGTTTACACTCAGCATGATATATTCTAGAAATACAAATATGCATATAACCATTACAAGCAATATCATTTTCTATTTCAGAGATTTAAATAACAACTCAAATACTTATCTTTTATGTTTGTGTGGTTGCCTCCCGCTTGATCTTCTATATGTCTTTTGAACTTCTATTCTTTCTGTACCACTGTGCATGCTCAAGTGTGCACTAGTGTCATCCTCATGATCTCATACACAAACATACATTCATTAGTATAATCTCAAATATTATCAAAACATTATAATTCTAAATAATCTTGAATATGTATGGTCATCATCATTCAATACATGGGTATCTAAGATCCTAGCACAAAGTAGGATTCTAACATAGGAAGACATACCTGGATTAGATACATGCTTATTTATTTCTAACATACCCAAACAATATCTTTAGTCTCTTCAATGACTTAGAGACCTTGTAATAGTAACTTGCATACCTCATAAGTTAAGCATAGTAGAAATAAATCATAAGTTAAGCATAGTAGAAATAAATCATACATACCTCATAAGTAGAGCTTCTAAAGACTATGGATAAGTCTTTGTCTTTATGTCATCATGGTCATAGAACTTGATTTGTCTTTCTTGATGTACCTGTCTTTTGTTAGCAGACAACATCATCCTCATACAACACCACAGGTGCATTAGTACAATCATATAACCTTGATCAAAGAATGTCTTCTATCATTCTCATGCATTCATACTTTTACATTAATCAAGATTGTACTAACCTAAATAATATGAAGACAACCATATTATGAACTTAATCAAGAATCATATTTCAAAACATACCTGTATCTTCTTAAGTCATACCTGTTGAGATTTCTTGTAGTCTTCTTATGTAAGGCCTTAGCCTCATCTCCCCCTGAAACTGGATCTGGAGCTTGATTAGGGTTTGTAAGAGAAACCCTAAAAATTCAAACTTTGACTTTCACACTTTTGAATGGATGGAAAGATGTGCCTTGCTGAGATGATCAAACTAGCATACTTCAATTTTGAAATCTCCAAAATTTGACCCCTCAAAATTGCCTTTGAAACTTCTGGATCTTCTGGACAAGATCCCGAATTAGGGTTTGATGAAGCCCACCCTTCTGCCCAATATAAAAGTTCGATCCAAAGCTCTAAACTCTTATTTTTCTGAGGAGCTTCCAGCCGTGGTCACATACTTCAAAAATTCCAACTTTTGCAGAAGCCCTATTTTTCCACCTTTCCGATCAAAATCCCGAACTAGGGTTTGATCAAGCCCGATCTTCTACCCAACCAAAAAATTCGATCTTGGTCTCTAAATTTTGATTTTGATGAGTATCATTCAACCGTGGACTCTAATTCCAAAAATTCCAACTTTCTCCGAAACCCTAATTTTCCATAGTAGTGACGATTCAAGAATGAAGGTGCTCAAAATCCAAATCTGTTTTGACAGAAATATGCACCTGATTGTTTCTAGTGTAACTCTGAAATTACAAATCCACGGGATTTGAAACTTCTGCCTGTGGCAGCCCGACCTGTCCTCTTTCCAACCCCATAGGTCTGACTTGATTTGGATTCTCTGAGAGAGAGTTATGCCAAGTGTCGCAACGTGACCTATTTATGGGATAAAATAGGAGAGAAAACTTGTACGACGTGCCATGTGTCACTTGTTCAACTTCGGCCTCTGGAAAAGTTACCTGAGATAGTATATTCCGTGCACTATCTGTTACGTTTTACGAAATTTCATTTGGAGCTTCCTAGCCCAATTTATGACCTTTTTTCCTAGGTCACCTGGTTATGACTGAGATCTAGAAGAGGCAGAAACCCTAACTTGTACTGATCATAACTCACAAAGTAAAACAAATCTGAGGGTGTCCTTTGGACACAAGGTACATGGGGATGTTATCTATGACCTGTAAAGGTTTCAGATCCTGAAACTTTTCCAAAATGGATTTGTAGCGAAAGTTCCACGATGACTGGTTTTTGCTATACAAAACCCTAACCTTCAAATTGTTGCAAGTGAAGCAAGTGTCGTAAGTGCCATACATTGCCTTCCTTTAGGTTAGCTCTGATACCATGTTAGGATTCAATATGCTAAGACAGAAAATATCAGCATTACATTCCATTTCACAACAATAGCATATACAAGATCACTGAAAGAACAACAAGCATAACATAAACACAAGAGACACATATTTATCCTGGGAAACCCTCATGGGGTAAAAAACCCAGCAAAGCTTCCTCAATATAGATGACCAGCAAATACAAAGATGTAAACCATAGACATGAGCTCCTTCTCCTCCATATCATATCTCTCCCTCACCTATGCGCTATTCACAAGTGAGCGTGTGTGTGTTAAATGAGGAACACACCCCCTTTATTTATACACATCTCCGACTTGTATATATTAACTAGGTCAGCCCCAACTTAACCACTAGGTTAAACACCCCATTACAACTGACTGGGCCGACCCCTCTAGGGTGGTCTAATAACCCTTTGACCCACATAACACATATAGGGCCGACCCCCACTAGGGAAGTCTAATAACCCAAGTTACCCCATTCCGACGGAGGAATAAACATCTCTAGATATAAAATAAGGTCTTCACGGAGGATTGAAACATCTCCGGAATAATAAAGTACAAATATAATATTCTTTGAAGTTACGATATTTCAACATTAAGTGATCTAAGAAATGTAGGCAATGCGACCATCGCCCGACCTTGAGGGATAGACCAATAAGAAGCCCAATGATCACGAACCAATGAGATAAATGCTTGTTCAGCTGACCATGCGTGACAATACTTAAAATGATACCTGTAGAGAGGAGGACCTTTCTGAAGCCCATTTATCAACATTTCTATTCTAAAAAAGGGTTTGCATCTCTAAGAGATTTGATCCCTCTAAGTGCTTGGTAGATCTCCTTTTAAAATAGATCTCTACTAATTTATATTAAATCTATAAATTTGTAAATAAAATGAATATCTACCTCACACATACCACATGCTAAAAAGTGAATATATATCTCACACATGCGAGCATAAACAAACAAACAAGATGCTAAAAAGTGAATATATATCTCACACATTGTAGCATAAACAAGCAAACAAGTACGATGGCAAAGTGAGGGAATGAGATTAAAGCTCAAGGGCATTCTATCTTTTCACACTTGACCTCCCCCACATGAGTTAGATATCATTGCATCCTACCTTTATAAAAACTATATTGGATGTCATAATCTCGATGAGAATGAAAAGCAATGATAAAGATATATACACTCATATTATGCCAATAGAGTATTCAAGTATTCAGTTAAAAAACAAGACGAGAACCAATTGTTTTGGCACATACAACAATTCCATGTTTTGATAATAATTGAGATATGTACGACGCAGGCATGCTGACTATATATTTTTATTAAAGGTACCGTTCCACCACACGGTCCGGCCATATATATGCCTCCATCATGTATGTACCTATTTGGGTGGCGAAATTTTAGTGTATAGATGGGAATCTTTCTATAAAATTAAAATAAACTAGCAATTGACGTTGAAAGATAAAAAGGAAGTACAGTAAGTGTGGCAAAATAAAAAAGAGATGCAATTTGATGACTCTTTGTTTATGTTGAGGACCAAAAACATCATGTTTATTGTATCATGAAATTTTCATTATATTATTAGGATGGTTTAAACATATGGGTGTTTTGGTATATGGGACACCCAATTTGAGCTTTGTTGGTGTTTGTGGATGTTCAAATGCTATGCAACTCCCAACAATTCTAGGGCCCATGAAATTAAATGTTGTGGAGTACATAACCTCCTTGAGGCAAAACAATGGATGAGGGCAAATCTTTTGAGCTATCTTTCCATTAAATAACAAGTATGTCCATTCCCCTTTAAATGAAAGTGCCAGAAAATTTTATGGACAGTATGTCGATAAAAAAGCAAAGCCAACTCTTAGCTATGTGTGTTGCATGACTTTTAAGACACTTATTTAAATTTATGGATATCAACATACTTAGTTAAAAATGTATTTGTACATTGAATGAATCTTAGCTATATTAACTCTAAATAATTAAAGTTCATAATTATAAGCTTAATCATGTATTCAATACCAAATTTGGTTTTCAATGGGTGGTAAATCATCATCATAAATACATGCAATTATATGTTCTCTTTTGGCAATTCAATCAATGAAACAATCTCTTGATATTAAAGTTACTCGCATTTATCCTTGTTATATTGTGTCACAATATGGATGTCATCATGCCAATAACTATATGTAAAATGATCTCATGTCAAACAAATTAAAGGTTGTAGAAATATTAACGACATACAATTTGAGGGCATAGTGTTGGTGGCATAACCATCATAAATATTTAATCTCTTGTAAACAAATAGATCAGCATACCCACAAATCATACCAATAATAGACTTGATTGTTGAATGCACTGACACATCAAGATAATTTATAATTACTTATAAGTTTCCATTTATTCATAAATGATACAAGTATCATCAAAAGTTAGTTGCATATCTTCAACCATAAAATTGTCATGATTCCATTCTAAACTTTAATTTCTTGTATTTAGACACAACAAGATTTAGATGTAAAAAGTTGTATATTCTCTTAATCAAAATATAAGTAAAAAGATAACAATATTTATTTACAAATTCATCCATCTATTAACACCACAACATCTAATCACATCCTCTTTCCATCTTAATCTTACGTGTTGCATGTGTTCCATTTTTTAACCGTGAAAGTAAAATTAAATTAATGCAAAGTACAATGATGTTGTACTGTTCTTCATTGCACCATTTTTCTTGAAACTCAGAATTGTGATGCACCATAGCAATCTTGATGTATTGATGCACTGAACTGGTGTGAAAACACAAAGATTCTACAAGTCTCACAAGACTAACAAAACTATAGACATCAAAAAAAACTTTCCAAACATAAAATGTGTCATACTACAAATAAATAAAAATAAAAAATACAAAACAAATTAGATAACATTAGAAAATCCCCTATTTCAATGTTATTGAAAACATTAAGAGAACATATATTAACAATAGACATGAAATATTTAATAGTTATCAACCCTATTTCAATGTATTTCAACTATGTCAATGTATTTTCAAAGACATTCTCTGCATTTTATGACTTGAATGGAAATATTAAAAAGAAAAAAGAAGAAAATAAAAAGAATGAAAATTTTGATATATCATTTTTATTGTTATTGTATTTCCAAAAACATTTTTGGTATTATATGATTTGAATGAAAAGATTTGAAAGGAAAAATGAAGAAAATATAAAGAAGATAAATTTTAAAAAGGGAATAGAAAAAAGAAAATGTACTATTTTAACCTAGCTTCAATTAAAATGTTGACTAAACCAACATAGATCTATCTTAAAACCGAGATCTATTAAGCAACAAGAAGGATCCAATTTCTTGAGGTTTAAATATTTTCTTGATGTGTTATTTTTCTTTTCTTGAGGAATCCTATCCTATATTTGGCTATCCTGACCTATCTAAGGCCACATATCTTACAGGGATCCTCTCCTATACCCCGCTATCGTGCCCTACCTAAGGCGACATATCTTTACTCTAGAACTGTTCAACATATATCCTTTTTTTATTACAAACCCACAATGAGACCTAAACCGGTTCCTCTACCATAAAACCAGACGGCACCTGGCTTTAACTCATCATCTGTGGAAATATATCCCTCGTAGCCAAAACATCCTTACCATAATCCAAAAGGTCCAAATCCACGACCTCATCAACCATCATTGCAACCAAACACCTACCAAAATTGAAGACTCTTCTAACACACGTATGAAACGCATAATCCTCCACGGAAACCCTCCTTTCGCACGTTATTGTGTGTGTGCAAAGTTTGATCCAACTCTTTTGGATAAAAAATAAAAAAATTAAACAAAATTTAAATATTTAATATAGTTTGAAAAGAGTAATATAATGTATACGTTTCAAATAATTGATTTGTCACTTTTTTGTTACTAGCTTTTAAAAACAAAATAAATAAATTGAATATGTTTAAAGCAAAATATTGATACCTTGACTTATTTAATGGATGGTTTTAAAATGTGTAACTTAAAACTTAACTACGTTTTATCACAATGTAATTAAAGGTGCAATGTCATTAATAGTTAAAGGTATATAGTGTATTTTTGTTGGTGTTAAGTATCAATGAGAATTTACAAACATTTGTGTTATAATTTTAATTTTCAATCTTAAATTTATGTTATTGTTAGGTATTAATGAGAATTTACAAACATTTATGCTAAATATTATAGTTTCAATTTTTAACTTTAAAGATCTTTGTATTGTTGCATTTACAGGATTGTGCATATTGAAGCAACTCTAATTATATGCTTCACCAATTATACATGTTTGGTTTTCTTAAGCTTCAATGAAAGTATTCATATATTCTTTTGAAGATCCGATTTACACTTTTTTGAAGGATCTTTCATTTATACATATTTTTCTTTCAAACAATTTTTTTTTTTGTAAGTTAGTATTTATGGAGTTTCGAACGGATCACCTAACACAAAAAGTACCTTAATAGTGCACCCATCTATTCGACACCATGGACATTTTTCCCTTCGAATAATTTAAATATTTACCAAACATTGAAATGCAATGGTTCACATATTCTTCATAATGAGATTCCAATAATTGTAATTTATCTCCAAATTATATGCTATTAAAAACACAAAGAACAATTAAATAAAAAAACAAAATAAAGGTGGCTTTATTGATATGAGAAAATCTAAATAATTAAGATTAACCACCATCATTTCAACGAAAAAAGTTCACACATCAAGTTTAAGGTCACCACCTTCATAGTTATGATATAATATCATATTTGAATTCTAACCAAAAAAATAATATATTTGTAAACTAAAAAAATAAATAAAATTATTGGTAACAATAGTTTTTTGTTTAAGCGTTGCTTTTAGAGTTTTGATTAGAACAATATTCTATGATAGTTTTTTTGTTTTAACAGAAACAGAGGAGTTTATATATATATATATATATATATAAAAGGCTGTGCACAGCCATTCATTACAAAAATTGAGCCAATATTCTGCTTCAGAGAGAGGGAAAATGCAGAATTTAAAAAGATTTGGGCCCTTAAAGTCTTTACTTCTTGTCTTCCTGAAGGTTCTGTTCATTTTACTGGGATATACCCTTACAAACTGTTTACATAATAATAGGCAAAAAAAAATTTAGAAAGTGTAGTTCAAAGGGAACCTGTGTAGAGAACATTCACCAAAATTTCTAAGAAGAGAAATTATCTGTAATTCTGCTACAGAAAAGAGGCGGCCTCCAGCGTTCCTTGATTGACTGATGGCGCTTCCTGAACATGACTGAACTGGGTTTTGCTGATGAAAACAGAGAGGTCTTCTTTGATGTTGTCAACCTTCCCCAAAAGATCAATGGTATTCCTGTCTATATCATCCAGACGAGACTCTACACAAGAGAGGCGAGAGTGAATATACTTGAATTCCATATTCTGCTCTTTGTTTTGGTCCACAATGGAGCAAACGGCTGAGTACGTTCTGCTCAGATAAACCTTAATCTCCGAGGTAACCTGACTGAGCGTGGCAAGAGCTTGCCTAACCCCGTCCATGATTGCTGAGAGTCGAGCTGCTGTAGGGAGGTTCTTCTTCAAGAATTTGCAGAGGGTCGAGAACAGAGATCGAGAGGCTCAACTGCTTGAGCTCTGGACCGAGGGAGAGAGAGTTAAACCGCTCCATGCTTCGAAACGAAGCCCAAATATCTCCCTGATGCATTAAATACTTATGCGTGGGAGCTTTAATGCCCATGGTGGAGGCACATGGGCGTTGTCGTGTCGACTGAAGGGGGATGCGGACAAGAGAGGCCGAGTGCCCACAACGGGGGGATCGTCCCCAATAGACCATAGGAAATGGGTTTAATCTCATTGTCCAACTTCTCAAGGGATAAACCTATACTCCAAAACTTTATTTTGCAATAATTGACCTTTTTCCAATGTGGCTCCTATGTTGGCAAGCTTGTCAACTGTGTAATTAAGATTTCCGAGGACATGGAAAAAAAGAGTGTCGATGGGAAGAGGAAGGAGCTCGATTCTTTTTCGAAATCTTTGGCTCTTAGATCTTCTATGGGAGCCATTCCTCATAGCTTGGATTACATGCCTGGAGTCTCCCAAGACCTGTAGCTTTTCCATGTTTAAGGTGGAAGCTATCTCAAGTGAATGATGCATCGCCAACCATTCTGCTTCATTATTAGTTCTTGAGCCTAATCCCTAGAAAAAGTCAGCAATTTTGCTTCCTCCGGGATAAAAAATAATTCCCCCCGCACCTACCTCCCCTGTTCTATGATAGTTTCAAATAAATTATAATTTTAATATATTAGTTATTCTACCTTCAAATAAATTGTAATCTTGATGAGAAGCTAGTTATTTTAGTTTTAAATAAATTGTAATTTAAATTTTTAATAAGATAATCATGTTTTAGTTAAAGATTGATTTGATTGTTTTTACGTAGAATTTTAAAATTTTAAAACCATGTTTACAAAAAATTATAATTATATTAGAAATGTTTTTTAATTAGGTGTTCAATATAAAGTGATATATAACATTTCAATAAAAAAAATATAATATCAAGTAAATAAAAAAGGTTATAATGTTCATTCTAATTTAAAAAGTTCAAAACCAAAAACATAAATATATTTCAATTGACAAAGTGTCCTCAGACACATAACTTTATTAATGAAGAAGGAAAATAATTACATCACAGAGATGTGAGGGCTAAATCCCGAAAGATTACCTCACATGGAAAACTCGATGGATTTAAATATCCAAAGAGTAACAACTAATTTACCGTTACCAAAACTAACTAAGGGAAACCTCACATAATCACGTGAGTGTGTAGATGCCCTTTTACATTTATTAAACTAAACTTCTATTTATTATATTTTTGGATCATAATTCCTAACAATCCCCCCTTTGATCCAAAAATTCTTTTGAACAAATACCAAGTTCATTTCTAAACTTATCAAATTTGACCCTTCCAAGAGATTTTGTAAAAATATCTGCAGTTTGATCTTCTGATGGACAATACTTTGGCTTGATGATTTGTTTGACGACGAGAGCCCGAATGTAATGATACTTAATATCCACATGCTTTGTTTTTGAATGAAAAACAGGATTTTTGGCTAACTTGATTGCTGACTGATTATCAATAAATAATGAAGTTGCTTCTTTCTGATCAACTTTGAGGTCTTGCAAAATCCTTCTTAACCAAACTATCTCACAAGCAGCTTCCCAAGCTGAAATATATTCTGCTTCTGCTGTAGAATTTGCAATTGTATCCTGCTTTTTACAACTCCATGCCACCGCAGCTGATCCCATATTCATTAAGTAACCTGAAGTAGATGCCCTGTCATCAACATCTCTAGCAAAATCCGCATCTGAATAGCCAACAAGCTTGAAATTTTTGTTTCTTTTAAACTCAAGTCCAAAATCCTTTGTTCCTTGAAGATACCTTAACACCCTTTTTCTGCATTCCAATGACTTTCTCTAGGTTCCTGCATATATCTGGAAAGTATGCTAACTGCATAAGATAGATCAGGACGAGTATTCATCAAGTAAATCAAACATCCAATTAACTGTCTATATCCAGTGCAATTTACAAGTTCCCCCCCTTCAAACTTAGAAAGTTTTAAATTTTTTTCCATGGGAGTAATCGCTGGTTTACATTCCTCCATTCCAAACTTCTTCAATAATCCAGATATGTACTTAGCTTGAGAAATAAATATACTTCCTTCCCGCTGCTTTACTTCAACTCCAAGATAGTAATGAAGTAAACCCAAGTCTGTCATTTCAAAACCTGTTTGAAGTTCTTTCTTAACCTGAAATATATGATCATTATTGTTACCTGTTATGAGCAAATCATCAACATACATAACCAAGATGACTAAGTTGTTTTCCTGGATTCGAACATACAAAGTATCATCTGACTCACTACGAAGAAAACCAACTTTCTGTAGAT
Source organism: Larix kaempferi (assembly GCA_027924585.1). Lineage (NCBI taxonomy): Eukaryota > Viridiplantae > Streptophyta > Pinopsida > Pinales > Pinaceae > Larix > Larix kaempferi. The sequence continues at coordinate 10,980,639 of BSBM01000085.1, read as the reverse complement.
AGGCATCCATTTTTGCATACCAAGCTCTGGGAGCCTGTTTCAATCCATACAATGCCTTAACCAGTTTACAAACTTGATTTTCTTTCCCTGGAACTTCAAAACCAGGAGGTTGAGTCATATAAACATCCTCTTGTAGATCACCGTTTAGAAATGCACTTTTTACATCCATTTGATGCACTTTCCATCCATTTTATGCAGCTAAAGCTAGCACAATCCTGATAGTATTCCATTTCGCTGTTGGAGCAAAAGTTTCTTCATAATCAATCCCTTCTTTCTGAGCAAAACCCTTTGCCACCAATCTTGCCTTATATTTATCAATATCTCCATTTGCTTTGTACTTAATTCTGTAAACCCACTTACAACCAATGGGTTTAACATCATGTGGACAATCAACTATTTTCCAAGTCTGATTCTTCATTACTGCATTTTGCATGGCCATTTTCCATTCATCATACTCAACTGCTTCATTAAAAGTAGTTGGTTCAACAACTGAAAGAGCAAAATTTTCTGAACCCGTATTAGAACTCCTTGTACCTTTTTTTCCTTTTTCATCAGACTTAACATCCTGAAGTAACTTAGTTGCCCATTTTGGTTTCTTCTTTTCAATGTTAACTTGATTTGAATCATCCAAGTTAACTTGTGAAGAATTCAAAGTATCTTCAACCTGTTCATCATCCTGTACTTCTGAAGTGAGATCGAACCATTGTTCATTCTTTGTCTTATTTAAGTGTTGCATCCTTAATTGTTCCTTAGTTACTTTTTCCTCTAAGTGACTAAGTTGTTTTTCAACCTCTTCTACACTTAAACTTTCAGTTTCATCAAAAATCACATCCCTGCTGACAATAAACTTTCCATCTGACAGAAGCCTATACCCCTTTTTTTCATGAGAATAACCAATCAATATGCACTTAACACTTCTAGACTCTAACTTCTGTCGTTTTTCTTTTGGGACAAGTGCATAACAAACTGAACCAAAAACTCTCAAATGTTTGACCATAGGTTTGAATCCATACCAAGCCTCAAAAGGAGTTATTCCATCAAGTGATGATAAAGGAGATCTATTCCTCAAATAAACTGCTGTATGAACTGCTTCTGCCCAATAACATGATTTCAACCCTTTGAAAAATAACATTGCTCTAGCCATGCCCAATAAAGTCTGATTCATCCTTTCAGATACTCCATTTTGCTGTGGAGTATAAAAATTTGTCAACTGTCTTTTAATCCCTTTTTCCTGACAATAAGTCAAAAAATTATTTGATGTAAACTCACCACCATTATCAGTTCTCAAAGTAGCAATCTTTTCCTTTGTTGCTGTTTCAACCAAATTTTGAAATGACTGAAACTTTTCAAACACTTCTGATTTTTCCTTCAAAAAATACACCCAAACCATTCTGCTAAAATCATCAATAAACAACAAAAAATATTTACAACCACCAAGTGAAGTTTCCAAAGGACCACAAACATCACTATGAATAAGCTGTAATCTCCTTGTTGCTCTCCAAGTGCTTTTTGAAAAAGCTATCCTTCTCTGTTTGCCATAAATGCAAGCTTCACACTTTGCATTTTCCTTCCGAAAAGTAGGCAACCCCTTTACCATTCCTTGTTTTTGAAGCTGTACAAGACTATCAACATTCAAGTGTCCAAAACGAATGTGCCACAAGCGGATAGGTGAAACATCAGTTTCAACTAAACCTGCAAATTCCTTCAAATGTTCCTGTGACCTAGGAATGACTGTTCCCTTCATCCTAAGAAGCTTTCCGTCTTCATAACCTGTCATAACTGTTTTGTATGCATCCTTTGTTGAATTAACAAAAAGGATACCACCTTCCATTACAACTTGATGTCCTAATTGGCGAATGACAACTAAAGACAACAAATTTTTCTTAAATGTAGGCACATACCAAACATTAGAAATCAATCTTTCTCCAATTCCAGGCAAATCAACCTTAACTGTTCCTTTTCCTTGTGGTAAATGAATAGAATCATCTGCAAGAAAAATTGAATTTAAATGACAATCTTCATAACTCCAAAAGAAATCTTTCCTATATGTCATATGCTGAGTAGCCCCTGTATCCATAATCCAAGCATCTTCAAAATCATTTTTGAAACAAGAAGACTGAACAAAATTCACTGATTCCAACTGATGAACTTGAACAAAATCCATTGATTCTGATTGTCCAAGTGCTGTAAAGACATATTCACAATTTTCACTATCGTCTGCATGAGCATAATGTGCCGCTGATGAAGATTCTTTAGATTCTCTTTCTTTGAGAATTTTTTCAAATGGAACTCTACAGTCTGAAGCATAATGTCCAACTCTATTACAACGAAAACATGTGACCTGTTTATTAGCTCTTCCTCTTCCAGAGACCTGTTGGTTACCTGAACCTCTTCCTCTTCCAGAAAACTGTGACTGTGTACTTTCAAATTCTTTAGAACCTCTTCCTTGATTTCTTCCTCTTCCTCTTCCGCGACCTCTTCCTCTTCCAAAACCCTGACCACAACCTCTATTTGAATTTTGAAAAACTTTCTGATCATTGCCTTTTTGATGATTACCTGGAGACTGTTTGCTAGTATTTGCAACCAAAACATCTTCTCCTGCTTGCTTTGTTTTACCAAAAATCTTTTCATGTGTGGCAAGTAATTCACTTAGTTCATCAAAAGAAACTTTATCCAATTTATTTGTAATTTGTAAAGTTTCCAAAAAATGCTTATATGTCTCAGGCAATCCTGCGATCAAAATGGTCACCATCATGCTGTCCTCAATTTTATCAAAACCAGCTCTTGAAATTTCTTGTTTGATATTTTTTAATCTAGAAATGTACTCCATGACATCACCTCCTGAAGACAATTTTTGTTGAAACAACTTCAATTGAAGATCAATTTTCTTAGCTTCACTTTGAGAATCAAATAAATCTTTCAATATCTTCCAAGCTGACCACGCATCAGGACTATTTTCAATATGCACATAAATATCATCAGAAACAGTACTGTGAATCAATGCTAAGGCCTTTTCATCTTTTACTTCCCACTTTGCAAGCTGATCATGATTAGTTGGTTTGATAGGTTTAGCATTACAGAAACCCTTCCATAATTCATTGTAAATAAGAGTGCTTTGAATATGACGACTCCAAACTTTATAATTTTTCGATCCTTCCAACTTGTCAGATTCATTAAAAAGACTTATAACTTTAGACATTGTAAAAAAAATAATAAACACCTTATAACTCCAGAAGATGTGTATTATGCAAATCTTATAGCTCCAAGCATTAAAGAAAGCACCTTATATCACCAGAAGAAGTAAACAATCACCTTATATCACCAATGGAAGATTTTATGCAAAAATATCACCACCAACATTAAAAGAAAATTACTCATCAACAAGAGTCACCATGAAAGAAATGCTGCAAGAAACACCACACACCATGCAAAAGAAAGCTATAGGGGCTTGGCCTTGACCCACTTATAGCCTCAAGAAAAAAATTTGATAGAGCTTCACTTTGCTCTAATCAAACCTTGAATGAAAGTACAAGTACTCCTTATGACACCAAACAATGCTCCTTATTACTCCAATGCCCAAAAAAATTACACCTTATTACTCCAAAAAATAACAAGTCTTTATAAGTGAATTGGAAAGATACATTATTGTTGAGTGGGAGGTCACAAGATCCAGTCCCATCAACTTCAAAAAATAACTTCTTCGTTTTTTTTTAAAAGTTTATTTCTCCACTTTTTTTACATAAATATTGAATTAAATGAAAAGTGAAAAAAAATACGATCTCTCCATGGTTATTTAAATTCCACAAGCTTTTAATTGTTTACAATTACCTACATAATACTCTTACCACATGAGAAATTAAAACTTGTCTTTGATTCCAGCAAACAACAACTCCTCCACAGACTTCTCCACGCTCGGACTTGAACTCCACCACTGCACCGGTACACCAAAAGGCAATCGACCACACGGCCTCCTCCAGCACTGCGCGGGATTCACCGTAGACTCAGCAGACCAGAAATGACGGCCCTTCTCTCATCCAGGGCTCACGGCTCTTCTCCACAGCCTTCACGCGCACTGGCTTCTCTCATCCAGGGCTCACGCGCTCTTCTACACAGCCTTCACGCGCACTGGCTTCTCTTATCCAGGGCTCACGCGCTCTTATGATGACTGGTGCGTTTGACAGATTTGGTTAAACTGGCTTCTCTCTATATTGATTGAACTGTGAAGCGATGGCAGCTTCTGCACAAGTTCCAACGAGCTTTGGCCGTGACTTCGTTTCCGTTGGTTTACAGCACACAACAACTTTTATTCAGGGCTTCTCTCTATAAATCTTCACCTTCAGAAACCTAGCATAATCTTCTCAATCAATCGCTGAGATTCACAATCACCACGTCCACAATCACCACGCTTAGGTTAAAATTCCTTCAACTGTTCTGTCGTCTCCTTCCAAGAGAACTAGCGGCCAGATGGCTGTTAAGATTTTCAACGACTGCGTATTGCTTCAGTATAATCAGCATTTGGTGGCTGTGTTGAAGTCCATCGTTGGACATGAATGAGATCAACTTCGATGGAAGTCCACACACTAAAAAAATTTTGCTTTGCTGTGCAGATATATTTAATAAATGAAGCCGAAGCACTTATAATGAGAAATGAAGCCGAAGCACTTATAATGAGAAAGTAAAGAAAGCCTGCCAATCTGTGGCTAAGAGTCAATGGAATGCAGAAGAGAAAATATGGACATTTCCAAAGAATGCACTGGACGATCTTCTATATTCTTTAGACATGATATCTTCACTTTCTATCATTTTTGTAAAAAATTTCTTCCACAAAATTTTTAAATAATCTTTCCTTAAAATAATAATATTTTACTCTCTCCAAGTAAAAAATTCTGCAGAGATCTTTTTTTTTTTTTTAGCCCAAAAGAACTGCCCAAAAGAATAGGAAGCATTAACTTACGGTTAAAATTTCGCTATTCCAAAACCTTGAAAGTCACCTTCTTCAAACAACCTTTAGCACCTTCCAACCAGACCATGCTTCAACCAGACCAAGCTTCAACCGCGTGCTCTGATACCACTTTGACAAAGTGTCCTCAGAAACATAACCTTATTAATGAAGAAGGAAAATAATTACATCACAGAGATGTGAGGGCTAAATCCCGAAAGATTACCTCACATGGAAAACTCGATGGATTTAAATATCCAAAGAGTAACAACTAATTTACCGTTACCAAAACTAACTAAGGGACACCTCACATAATCACGTGAGTGTGTAGATGCCCTTTTACATTTATTAAACTAAACTTCTATTTATTATATTTTTGGATCATAATTCCTAACATCAATTAAGTAAAACTAAAAAATATTAACGAAACTTGGGATATTTCTTGGAAAGTCATCTAAATAGTTGAAACATCGTTAAATCAGTGATTTACATATAGATCCATCTTAATTCCAGATTTATTAAGCAATGAAAAGGATCCAAATCTCTTGAGGTGCAAATCTTCTTTAAAATATAAAATTTAAAGAAAAATTTGTAGCTCAAAGATTTTAATCCTTTCTCATAGATTTTTACTGATTTATAATAGTTTTTATTGCTACTGATAAAATCACATCTACATTTAAGAATTGATTTTAGTGTTTCCAAAACAATACCATACAATGAAATACAACTTTATCCATTAATCTACACAATCCAATCATTTTTTTTTATGATTTTATTCTTATTTGAATCCAAAGAAAAGCAATAAAACTCTGCTTTCAAACACTACCAGAAATAACCAACTAATGATATTTCATAAATTATGCAAAAGGATTACATCCAAAAGCAAAAAAGACATCGATAACATCTAAAATATAGCAAAAAAAATAGTAAATAACCAACTAATACACTATTCCAAAAATTATGCAAAAGGACTGCATCCAAAAGAAAAAAGACAACCATAACATCTAAAATCTGGCAAAAACACTGAATAGATCTAAAATATGGCAAAAAAATAGTAAATAACCAGCTAATACTATTCCAAAAATTATGCAAAAGGATTGCATCCAAAAGAAAAAAGACAACCATAACATCTAAAATCTGGCAAAAAGACTGAATAGATGGAGAATGAGCTATAGAACCAGAAGCCACATATCTCCAAAAATACTAATTAGATGGAGAATCAACTATAGAACCAGAAGCCACATATCTCCAAAAATACTAATTAGATGGAGAATCAGCTATAGAACCAGAAGCCACATATCTCCAGTTTCTAATATGGAAAAAATACTAAATAACCAGCTAATAATATTCCAAAAATTTTGCAAAAGGATTGCATCCAAAAGCAGAAAAAAAAACATAACATCTAAAAGCTGGAAAAAATGAAATTAGCTATACACCAAAAGCCACATATCTCCAGATTTTGTCCTCCATATCTCACAGTAAAATCACCGCATCCATAATCATCATTGTCAAAAGCCAAGCCAGATTATCTTCAACTCTTTCTGCAGCTTTTTCTTCAATCTTATCCTCCTCATGGTCCATAACCTCACCCAGTACCAAAACCCTTAAAACCCCACCCTTAGTCCCAACCAGGGTTGAATTTTGATAGGCTATTTTACCCGTCAAATACGGTCTAAATTTCATATTTCCCATCATAAAAAAACAAAAAAAATTGTAAAAACGTTTGTATATTGTGTAAAGACAGTCAGTTTTGACGAGTGAAATTTTTTCCAAATTCCTGCCCTGGCCCCAACTGACAGCCCAGTGCCAAGGCCAAACTTACTGCTCTTGGGCTCCTTAGGCTGCGCATAATAAGGCGCAGGAGTTGCGAAAGCAACCTAATAAGCGCCTGAGAAGATCGCACGGGCGAAACCTTGTTATAATAGGAACTACCATAAGAGTTAGGGTTTGATCCGGGAAAAGGGTTTGGTTACGCATAAGGGCTTGGTTGCTGATAAGGGTAAGGATTCCATGCGAGAGGGGGATTGGCATTTGGGTATTGCAGAGAAGGTTAAGTGGGAGAAGGGTATGCTCTGTTTCTGTAGGGTTGGGGGTACTGGGGCTTCGGCCATGGTTTTTCTGTTAAACAGATAAAGAGATCGAGCTTACCTTGCGGGCCGCCGGAGGTGTGTTTGAGCTTCAACGTTCTCTCCAACCTTCCATTGAATCTGACTTCGTCACGGACTTGAGAGAGCAGAATCCAGGCGGAGCCGACCAGTGGCTTGGGGAGCTCCGAGGGCTTCTCATGCACGATTCCGATGGTCAATTCGGCATCTTGGATCTATCTCTCTATATAAAAAATTAATTCCATTTGGATCACTAAATCCCTTAGGATTATATCGAGAGAGGGAATTAGCTAGGAGTGTGATGTCAGATGCAATGTCCATAACGGTTTAGTAAAAGAAATTGATTGAGTAATGTTTTTAATTTAATTTAATATTTTATACAAAATTTTAAATAAAAAAATAATAATAAATTTAATTTTGATTATTGAAATAAAAAGAATATAAATTAATTTTAATTATAAAGATTAACCATCAAATTAATTAATTTAATTATTTTCTATTCATAAATAGTATTAATGATGAGTTTTTTCATGCTAAGTATTAATGAGTTCTTTAATTTAATTATTTTTTATCCATACATAATATTAATGATGAGTTCTTTCATGTTAAGTATTAATTAAAAAAAGTTAAGATCGTGAAAGAGACCTGATTGACCTGCATGTCCCGAGATTGGATATCTCACTCACTGAAGATGTGACTCTTTCGGGTAATGCGGTTTTTGATTCAATGGGAGGGGGGGGGGGGTTCCTTTATGCCATTACCCATTTACTCCAAAAACCTATCATCAAACCCCCTTGTTCATTCTGTGAACTCGAAAAGATTCAGAAATGTCACCCTGAGGAAGGCTCGTGGGAAAGGTAATAGGCTGGTTGATCCGAATGGGGATGTGGCTGTGGGTCATATACCTATTTCTGATAGAATTGGAATGTCGGAGGGCATTTTGGATAGCTTTGATAACACAGGGGGCCTTAGAGCATACTCCCGCTAGGCTGGGATTCCTTAATGTCTATTTGTTCTGTAAACGTAAGGGGTTTGGGAAGGGCTGCATGGGTTAGGGCCCTTACAAACCTAATCTCTACTACCCGCCCAAATATGTTACTGCTGCAGGAAACCATGTGCGATGCTAAGGTGGCTGTTGCCAAAATTGCTGGCATGTTAGGAGGCTGGGAAGTCTCAGCTGTAAGTTCAAATGGCCTGTTGGGTGGTTTTCTAGTTGCATGGGATCCTCGTTATTTTTCCATTTTTCCCTATAGAACCTTATGGGGCATTCTTTTGGTGGGAACTTGTAAGGCTGGGGACTTCCCTATATCTATCATAAATTGTTACGCTCCTTAAGAACCGTAAGCGATTTTGGAATGGCTTGCAACATTCTGGCCTGTTGGATTCTAACAATTTGATTATAGCCGGCGACCTGAATTTTACCAGGCTGGCACAGGAAATTTGGGGTATCAATGCGAAGGTTGATGATTTGGCAAACTATTTCTCTGAATTTTTAATTCACAATGATCTCATTGATGTGTGTACAAGTGTATTTTCTCCAACCTAGTATAATGGCAGAAAGGGAATTGACAGCATTCACAAACAACTTGATAGATTTCTGGTAAAAGATTCAATCTTGGAGTCATGTGGTCGATATCGGTCATGGGTTGGAAAAATTAAAATCTCTGACCATTGGCCGATATATCTATAGCTGGATGAGGATGCTCTCCAGCGTAACTATCCATTTAAATTCGATAGCTCCTGTTTGTCTTGTGAATCCTTCAACATATTTGTTAAAGAAGCATGGCTGGATATTATTATTGAAGGGGATTATAATCCCGTGGATTCCTTATGTTATAAATTAAGGGAGCTCAAGGGCAAAGTCTCATGGTGGATACATCAGAAAAAAGTTTTGGATCGCAAACAACTATTAGATGTTGAGGCACAACTACAACTTCTGTACTTGTTATTGCTGGAAACTCCCCTCGACGGTCTGAAATTTGATTGTCTTAAACAGTTGGAAGCCGAGAAAGAAAAGTTATACTTAAGAGAAGAAAATGAATGGAGGTTAAAAAGTCGGGTTTTATGGGTTCAATCCGGAGACAAGAACACGCGTTTTTTCCATTCCTTTGCCTCTAATAGACGTAATAGTAACACTATTTGGAAAATCAATAATCAGGATGGAATTGAGGTATCCGGTGATGGGGAGCTCCATACATTGGCAAAAAATCATTTCGGTGACATCTTCTCTGATGATAAGGAATGTGATCTTCTATCACAACTATAGGTTACTCGAATATTTCCCAGGTTCTTTGAGGACAATGAGGCTGATGGTATTTATAGGTAGGTTTCTTTGGAAGAAATAGAAAGCACTCTTAAATCTTTCGCTAAGGAAAAGAGCCCCGGGCCCGATGGCTGGCCCATGGAGCTTTTTTTACATTTTTTTGACCTTATGGGGACCGACTTATTGAACATGGTTGAATATACCCGAACTCATGGTTACATCTCGGGTGCTCTAAACTCAACGTTCCTTACCTTGATTCCAAAAGTTACTGATCCAAAGTCTTTTGGAGACTTTAGGCCCATTGCTTTGTGCAATCTTGCATATAAGTTGGTTTCAAAGATTATTGCTAGTCGCTTGAAACCTGTATTCTCCAGGTATATATCTCATGAGCAATTTGGTTTCCTGCAGGACAAGCAAATTCATGACACGGTTGGCATTACGCAGGAGCTCCTCCATACCGTCAAATGTAAGAAAAAGAAAGCCATCCTGCTCAAAATGGATCTCGAGAAGGCATACGACCGTGTGAGTTGGGATGTCATTAGAATTGTCCTCATCCAAATTGGGATCCCGGCCCCTGCCATCAGATGGATTATGGCCTGCATAAATATTACGAATATTGTTGTCCTGGTCAACGGAGCTCCTACTTCATTCTTCAGATGCTCCAGAGGCATTCGTCAGGGGTGTTCATTGTCGCCATTGTTGTTCCTGCCGGTTATTGATGGACTTAGTAGATTGATTATGAATGCGAAGATGGAGGGAAAAATTAGAGGGGTGCAAATTTCATCTGATTTATTCATTACTCATGCACTGTTCGTTAATGATGTTCTTATTGTTGGATCAGATTCTGTGGAGGAATGGAGGGAGTATCATGGCATCATAAATCTGTTTTGTAAAGCGTCTGGAATGAAAGTAAGTATTCATAAGTCTGCTCTTTTCGAAAACCTCGTTGGCTTGGATAAGGTGAGGAGTATACAATCTTTCATGCCATATGAGTGCCATAAATTGGTTGAGGGGTTTACATATCTTGGTTTCCGACTAAAGCCAAATGGCTACCTCATTAAGGATTGGCAGTGGCTTATTAGAGAATTTGAAGCAAGAATTTCACACTGGACATTTCTCCTTTTATCTATTGGAGGGAAGTTAACTCTGCTAAATTATGTCCTCACTGGATCTCCGGTATATTGGCTCTCTCTTTTACCGGTGCCATGTTCTGTTCTCAATTCAATAAGGAGGATTATGTTTAATTTCTTATGGACCGGGGGTTTTAAGAAAACTGGTTTCACTTTGATTGGGTGGGAGAAGATATCTCTCCCCTTGGCATCGGGCGGTTGGGGGATAAAGGACATTTCTATCTTTAGCACTGCTCTACGACTGAAGAGCCTTTGGCGGGTTCTATTCGGCAAATCTCTCTGGTCGAGAGTCATCCATCAGAAGTATATTAAAACCAAGGTTTCATATTGGCTTCGGTTGCCCAGGAAAGCTGTGAGAGGGGCTTCACCGATTTGGTCGGGATTCATGAAGGTCTACTGTTGGTTGGCGAGTGGTATATGTTGGAGAGTGGGTAATGGACGGGAAGTGGCGGTGGGAGTGGATCCCATCATGGGGTTTAACGACGATTATCAACTCTCAGATGTGATGCTCAGAATTCTGAAAAAATACTGATATTTATACTCTGGACTCCATTGCATCGGGTAATACACTGAATTATTGGCTATCTGCTGCTGATATACATCTTCCTGGGAATCTTTCGAATGAATGGGAAAACTATGTGCTCTCTCAATATGGCAGGTATCTAGTTCAGCAATAAGGACGATGTGGTGATATGGAGTGGAAATGAAGCTACAAGCTTGGTTACCGCATGTACTGCATATAACTATATTATTAAGCGGCGATGTATCTTCCCAAATCAGTGGTGGTATAAGGCAATTTGGTATTGGCACTTGCCATTAAAACTCAAGTGTTTTTTCTGGTATGTGCTGATGGATAAACTCAAAACCTGTGATAACCTTGCAATGTTGGGAAGGGTGGGTCCAAACGTGTGTATATTGTGCAAGAGAAATGCTGAAACATCATACCACTATTTTCTGGATTGTACATTCTCTAAAAAGCTGTGGGATATGATATATTTGCATTTTGGTATCTCACATAAGTGGGATGGCAGTAACATTGAGGCTGGCATCAAAATTTGGATGAAGAATTGCAGAGATCACCCTACTCTACCTGTTTTCGCTTGCTGGGCCATTTGGTGTGGTCGAAACAAATTGATATTTGAGAACCAACCCCCTTCGCTGGAGCATACCTTTAATGACATCCTTTCTTTGTATCTCTTATATGCAAAGATGGAATTTGTCCCTATTAAGAGGAATATTGGAACTTTCCAACCATCATATAGTGACTCGGTTTTATTTTTTTACGGGGTTGCAAATTCGGGAAATTGTGGTGCGGGGGGAATTATTTTCCTTAGCTCGGTACATTTCTACAATCTTCGATTGAAATGTGGGAGAGAGACAAACATGAAGGCTGAGCTACTTGCTCTGTGGTGTGTCATACGTGTGGCTCATATCTTTGGGCTGGCATGTGTACAATTTTTCGGTGATTCAAGAGTCACCATCAAATGGGCGAGGCGAGAATATGATTTGAAGGTATTAGAGCTGGAATATTGGTGCAGCAGAATCAGGGGGGGGACTGAATAGCTTCAGCAAATATACTATGGAACATATCTACAGGGAATTCAACTCGTAGGCGAACCAGCTGTCAAAGCTTGCATTAGACGGGGAGGAAGGCATTCTACAGTGGGAGGAATATTGTGAAGACTGTTTGATCGACTCTGGCAATATGTTTTTTCTATAGTAGAGTGATTTTTTTTTTTTTTTTTTGTTCTGTTCTGTAATTTTTGGGGTCGATTATGTATATCAGTTGTAATGTGCTCATGAACATATAGAAGCTATGCTTCTTGTCTATCTTATGTCATCATGTACTATTTGATTCAGTAATATGAATATCAATAGTATGCTTTTTTCGCGGGAAAAAAATAAAAAAAAACTAAAATGTAATGTGATATATATATATATTCTCTTTAATAAATCAAAATCTATTTAGATTCCTAGATCTCTTAGAGTTATTTCATTGATAAAAGGAATTAGCCACGAGTGTGATGTGATGTCGATCCTTAGATAGGGAATGGTGTAATTTATATTTTTAATATAGATTAAGTTGTTAAGGGTAAATTGGTTAATAATGTTATCAATTTGATATAATATTTCATACAAAATTTTAAATAAATTAATAATAAATTTAATTTTGATGATTGAAATAGGAAGAATATAAAATAATTTAAATTATAAATATTTATAATTTATTGAATATTTATTTATTTTCTATCAATCCATAGTATTAATGATGAGTTCTCTCATGCTAAATATTAATTAATATATATAAATCATAAATGTAAATCTATTTAAATTTGAAATTATTAAAGTAAAAAAAATCTTTGCATCTCAAATATTTAATCTATTTAAATACTTAATAAATCTCAAATTAAAATGAATTTATGTTAGTATAATAAATTATTAAAAGAAAATAGAATGCAAATAATAAACATTATATAAATAAATTCAAACATTAAAAAAAATTATTAATAGATAGATAAACAAATACACTATCTTCCTTATTATACCTGCCAAGGTAGAGTATATAACAATGGCTTTGCAGCGAATTGCAGTTGATTTTTTAGTTAATATGCATTTTGTAAAATATTTTTTCCATAGTTTTCAAATGTTTTTTAAAAAATAGAATATTAAACTAAATATTTTAAAAAATAAAAAGTGATTTTTAAATTTTGGAAATATAAATTTCTAACTTTTGATTGGAGGAAAGCCATAATTTCTATTTTTTAATTAGTTTTGATGTCTGATTTGACAAATAAACTTTATTGAAATGTGACTTTTGTGAAATAAAAAATAAAATAAAAAAATAAAAAATTTAGAAAAATTATATATTTACCACTTGTCTTATCATGGTACCTAATCCTTGTTTTAATATTAAAACTTTCATGTCATACATCATTACAGTGTATTTTACTCTTATCTTCATAATATACATTTGGATGTATCTCTTTATCATGGTTATTTGTAACCTTCTTTCCTTCGGATTGGCTTCGACAATCCTTCCATTGATATTCACGTTAACCTTTCACCAACACATAATAATCAGATTATTGCCAAATAAGTTTGTTAAAACCAAAGCACCATAATCGTTGTTTGAATCCATGCATGATTTGATTTAGGATCAATTAATTCATAAAAGAAGTGAAATAACTTATGTCATTATTTTCCAAATGGAAGTGTTAATTACAATAAATACTGAACCATATTATAATTTTTTTTTATTATAATATATTGACTTTTCTCTGGTAAAACGTTTTTATAGGTATGAGTTGATGATATTATGTTAAGGGTTGTTAGCCAAAGATTTATTTATGATGCTAGGTTTTTCTCTTTATTATCTTGGCACTGGTATTGCCTTAAAAACTTAAATCCGAATGATTCACCGATGCCACCATGAGATGATTCAAACTTTTATTTCATCTCAAAATTGTTTTTAAAAGTTCTTTTGTAACATGAAATGATCACATATATCACCATGCATCTTCACTACATAAATATTTAATAATAACATGATCTTAAGTTAAAGAGCCACATTAAAAGTTATTAAATTCATATTTTTATATCTCCCAAATAAATAATTAATAATAATATAATGTTAAATTAAAGTGTGAAATTAAAAATTAATAAATTCATATTTTAATTAATTTAAATAAACTTTAGATTAATTTAAATTGATTTTAGATTAATTTGTAATTTTTCAAATAATTATATAAAACTTTTTAAAGTTATTTAATGAAATTTGTCATGAAGAATAGTGACAATGATTTGAATTATACTAAATTTGGAACCCTACGAGAATTAATCACACCTTGATATTTATTAACCCTCCTTTTTTATAGTTTAGTCAAGCTTGCTAAAAAGACCGAGGGCACGTCTTGTTAAATTGCCTAACTGCAAAGTATTTAATTGAAAAATAATATCATTTCACTTGTATTTCTCTAATATAAGTTTCATATAAACCTTTAAATTATCATTAAATTTTTTTTGACATAAACTTTTTAATATATAAAAAGTTTAAACCCTATACATATTGAGCATAACTTAAATGCTAGATAAAACTAACACATGTTGAATATAAATTTTATAATATATAAAAACTTCTATATTATAACAAGAGCCGCGTGCAACTTAGTCCCTGCTTTTTAGGTTAAAAAATATAAAGAACTGAAAAAAGCTAGTCAATCTCATTTTAACACTAGGATATGTACACCAAATTTCACTAATTTGGAATCTTGGTGGGCTAGCTCAAGTGGTCGAGTGTCCCTGGGTGGCTATACATCCCTATATAAGGACCTCACCTGATGTCCCCATCGGGTATTTGTGAACCACATCTATAAAAAAAATGTTCAATGAATCATATGAAAGTACCAATCTAACAATATTACATTAGTATCCAAGAATCCAATTTGAAAATTATTGTTATCCATTGTTATGAACAAGATATCAAAACCAAAATGATGTCTCCATAGAAAGCATAAATTAGAATAATGGATATGAAAGTACCAATCTAACAATATTACATTAGTTTCCAAGAATCCAATTTGAAAATTATTGTTATCCATTGTTATGAATAAGATAGCAAAACTAAAAGGATGTCCCCATAGAAAGCATAAATTATAATAATGGAGAGCCAAAGAATCATCTCCAAAAAAACCAAAAACTTCGCCATCTTGGGTTAGTGCATCTCTCTATAAGAATTAGTTTTTGGTAGCTTCGAGGTAAAATATGCATTTGTCTCACATTTTCAACATTTTATGTTCAACATTCTTTAAATTTGTTTGAACATAAATTAAATGGAAGTGAAAATATTTGGTCATCTTGAATTTTGTATTTGATGAGAAATGGTGACCATAAAATTTCAATAGTGATTAAACATATGAAAATGGTCTCTCACCTATGATACTATTTTTGCATTGTGTTGAGAAGCTATATAATAAGTCCAAATAAGGTATGTACATAGTTCTTAGCCATAGTGCTAATGACAATATTACCATAACATTAAAGGAAACATTCTCTAGAGTTTAATATTTATCACCATCTTGATTATTGGAAATCCAAGTTATTTATCACTCTCTCTTGTAAGTACAACTTAACAAATTAATTGTCATAAACATCCCCTAGGACAAAAGCAATATAGTACTTCACCAAACTGTAGGAATAAAGTGTTGCATTGCATAACCTAGATACAGTGACTATAAAAACATAGTACATAACTCTTAATAAAGAACCCAAGTATGGGTCTATCCTCATGTACCTAGAGAAGAAGGTCTCTCTTAGAACTTAGGAACCCCTGGGAGGTGAGAGAGATTATACCTAAGGTGGAAGATATTATAGTCTTTTTATATTTACACTTAGCTTGTCTATAAAACAAAGTTAACTACTATTTTTATACCCTAAGCATAAAAAATGTTTATGTATCTAGAGAAGAAGGTTGCTCTTAGAACCTAGGAACCCTCAATATGATGTGGGAGAGATTATAACTAAGATGGGGGATTTATGGATACAATTTTTCCCTTTCATATTTAATGTCCAAAAACTTTAAATAAACCATGACTGAGATGGAAGAGATTTATGTAGATACAAAATTTTCCCCTCATATTTAATGTCCCATGAAGTTAAATAAATTGGTTCAGATGAGGCTAAGATTAAGATTAAGATGGATTTAAAAATATAAAATAGCATAAATCCATCCTACCTTACCTTGGAATGTTTTAAATATAAAAATTTAATTAAATAAAAATTTGTCATCCAATATTTAATGTCAAACAAAAACATAAATTTTAAAAAACTAAACTAAACTAAAATTTAAAAAACTAAACTAAACTAATTTTAACTTAAACATAAAGAAGTTTAATGCTTTTATTATAGTTCTTTCTTAATACTTAACATAGGGTAACATAAATCTATTCTAATTAGACTTCAAAATATATTCCTATTGAGATACGACACCATTTGAATTGTTTTTTTTTAAAAGAAAATATGTGATCATTCTCTTTTTTTAAATAATGCCATGCCCTTTCATAAAAATTTCCTTCATAAAATAAGTTTTCTTTTCTTTCTCTCCGTACATAATAAGCAAACTTCGTACATAATAATTTTTCTTCTCTCCATACATCATTCTCTATCCGTACATAAAATTAGTTTTCTTATCTCGGTATATTGAAACATTTTATCCATAATCAAATCTTAGATGTAACAATGTCACACAAATAAATAATAATAATCTTGTTTGGTATTAAGTGTGACAAATAAATAATAATAATCTTGTTTGGTATTAAGTGAACCGTGAAGGAAATATCTCTACTCGAAAAGGTAAAACAACTTTGAGTTTAATGGTGTTCTCTGAAAAGGGAGAAACTCCATAAATATGCATTTATAGTAAGATTAGAATCTCCCACACCCATGTTGTGCTCTCTCAAATACAGAGAGATTGGATACCCACAACACAACAGAAATGCCAGAAATAGCACCCTCACGCATTTTAAAACAATTACAAAAATAAGTTCACCACATGCCAAATACACCAAGTCATTAAATAAGAATTTATTTCTAGATGCATCTCTGGTCGAATTTGGAAGTAAGATTTTAGCTTTCCACTTCAGGAGATTTTGGCGTGTACCTCACACCATGACCAAACTATCAATAGAAGAATAAACTGCAGCGTTATAAGTAAATCTAGAAAAGAAAACAGAGAACTAAAGGTGCATTTTGTTGTTTTTACTATTCTAATCTAAACACCATAATCAATACATTATTTACAGATATATCAGAAACCGGATCTTCTTGCTCTTAAAAGAAATTAAGTTTCCTCGAAACAAATGGTTAGGTGATTTTAATTATTATATTATATAAATATAAATATAGGATAATAAAATCATTTACATCGTTTAGGGTTTTGAAAAATGTAATAAACACTATGATGGATATAAACCTTTCAAGCTAATCCAATTGCAAAATCTAAAAAATATGAATAGTTATGCCTATGATTATACTGCACTATCGTTCTATTAACTGTATAGAATTTGTATAGAATTTATATATGCTAGTTGGTAAAATAGAAATCCAAAATTGCAACCTTTCACAAGAATAATATTATTTAGAAGTAGTTCTTTTATCGGGTCTCCTCAGAAATCACTTAGGCTCTATGCCGCAGATCTTCATTTAACCAGAGAAAAATAACAAATACTAAATAAATCCATCCCTATACAAGAATTACTCTCGTGCATCATAAAAACCTAAACAAAAGACATAGAATTGAAAGCAACTAGAGAAATAAAACCCAAAATTGATGCCCAAAATTAATAAATATAAATTCCAAAAGGAAAATGAAAACAACAATGCACCATGGAACAGAAACAAGAGTATAGTGAAAAGGATAATACTGAAACTACATAACCAGTAAAACTGGGCAGATGCCAAAACAAAATAATACAAAAGCTAGTTGGAGTGCCATTTTTACTTTCCCTTTAGAGATTCAAATTGTACTGATGAGGGAAATACATTAGTCTTCCTATCAATCTTTATTTCTATATGATTTCTTTCTAATTAAGAATCTCTGTC
Source organism: Larix kaempferi (assembly GCA_027924585.1). Taxonomy (NCBI): domain Eukaryota; kingdom Viridiplantae; phylum Streptophyta; class Pinopsida; order Pinales; family Pinaceae; genus Larix; species Larix kaempferi. The sequence goes on along the minus strand of BSBM01000085.1, from coordinate 10,962,606 downwards.
CACCTTCACAAGAATGTCCGTAGTTTTCGTCTGTAGCAACATCGGGATCCTCAAATTTAACTCTTACTGTAAATGTTCCCCTAATCAGCTCTCCATATATCTGACCGAAGGATGATGTAAAATAATTTTGTGTCACGAATGTTGTTGGACATAACTCATTTGTAGTTTCTTTGATAAACTTGCCAACACCATCCACATTTTTAGAAGAAACGAATACCATCCTATAGATTAGAAAATAGAGAGTGCAGTTGTAGAGCAGCAGGGATCCAATTTCATCGATGTTAGTGGGGCTAGGGACGAGGCCTTTTCTTCTTAGGACCTGCAAGGAGATTTCAACAATTTTAAATTAAAAAAATTGATCAATTAAAAAAGATCAAACATAGGGCTGTAATCAAATAAAAGAAAGGCAAATATACCTTCGATCAGTTGAGCCAAATAAAGACAGAAAAAATGAAATTGGAAATGAGGCACAAATAGGGGATGAAATGTTGATGTATATGTAACTTCGGAATGTATTTCATTTATGTATTTCATATATATTTATTGTACCCTTATTAGAGATGTGTTATTCCTCTATAAGGAAGTGTCGTCATGTGGATTGACAAGTGTCGCAAGTGTGTGTACTTGCCGATGGGTTATTAGACCACCATGTGTGGGGTCGACCCTGAAATATATATTATATTGTGGATGTACCTAGCTAGACAAGTCAGCCCCATAAGGTCACTGGGAAACCAGGTTAGTATAAATAGAGATCGGGAGATCTCTATTTGGATCATTCGGAAAGACACACTTCTCTCACTCAGAAAGTGGCGCACTAGTGAGGAGGAGGATCATCTTCTCTAGGAGACTATCTCAAGTGTATTTTGGTTGTACTTTGGTTGAGACATTGCTCTCTCTATCTCTGAGGAAGTTGTGGGGTTTTTCACCTTAGGGTTTTCCCCATGGAAACTCTGTGTCTCTTGTCTCTCATGCTTTTGATTCTTGTGATGCTTGTCATGCTTATTGTGATTGTTATGCATTGATATACTGTATATGTTATTCTCTCAGTGAAGATCCTAGAGTATTGTGAATTAATGCTCAAAATTTAACATGGTATCAGAGCTAACCTGAGAAGAAGACATTTTGCAGTGACGGAAACTTGAGTTTCTTGTTTATTGGGTTTCTCTCCATAGTTTTTGGAAAAGAAATATAGTAGATTGACTCTACTCATCAAGGAGAATCTATTTGTCCAAGAAGAAGAAGTATAAGTTTGTACTTGTTTTCTTTGATGATATTTTGATCTATAATAGAACTTGGGAAGATAATTTGCATCATTTGGCTATTGTATTAACAATCTTGGCAGATCAATCTTTTTATGCAAATCTAACCAAGTGTGAGTTTGGAATGACTGAGATTTTGTATCTTGGTCATGTTATTGGGAAAGACGGAGTTAAATTTCACATGGAAAATATCCAAGCCATTCTAGATTGGCCAATTCCTAAAAATATCACTGAATGGAGAGTTTTTATTGGGCTATGTACCTACAACCGGAAGTTTGTCAAGGGTTTCTCCAAGTTGACATATCCTTTGATGGACCTCACTAAGAAAGGATATTTCCATGGGTCAGAAGAATCTGAGCAAGTGTTCAATAGAATGAAGGAGGTAATGAGCAGTTGTCCTATTCTTGCACTTCCATATTTTTCTCAACCTTTTGTTCTTGAGTGTGATGCTTCAGGGAATGGAATTGGAGCAACCTTGATGCAAAATAAGCACCCCTTGGCCTTTGAGAGCAGAAAGTTACAGCCCCGTGAAAGGTTATATTCAGTCTATGAAAAAGAGATGATAGCCATCATGCATGCACTAGTCAAGTTCAAACAGTATTTGGTAGGGGATAAGTTCATTATCAAGACTGATCACAATAGTTTGAGGCACTTCTTAACCCAAAAGGAGCTGAATGATAGGAAACAAAAGTGAGTAAGAAAGGTCCAAGCATTTGAATTTGATATTGAATATAAGAATGGTAAGATGAACATTGTAGCTAATGCACTTTCTAGAAAACCTACACTTGCATTGCTCAAATTTCATGATGATTGGAAAATACAAATTGGGGTAGAGTACACAAAGAACCAGTTTGCTTGTGATTTGTTTGATGGATTAATTCATGATGGTTCTTAAAATATTCTCAATGATATTATCTATTATAAGGATAGGATATTTTTTGTTCCAGAATCCCTACTAAAGAAGAAGATCCTTGACGTTGCCCATGATGTGCCTCTAGTAGGACATCCGAGGTTTGTGAAGACTTACAGGAAAGTGAAGGAAAGGTTCACATGGAAGGGGATGAAGAAGGATGTGATGTGTTATGTCAGGTGATGTGTGGCATGTTAGCAAAACAAAGTAGAGCATACTCATCCTGCAGGGCTCTTACAACCACTTCCCATTCTTGAACAAAAATGTGAAAGTGTATCGATGGATTTCATCACCGGGATTCCAAAAAGCCAAGGTAAAGACAATATTTTTGTTGTGTTTGATAGATTGAATAAATATGCACATTTATTTGCTGTTACAAATAATATTTCAGCCATCCAAGTGGCTGAAATTTTCATCAAAGAAGTCTTCAAAATTCATGGCATACCCAAGTCCATCATCAATGACAAAGATAGCAAGTTTACTAGCAATTTTTGGCAAGAACTGTTCAAATTAGTGGGACAAGTTTGGACATGAGCACTAGCTACCATCCAAAAAATTGATGGCCAAATAGAAAGAGTGAACCAATTGCTGGAAGGGTACCTGAGAAACTATATCACAGGCCATCAAAAGTCATGGACTACTTGGCTCCATTTGGGAGAGTTTTGTTACAACACTACTTTTCACCTCTCGATTGGTATATCTCCCTTCAAAGCTCTATATGGATATGATGCAATCACTTTTGCTGATATGATATTTGGTGTCTGCAAGACACATAAGGAAAATTATTTTCTCCAAGAGAGTCAATACATACTTAGAACTCTCAAGGACAACTTGCAGGCAGCACAGAACAGAAAAAAAGTGCATGCAGACAAGCATAGAGTTGAGCGATCTTTCCAAGTAGGAGGTATAGTATATTTGAGGTTGCATACATATAGACAGTCATCATTGAATTCTAAGGGGGATGATAAGTTGCAGCCAATATTCTATGGTACCTACCAAGTTTTGAGAAAGATCGAGGAAGTGGATTATGATCTAGAGTTGCCTTCAGGCAGCAGGATTCACAATGTTTTCCATGTGTCTTGTTTGAAGAAGGCAATAGGGAAGCAAGTCAAAGTTTCACAAGATTTTCCACCCATTGATGATGAAAGAAATTTGGTGCTAATCCCTGATAATATTTTGAAGGTACGAGATAAGAAGTTAAGGAGCAGAATCCTTAAGGAATATTTGGTGCAATGGGAAGGATTGCCTAGTGAGGATGCTACTTGGGAAGGAGAACACATTTTACAACATCCTAGTTTGAAATTACTTGAAGACAAGAAATATTGGGTGGGGAGGACTATCATTTCCCCTGAGTAGTTAACATTGGAACAATTTCCTAACCCAACCAATCCCTTGGGTTGAGGAGAGAACTTCAGTATCATGGGGTTAATTTTTAATTCTAAGCATTTAATTAATTAGGAGTGTGAATTAATTTTTATCCAAAATTTATTATGCACTTGGAATATTTAATTTTCATGCATTTAATATTTTTATGATAAATAAATGAGGATAATTCTCCACTAGGGTGCATTAGTGGACGAGGTTGACTTGGATAAGACTTGGAGGAGAAGTTAAGGAGAAAGCACCTAAATCTAGAAAATCGAGAAAAATGAAAGAAAGATGGAGCAGATCAAAAAAGCAACAAAAACTTAGGAAAAGCAGCATAAAGAAGAAAGCAACACAAAAGAAGAAAATAGGATAAATAAAAAAGCAGGAAAGTTTAGAAAAGCAGGAGAAATCAGAAAATCTAGAAAAAGTAGAAAAAGATAAAGCAGAAAGTGGAAAAGCACACATACAAGGAAAAAGAAGGAAAGCAAAGCAAAAAGGAAAAGGTAGGAAATATAGCTTTCCTTATCCACTCATGGAGGGAGATTTACCTAAGGAGACTTTCTCCTCAAGTCATCCTCTCTCTATAAATAAACAAGTGCGCACCCCCTTCACATCTTTTGTCAGTTTGAGTATTGGTATGAGAGCAATTTTGCCTCAGAGACTTGGGAGATGTGCCCCTAGTCCAAGCTAGGTGATGTGCCCTTGCTTCCTGTGAGAGGATTATTGTCTTCAGCCATTATAATTGAGTTTTATTGCAGGTTATGTATCTTATCCAAGGCTGGGTTGAATTTCATAAATCTTCATGAATTCTATGGTTCGAATCTCAGATCTTCTTAGTGATTTCGAGTGCTAGATTTTTGTGATGAAGAGGAGAGGAGTTTTGTAATATTTTGAGAATCCTATTGGCTCAAATATGATTTAATTACAGTAATTATAAACATATGATATCATTCATATCATTTAATATTACAAAAGTATTAAATATTCGAAGTTTTCTCCAGCCATTCTAGATTTGCTTAGAATTTGACTAGTTTTCAGAATACATGTGATAAATGAATGAGAATAGATCCAAATGAGTTGATATATGTTCCTGATATTAATTAACATGTTAAATGAACCAATACATGTATTATATGAGAAATTAGTGAGCCTTCATTGATTGTTTGGGAGTTCCTAAAATTAACTAGTTGTGCAATCTCGGAATGTCAAATTGGTAGTATCTTTGTGAATCTTTCTCAGAACCTACTAAAACTTGTTGGAGTTTCCTATGACTATATATTGATTGATATTTCAGTTTTATTAGCCTCCTTGAGTTAGAAACCTTCATCCATAGCTTCCCGTCATTGTATAGTTGAAGTACTAGTTTGCATACGTTGGGGTGCCTAGGAGCATTGTAGTAGATTTCAGCCTTGCTGAATTCAAACCATCAATGTTACTAGTGATTTGTGAAAAGGTAATTGTAGCCATAAAATTCTTCCTTCCATCCACAGTGTTCATCTTTCCAATCTCCAAAAAAAAATGGTCTTTGAATTCATTGTTTTTAGCTGAGTCTGGTAGGAGTTAGAGTTAGTGTATCATCAACCCTTGTTAGTACATTAAAATTAACGACTGAATCTCAATGGAATAAAATCGGGTCGTAAATAACCGTAAATATACATAGGGGTACAATGACAGACTGTTGACCCTGAAATACCATTCCACACACGGGTCAGAATCCCTATCAGCTCACCCGGGGAAGCCTGTGCCATACGAGAGAGGCCACAATGATTTGGTCGCGCATGATGTGTTGAGGGGTGTGCAATAAGGAACATATTATTCCTCAATGACCATTAGTCTCAATGGAAATGTAGTTGAAATATTACGGTACCGGTTCCTAATCACTAAATAATACTCCCCACACAACACAAGGAAGTTGTAAGAAGGACCCATAGAAGTGGTATGTAGACAACGACAAGAAATGGAAATATTTGCATTCTCTCACTAAAACATTTAGGCACATATTGAATTTGGCATATGTAAATATTAAAATGAGAATAATTAAATGAAAACATATTTTAAATTGAGAAATGATTGAAGGGGGATACTTTGAGGTAGAAATTATGTACATCCATTGATTTAGGAAGACATGTATTGAATTAAAAATTAAAAATAAATAAATTAGAGATAATTGATTTTGGAGCAAATCTAGATTAGAAAATATCTAGAATTTAACTCCAAATGCACCCACCGATCTAGGGATTGGGATTTTAGACTAGGGAGACAACTAAGAGAGAATTAAGGGACTTATGTGCATTAGTATGTGAGAATGACACTTGGATTGCATGAGAATGAATATTTGAGAATTAATAAATTAAATTAATGTTTCATGAGACGACAAATGTCATCCGAGACTTTTCTATTTAAGAAAGGGAGAATGGAGAGAAAATGATCTCTTGCTCCCTAATGCTGGATGGATTCCGTAATGGAAGTTTGAGATTAAGTGTGGTCCATGTGAGTTTGGTTGAGGCTACTCTGGGGATTGGGAGATCTCTTTTGAGGGTTTAAACATGTATGTTCTTTGCAACCCCTATTTGCTTGGGAATTGGGAGGAAGAAGAATACTCCCAGTGTGGTAGGGAGGCCAATCGAGGAGTCCTTCGGTAATTACGTCAAGAATTGTTCGGATTGGAGCAACACTGATATTCACGCCATTGACTTCTACTAGATCAAACATCTAGACAAGTATATACAAGTATATACATGGCTAATTTGATATTTATTATTTGTTATGATTTCTTACTGGAATTCGTTTATGAAATTAGTTGGTTGGAAAAGTAATGTTAAATTGTGCTAGCCGTTACCTTTAAAAACTTTGTTAAATGGGATATTTGCATATTTTATTATTAGTTCGATCTCTAAGTTTTAAAAACTCTGTTAAATGTTATCTTTGCTTATTTATTATTAGTTCGATCTCTGAGTTTTACAAACTCTCATTAAATATGATCTCTGCATATTTAAATCTTAGTTCCATAGAAAACTCTCATTAAATATGATCTCTGCATATTTAAATCTTAGTTCGATCTCTATGGAATGATCATCACTGATCTTGAAGAAATGATTGATATTTCAACCTTGGTATGAAAAATACTATTTAGATAAGAACTACCTTATCAAAAGTCTACTTTATGACGACCGATAGTTGAGATTGTGGAATTAAATCTGGAGTATATATATAACTAAGTATGGACTATTAACATGAAATAGGAATCCGGATAAACAACTAAAGGTAAAGTTTATAGGTAAGTGTTAACGTACCCATATAATCATGAATATATGTGAGAAGATTAAAATGGCTGAAAAAATTTACCTTTATACCTTGTGTTATTTATTTATTAAAATGTGGGAAGATTAAAAAGATAAACAATTACCCATGTAACACAGGAGTGAATGTAATATGTATGAGAGTCGAGGCTATTATAGAAAATACCATTAATGATATGTCATTCTCATCTTCGAGATGGCATTATGGAATCAAAGTCCTTAAAGTTGAAGTATAGAAAGGCATTAATGTAGGTTCATGAAAATTAAGTTACTCTTGGTCTTCAAATGAGAATTTATATTCCTTTTTGTTGTTTTTAATATATATATATATATATATATATATATATATATATTATAGGTCATATTATTAAATAATTACTTATAAGTTCTTAAAGATAGACAAGAATAATAGTTCAATTATATATAGAATCAAATGTGTATGGAGGTGAGTAAGGAATGCAAATCATAATCATTTAAGAATAACAAGTGTCTTATGAATTCAAAATGTGGCTCATGGTAAGATCATCTATTTCATATTTACATGCTATATGTTTTTAAGATTTGATTATTATCATGAATTGATAAGTATTGTAAATTATAGAGTAGATACTTGTAGATTAGATTCGTATAGAATACATATCATTATATTTGATTGTTTCAAAATAAAATAGAACTTGCATTTAGTAATATTTTGAGATAGAATCACTTTTGTATATTGGTATTTGGGTGAATACATATCATTAAATGTACTTGTTTCAAATAAAATAGAACTTGCATTTAGTCATATTTTGAGATAGAATTACTTTGTGAATATTCATATTAGGGTGAATACATATCATTATATGCAATTGTTGCATGAAAGAATTCTAGTAATAGAGGAGTATAAAAAAAGAAAAGAAAAAAAATCGACTTAAACTGACTAGCAGATTGAAGGTGTTATATTTTGGTATCAGATCATGGTCGAACCTAGTTAGGATCAACACGTTTATCCGCAATGATCCAATACAAATCGTTTTGGAATTTAAAATTTGATTTGAGACAGATATGCTAATTAAATTATTACTTCATCATGCGAATAGATACTATCATGTATTGAAGAGGTTGAAGAGGGAGAGTTGAACGGGGACGAGGACAAGGATTTCGTCCACTTCCCCCATAAAATACTGTAGTAATGCCAACAACAGCCGAGGAGAATGTCAACATTTCTGCCGGTGAGGTTGTGGCAATGATGCGAAACTTCCAAAGAATGACAAAAGCATTGATCAACCGGTTGGACTGAGAGGAGGACAGGAACCCACCTTCCACTAGTGGGTCTCAAAATCGACCATTGGTGAACATGCATCGGGAACTGGAAAAAGTAATATTTTTATAATTTTGGGGTTCCAATAAGGGAACCACAATAGAAGCTTGGCTAGAGAATATGGCGATGTGTTTTGCATTCAGGGAATATACCTCAAATATGAAGGTACATATGGATATCCCTCAACGGAAAGGAGAGGCACTTTTATGGTGGAAAACCCTACAACCACAATTGGGTATTGATATTAATGAAGTGCCTTGGGAGCTATTCGAGGAACAGTTCCGCAAACACTACCTCTCCGAAGAATTTATTGAGCGGCAACTCAACAAATCCAATGCTCTCTAATAAGGAAACAGGACTGTACAGGAATATGAGATAAGGTTTATGGAGCTATTGAGGTATGCACCTCACATTGCAATGGAAAAATTAAAGGTAAAAAAGTATGTCTATGGACTGAACTACAATATATGAGACATGATCCTCATTCTCATGCCGCAGAACTTGCATGACGCAGTACAGAAAGCCTTGACTGTCGAAGAGGAACTGATGAGCAGGGGCTCATCAAAGTAGAATTTTCCAAGTGGAAACAGAGGTGGACCACCTCCAATTCCATCGAAGATGTATTATGGGCAGTGAAGTAATGTTAAGGGACCTATCCACAAGAATCCCTATAAGGATGCAAGAATTTCGTACAAGCCACCATTCAAAAAGGACAATACAAGATCATTTGGAAATCCAACACAGTTTGGACTTCGTACCAACAACATGTAAATAGAAAGGAGGAAGAAGGGACCTAGAGAGGGATGTTGGAAGTGCAGAGGCCCATACTACCAAAGTGATTCCCTCAGCAGCGAATTGGCCAGGGACAGGGACAGAGGAAACCGCAGACCACAACAACGGATCTTGGACGAGCGCATCGTATACATGTAGTAGTTAACAACTGCTAAGCCGAGCATCAGTCCACCGTATTAGAAACAAAAGCTATGATAAATGATATTGCATTTTCTTTACTCATATATCCTGGTTCCACTGAAAGATTTATTTCTCATATTTCACTAGAAAAGAGTAAGATGATGGCGAGTGTTCAAGACAATTTTGACTTAGTTGAAATGGCATCTGGAAATACCATAGTGTGGGTCCGAAACTAGAAGATTGCGAAGTAGATTTGGGAGTGTGTCACACTAGAGTATCTTTCTATGCGACCACTATGGGGGATTATGACTTACTCTTGGGCATGGAATGGATAGAATCCCATGCCGCAATAGTATATTGTAGAAGTAAGGAGTTGGTTTTCTATGACGATGAAGGTAATAAGAAAACTCTCTTGGGGAAGAAGAATAAGGTATCCCTACAAATGATCTCAAAATTACAACTGAAGAAAAGTCTGAGGAATGGGTGTCAACTATATGCTGTGATTGTGATGAACAAAGATGAAGACAAGGCTGATATAGTTAATCACCCATTATTTGTAGAATACATGCACATATTCTCGAAAGCTCTACCTGGACTGCCACCGCAGCGAGATAGGATTCACCATTGAAATAAATACGGGGACCGAACCTATTGTAAGGGCCCCGTACAAAATGTATGTACCAGAGTTGAAAGAATTACAGATACAATTATAGGAACTCTTAGATCTAGGGTTGATAAGACCAAGTGTTTCCTTGTGGGGAGCGCCAATGTCTTTCGTAAAGAAGAAGGATGGATCATGGTGTCTCTGCATAGAATACCGTCAGTTGAACAAGGCTACTGTAAGGAATCAATACCCTCTACCCAAGATCGATGAACTATTCAATAAGACGAAAGTCGCAATAGTATTCTCGAAGATTGATTTGCGATAGAAATACCATCAGTTACAGATCAAAGAGGTGGATATTCCGAAGATCACTTTTAAGACGCGGTTTAGACACTACATGTTTGTAGTTGTACCCTTTGGACTGACAAATGCGCCTAATATATTTATGAACTTAATAGCGTATTCCGCTATTACCTAGATAAGTTCATACACGTGTTCCTTGATGACATTCTGATGTACTCAAGGACACCGGAGGAGCATGAGGAACATATCAAGTTGGTATTGTAGTGTATAAGGGAGAACCAATTATATGGAAAGTTGTCGAAGTGTTCTTTCTTTTAGAAATAAATAAATTACTTGGGGCACATTATTTCTAAAGGCGAGATAGCCATATACCCTACAAAGATAGAGGCCATTTGGGAATGGCTGGCACCTATGAACGTACATGATGTATGAAGTTTCATGGGACTTGCGAGATACTATAGAATATTTGTATAAGGGTTCTCTAAGATTGCTCCAAAGCATTTGATAAATTGAAGGAATTACTAACGACGGTACCAATTCTGAAGGTGTCGAATATGGATCAGGATTTCCTAATATGCACTGATGCATTGAAGGAAGGGATTAGATGTGTGTTAATGCAAGAAGGGAGAGTGATTGTTTACAATTCCCGAAGACTTAGAACACACGAGAAAAACTATGCAATGCATGACATGGAATTAACTGCAATGTTGCATCCGTTACGCTTATGGCGACACTACCTAGTAGGAAGGAAGTTTGAACTAAAGACGGATCATCACGAATTACAATACATCTGCACCCAAAGTTATTTAAATGCAAGACAAAGGAGATGTTCCAAGAAATTGAGTGAGTATGACTTCGACATCTCCTATGTGAAGGGGACCATGGATAAAGTATCTGATGTGCTTAGTCCCAGACCCAACATCTTTTCGGTGATTTCGATGAAGACCAATCTGAGGGAAAATAAACTTGGGTTACAACAGGAAGACACTCGGTACAATGAAGTGAAGGCATAATTGGAGAATGAACAGATCATATTACCCAAGTATGAGGGGTATTCATTGGGAAGTGACAGAATGTTAAGGTACAATAACCGTATCTATGTTCCATTGAACGATGAACTTAGAAACTTGATATTACAAAATCTCACCAAGCAGTTTATAGAGCACATCCTGGAGTGAAGAAGATGTATGTAGAATTATACCCATTATTATTTTGGCACGGGATGAAGAAGGATGTTGTGAAATTTGTTTCTAGGTGCATAAAATGTCGGTTAGTTAAGGCGGAGCATCGACATCCTGACGGATTGCTTCAGCCTCACACAATTCCTTAGTCGAAATGGGAGGTAATATCCATGGAATTTATAGTTGGATTACCATTAACACATAAAATACATGATACAATATCTGTGGTATTTGACACTCTTACAAAGAGTGCACATTTCATTCCTATTAAAAATACATACCAGGAACTGAGGATTGCTAGAGTTTTCGTTGATGAAATAGTACGGTTCCATGGAGTACTGAGGAAGACAATATATGATCGAGGATCAATATTCACAGGAAGGTTTTGGACAAGATTCTAAGAATCTATGGGGACTCAACTCAACTTTAGTACTTCATACCATCCTGAGACAGATGGGCAGGTATAGATAGTGAACTAGATACTAGAGTACATGTTGCAGATGTATGTGATGGATCAATAGACCCATTGGGAGGTGTTTCTTCCTTTAGTAGAGTTTTCCTACAACAACAGTTACCAGAGCTCCATTCAGATGGCACCCTTTGAGTTTCTATATGGATGTCCATGCAGAACACCTTTGAGTTGGGATAGACTGGAGGATTGGACATTTCTAGGACCTGATGTGATTAAGGAAATGGAGGACTATAAGGCAGATATTCGTGCTCGACTGAAAGAAGCACATAACTCTCAGAAGAGTTATGCAGATGTGCATAGACTCGACATGAGTTGCGAGATTGGAGACTGAGTATTTTTGCGGGTAAAATCACAGAAGAGTGCTATTAAGTTTGGTAAAGGAGCCAAATTGTCTCCTAGATTTGTGGGACCCTTCGAAGTATTGGAATGGATAGGACCGGTTTCATGTCGCCTTGCACTACCATCAACTCTACATAGGATGCACAATGTTTTTCATGTTTCGGTACTTCAACATTATGTTCTTGATCCTTCACATATTATTGATTTAAGAAATTTACAGATATTGGACAAAGGGGTCGTGATGGCCGAGCTGATCCTCATATTGGACCATCGAAGATGGCATCTTAGATGTCGTGTGATCGACTGGGTTAAATTTCAGTGGGATATCTATAGCCCTAGTTCTGCAAATCATAATTATTTAAGAATAGCAAGTGTCATATGAACTCAAAATGCAGCTCATGGTAAGATCATCTACTCCATAGCTACACACGATATTGTTATATGCATGTTTATTTTAAGATTTGATTATTATGATGTTGAAATCATGAGTAGATAAGTATTGTAAATTATATAGATACATGTAGATTAGTTTCGTATAGAATACATGTCATTATATGTGATTGTTTCAAAACAAAATAGAACTTGCATTTAGTAATATTCTGAGATAGAATAACTTTTGTATATTCGTATTTGGGTGACTACATATCATTAAATGCATTTGTTTCAAATAAAATAGAACTTGCATTTAGTCATATTTTGAGATAGAATTACTTTGTGAATATTCATATTATGGTGAATACATATCATTATATGCAATTGTCGCATGAAATAATTCTAGTAATAGAGAAGTATAAAAACAATCGACTTCAAGTGACTAGCAGATTGAAGGTGTTACATTTTGGTATCAGAGCACGATTGGACCTATTTAGGACCGACACGCTTTCCACAATAATCCAATGCAAATTGTTTTGGACTTTAAAATTTGATTTGAGATAGATAATCTAATTAAATTATTACTTCCTTATGCGAATAGATACTATCATGGACTGAAGAGGTCAAAGAGGGAGAGCTAGACGAGGACAAGGATGAGGAAGAGGGAATGGAGTTCATCCACCGCCCCCATCAAATCTTGTAGTCACGCCACCAATCACCGAGGAGAATGTCAAAATTTTTGTAATATCCCTAGTTTGAAAGTTTACACAATTTGGCCAATTTTCGAACCTTGGACTAGTGAAACCTCAAACTGTCCCAAATGATCCCAAATGATTTCGAATTTGATATGGAGGGAGTTAGGATGATATAGGGAACTCTAATAAACAATTTATAAAACCAACCCTCTGATATAAACATTCATGGTATGCATATTTCAAGGAGGGAAGACTTGGGACAAAACTAGTCAATTGGATTGGTGAAAATCCCCCTAGGTCAACCACTGTTTTCCCTTCCAAAATCTATACGAACTTCACTAATATTCTTTCTGAACCTTTTCTATGTTATATGACATCAAGGAAAACATGTGTGCAACATTTTATCAAGTTTTAGGGTTGAATAAGTCTCCCAAAGGACAACAACTTCTAGAGTATATAATTTGGGTGAAAATGGTAGACAAGGGGCCTTGAATTTATGCCACAACTATATTAACACTTTAGGGGTATGCATAAATTATTTTGGGCCATAAATTTAAATCCATATGCATCTCATAAAATAGAAAAAAATATCATAAATATCTGATATAAAACAGGTGCAATATCATCCGAAAATCACCATGAAAATACTATGAAGGAAATGGCTCCAATCTCAGTTTTAATTGGAAATGTCGCATGAAGTACTTGGTATTTCGAGTTGTGGCTCTCATGATATGTCTATTGCATATTTATGCAGCAAATAACATGTCCATAATGTCGAAATAGAAATCATCCATTATCTAGATGCAACAAGAAGTGCGCCATCACACTTTTACATGACATTGAGAGAAAGAGGAAACTAGCTCGAATATCAATGTTACTTGGAGAAATAATACATGAAGTGCTTAGTATTTCAAGATGTGGCTCTCATGATATATCCATTACATATTTATGCATCCATTAACAAGTTCATAAGTTTGAAACAACAGCCTTCCATTATCTATATGCAACAAAGAGTGTGCTATCTCACTTTACATGAACATTGAAAGAAAGATAATAGAATGAGAATAGAGAAGAATGATAGAATATGAACTCGAACTCAGATGGGAGTTGAACCTACATCAAAACATCTCCATGAATATATGTTGAGAGGTATGAATGGCCTCTCCATCAACCAACTTGGATGGGAATCTTGCACCCTCGAAATTGGTTCTAAGGAAGGGAGGATGAACATCCACCGTGCAAGGACAAGCTTGAAGCTCTCCAAAATTGGAAAGATGCAAATGAAAAATTACCAAACGCTGCTCCATTTCGACTTGGCCTCCTTTTAATAACTTTTTTTGACTCATTTACCTCCTTAGAACTCAAATTATCTCCTAATTATTCATGAAATTCGAATTAGTGGAGGTTATGACCCTTCATTGGCCCCCACATGACACTTGGCTCATCTTTTGTCTCCAACTCCTTCATGAATTCGAATTGGGGAATATTTTGGATGCTTTGGATATGTGTAACTCCTCTCATTCTCCCTCTTGGTATATTTTTAGCTCTTACATTGTCATAGATGTCATAGAATTTTTCATAAGTGTCATAATGCTTGTCATAGTTGTCATATAATATTTCATTGCCTATGTTTTGCCCTATGAATCTTCCTCTTCCTTCATGAATGTTACCTCTTCCCTCCAACGTGAATTTGGGGATGGCTCCATGTTTAAAGGAGGAACATTCTCTCATGTGGACCCCACATGTCCACTTATGTGCCCCCAAGTCCAACTAGGACCTACGGCCACTTCATTATGGAGAATTTAACATTTATTCCATAATTTATTGGCCTATTTTTCCACCATCAATTTAGAATATTGAATTTTCATGAGAAACTATAGAATTTGGGGTTAAATGTCAATATTTTAATTTTTCCACATAACCCTTAAGGATTGGGTAGGTCAACTTAATTATTTATCTAAAAAACATTTAATTAGGGACATGACAGTCCTCCCCTCCCAATATTTCTTGTCCTCAAGCAATTTCAAACATGGATGTTGAAGAACCTTCTTTCCTTCCAAAACTCTGAGTAGTGGCACTCATGTACTGCAATTGTGTTTTTCCAACAGTAAGTAGATGTGTGTTTTATTTTTCATAATGATATCTCTCGTGACATCACCACTAAACACCAAAATATTAATTAAATCTATCAAAACAAAGTGTGCACAATTAATCTTTACCTCTTTCATATTTGGAAACCCTTTCTGAACTTTCAAACCTTTTTCTCACTATATAATTCTTTGAAGTTTCCACTGAGTTTCCTAACTTTGAGTCTTCAAGATTACATAAAAATTTTCAAGAGGAACCACCATGCTTGCTGCTGCACTACTC
The DNA here is from genome assembly GCA_027924585.1 of Larix kaempferi. Lineage (NCBI taxonomy): Eukaryota > Viridiplantae > Streptophyta > Pinopsida > Pinales > Pinaceae > Larix > Larix kaempferi. Next base: position 10,947,222 of record BSBM01000085.1, on the reverse strand, counting down.
TGATTACAATCACCTTCTCAAGTGGTGACTCAATCTCCCATACTACTTGTTTCCCCCAAAAATTGAAACCCAATGAGACCAAAAATGATCCTAGGGTCCCAAATGATCCTGATACATGCATGGTATGAAATGTCTAGTATGAAATGCCATGAACACCAGGCATGTGAAGATTGAATCCATATCTAAAAATGTCTCCCACATAGGAAACTCGAACACTGCTCTGCAAAGATGAACTCAAACAACTGAAGGTTGGCTTTGTCTCTCAAACCAACAATCGAACTGCTACTCCAAGTGGGCTGAAACCAAGAAACACTAGGATCCTATTGCTTGTATTGCATCCTTCCAGACATCATAAGTTCAAAATATATATCATCAAATTAAATAACAACATCATACAAATTTACATCAAATAGGTTCCTCATCAAAGAATCATGAAAGTGCTTACACATCCAAGTAAGTAGATCATCATGTGACCCATACACACAAGCATCAAGTATTATATCAAATCTGCTCCAATGAAATATGTGAGGATCCCATGTCCTATAATGTTGATCCAAAAGAATGTAATATGCATCAAAACAATCAACCATGTTTTCTCTCACCCAAGAAGTGAATGAAGAACCTCCACTAAAATTTGAACCAAGTAGGGAGCAAATAAAACAATGAGCCTTCAAGGGGCTCACAGAAGTACCATTTGTGCATCCATGGATATGTGTATCATCAATAAATAAAAAAGGATGTTGTTTCCAATAAAAATTTTCTCCAATCATATATCTCTTCACCCAAGTATTGGATTAAGTTCCTCCAACATCAATTGAACTAAGCAAGGAGCAAGGAAAATCATGAGTCTTCAAGTGACTCAAGTGAACATCATAGGTGCATCCATGTAGATATGTATCATCATAAGGTAACAAAGGATGCTGCTGAAAATGTAAATAATAAGGTGCTCTAGTCATGTCATCATCAAAAGGAGAGATAGGTGTTTCATACTCCTCATGTGGCACCATTAGAAATAAACCTTTCACGCAATTTTCATCCCCAATTGATGTGGCTGAAAAAGAAGTAGGGGGTGAATAATTGTGAACCAACCTTAACTCTTTGCAACTCTTACCCATCAAAATTTTTAATTTGTCTTCTCCATAATTGGCTGGTCCAACTAGTGTGAGATCATGTGCCTCCTCCAAGGCTATGCAAATATAGCCATGAGGCAACTCATAATCCCTCTAAACAAGAACAAGTGCTTGTCTTCCTTCTTGTTTGAATGTAGCCTCTTCAAACACCTGCATATCAACATGTACCTCATGTTCCACCATCACATGAGGTTCCTCCTTTGTAACATAAAGTCTTTCAGCCATTGAATGACTGTTTGATATGTAGGAGGGTGTAAAGGACCTTTGCAACTTCTCTTGAAGTTGCTCAATATGCACCATAGATTTTTGGAGTGTATTTTGGGTGGACTCCAACTCATTTGATAGCTTGTCATTCTCTTCTGCATACTTCAAGGTTATTCCATGATACAAACCAACAATATCAGTTAAATAATCTCTATCAAAAAGCAAATTCAAAAAATTACCTTTGGTGTCCAACATTGCCTTTGTATTTTATCCATGTCTTCAAGGGAATATTTCTCCTCCACACACCAACAAAATTTCAAAACTAGTGCATGTGCGTCATGGAGAGTTTTCAAGGACTCTTGAATCTTATTTTCATCCATATTCAAGGACCCTGCAAGAAAATGAGGTTCTTGCAAATGAATGTCCTCTTCTTCTTTCTTGCTTGGACCAACTTCATGAATCTCAAGTGGTGATGGGGAAGTTGATCTTGGTTCTTATTCAAATGATACAAGGTATTAATATCCATGGTCAATGGAACTTTGGCTTGCAGAAACACTTTCAAAAGTGATCTCTATGTCACCAACATAGAGGTGTGAGCACCCATCAGTAGGTACTCCTTCACAGTTCAAGCATCCATCAGTAGATGCTCTTTGATTCATGTCCAAAGTAGAGTATGTCTCAGAATGGTATTCAATATTTTCAATGGAAACTTCTTCATGCTCATGTGATGTTTCTTCATTTTTTTCAGAGTCACTTGGGAGTGACTTTCGACCCTCTTCATGTTATGCTTCTTATGCTTTACCTATTTCAGAACTAGGTGGCTCATGGGTCTCCTCCTTTTCACTCAAACATATATGATTTTATCTCCAAGGTATTTTTCAAGAAGGGCATAGACCTTTCTTCACTAAATCCACATCTTCATTCTTAGGCCTATATACAAACACCCAATCGACATAGTCTTCAAAAGGAATGTCCTTTTGTATATCTCCCTTCAAAGCAAGATATGCTTGATATTGTTGAGGCAAGGTTTTACATGTTGCTCTCAATATTTCTAATTCATTCAGAGGATTAGCCTTTGGTGTATGAAACATTCATCTTCATCAGACATAGGGTCATATGAATAACCTTCATTCCTTATAATATTGTAAGAAGTGTTGCATGATGGCACCTCTTCCTCATACCATTTGCATTCTTCTTCGTATTGCTCACAATCATCTTCGTACTGCTCATAATCGTTGTACTCATAGGAGTCATCATAATAGTAAGAAATGGATGCAAATTATTCTTCAATGGATTATATTAATGCACAGGTGCAAGGACCATGCTATGATACCACTTTAATATCCCTAGTTTTAAAGTTTACACAATTTGGCCAATTTTTGAACCTTGGACTAGTGAAACCCAAAACTGTCCCAAATGATCCCAAATGGTTTCAAATTATATATGGAGGGACTTAAGAGGATATAGGACACTCTAATACACCCTTTAGACAACCAAACCTCTGTTATAAACATTCATGGTCTGCAATTTTCAAGGAGGGAATACTTGGGACAAAACTAGTCAATTAGATTGGTGAAAATCCCCCTAGGTCCGCCATTGTTTTCCCTTCCAAACACTATAAGGCCTTCACTAATATTATGTTTGAATATTGGATATATTATAGGACATCAAGGACAACATGTGTGCAGAATTATATTAGGTTTTAGGTTCGAATAGGTCTCCCAAAGGACAACATCTTTTAGAGTATATAATTTGGGTGAAAATGGTAGACAAAGGCCTTGAATTTATGTCACAACTATAGTAACACTTTAGGGATCTGCATACATTATTTGGGGCCATAAATTTAAATCCATATTAATCTCATAACATATACAAAAATGTTAGAAATATCTGATATAAAAAAGGTTCAATATCATCCCAAAATCACCATGAAAATACTATGAGGGAAATGGATCGAATCTCAGTTTTAATTGGAAATGTCACATGAAGTACTTGGTATTTAGAGATGTGGATCTCATTATATGTCTATTACAGAGTTACGCAACAACTAACATGTCCATAAGGTCTAAATAGAAATCCTCCATTATCTATATGCAACAAGAAGTGCGCCAACGATTACATACATAGAGTATGAAAATATACGTAGATTCTCCATATTAATCCCCACATAATAAATCTTAGAGAAAAAAAAGCATTTGCTACATGCATAATCTACTATTACAATTTTTATTTCATAATGAAACAGGTCTCTTACTTTCAATAACTAATTATTAGTCCCTATCAGAGACTAGGGTAACTATTGTATTCGATCAACATTGACTTTCTATTAATCTATGTTGACTTTTGCATATTTATTTGTTTATCCTAAAGTTTTTAACATGGTGAGTAAATTTATTAATTAATTATTTACTTACCTGCAATTCTATTGGTTGTTAGTTTGAAGCATTATTGGTGTGCCTCTGCAATTCTATTGGTTGTTAGTTTAAATTGTTATTACCGGGCCTCTTCAATTTAGGCAATGTTTGGGTCCAATTTTTGAATAGATTCTTTAGTAGGGAGGCATAAGCATTTACTTAAATGCATGGCCTCATTTTCCACGCCATGCATTGATTGTCACCGCCCATCACCTTTCATTTCCAACATCCACCGCCTTTGTCACTGCCACCGCCTATTTTCCACATCAGTTTGTCTATTCATCATCCATGTTTATATTTAGTGCATCCTTCTTGGCTTGCCTTGTGGAAGGATCAGCTGCTACACCTGTTGTGCCATCTATACTATTCTATACTATCTTTTTCCTTTTCTTTACATGGAAAAAGAGTAGGCACAGTAATGGGCTTGCTCTTAGGTTGGCAATTTAGAGTTTGGTTGCTTACCAGGGAACCAAGGTGGTCTGCTAACTGTAAACTATGAGCCTAAGAGAAAGGCCATTATTGCGTGTACAAGTACAAGATTCATGCCTGATTCATGGCCCCTATAGTACGGACAAGGAAGAACTACCCAAGCTAACTCCTGCTGCTTTGCGGCAAAGGGAAGAGAACCATATCATTTCTTTCTTCAATCAAAAGATGATTGCATACCTTTCCTTTTATTTTTGGTGCTCGAATGCCCGCAATCTTAGGGATTTTTTGAAGCAATCTGAGGGATTAGTTGAAGCAAAAAATACTTGAAAGGTGCGTGGAGAATTTGGCGCTTTTCCACAATATAACCATCATCTTACCTGTTTGTAAATTTGTAAATATCAAAGTTAATATACTGTCAAACATTTAAGCAGATATATTCATTGAGCTGCCTTGGTTCGTATCCTTGAGCAGCCTTGGTTGTCTAAAGAAGCTTGTTATGTATAGATGTCTGAATCTGTAGTTGGATGCGGGAGTAGTCCTACGCTATTGACTTGGAGAAGGCTTCATTTACCAGAAGGTTGTCTAGACATGTTCAATTATTCTTGAAGCATCCAACAACATCCCATAGGTATGCACATTCTCTTTTCACCTATTAGCAATTAAAGACAACCATATTTAAACAAAAATAGCAAAAGACTGCTAATTTTAATTCTGATCAATAAAATTTGTGCTAATGATGTGATGTGAAGATTTTTGGATATTATAATTAGCATTCGATGGAGGAAGAGTGGCATTTGATGAATCGGTACATGAATTTGATGAATTAAATCCTACAAATTAATGGCAATTGATTTCTAAATTAGAGTGCTTACCAATGAAGCTATCACTCTATGAATTGGATGAATTAAAAGGTGTATGTCTATCTCCATGCTACTCTCACCAACATCCATCTCTGCATCTATAGATGATAGAGGTGTCTGTAGCTGTCACTATGAGCAAACTTGTTTGAACGACTGAATACAATTTTTTACTACGAAAAGTATTAACTTATTATTTTGTAAAACTTGATAATGAAAGCATAAATGCAGAATATTGCAAAAGATAACGAAGCAGGGGACTAGTGAAAAGGAAACAACCTTATTAAATAATTTTTTTTTACCTTCCTAATATTATTTCATGTGAGATGAAAACCTTATTAAATCAAAATAAAGTTTTTGAGAAAATAGGCATCCTCGCATGATTACAACCTTATTATGGGGAGGCAGGTGCGGGGGGGATTATTTTTGATCCCGGAGGAAAAATAGTTGCAGACTTTTCTTGGGGATTAGGAACGAAAACAAATAATGAAGCAGAGTGGTTGGCGATCTACTATTCTCTCGAGTATGCATCCTCCATAAACATAGCAAAGCTCCAGGTGATCGGAGATTCCAGACATGTAATTCAGAGCATGAAAAGCAAGAACTTGAAAGGAGCAATGAGACAAAATCTAAAGAGAAGGATTGAAACTCTTCCTCTTCCTTCCGATATTCTCTTCTTCCATGTCCTCAGAAACCTCAATGACTCAGCAGACAAGCTTGCCAACATTGGAGTCAATTTGGAAAAAGGTCAATTGTTACAAAATAATGTATTGGGTTATAAATTCATTCCCTAAGAGCCACGTCACCAGATTAGTTGATTTGGCAAGGGACTCGAACCATATCATTGAATTAAGTGATATAACAAGGAGGTCTCGTTTCAATTTAATGGAATGGAGGTTCCCCTCCCGAGGTAGGTGTCCGGACCACCATACACGCGCCCCTCAGCATGTGCCAAGGACTAAGCCATGTGGCTTCCCACCTGCGTCCAGAGCTCTCACGCCCCAGCACTTAATGAAGCAGAGGGAACATAGGCGGTCTCTCAGCGACATGGAGCAACACATTCCACTCTTGCTTGGCTCAGATTTGCAGCAGCTAAACCTCACAGTTTCGGAATCGGATACCTGGCAGTTTGAGGAAGGTTCTCGTGACAGCAGGTGCAGCACGATGGAAGGGATACAGCAAGCTATAGCTACTCTCAGCCGGCTCACATCTGAAGTTAAAGTATACCTTAACAGGACCTATTCTGCTGTATGTTCCATTGCAGAGCAGAACAAAGAACAGACCACGGAATTCAAATATGTGCATTCACGCCTCTCTTGTGTTGAGTCCCGTCTTGATGATATCGAAAGAAACACTATTGAAATGCTGGGGAAGGTAGATAGTATTAAGGAGGACCTCTCTGTTTTCATTAGCTATACTCAGCTCAGCAGGGTTCAAGAGGCGCCGTCAGTAAATCAGGACATGCATGAAGCTGCTTCCTTCGTGCACCCGAATTACAGATAGAAGAACTCTTCAGAAATGATGGATTTTGCTCACTGTGCAGGTTTTCAAAGAACAAATACTTTCAATGTTTTTTTGTATTTTGTTATGCAAACAGTTTGTTAAGGTTTATACCAGTAGAATGAACAGGAATCATAGGGAAATTAGGAGCAAGGATTTTAAGAGAAAAAATCATTGTAAAATCTGTATTTTTCCTCTTCTCAAAGCAGACTTATGGCCCAAATTTTGTAATGAATGGCTGTGCACAGCCTTTTATATATACAGTTAAATTCCCCTGTTTCTGTTAAAAAAAAACCTTATTAAATCAAAATAAAGTTTATGAGAAATAGCCATCCTCGCATTGTTTCATGTCATATCATTTCTAAAGCTTTTACGATATTTTAACTTTATTGATGTTTATGGATTGAGTGTTAGCATTTAAGTATATTATGTGCAATCACTAGTCCATTGGTTGTAGCTTGGGTGGTTGAGAGGAAAGATTGTTACCCTCCCCACCCAGGTTCAATTCTTGTAAGTGACATGATGCTCTTGTTGAGCCCTATTGTAATGATTGTATTTCAAGCTTTCCTTGATTCCTTCGGAATAAAAGGAAGGTGATTTTTCCACTGAAAAAAATATTATGTGCAATCACTAAGTTTCAACATTGTAGGACTTTACAAATAATATATATCTCATTTTTTGTGGGGTGATTATATATTTTTTAATAAGAATGATTATTGATCGTATTAATATAACTATTACAGTCACTTAACTTGGAGTCGGTGAACACTGATAGGTCACAAGTTAAGTGTTATGAACAAGTTATATGTTAGTTGTTCTCCATACTAAGTTGTAATCACATTTTTTTCGTTAAATTTATTGTCTGTCATTACCTGTTACCCATGCACAAGCTACTTTTTATCCATGTATGATTTACGAGTTATCCATGCATCAACTACTAGTTATTTTTTATATTTCTTTTTTTTATAATTGTTTATTATGAATTTTGAACGATGACCATAAAATCAATCTAGACAATACACTTGTCTCATCCTCCTTCAATCTAGGAAAAGTATAGATGGTATTCCACCCCAAATTCTTAGATATAAATACCTATCGATGTAAAATAGAAGCGTTGTGTCTAAAAATATATTTCCATTTTTTCTTGTTTTAGCTACTTGTTTCATATTATTCATAATATGGATGGTGTACAATGTTATATATTTGTTTAGAAATAAGAAAAATTTATAAAATATACTAATTTAATCAAGAACATTACGCAAAATCATAATTTCCATGTCTCCCTTAATATAATATGCATTCTAAGTAAGAAGTGTCTTGCGGTATATTCTACTTTGAATTTTGTTGCACGGTGTCCTCCTCCGTAACAATCACTTGAAGTGAGCCCACTGAAGCTTCATGAGACATAGAATTTCTAAACTCCTAGAACCTAGGTTGTTGTGCCAACTCCAAATGGAGAACTGTGTCTCCAACTAGTTAACTTTTGGAGCTTCTTCTTCAAGTTTTTCATTTTGATTATTCTTCCCCTACCTTCAATAATTATACCAGTATACCCTTATGTTTTTCCAATCGGGCTTCATCAAAATTAGTTATCTCATCGTTTCCTTTAACTCCCTTGCATTGTTTGGCTCCCAATATTTCCACCATGCTTCCCTTCTTCTCTTGACAATTATCATAATTCCTCTCACATATTCTTATTTCTTTTCTCATTTTCAAATGTTTATAATGAGTACATCTGCTAGAATGGTTAAGAGAAGAGGTCATCCTTGTATATACTCTTTCCCACAAGATCGCTCTATTTATTTCAATGCCAATCGAACCTGGAATCATTTCCTCCCTCCCTTGATTGGCTTCCTAAAGGGTGGAGATTAGAAAAAATATTTCGACAATCTAGCTCAACAACAGGGTCAAGTGATAAGGTAAATGAAATAGGAAATCATAGGTAAATGAAATACTTTTAATACAATAAAAATAACTACATACATACCTCAAATAACTGAAGCTCAAAAAAAGCTCAAGCAACATATTGATTGCGGCAAGTTGCATGAGGAATTATGGACATAGACGACAACACCAGTATTTGAAGCAACATAGCTTGTTCTCCATCATTCCGTTCGCATCCAAGCTGAGGAACATAGAATGCATAAATGAAAAGAGGCTATGCATGTTGCAGTTACACCACCTTCTGAAGAAGTGGACAAACAAGATCTTACCATTTCCAATTCAATACCAGATGCAAATGCAAATGGTCTAACATGGGAAGAACCAGGGGACCGAGGGTTATTATATTGGCATTGAGGACATCCCTTGCTATCGACATGAGATATCCTTCGATAGCGGAATGTCCCGATGTTTTCAATGTCCCTTTATAAGAGTCAGGGAATCAAGTATGGATGTCAATACAAATCTAACCAGGGTATTTTTTAAGGATTCTATTAGTATACTTAAGTATAGTATTCTAGGCGATTATTTTGGATTGGAAAAAACATATATTTAGATAGGTAGGCGAATATTAAATATGAAACATACAATTTACTCCTGAAATTTGTAAATTTTGGCGAATATTATGATTAAAAAACATATTTTATGTAAATATAGGGGATATTAGAGACTAAAAATGACCAAATAGTGAATTTATTTTTTGAAAAAAAACCCAAAAAATAACCAATTGGCGAAAAGAAATGGTGGGTTCAAAAAATTCAAATTGTCTCAAATTGTGGACAACGAAAAAAATCAGGTTCAAGAAGCAACATACTTAATTTTTATTATGAGAATATAATAGGTTGAATCTTGAAGCACGCTATAGTATCAAAGGTTGGGAAAGATTTTCAAGATGTTTGTGTTCTAAATAGGAGATGGGAGAGAAAAATATTCATTGGTGAGAGGTTGTGTGACATTTATTCTTTAGCAACTAAGTCTTTGGTTCTCAACATGGAATCTCAGTAGAAGGATCACATGAAGGAATTAGGTAAGACACTAATTGAACTAGCACCATTGAATTTTAACTTTTTCTGGGTTAATGGAGACATTAAGGTTTTGGTCTAGATTAGAAGTTACATTTTCTGCGTTATTAGGCAATTTTCACTTTCCTTTGGGGATTCAAAGGGGATGGAACCTTTCTCAATTGTCTATTGGTACCCATTGTGCGAGTAAAGAAAGGATAGGTATTAATGGTATCCCTAGTTGGAAAGAATCTCAAAATTTTTCTAGGTCAAGTGAGATATCTAAGGAAAAGAATCATATTTTCCATAATGATACAAGATATGATTTGAGATCATGAAAGGTCTCATTTTAATTTTTTTTATTTTTTTATTTTTATTTTTATTTTTTGAAAGAGGGGAGTTTAATGGAAGGATTGCAATGAATCCTAGGAAAGATGTTGAAATCTCAAGTTGGGGTAGAATATGTTTTCTATAAAACAATCTTCAGAAAATGGCTCTAGAAAACAATCTTCATTATTTGGGGTGCTTAGAGCAACAGACCCCTTTGCAGTGGGTGGATCATGATCTATTTAACCGTAAATTACTGAGGTTTGGGAAGCTCCTCCAAAAAAAATTCTTAAAGAGATTTGTGGAACTCATAAACCATACGTTTTTATGATTATAGAGACAATGGGAGATAATGGGAAACTGGTTACAAAATTGGGAAAATATTTCATGGGATGGAAATTTTCTTTTATTGATGCGTGTGGTCGTTCGAGCGAGTTGATTACTAGTGGATGGATCGTTCCTTCTATATCACTAACTCTTTTTTGTCTTTTGATTGAGGATTAGAATATTCTTTACTCCTAAGAGTTGGACACAAATATAATAGTCATAAACCTCTACGGGCCTTATAATGGTAGGGTTTCTTTCTAGGAGAAGTTGTTTAGCATGGACCTATTGAATCAAAACAATATAAATCTAGGTGGATATTTGAAGTTCTCTTTGTGCAAAGTAGAAATATAGGGTCAAGCAACTCATGTAAAATCTCTAATTTACTTCTTCATTCAAAAGTGGACGAACATGGGTTTCTTGATATAGAGCTTATGAAACTAGGCCCTACATGGAAGAACAAGAGAGTGGGAGATCATAAGATTGCAAATATATTAGATAGATTTCTAATATTAGAAGGGATCATCAATGACCAATTTAGGATTAGGTAATGCATGGGAATTGATAGAGTTTTCATCACTTTCCAAATTTTCTAGAGATGGATAAGGTTGGGAGGAAGCCACCCAGTCCATTCAAATATAATCCTTCCTAGATTGAAGAAGAAGATTTTGTCAACTTAATAAAGGATATTTGATCTCCTTTTGATGATACTAGAAGTGAATCGATAGAAATCTAGTTCAAATAAAATCTAAAAAAGGAAAAGCAAGTCGTTGTTTGTTGGGCATGTGAGAAAAGGGTAAACGATAATTAGAAGTTCAATGAGTTGGACACTCATTTGGAACATTTGTACAAATAGGATTTGGTTGGATATCCATAAGAGGAATTCAAAGGTGAAGGTTGTAAGAGCAAAGGAAATAAAATTTGTTCTATCAAGACAAAGAGTAGACATGGAGATTGAAAAGTAGGGCTCTATGGATTCAAAAATCCTATTTCATTAGTACATGAACCACGGGAAAATTATTAACTATATAAATGATAAAGGGAAATTATGATGAAGTAGTTTCAAGTTTTAAGGACATAGCAAAAAAAGGTTTGGATCATTTTGGTGAGATTTATAAAGAAGACAACATGGTAAATATAGTTGAGATTATTCAAATGAGAACCTATTTTCTGAGATTCCTTTCTGAAGAAGATAATGGGAGGTATCTTGAAGAAGTTTCTAAGGATGAATTGGAAGAAGTCCTTTATTGTTTCAAAAAGGATAAAATACTTGGTCATGAAGGTTTTCAACTACTTGAATTTTTCTTTGGTTTCAATGAGGTAATTAAGGAGTATTTAATGAGGGTTATAGAGGAATCTAGAGCCAATGGTAGAATTCTTGCAACCTTTAATTCAAATTTCATTCTTTAACTCCAAAATTTGAGAACCCTACCTATTTTTGAGATTTTACCCCATATCAATGTGTAACTACCTTAATAAAATAATTGCAAGGATTACTGCAATGAGGGTGAAAGGTATCCAATGAGAAATTTGACTCTCTTTGGAAGGAAAATCCATGAGGAGATAAGGGTGGCACAAGAAGGCCTTCACTCTATTAAAACAAGAAAGATGGATTTTATGGTGATCAAAATAGATATGTCAAAATATTATGACATGGATAACTAGCTTTATATGTGCCTCACGTTGATGCATCTATATTTATGTGTTCAACTTGTTAACTAGGTAGTAAATTATGTTTCTATGGTACCTTTCTCCATCTTAATCAATGGATCAACTTTAGGTATTTTCAGACCAAGATTAGTGTTGCATCAAGGCTTCCCATTATCACCCCTATTATTTATTATTATAGTTGAAGGCCTTAATAGGGCCTTGATGGAGCCTATGAGGTTCAAAGCCTTAAAGGGTATAAGGGTTGGAAGGATCGTTTATTTGACATATCTGATGGTCATTGATGACATACTACTAATTTGTGATGGGTCAAAGAGGGATGCTATCAAGTGTAAGGAAATGTTGGTTATGTATTTCTATGCAACAATGATGTTGGTGAATATAGGGAAGTCAACTATAGCCTTTTTTGATATCGATGATGAGGAAATTAACTTTTGTATGGAATAGTTTTCTTTCAACTAGGTTGAGTTGCATGGTGGTTTGAAGAACCTTGGTTTCTTCATAAAAATAATGACTATGACAAAAAAGGATTTGGATTGGTCAATGTACAAGGTAAAAAGAGGTATTATATGTATGGTGTAATCATTTTCTTTTCCAAGGTGGAAGGATCATACTGGTAGAATCAATTATCAAGCTTATTCATGCATATCAGATGACATTATATTTTATTCTAAAAGGGATTGTAAACAAGTTCAAAAGGATAAGCCTTGGATTTTTATGCTAAGGATATATGGATAAGAGGGACATCCCATTAGTCAAATGGAAAATATGTGTAGTCCCAGAGTAATTGGGAGGTTGGGGTCTAAAAATATATATAGAAGTTCACAACTGCTCTTTCTACAAAAAGTATTTGGAGGCTAATTGGTAAAGGTATGGTGTCAGTTGATAGTGTAGAAATACATAGCTCTAACTACTGTTTAAGAATGCATAATAATAAAAACAAAGACTTTTCACAAAGGGTCATGAAATATTTGGAAGGGAACTATTAAATATTTTTCACTTAATGGAAAGTGAGTAGTTTCTAGGGTGGGGGATGGTCATGGGACTAGCTTGGCCCTTGGGTGAAGACCCATGGGTGGGATGTGGTGATAAATTTAGCTTGTGGTGGATCAGAAGAAGTTGCTTCCCGTTATTGTTGAAATAAGAACATGCAGTCATTCCTAAATTAGAAATGCATGCACACTTTTAGGAACACACATGTGTTCCTTTTTAAATAGGTTCAACCCCTCAATGAAGCTCCACACAACTATGCCACATATATTTAGAAAATTTAAAAAGAATAAAGAAGCGCACATATGTTAGGAACACATGCACATTCTAAGGCACACATGCACTAGGAACACGTGCATTCTTCCATATATAAACAAAAAATGGGCCAATTGTTTATTGTTTATTCATCCCTCCCAATACCAACATTGGTTTCTTACTGTCCAACAAACGGGGGCGCATTCTAGCTAGAAGGAGCTATAGTGCTAGGGATTCACCATCATACAATGAAGGTAATTTTTATTTTTCTTATCAATTTTATATTTTTAACATTTAGAAATTTGCATATTTTTTAAAAATATGTTTTTATTGTTGAATTGAAGTTATTATTCTACAAAGAAAGTGGAAAACCTTGATCCAAATTCAAACCAAATTTCCAATTCCCCACAAGACCCATACACGGAAATAAATCAAAGTTTAAATGATCTTATAAACTTAATCGGGGAACTTAGAAGCACAAGAGAACCATCCCACCTATCACTTGCTACTTCCCTTGTCGCCAGTGTTACTTCCATTGGCCATGCTCATGGAAGGTTATATAATATATCTAATTATAGGGCCAATATGAGAGAGTCTTACTCATATGTAATTAGTACAGAAAAAAGGTTTTTAAACAATTGAATATAACCAAAGAATATACTGATTAGTTGTTCATTGACCCTAGAACCAACCAACCACATAATCTGAGAAAGAGGTGCCTTTGTATGGATTGGTGCACATTACAACCATGGAAATACAATTGGAAAAAATTTGGTATTTGATAAACCTCCTTGCAATAACAGGGAAGTTCTCTTGTATTTTCTTCAGAAATTATGGACTGAGTTCATTATTGGTCTCCATGTTAATTATTTTAACATTGGTGAATTACATGGGGTTGGTCTGGGCATGGATTGGGATCAAGAAACTACCATATGTAACCCACTAAGAGAGTCCCTTGTTACAAGGTGCATGGCCACCCTCCCCCCCCAATCTATATTATCTCAATGTTAGGAATCAATCTACTAGTACTACAATAACATCCTTGACATGCAATCTAGTCCAACACAATGTATTTGTAGTAACTTCTCATCGAGAAACATCCTTTAATGATGTTATACCACTTGTTATTGAGACTGCATATGTCTAGGCTATATTTTTTGGTTATGGGTTAGTTTTTCCTCATCGATCATCACACTGTGGACATACTCCTTATGGCCCTAGAGAGGGTCTGATTTAGGACAATTTATTGGATGAGGTTAGTATGACATAATTTTTGTATTTTCATTTTTATGTATTTGATGTTGCATTTGAAAAATATTTGGTAGACATAAATTCAAAGTATTTGTAAATGTGTTTTTTGTTTCCTTGCATCTAGAGGGAGGGTTCCTCATCTCCTGAAATTGATGCAATAGTTGTTGCAACTTGCTCGCTTGGGGTTCCTCACACCCAAGTATTTAGATGAATTTATGTTTATCTCCCCCCTATGTGAATGTATATGTTTTCCTCAACTTAATTTCTATATTAAATGAAGATAACACCTCAACTCTTGTGATTTTATAATTGGTATTGGATGGCCTCTTGATTTGAATAGAAAACATCTACTTAAAAGGGTTAAGCAAGAGTTGTAATTGACATTAAAAAATTTTAAGCAAGATATTTATATGATGTGGAAAGGATACCAACTCATTAAGTAAGTTTCCCTCATGAGTAGGTGTAGCATCCCATATATCAAGTCATATTACAATGGATCTTAAGGAAAGGAAATGATAGTCACATTAGGAATAGATTGTGGTGACATATTAAGTGGTGTGTGAAGAGTCATTAATTGAACTAATGTCTAGATTTATACCAATATAAGACATCAATAAAAGCATGCACTAAAGTAGGGAAAGTGTTAATCATTAACTCACTTGAATTTTTTTTCATTTTCTAGTATCCTAAAAGACACACAACTTCGAGATGTAAGAAGACTCGAGTTTTTTCCATCTCTAAGAAGACTACGAGCATATTTGGGGATGCACATAGTAATAGAAAGGGTGATGAGGGTCAATGAACCATCCATTATGTATAACAACCATTATAGTATAGTTTTGGGCACGAGGTGGCATTTTTTGTCTAGGGCATGAGGTTCCATTCTTTCATGTTTGAGAATGCGGTGTCATTATGTATCTTGGCCATGATGTGCCATTTTGTAAAATATGTACAAATTGACCAATTTTGAATATAGATGCGTGGATTTGGATATTATTCTATATTTTTTGTTAAGTTTATGTTTATGTAGGATGCCATGATATTGTTTACGTGAGATTAATACCTTAAAAAGTGTGGTTTGCAATCCATAATACAACTTTTACTAACCAATAAACAATAAGTCTTGATTGAGAATGGGGTTGGGAAAGTGATGTTGTGACACATATGCAACAATCGACATGGATTGGAAAATAGTGGGGCACACGTGTTATTTGCATTAAATCTATCACATATATTATGATTACATGATAATGGCGTAAAACATAGCTCCTCATCAATTTTTCGCTTACATACACATAAATACATGCTTAAATTTATACATAAACTGTAGTGTCCCTTTTTAATAAATTTGGTAAAATTGGAAAAATTGCACTTTTTGGCCAATTCGACCCTTAGACTAGTAATGACTCAAATGCTTCCAAATTGGGTATGAATGTGTTTGATATGTATTAATATATAAAAATGAGTCTGATGGATGCTTGGAAACTCTCAAAATACTTCTAAAACACTCATTTACAATCAGGAGAAAATAGGGAAACTTACTAGCAAATTCGAGGTTCAAACCCCCAAGGGTAGGGGACAAAGATAGCTTCCCAAATGCAAGTACGACCCTCCCAAATTTTAGAAAAGAGACATGGATTAGTTAAAGGAATTAAATAGGAACCCAAATGCATCATTAATCACTTCCTAAATGCTTCTTCAACTTCCATAAATCAGAGGTTTGTGGACAAGTCTTCACATAGGGGGAAATGATAGGAAACTTCACTACTTGCTATGAAATTCGAGATTTATGCTCCAAAGGCTTACGTAATGTATATGAAACTTATTTGGGACATTAATGAATCTCCATACATCATAAAAATCACATATATGAACTGATACAAGTCGCAATAAAGTAACTTCAAGCTTTCATAACAAGATATGAGGAAATTGGCACCGTTTGTACATTGTTTGTTATTTTGACATAGTTTCACTTGGTATTTAGACCTGAGAATATTTTGAGAATTGAATACAGATTAAATACATCAGATTACAAATAAATGGGGCCAAAATAGCTTCCTCAAATAGATCATCATCTCACCAAATGCGCCCTTCCTCCAAGAGCCAAAATATGAAGAGAAATGTGAGAAAGGTGTGGAAACAAGTTGAAGAAGAGAATATCATGAGCAGCCTTGTAGCTTCAAACTGCAACAAATGAATCCATTTTATCTCCAAATGAAAGGTCCGAATGGCCTCTCCAATTTCCAATTAGGATGGGAATCTTTCACCCTCAAAATTGGTACTAAGGCAAGTAGAGTAAGCACTCCACAAGCATGGACAAGCTATGCTCTCCAATATGAAAAATGAGAAATGATAAAAAGCCACTCTCCTTCTTTGTTATTGACTTTTATAAAGTTCCAAATACCTCCTTAGCTCTAATTTCGTCCATGAGCTTCATGCCAACTCGAATTGGGAAGAAATTCAATGTGTGCCACTTGTCCCTCCATTCCTATCCTCCTCCTTCACTCAATTCGAATGGGTGACCCTTTGGCTGCCCTAACCCCCTTGTGCGCCCTATTGGAGGCTATTTTAATCCGTGACATGTCATATATGTTAGATGTTAGCAATCAAGTCTGATTTATTTCATAGGTGTCATAGCATCTTCATCATTGTTGTCATAGAAGCTAGGGAATCTAGCCCAGGTGTCTCAATATCTCTCAAATGCCTTTTCCTCTTCCATGGGAATTACTATTCCACTCCAATTCTACCTTCATCGAGTCATTCCAAGTATATTGACCTTCCAACTCCCCAATATCATTACACTCCACCTTGGATTTGAATGGGTGAGAATAGAATGCCATGTGGCGTGAGGAATCTAGCTTTGTGTGGGTCCCAGACCACCAATGTGTCTCTATGACTAAGTGACACCTTATTTTCCTACCACAAATATTTGTTTAACCCATTTCAATATATTTATGTCAAGCTAATGTCCATTTGGGGTTTTATAGTCTCCTTATTCCAAATCTAATGTTTCCACCCCAACCTAGGAAAGTAGTAGATTGGTGGAATTTTCTCTTTTGAGATTTATTTGAATGGGGACATTACATAAACAATAAAAGAAAATGTGAGTGCACTAATTATCTAAACAAGTATGTTCTCATGTCATAATTTACATGAAGTAATGTGTATATATGTAAATTTTGTAGATTTAAATTAATTTTTGTAGAAATGTAGTTATATTTGTGTCTTATAAGTCTAAATAAATCATGTTGTGCAAGGACATATTGTTGAAGTTTAAAAGCATCTTGGCATGGTTAAGATGGAGACAAAACAACCCACATTTTTATATGTTAGTGTGTTCATGTGTTTGCAAGTGCATGCATACTTTTGTGTTTCCATGTGCATGTGTGTATAGCAAACTTATTTCATTGTCTCGCTCTCCCACTAGGTTTTTTGAATCCAAAATCCGACGGCATAGATGTCAGATTTCGACATCTTGTTGTCAACCTTCTGACAAGCATCATTTTGTTTAAACGTCAGTGGTACTTTGGCGGATATCCGAAAATAAAATAACGTGTTGGATATTCGACCCCTCTGTTGTCGGATATCCAACAACTATGCTTTTAATATTTCCGTCAGATATTTGACATCCTCTAGTCGGATATTCAACAACTAATCTTTTACCATACCCGTCAGATATCCGACAAGTATCTCCTATTAAGAGTTCGGATAGCCGAAAAATCCTATTTTACCATACCCATTGTATATCCTATAGGTATCTCCTTATAAACGGTCGGATATTTGACACCCCTCTTTTACCATACCCCTAGGATATCCGACAACCCCTCTTGTACCATAAGGTGGTATAGCAATGGCGTCGGATTATTTGTAAGGGTAAGTCAGATATCCGACATCCTTTGCATTGTTAAAAGTATGATATCTCACACCTTTAGCCTTCGGTGGTATGGAAAAGGCGTCAGATTGTTTGAGGTGATTGTCGGATATCTGATAGAGGTTTTTGTATTTAAAAAAAACAAAAACAAAAACAAAACACCACATGATATAATCCATCTCATGTCATGAATCTTGATAATTTAGATTCATTTACATCACATGTTCCTATCTACCAATTGCAACACAACTTAGGTTATTCCCTTCTTTGTAGTTCAATTACTTGGGATATCTAGCCCATATAGTGTTGTGATGCCTGCAAGAAGAGTTCAAGCCTCCAATATTATCTTGCTAGTTCTATTCACAAATTCAAACTAGACTTCAAGTCAATATAATCAAGGTGTGAAGCACATGGTTTAATGTTAGTGAAATAACATCCTTATCCATGCATGAAAGCTTACAACATCTATTATGTGTCCTCACTAGACAGATCCATCATCTCTCTTGTGTCTTAACATATGACTATCATGAGATATATTTTTAAATTTCAATTAGTATTTTGAATACATTCATTACAATAATCAAATTCAACCAATATAAGAAATTTCTCGTAATACTTGGCCTTTAAATGTGTAAACGATAGTTCTCATCTTGATTATGGACTTACTATCATTATCCATATTTATAAAAACATATAAGACGATCATATGATTATGAACACCTATATTTAAATCATTTTCATTCTTAATGTTTATATGAAATGGTATATTGGTTTTCATGCCCTAATATCTATACACATATTCACTTAGTACCAACAATCATATGTGCAATTATTACCACAATCATCCATCATGATTTCCAATATTCATATGTGCATGATCATGAATTTTCATAATCACATAGTTCATTTAATGCACACTTGCATTCATTTAATACTACATTTTTGAATCATTTAATCTTTCATGATAAGTTGTAGGCTTTAGACAATGAAAGGGACATATTTCAAACACATATCTGACACTTAACCGACTATCTTTACACCTTCCTCTTTAGCTAAACACAAGAGGAGGGATGATATTTACTTTCCCTACTGAATAGTCCCCTAGGAATATTCTTCCCCTTCCAATGATCTTTAGTGAAAGAAAAAAGGATATAGTTAAAGACTTATACAAGTGGAGATACCTTTGGATAATGGTGGAACTATTCTAGGTTCTCACAAACCCATCATCAACATGATTTCACATATGGTATTCTCTTTCACATGTGCAAGAATGTCATGGTTCACCATACCTATTTGGATGACAACCAAATCCTTGGAATTATATATTTCGGCGATAAATCTTGGGAATATAACACATTCCTCTGTCATACACTTTGCAAGTGTTTCCTTGTCCTTGTGCTTTCCTAGTTAGACAATGAACACCACATTACATCATGCCTATTCATGACAACACACATAGTTTATGACATCTTACATATGTTCATTCAATTTGCAATTCATGCATATTTTCAAATAATTGCATAGGAGTAGCTACTATCTCTAGTATTTAACAACATTCTTATATCTCGATCATTCGCACGTTAAGAAAAATATAATTTGTTTGTTCATATATTGCAACATTCCCAAACACATTGGATTTACCCACTATGATACTGCATGCCATCATTTTATCAGTAGATTTTCTCTTCCATACCAAGCTTCCAATGGCTCTTTTTGATGGCGTCTCAATGTCCATCATGATCTGCAACCTCACTTACTAGTTGCCTCTTTTGTCTTAGCTTGTTGACATTGTATATTTTAGCAACACACTAAGCACTTCACATATTCATCTCATGCTATTAGTACACATATATTGTTATAATAATATTCTTAGTGTTGCAATATCCTCCAACAATGTGAATACTTATGATATGGTGTCTCACACCCTTCATTAATTGAATGAGTTTAAGAACCTACATTTTTCTAATTTACACAAGAATATAAATCTCTCTATTTGTTTCTATCTTCCATATCTTTGCACAAGAGTATGAAGTGTTCCAACTATGAATTGGAAAACATGACTTCCTTGGTTGAGAATTGGAGTTTTGCATAGTGCAATACTATTTGATGTTTTCTTATTTACCGATTAAGAACACATATTATTTTGATATGCACAAGGTATAATATTAGTAGGTTCGTGTTTTCAAGTAGTATATGATAGTAAATCTATGATCATATAGACAAGGTTGAAAGGATGAGTTAAACTGTATGGTGGAAACTACAAAATATTTGTAAGATGCTACTAATTGCACATGACATTGTCTTCTCCTTGACCTAAAATACAACTACATACTTTTTTTTTACCAGTTAAAACTAAGCACATATAAAAAGAAAAAATTCCAAACTCACTAATGTTCCATTTCTTCCTTCATGAGCCTCATAATCCACATCTGGAAGACCATCAAGAAAACCAAAGTTATAATATACAATCATGATACACATCCTTCCAATTAAAAATTAACATTGTTATATTGTAATATCTCACCCTGGGTAGCCAGTATGGTCTCCTTATTCTGCAAACAAAAGGAAGAAGGTAAAATATATAATAAAAAAGAGTTTTTATAGCATACTAACAGATTAGATAATAATAAAAATCAATAAAGAAATAATCGTATCATTAAATATTACCCTAATGTTTGTCTCATTCTTCCACATTTCTATGTACCCTTAAAAAAGGACCTCGATGAAGTCCCTATCGCAATCACACAATGATATACAACAAAAATTTTATTAAAGTGGATCAAATGCATAAGATATTTCCTTGACTCATTAAAATGAAAATGTCTCCATTTATATCCCAATACCTATGAAAAGGAAAATGATAAACATTGTTATCAACCATTATGGAAATATCACACTTAGAGTCACTGCAACAGTAATACGTCCCATCATTAACATGGGTTGGAAAAAAAGTGCAAGATCATAGTCAATAATTGGCACATCTCTTGTTGGATGCCTAACCCTTAATTAGTTGACCCTTAAGTTGTACCACACTAACAAAGTTGATGCTCCCATGAGCATGCCTGCAATAGGAAATGAACAACTATACAAATTCAACAAAAGTGACACCTACACTATATGATTGTATTAAATATAGTTTTAGAAATTATTACATTTTCTTCTCAAACTAGTGTTAACTTTATAATATTCATCTTATAATATTTCATATTGGAAACAAAAATCAAAACAAAATTCACATAGTAATAAGTTCAAAAATTCATTTTTCTATTATGAACAACAAATTCAAGGTACCTAAATAATCGATATAGTAACTTGGGTCCCTCCTAAGAATGATTGGATCAAGTTGAGTTTCTATGGGGAAGTTAGAGGCCATTTGGGTTTGGTAAGAGCTGGAGGTGTCCTAAGAAATCAATAGGGTAGAGTTCTCTATGTCTACTTCAACTTCATTTGAAGGGAGACTAAAAAACAAGTTGAGTCACAAGCCTTAACTAAACTTATTTAGTTATACCTTAAGAATGGTTTCCATGTTTCCGAAGTTGAAGGGATTTTGAACTGTACATTCTTCTATGTGAATCTTTTGGAAGTGATTGGTTCACCAGTAATAAGATATCCTAGATCGATCAATTTAAGGTCACGATGATCATTTTCTTCCTAGGCATTAAACGAACGATTGTTGAATTAGATGAATGAGCGAACCCTCCAAATGTTTCCTAAGACTCCTCCAACATCAAATAGGGTCTTCCAAATAGAAATAAACCCTCTTCAAATTAATTCTTTGCAAATATACGACTGCCCTGAAACATATTTGGGAAATTGCGTCATTTTTCTCATGCTACTTTGATGCCCAAAATTCAAAGTGAACAGGTTATGGGGCACAAAAATACCCAAAAGTACCCTTTATGATTGTTAAGAGTTCAAGACATGCTTAGGATTTCTACTATATTAGGTCTATCTCATGCACAAAGGATAAATTAGTTTTTGTTCCTTGTTGTTGCTCATGTCTAGATTGTGGAGAACTTGTTGTTTGAAACTAGTTGTAGGTCAAAGCAAGGATAAATCATGCCTAAGTTTTCCCAAATTGTCCCCATAATTGTCCCCTATTGATAATTAGGCCACCTACTACTGCTTCCACCCACAAACCTCCAAAATTGGAAATCAACTTCCCCCAATGCTTAGCATTGATTAAAGAGAATGTGGAAAAAGGTGTGACCAAAGAGATAATACTATGACTTTTTAAGCTCATGGTGATAGGGTAATACAATCCCTAGAACTTTATTAAGGGCTGTCATACAATGAGTCTACTACAAATTCCATGGAGAAGTATGTTATGGATCATATTTATAATTTGACAAGTGGAAAAATAACATATTAACTAATCCTGCTGCTGATGGGTTAGTAAAATTCAAGAGCATTCGTTCCTTTGATATTGATTCTGAATAATCATTAAATGAGTAGTGGAAAAAGAGACAATATATCTTCTCTATTGCGGGAAGATTGGACATAATGGAGAGGATGCAAATGATCTAGAGGATTTGAGACATATCTCATTCAAATATTCTCAAGGAGATTCCAAGGAAATTAAAGAGAAGGGTAAGGATATTGGTTCCGGTGCATCATTTACTCATCCTTTGAAGTTGTGGAAACTTGAAATTGGTTATGAGGAGAAACCAAACATCACAACAAGCTCCAAGAAATTGTCAAAATTTAGATGGCACACAAGTGGGTTGTAGAAAAGCAGCACCCTAGCCATTCATTGAGCTCCTCTATGTTTCGAGAATAATTTAATATTCTCTATTGAACAGGGCCAACCACATGAAGGTGGAAGCTCTTATGGCCCCTCCCCCCCCTCACATCACTCTCAATTCCCCATACCCAATGCATGTACTTGAAAAAAAAACTACGTTCAAATTCATGCATATTTCATCATAAACAAACATCTACCATTCATTCAATAAAGGCTAACATTCATTAAACCATTGTTTCATTGAGTCAACACATTCATTCAATAAAAGATAGCATTCAATAAACCATTCATTCATTCAGTGAACACATTCATTCAATAAAAGATAACATTCAATAAAGGTAACAATTTACGACACTGAATCATTAAACCATTAAACCATTCATTAAACGATTCATTCATTCATTAGGCCAAAAATCATGCATGGGATTATATTATCAAAACTAATTACTCAATATTTCTTCAGTCACTAGTTCTTTCTATTTTTTTTCTCTTTACAAAATCATCAAGAAGCTCATCTTCTGGAACTTGTCCTCCAGTTCTTAGTGCTTCATCAACTTGTCATGATGTCTGCCTCATAGAGTGCTCACGACGTGGATTTTGCGGCAAGGAGTTCGGATTTGCTGCAATAATGTGAAAATGTTGCATCAATATATTTTGTTATTCTAATGACAAGTATTTCATTTAAAAAAACATTACAAAATCGTGTTTTTACCTATTGTGACCACATCATGTTCTTCATATTCCTGTCTAGACTCAACCTATACAGTGTGACCCTCTACATGCTCTGCAGTTGAAATATGGAGAAGTACAATTAATTTTCACCATCTGCAATGCTATATATAAAATTGCATCATATGAATAAATTCATTACCAGGATTCGAAGAATGATCTTCAATTTGTTGTTGTCCCTCCTCGACATTAAGGGGATCATTGCTTTCTTGCTCATAACAAAGTCAATATTTTACGTCAATTATTTATAACGAATAGATTGCACAAGTAATAAATCTTCATTAAACTATATAGATTTTATATACATGTGCACCAAATGGATCAGTACCAGAAGACTTTGTTTGCCCAGATAATATTTTTTGGCATTCAACAATAGCTTCAAAGCCATGTTGGAATCCAAGCTTCAAGTCTTCCTCAGTGGAAACTTCTTTGAATCGGTTGGCCTGCATATTTGCATTGATAATTTACATTTTGCGGCGCAATAAAACGAAAAATAACTTGCAATTTATTATTTGGATGCATTATTGGTTTTTCAAAACTTACAATTCGTGCCGCCAAATTCGAATAACCACCAGACCCAATCTTATGCTGACCAATTTTTTTCAATCTTGCCTTTGTGGCCTTTGATATGTTTGATAGCCTATGCAAGTGTTGAAATACATTATATGTTCCAAATTCGATATAAAAATCAATAATAATAAGGTTTAGAATTACATTGTGGAAAGTATTGCATACCTCCCTGTGCTTGGTGTTAGCTTTCCTTCTTTTCTCAGAGCCCTCTCCTTTCCATATTCCACTAGAGCTTTCCACTCTCTTGTTGGAATCATCGGAGGGTGCTCATACCTAGGGTCCCTTTCTAGGTGAACCCTATATTGGTCTCGAACAATCTTCATATGTTGTCCAGCCTTTTTCAGGACCGCGGCTCGATCGAAGGTCTCGTTGCCGAACATGCCAACCAACCGATTAGTGAGCTCATCTTTTAAATTTTTTCATTTTTCTATCCCACCTTGTGCGGATGGTGGGCCCGAATATCTCCAAGGAAAAATCATTCAGATGTTTATAAAAACATCATTTCGTACAAAACGATCATGCCATGACCATAATTAGTTGAAAAAAATGTTTTATCGGTATATTACAATCAAATTATAAACACTAACTTGATCAACGTATAATTACCTGGGATATTCTCTATCATTATTGGAACGAGATCTACGCCCACCAAAAATGTTGTCTCGATTTTTCTCGTGCTAGTGACACGGGAAGATCCAGGAAATGCAGCTTTGGCAATATCAATACTAGGAGGCTTGGTGTCTACCCCTTCTTTGGGACGATTTGGTGTTTCTCAGCCACTAGCGGCCAGTGCACTCATAGCTGGCATCTTGGGTGTTATGGAACGTGTTTCCGACTGTTCAATCGACAACAATGGCGAATGAGTTGATACACGTGGAGTCGATTTCTCATGTTGCGACGTCTCTCCATGAGCATCATTGGGGCCAACACTACCTTGACCACTAGTGTGTGGTCCCAGAAAATACTGTAAATACAAACCACATTTTATAAGTTCACTATTATATAAAAGTCAAAATTATAAAGTTATAAATCAATTTATATTATGATTCAAGATTCCACAACTTACATTCAAGGCTGGAGATATCTTTTTCAACGCTTCAATCCTGGCCAAAATCTCGTTTGCCTGCGGAATTTGGAATAGCAGACGAACGATTTCCGCACTAATTATTTTCAAGGTCTTCTCTATCACCTTAACCGGGTCTATAGCTGAACCAATTATGTCATCATCGGCGAAAAAATCATGCACTTCAAAATCTATTGATTGTTGTGATTTTGTTTCATACAGCGATTCATTGGTCTGCAATAAAAAAATATAAAACACTATTGAGTTCTATCATGATAGATTCCTAAAATTATATTAACAAAACATATCTACCATGATATATTCCTAAAATTACAACTAGGTTTACCTGATGCCTGGATGATGGTGTTGTTTGATCCACAGCTGGGGACTTGCCCTAATCATCCGACCCTTGCAAACAAAGAAGTAGAAAACATTATCAGAATGAAACCAGTATACACAAGAAAAATACATAAAAAAATAAACATTATGCTACACATTATATTTGTACAATTCCAATGAATTATACCTGCTACCTCGAGGATCGTGATCCACTCATCGGATCAATGGTTATAGGTGACCTGCCCCGATCTGCTAATAGGGAGGTGCCCCTTACAGAACCCTAAATAAAAAATATAGAACAAATCACCTAAACGAATCCAAAATACTCAATGAAAGAATATAATAACAAAACATTTTGACGTATAATTTAAATTATACAATTACAATTAGGTTTACCTATTTCCCCGAGGCTGTGGTTATCTGATCAACAACGAGGTGGCTTCCCCGATGAACACTCTACTTCAAATATATATAACATTATATGAACCAAATGAATATACTCATGAAAAAACACAGCCAAAAAAAACTATTCTTCACATTATATTTTTACTATTACAAAGATGTATACCTGTTGCCTCGAGGCGGGTCTGGTATGATCTACTGTGCCCCTTACAGAACCGGCCTGCAACAAAAACATAGAGAAAATTACCTAAACGAAACCCAAATACTCACTGAAAAATTAATATAATAAGAAAACATTTTGACATATTTAAATTGTACAATTACAATCAGGTTTATGTTTCCTCGAGGCTGTTGTCGTCTGATCAATAGCCGGGTGGATTCCCCGATCAATGTTCTGCATCAAATATAGATAACATTATATAAACCAAACTAATATACTAATGAAAAAACAAAGAAAAAAAAAACTCTGTTTTCTTATTATATTTTACTATTACAAAGATGCATACCTGCTCCCTCAAGGAAGTTGTACTCCTCTGACAATCTATTGGCTGGGATTTTCCCCAATCACTAGTCTGCGAGGTAAATATAGAAAATTTAAACGAAATAAACTAACGAAAATCCTTAAGATGTTAAATTCATTAATAAAAGGTTGGGTAAATTGTTAGATGTACCACTCCCATAGTAACCGTGTTTGTATCTACTCGATTCAAATTGTAATTAATAAGCAACCCTTCCCCTGCAGATATTGATTTAATGGCACATACAAAAACACGGTTTCCTTCACGCCCCTCAAATTCGCAGTTGGGTTGCTTAATTGTAGACCCTGGTTGTGTACTGTTTATAAACCCCGCAATGTTCCATGTGGCCTTTGGCCTTCTGTCAATGTACAACGTTGCTCATTTATTTTGATCTTTGTCTTTCAACTGTAAATAGTTTGCTGGCAATCCATATCTATGCATACTTCGTGTATATTTGTCATGTCCCATTCCATTCAATTCAATGCCAAGAAGGAAACATGACCAACTTACCGGGCTTATTGGAAAACTCATCCCCATTCAAATTTTATCTTGAGAAATGCATGGTTAAATAAAACTTGTGCATACATATTCATACTCAACAAGCACAGCGGAATTAAACACTATAGATGCACATAGTTCATCATGCATTCAGCATATAAAAAACAACCATTAATTAAGACATTACAAAACATAGAATTAACACAACTCAATTAATAAACACAACGGAATAACCATAATAACATACACGTAGAAGGAGATGCATCAACCTATTTCTTTCAGGCAGAATAGTGAAACAATCACAGAATAATCAATCTCATTCTCATGCTATGCACAGGCTTCATGCCAACTAACTTAAGATAATCATTTCATCCAGGTAACATGAGTAATTTAACATACAAGACAAACCAAAGAATGAACATCATTCAAACCACAGAGAATACTTATCTTGAAGATGAAACTGTCCAATAAATGGCTATGTGAGAGAAACGTTCCACCCAACCATAGATCTATGTCCATCCTGTATTCTTTCAGCTGAGAGATCACCCCCGAGCTGGGCTGTGTATCCACTAAGGAGGAACTAGACAGACTCACTCACAGCCATGGATTCACTCAAACGGTCTTGCTAAGCCAGCACACAGCTGGGTTTATAAAGCATGCAATAAGGAAAGGATGAGGATGCTAAGCCAGTGAGCTCAACCACAAAGCTATAGACATCTCAAGATAAATTCAAGCAATCCAATCCTCTGTTCAAACATCGACACTTGGATTTCTCACCATTCTGTTAACGAATAACTGAATCCCATCACTGGTTTTCTGGGCCGTCAAAACTGGGTTTTCCAATGGATTTCGGGGTAGATAATGCTCCCAAATTTGCCCCAAGTTCCATACCTATGGATACCCCATTGGATTTCACTTTCCAATACCAATTCTGGGCGTTTATGGCTCTTTAAAACGTGGGTTCTTTCACAGTTGCGATTTTTGTTTTTTCTCACTGTTGGGAATTCGTTTTTGGATGAAAAATGATGCTGAGTTATTTCACAATGGGATGGGAATGAGGAAGAAGCAATCCCCATGAGGTAGAGTGACTTGTGGTACAAGAAAACAAAGCCTATACTCTGCCATACGAATTTCTAGGCTACCCATGCTCCATTGAGGTCATGGACTGAATTCTTCAACAACTACCTTAGAACAGAAATAAATATCATCAAGGAAAGTCAAATGGGTTCTCACAATGACATTTGGAAACACATGGTTCATCTCCACAGCCTCCTCACCACTCCCTAGTGGATACACATGTCCCCTTCTCATTCGTTGCTTCCATAGCCAGTTTTGGTATTTTATTACATGATGTTTATTTAAATCATTTTTACAATGTTCCATGGCTAAATAGCACATGGGTAACATAATATCTAATACTTGTGCTTTTTAAATAAAATTCGAGCTTCCACTAGAGGGGCCTTGGCCTTGATCTCCACGCTAGGAAAACATACATCACATGTATACAATATTTACATTAAAAGCTAATATATCCTAAGGGTCAAAATGGGGTATTACAATCCCCTCCCCCTTAGAATAACACCGTCCTCGGTGTTCCAATACTTGGAATACATATACAATTTACACGTCCAAAATTTTTAAAACATTTTTGCAGACCTGCCCTGCATTCTATCATTTACTTTGAACTTTCGGGATCAAGTATTTTGGTTTCCACAAGCTTCTCCTGCTGGTTCTGACCTTTCAGCTCATCCACAAGTCTTAAAACTTTATGGCTGCTACCATTCTGATGTTAACACATATTTCATTAAATTTGGAATTATACAAGGGATCTAGAATTTAGAACTTCAACAAGATTGAGTTTTCAAAAAATGAAAAACCAAAAAATTACTTAATTCACTCATTTCAATCTTTATATTCACCATTTTTTTATAATATTATCAATATAAGCTATATAAAATCAAATTTATATAAAGTTGAAGCATATCTTCCTAATATTAAACTTAGATTCCTTACATTATTTTATTATTATAATTTTTTAATTTGTAATAATATTTGAGTTGATCAAGGTTTACCTCATCTCATGAACAATAGATGTTGCAAGAAATTTCTTACCTATTAAGTTATCTAATGGCATTATTTGTATGTTGAAATTATTAACCATTTTATTTATAATTTGATAAAGCATATATTGTGCATGTGTTGAATTACCATATTAGTAAGAGATTGTCTCCATTTTAGAATGACCTACAAAGTTATTTAATGATATAGCAGTCAATGTGTTTGTTACTGTAACAAATTTATGTATTGGCATAGTAACTTATTAATTCCCAATCTTGATAATGGGTGGCTAGAACATGGAGATTTTTTCCCAACTTCAAGAAACAACAAGAACTGGAAATGCCTAGGAATTGGCTGAAACCTCTAATACCATGAAAAATTATTAGCTCATATAGTCACTGTAATATTGAAGCTGTGGATGAGGACACTACCCCTAATCATATTTAGAATATTGACTAGAAAAACAATTAGTAACATATACACAAGCAACAACATGGAAAACTAGGTCATACTCTATTTTATTTTCTTCCCTTTATATGTATTGTCGAGTACGGATCTAGAATTTAGAACTTCAACAAGATTGAGTTTTCAAAAAATGAAAAACCTAAAAATTACTTAATTCACTCATTTCAATCTATATATTCACCATTTTTTTTACAATATTATCATTATAAGCTATATAAAATCAAATTTATATTAATTTGAAGCATATCTTCCTATGCTTAAACTTAGATTCTTTACATTATTTTATTATTATAATTTGTAATTTGTATTAATATTTCTTACCTATTAATTTATCTAATGGCATTATTTGTATGTTGAAAGTATTAACCATTTTATTTATAATTTGATAAAGCATATATTGTGCATGTGTTGAATTACCATATTAGTAAGAGATTGTCGCCATTTTAAAGTGACCTAGAAAGCTATTTAATGACATAACACTCAATGTGTTTGTTACTATAACAAATTTATGTATTGGCATAATAACTTAGTAATTCTCAATCTTGATAATGGGTGGCTAGAACATGGGGGGTTTTGCTCAACTTCAAGAGACAACGAGAACTGGAAATGTCTAGGAATTAGGTGAAACCTCTAATACCATGAAGACGTATTAGCTCCTATAGTCATTGTAATATTGTACTTGTGGATGATGACACTACCCCTAATAATCTTTAGAATATTGACTAGAAAAAT
Organism: Larix kaempferi; assembly: GCA_027924585.1. Lineage (NCBI taxonomy): Eukaryota > Viridiplantae > Streptophyta > Pinopsida > Pinales > Pinaceae > Larix > Larix kaempferi. Next base: position 10,916,942 of record BSBM01000085.1, on the reverse strand, counting down.
AATCAATAACATATCTACGAGCAACAACATGGAAAATTAGGTCATACTCTATTTTATTTTCTTCCCTTTATATGTATTGTCTATTGTACGCCTTAGGACATTTTGTCAAGTATATAGCACAATAGGTACTTAGGCACTTCACTTTTTCCCTTCATTTTATGGGATTATTATGAGCCCACAAGTTTCTACATGTTTTGGACATTGTTAACTATCAATTATTACTTTGGATTATGTTGATTGGTTAAGCCTAGATTCCTTTTTATAATATAAATATAATCATCTAACATTTAAAGAAATATTCATTATTCAATACTATATATTATGATATGTGGTTGGCACTATTTTAGAGCCAACAAGAGAAATATTGTATTGGATAAAGTCTAAGTATACCAATTAAGGTCAAAAAAAATTATTAATTATAATATAAATTTTATAGTACAATTGGTTTTTTTTCAAATACATGAAGAAAGAGGGAAAACCCATTCTAGTTATTGCAAGTGTCCAGTATTTATTTTTGAAATGTTTGAACATATTACATTGAAAAAACATTAACTAGCTACTCCCATAGTAAAGTTTTTATAGACAAAGTCTATAATATGTTGTAAGTCCAGTATTTATTTTTGAAATGTTTGAACATATTACATTAAAAAACATTAATTAGCTATTCCCATAATAAAGTTTTTATAGACAGTCTATAATATATTGCTTGTAAGTGCTTTACTGGACTCCATTAACCAAGTTTGATGGATCGAGAAGTGTGGTACATTTGAAATCAATGAATTAGAATAGAAACATTGAAGTACATTTTTGTTTCTTACAAATACAAAAGTGAAAACCCACTAAACTTATTAAAAGTGCATTTAACAATCAATTTTTTTTATAAGTATCTGTGTGTCATTTAACAATCAAAATCAAATTATTATGAATTTTTATTGGTAGTGCATTTAACAATCAAAATATTTTATAAGTATTTGTGTGTCATTTAACAATCAAAATCAAATTATTATGAACTTTTATTGGTAATTTTTATTGGAAACATTTTACAGATGTCAAAAGAAAATATTTTATAAGTCTAGGCGTGTTTTTTAATGATCAAAATAAATAATTTTGTTATGAATTGGAATAGAAACAAAGTAGTACAGTTTAATTTATTTTATTATAATATATATTCATGAAGTGTTTGAATGTATTATATTGAAAAGAATACGAATTAGCTAGCCCAACATTATCGTTTTAATAGATCGTATCTAGAAGATGATGCTTTTAAATGTATTATTGAACTTGATTATCCAAGTTTGATGGAGTGAGAAGTTATGTCGATCTAGACAAAGCATTGGAATTTGTAATTTCCATGTTAGATATTGTTTGGTGTTTGAACGTATTACATTGAAAACAATGCTAATTAACTCCAAACAGTATCGTTTTAATAGATCGTATCTAGAAGATGATGCTTTTAAATGTATTATTGAACTTGATTATCCAAGTTTGATGGAGTGAGAAGTTATGTCGATCTAGACAAAGCATTGGAATTTGTAATTTCCATGTTAGATATTGTTTGGTGTTTGAACGTATTACATTGAAAACAATGTTAATTAACTCCAATATAGTTTTAATAGGCCAAAACTAGAAGATATTGATTTTAAGTGCATTATTGGACTTGATTATCCAAGTTATGGGAGAAGTTATGTTAATATAAACAAATCATTGAAAGTTTAATATTTCATGGTGTCATGTAATTTGCATGAAGTATCGTCACATGAATACATTGCAATTTAAACAAAATTTCCATATTTGTACCAAATAATATAAAACTCCTCAAATAAATTTGAAGAGAATATTCAATATACAAGAAAAATTGAAAAATGTTTCTTCATGTATTAATTGGTCCTCCAAAGAACAAAATTACATCCATGAATCATCTCCACCTAATCTCATGTTATTCGTTCAAGTAGGTCAAGGACAGCTTGTACACCATGTTTATTTATCTTGGCCTTCTTGCAATTTTCTTTCTTAGCCATCCATGCCCAAACTATGGTATCAACTGGAATAGATCCAAGCTCTATGTCATCAGGATTTGGTACCCAATATTCTTCTAATACTTTTCCATTGTATTTCCCTGAACCGGGCTTCCACCAATCAACTTTAACATGAAGAGTATCACTTTCATCATCTTGAAATATATTTGAGGTGGCTTTTGCCATCCAAATCATCTCCCCTTCTTCCTCGTTTCCTGATCTAACTAGCAACATCTTTCCTTTCTCAACATCATTAATAGGGTTGAATGTTGTCTTTGGCTTATTGCACTTGGGTCCAACATACACGGGTTCACCTGTCATAGTATCAAAATCCCCATCCATAATATTTGAGATTGCATGAAGCGCATTACGACCAACATCTGGAGTTTGCCTTGTCTTGGGCCAGAAATCCTCAGAAGATGAATCATGATCATTGTAATCTTCATATAAAGTATCAAGAACTCTTTCCCAATACTCTACCTTATTTTTCCATTCTGGTGTAACAATTGGCAAATCCTCACCACCCATTGTGTCTTTCCACATTTTTATGTATGATGTTATTCCTTCTTTTAGTTCTTTTAAATAGATTTCATTCTCTTTGGGATGTAAGAAAGATGGCTTCCCTATGGGCAGTTTAGATCGACCTTCATCATCTGTATTCCATAACTCAACTGGTTCTGACCACTCAACATCTCTTATGGATTCTTTATACCTTAATACCGGAACATCATTGAGTACAAGAAATTGGAAGTACTGAACATTAAGATGTCCAACTAGTGCATTTTTTCCTTCCTTGATGTATCCATTAAGGAAGCTTTTGAAGTCATACACCTTATCAATCAGTTTAGGTGGAAACACTTTTTTCTTCAATTTTGCGATATGTATCCATCATCTCAGGTAGAGAATATATATCTTTACTTTTCAAGCTGGAAGACATTCTCCCATAGGTCCCGTCTATGTCTTCATGGGTGTGTCCCACGAGCAAGAACCCAACCTCAATAGTGATGAAGACACCAAGTGTAGTGAGAAGTGATAGAAACATGAAAAGATAACGATTTTTATTATCACTTGCTGCATTATCCAATTGTAACAATAAATGTGGAGGAAGAGGTTTAAAATCGATATCTTGATTTTCTAATCTTCCATGAGATAAAAATTCATCCTTGTACACTCTACATTTTGAGTAAATAGAGGTGTCAAGTAATGCATTTGAAAGTGGGTTTCTTGAACTTCCACTCTCATAAAGAAGATCACCATACATATCAAGATGTGGGTCTTCAAGGTCCCTTAAGCACTTAGCAAGTGATGTAATGGTCAATTGTGATCCCATATGTACAAATGGTAGGGAGAAATGACCAAAACCTCCTGTCTTATGCCCATGTGTTAGCATACCTGTCAATGACAAACCCAAGTTTATTCCTACAATAGATTTTGATTTGACGCGTAGCCTTGGAATTGAAGTCTTTGTTTTATCCATTTTATCATGGATAATACTCAAATACTCCTTTGGAAACCTCTCTGACATGATTCTGTGGGCATAGTAGCAATGTCTTCCGCACATAACGATCTTGTTTTATCCATTTTCAAATTTTAAGTTGGTTTCTCTTCCTCGACAATCCGTCAAAGTCTCGTCAATCTGAGCATCTTGGTGTCTTATCATTTAAAATTGATCAATTTTTCGTCATTCAGCAAATCCACCGATTATATCCGTCCACTTGTTTTCTCATCATGGCTATGTAGAAAAAGGTTTAAAAAGGTTTAAAATATCATGGCTATAAGTGTCTACTCCTAAGTTATCAACATTTCAAAAGAAGGGCAACATTTGAAATTACCCATCCATATAAATTTCAATTTCTATGTTGAAATTCCTATGCTATAAAATTCGACTCGTCATTCAAAATATTGGAAATATCATCAATTATAATAATTCACTTACTCATGTCATGCACTCACTGCTCAGCTTTGCAAGGTGACGAGTGATGACTGATGACTACGAGGTACTAGCCACTGGGATTTGACTCTGAATCCCGAGTCACTTCGGGTTGAGATCTAAGGCCGAAACATTGTGCCTACTACCTATGTGAACCTGGCTACCAATGTCCACTCATTTTTCCTCAAAATGAAATTCAAATTGCCCCTTTGATGAGTCCTCCTATACAAGACTTCATTTATTGCATGAATGTCACAGGCTCACGACAACTCTAAACAACACTCAATGGCATGCAACTACAAATAATGGCATGCAGCTAGAGCCACAAACCAAGCAGAGGTTGATTTATGCATTGATATAGAGAGGTGGCACTAGGCACACAATATGGAGAAACAATGAATTAGAAAAAGCATTTTGACCAAAGCACCACAATGGTTATTAATAAAATTTAAAAAAACAATTTTTGGCTCATGAATTGTCTTCAATTTGATCTGTGGTATGATCATGATCATGTAATCTCCCTTCGTCTTTCCAAACATATGTGGTTTCTCACCACGTTTCTCTTCGACACTCGCCACCAAAATACGTATAAAAATTACATGTCTTTACATCCTCTTCCATTTAAATCCTCATCGCATAGTCATGACTAAGGATTATTTTGCATGCACATCCTCACCTTATATTATCAATTGGTTCAAGGCGCAGAGACAACCATAAATTATCAAATGTGTCAAGACGCAAAGAGTAAGAGACAACTATAAGTAAGTCTTATATTAAATTTACCATATAAATCTTTAACTGGCACTATCATTTGAGATTTGACAGGTTGGATTGTTGTGATCTTCTTATCACTGGTTACCAATGTGATTGTAAGGCTTCTTTGATGGTGAAGTCCATAATTTTGAGTCTTCTTCCTCATTCTCATGCCTTTTGGTAAGACAATAAGGAGGGCAGTGGCCCGCATTAGCAGGGAAAACAATTTCGACATAGAGGTAGATAGATTAATTCTTTCATTAAATAACTTAAATTTCATGCCAGTGACTATGAATTCACCGAATCGTGGATTGGTAAAAAACACATCAAATTTTAGAGCCTCGGGCTCTTAATTACTCATGTGTCTAGAATTTTCGCAACTCGAGCCATTAACAAACTTCTTTTATTGTTATGATTCAATTTAAAAGGTAGTTGTCGAGACTCAAACATGTAGCAAGTCGCAAGGCTCTAGTTGACTTAGGATTGATTCCATTTCCCATCCATCCCATACCTGTATGTTGTCGCGACAAGTGTTGAACAAAAAAATTTGATGCCCAGGCCCTTATGATGCTAGCCTTGCTAACTTGCTTGGTATGGAGGATTTTTTTTTAATGTTTTTTTTTGCTATGTATTATTTTTTCTTAGGGGGGCTAATGTCCATCATTCTTACATCTCTCAAGATTGGATGGTTTCCCTCTCTCCAGTTTGAATTAAGGTTTTGGTTGGTTTTATATGTATATTTTGGTTGTAGGTTTATTATAGCCTCATTTTGCTTAGTGGCTTTTTTTGTACATAGTTAACAGTGAGTAATTTTCTCATGGTTCTAGTTTTATTTTAAGACTATATCTTGCGATCTAACCCAAAAAAATACAACAAAATAGTTGTTATTTTAATGAGCTGTAAAATTAATGTTACATATATGTCAAATTAATGTGTTCAAATTCTGTTTTATTGAAAAGATACCATTTTATCATGTAGATATCTATTGAGGAGTGCCCAATTATTTAAGATTGTAAAAATTTGGATGGGCAATATTTTTTTTTTGCATTTTTGGGAGGAAGGGTTTAGTTAATTTATACTTGTCAATTGAAGTACAATCATTTAAATTGCCCTTCATCTTTGAAGGGCTCCAAGAACAAATGCCCTTCCAATAAAAATTAAGACCCACCCTTCAAATTTGATCACTACCCCACTCCACGATGGGAGCTAGCGCTATCCAACCTCCAACCAAGAATAGTGTAATGATCCCAATAAAGATAAATATATATATAATATCTAATATATCCATTCATGGATCCATCCCATGTAGCCCTCCAGCAATTCCAGCAATCTGTTCACCCCGCCCCGCCCGTACAATGACTTATCCATAATCCCCAGCTGGCTCGTAATCAAGCTATGAGGTCGTAGGTCTGCCATCCTTTAATGTGATAGGTAAGTAGGATAAATGTAATATGGTTCCTACCTGACTGTCCATCTTATTCTACGAAAATATCAGAGTAACATAAGCACGACGAAACTGGGCCAGCCGGCCTGCCAGCCTTCTCTTCTCTCTCAACAGCCAAGCAAGCGGTCTCTCTCTAAACAATGTGATTTGAAATAATTGAATGAAAATTTTAAAATTGAAAACCTCGAATTTTGGACAGTCCCATCGAACCTGCAGTAACGATCCCAATAAAGATAAATATATATATAATATCTAATATATCCATTCATGGATCCATCCCATGTAGCCCTCCAGCAATTCCAGCAATCTGTTCACCCCGCCCTGCCCGTACAATGTCTTATCCATAATCCCCAGCCGGCTCGTAATCAAGCTATGAGGTCGTAAGTCTTCCATCCTTTAATGTGATAGGTAAGTAGGATATATGTAATATGGTTCCTACCTGACTGTCCATCTTATTCTACGAAAATATCAGAGTAACATAAGCACGATGAAACTGGGCCAGCCGGCCTGCCAGCCTTCTCTTCTCTCTCAACAGCCAAGCAAGCAGTCTCTCTCTAAACAATGTGATTTGAAATAATTGAATGAAAATTTTAAAATTGAAAACCTCGAATTTTAGACAGTCCCATCGAACCTGCAGGTTGATCATGAGCCAGCTGCAGCCATATCCTGGAGATCTCATCGTACACAGTCTCGCTGCCGCCATATCCTCAAGGTTCAACGCCCATCTACCTGCATTCAAGGCAGTTCAGTCCATTGCAAAATGCCAAGAGACCTGGTCCTCATTCTCGTCCTGCAAATTCCTATCGCTGGAGCTGCTGAAACATTGTTCTTGTCCTCTGCAAATTAGAACCTGAATCCTATTGCGAGCAGCTGGAGCGGCTGAATCGTCCTCCTGTAAATTAGAACTTCAGGTACTCCTAGTAGTCGATTTCATAAATTGAAACTCTGACCTTTCAAATTATGCTCTGCTTCATGTCAAAATTTAATTGTATTATGAAATTTGTAATGTGAAATGTGAATAGCTTCCTGAGTCTCATATTTATTGGCATTTCCAGCTTGCAATCACAAATCGAATTACTATTTTAAACCTTTGTGTGTCGATTTATATTCCTTAACATTTCTAGAACGGCAAGTATGAATTGATCCCCAGTTTTACATTTGAATTTTTTCCTTCTCATTATTTGGTATGCGTTGATTACCGAAAGGTAGGCGCTGTCCAGGTGGAGTTATAACTGCTATTTCTCTATTGTTCATAGAAATCCGCATTTGCCATTCTTGGCGTTAACTCAAGATTTCAGTTAATTGATTTATGACCCTGTTGCCTTATCTGGAGGAAGGGCCCATTCTGAGACTTTATATTGATCCCACAGTAAATTTTAATTGGTTCTTAAACCCTGCTTTTATCCATTTCAGCGTGGGTTTCCAGACTCTATAGTAGTTTTAAATTTTGTTCTTAAAATCCTGCGTTTCAGATCATGGCATTGATTCTAAACTCAAAAGCTTCCAAATCTAAATCTTGGCATTTGAATTCGAGACACATAGTATTTAGATCTGCATCAAATAACACTTTTCTCTCTGCGTTTCCTCATTTATTGACAGAAATTCCCATTGTTTTCCTCTATATTAATTCTAGATTTCATTTAAATGAGTTAGACCCTGTCGCCAATCCCATAATTGTTTTATTTTTTGGGTGTTTCCAAATTCCGCAGCCGATCTTAGCTGTTTTCAAATCTCGGAACCCCTGAAGTGAACCCATCTTACACTTATATTTTAATCTCTGCGCTCTATTTCTGCAATTAGCTAAGATCTTCTTTGATAGAGATCTACATGAGCTAATCCTTGGCGCTTAAGAATTTAAAAGTTCATAGCATTAAACTCCAGACTTAGTGTTTTAGTTTCAATTTCATATAGCATTTGAATCCATCTTGGCGTATGATTTCCAAAACCCAAGCATTTTGCACTTGGATCTCTTGGATCTTGGCGTGTGGTTTTAAATTTTAATGACATTTCGATTTTGGGAAATTGATGAAAACTTTGTTGAACAATTATTGAGACTTTCATAAATTCACTATATGAACTGGAACTGTATCTCTGTGGTTTTAATCAATCTGGATAACAGTCTACCACCTATCACCGTAGATGAATCTAACCCATGTAGATGTCCTCGGTGTAAGCAAAACTAATTTAATGATCCCTTATGAGCCAACTTATGCGTGATTCTCTCTTGGGAGATCTGTCAACAAAGTCGATATTCAATAAGTCAACCTCCTGCATCTAGTTCGACCATGTATCGGTACAATGTAATTACTCCTTGTGATTTTGTGATCAATATGTGTATGTCCATTCATTGATTGACTAGCATTATAATGCATTATAGTGGAAATTTTAGAGTTGTAATATGTGAAGGTCGATAATGGTTCATGAATGTGTTTTAGTATTTATATTATGGAAGGTATGAATGTGTAAAAAGTATTAGTTTGTATTACCATGGATGCATATTAATTAAAAGAAGAGTTAAGTGTCAGTTGAAGGTATGGATGCTTATTAAATAAAAGAATTGTTAGGATTTAGTTGAATTTAAAGATGTATTTAAGTTAGAAAAGTTACAATCAATTGTCATATATATTACTTAAATATGCTCTTTTTGCAATGCATGTATAGGTTCCTATAAAAATTATCCTAGTTAAACATTTAAGAATGTCATTTCACTTATGAAATTATGAATACTCACTAAACCCTTGGAGCGTCCCTTGAAATTGTGGTTGTTTAGGAGTGACAATTTTGAAACTAAGGCATCCCAAAGGGTTTCCATTCCTCTTGAGGCCCCTATAGAACTGACTGCAACACCTTGATTTCTTTTCCATAATATTTCCATCTTTTTTAGGACCTCATGTTCTTCTTGTTTTGTCTTTTGAATCAATAGGACATTTGGTTTTCCCATCCTAATGAGGTATTTTAGGGATTCATTTTTTTTCCTTCTTCCCATATCCATACTATTCCAAAAGATGATCTTCATCATTTAATAAGGCTACTGATAGAACCTCTTCTTAATTCTGTAGGTTATTGTCTTTTATTTTTTTGGAACCTTGAATTACCTATATCAAACATGCTATAATAAATCTTGGGAGTACATCCCTTCGGAGAGCTTCTATAAATCCCTTGCAAAATTCATGGTAATTTACCTTGACCTTTGCGTCGTTTACATAGCGGAAGGGTGAGGGTCTCATTAATCTCTTTGTTGATTAGTTGTGGAATATGCTTGAGTGTTTCCTAGTGGAATTCTTCACTCTCTTCTACTTCTTCTCAGTACAACTTATTGAAAATTTTCCACCTTTGCACATTGTGTCCAAAAGACAAAGCAAAATTAAGTGTTGTGTAAAAATAATCCATTAAGTGTTGTGTACAATTTCTTTGTCTTTGCAAAAAAGAAATTTTAGTTGTGGAAACTTGACGGTGTGTGAAACAGTAGGCAAGTACTTCCAAACCTGATTGAATTTTGTGGATCGAAATCAGGTGGAAATAGTTATTATATTTCATTTCTGTTGACTCATAGTCACTATGTTGAGGTCGTGGATACTCCAGTTGGTCGAATTCGTTTTCTTTTTAAGAGTTTAAACTATACTGAAATAGAAAACATACCTGTAGATCGAACTCGTTATCTTTTAGGATTTTAAAACTGTGCAAAATCATTGATACACCTACGGATCAGAATCATATTCTTTTTAGGATTTTAATATACTCAAATTGTGGACAAATTGGCTTATCAGATTTTGTTTTACTTGAGTTTTCAATCGATCTGCAGTATCCTTAAATTTTGTCTGGTCAATTTATGTATGGATTGATTTTAGCATGTTCAAACCCATGTACTCTTTTATTTAAATGATTTATTGTAAATTCATTTGGCATCCTGGGAAATCAAAATACACCCAAGGGTTTTGTTGAATAACCCAAATCTTGTTTATCATAAAAAAATCTGTTCTGAATCTTGAAGAAATAAATATCTTGATCATGAGCAGGATTATTTGGCTTGGTTTTTCCCCGTGCGTTATCATGCCCAGGTTGTACTTAATCAATTCTCCACTCTGTCCTCTCCATGATCCCGGTAGTAAACTCTCATTCGCCACAATCCGACTTTCGATCTCTACACTTTAAATTTCCAGATTATGGTACATTAATTTAACATCATAGATTGCGGTCAACTGATTTCTACCAGTTGAACGAATCACTAGCCTCTTTTCTCTGTCATTTCAAATCATGTATGATCTCTATTGAGATTGTATTATATGATTCATTTATGTATCTAAACCCTGGAGTCATCCTCAACCGCTTTATCACTTGATACCTAATTGAAATCTAAAATCCATCTGTCCGCAACCTCTACTCTGTACGTTTTATATAAATATTTGTTTGCTCACACCGGCATATACATGAACTCTGGTGATATTATAACTTAGATATTGTTTATTTGAATCCTAGAGTTATACTCTGTTCCATTTTAGTTTGAACACCTCTAATTTAGAGTTGGATCTCGAACCCTGTAAAAGAAAAGGGTCAGTAAACTCTATAGATCGAACTTCTCTGCAACCGATTACTATGTTAACAGGTTAATACATGCCCATATTTACGGCTTAATTCACTCTCCAAGAGCAGAACCAGATCAGAGATATCACTCCATTCGACTGTTGATCCATCGTAGTGTTAACGCGATTATGGAGGAAGCTTAATTAATACTGATTGTTCAATTCATAGTTCACAAACTGCGAATTCGATCATATCTTAGCACTCAACCCATTCTAAGAAAAGACTTACCTGGTCATCTTTACACCTCCGTGGATTGTATCTTGTTGACAGATAAACCCTTTGATTAGCTAGGTTAATGCCTTTCCTTATAAAAGCAAGTTCTATTTAATGTATGTAATGTCCACCTCCACCGAGATCGTAGGCACGATCCATCGGTGGCCATGCGACAGATCTCTCTCTCTCTCTCAAATGAAAAACTCCGCTTAATTCTATATTCAAGTTACATTAAGAGTTGAATTCAATCGTTGATCAAGTAAGGAATCCATTATTTTTTTTTTTTTAACAGAAACAGAGTAAGAGATTATATTTATAAAGCTGTGCACAGCTATTCATTACAAAATTTCAGTAGGAGGTTTAACAGTGCAGAAATATCAGGACCTACTATCACTATAGTGTCTATCTGCATTACATTACAAGCTCTGAGCTTTGTTTTCCTGAAATTATCCAGCATAGAGCTGGAATAAACCTTAACAAACTGGCTACAAAGGATTATACAAAAATGCATTGACCAAAATTAGCAAAAATTTTTAAAACCTGGGCTGAGCTATGTCCTAGCCATGCTTCTTTGGCTGGGAAGAAGAAGCATCTACCATAACCTGATTAATTTCCTGATTAACCGTGGGGTTTTCATGAACCCAGCTTCCCTGAGTTACTCCAGTGAAAACGGCCATGTCTTCCTGCAACCTGTCAACTTTCCCCATTAATTCAAATAAATTTCGTTCCAGATCGTCAATTCCGGAGTCTTGGCAGGATAGCTGTGAGCACACATGATTTATGTCCGACGCCATCTCTGCATTCTGATTAACATTGGAGCAAACCGCATCATAGGTATTTCGAACTGCAAACTTTATATCCACCAACGTTCTGCTCAGAGTGGCTATGGCCGCCATCACAGACTGCATTCTTTCCCAGTTATACGTCTGAGCCAGCAAGAGTCGGGGGGGAGGAGTATCAAGCTCGCCAAGGGAGAGGCGGCTCAACGCTTCGTTCAAATGGGGAGGGCGAGCCATCGCAGAGAGAGGAATAGAGAGGGCGGGTGGGGGAGTTAAGAGAGCCCCGTGGGAGCTGACACCGAGGGAGAAGTCGAGGTGACAGGTGGAGGAGCGAACGGGGAGGCGTGTAGGAGAAGAGTCAGTGGAGGGAGGGTAAAAAGACCCATTGCTTAAGGAAGGATTGAAGTGGTCCCTCATGACCATGGCCCTAACTAAAAAACCCACCATGTAAACGATGAGCCTAGGCATTTGAATGTTAAGGGATGTAATGATACCCTAAGACTCCATTTTGATCCTTGACTTGCCCGATTTCGAGCATAATTCCATGGTTAGCCGCTATATCAGCCATCCTGTTGTTCTCTCGGAGGGTGTGGAAGAAGGATGCCTTTGAGAGGATTACATTGGTTTTAATTCTTTGTATGTATCTGTCGGCTTTTGAGCCTGGCAAGGCATACCCTCTTCTCATGATTTGAATGACGTGCCTGGAGTCTCCATAGATTCTGAGATTGTCTATGCTATAGTTGGAGGCCATTTCTAAAGAGAGGATGAGAGCTAACCATTCTGCCTCATTATTTGTTTTCATACCTAATCCCCACGAGAAGGCTGCAATTTTATTTCCGCCGGGATCAAAAAGAATCCCACCCACACCTGCCACCCCAGGGTTTCCTTTGGAAGCCCCATCAAAGAGGATGCTATGACTTTTTTGCTCCATCCACCACCTGGAAAAAGTGTCAGGTTCTTTCCTGATTTCCCAAACTGAGTTAATACGATCTTTTTTGGACTGAAGGAAGCTGCCCTTCACAAACAAGCTACACCATTGAAATTCAGATAGAGTTAAAGGCTCTTGAGCAGGGAGATAGACCTTTTTAGAGGCAAGTGAGTCCCCAATCATTGCGATGGTTTTAATGGCAGTTCTATTACTGTCCGCTTTCTTGCCTTCAAAAATACTTTTATTTCGACTTAACCAAATTTGCCAACAAATATTCATTGTAATTAGATTCCAAATTCTCCGCATAGTCTTCTTGGATCTTCCTGGGAATGTGCGTCCCCAATGATCAGAGAGGTCAATTAGAGAATTGGGGAGAGTGGCTGGCCTCCATTGATTTCCCAGGACCTGGACCCAAACTTTCTCTACAAAAGGACACTCCAGAAAAATGTGATGGGAGCTTTCTTCAGCATTTTTACACAAGATGCATCTTGACGGGCCAGTGATTCCCCTTACTCTGAGATTTTCCGCAGTTAACAACTTGCCATGAGTTAAAATCCAGAAGAAAGCAGTTATTTTGGGGATGCCATTAGAGTTCCAAATATTCTTCCATTTCCTGTGAGCCGGGAGGATGGGAGGGGAGAGTTTTTCATACCCAGCCTTAACTGAATACGAACCTGCTTTCCCCCATCCCCTGTGATCTTTTTCTTTGATGCTGACCGGAGCTTTCCCATGCAGATGATCGAGGAGAATAGAATACTCCCTTTTTAGGTTGGCCGGAGGATCCAATTGCTTCCAGCTTTTCCAGTCTCCATTGGCTTTCGAAGTCACCAGGTCCTTTAACTTGATGATGCCCATGTTTTCCAGCCAGTCCCGAATGGCCTCAATCCCCTGAACTTTACCGAGCAGCTTGTCTCCATTTATGCTATCCGTCCAGAGGTTTATTCTTTTCCCATTACCAGGGATCCAATAGAGATTTTCAGTGATTACAGCCGCTGAGGAGGAGATAAGTCCCCATATAGCTGTTCCTTTTTTGGAGGTAGGCTTATCCAGACATCTTTGTCTAGAGATTCTAGTGTATTTCTTCCTAATAACCTCCTTCCACCACTCCTTCTTTCCAGAAACAATTCTCCAGGCTAACTTGGCCCCCAGCGCTTTACTTACTAATGCTGGCTGACGGATTCCAAGCCCTCCCCGCTCCTTCTTTTCCTTGACAATCTTCCAATTAACCAAATGAAATTTTTTGTTTTGAATTTTCCCTCCTTGCCACAAGAATTTTCTTATCTCTATGCTAAAAGCATTTTGAATGGAGACAGGTGCTAACATTATGGCAGAAGAAAAGACTGGTAAGGAAGAAAGAACTGATTTAATCAAGGTAACTTTCCCAGCCAGGTTCAACCATCGGGTTCCCCATGAGTTAATTCTTGCCTTGAATTTCTCAAGAATAGGAGTCCAGACAGAGGATGGAGGATACTTGAGAGAGACAGGGGTGCCCAGATATTTGAAGGAGGTCCAATTCGTGCATGGCTTGAAGGCAAGAATGGCTGCAATGAGTCTGATCGTGGCGGGACTACAGTTCCAAGTATAAAAATTGCATTTTTGATCATTGGTTTTGCCCCCAGAGGTCCTGAGAAAAAGATCTAGAGTGGTTTTAAATCTTGCAGCAATCTGAGGAGAAGCACTACCTAAGAGAATGGTATCGTCGGAAAACTGGGCATGGTTTATTGCTTGAACATTTCGGGTAAAAGTTATGCCAGGTAGAGAGTCTGAAGCTAGGAGGGAATTGAGTTTTCTACTTAAAGAATCCGCCATAATGACAAAAAGGAAGGGAGATAGAGGGCACCCTTGCCTCAGGCCACGGGATAGACGGAAGAAGTTGGAAGGCCTTCCATTTATAAGAGGGGAAATCCAAGGAGCGCCAATGCAGGCTTTTACCCAGCTGATAAATTTTTCATCAAAACCAAATTTTCTCATGACAGCATAAATAAATACATGTCTTACTCTATCAAACGCATTGGCCATGTCTAATTTTATAGCCATACCTGGATCCTTGTTTCGCCTGCTTGAATGAATGGCCTCTTGCACAAGAAGAATATTATCGTATATTTGCCTGCCTCGAACAAAGCCACCTTGATTTGGTGAAATAATTTTAGGGAGAAGCTTCTTGACTCTATTTGCTAAGACTTTAGTAAGGATTTTATATGAAGAGTTGCATAGCGAAATTGGTCTAAACCTCCCTATTGCATTTGCTTTTTTCTCCTTCGGGATTAGAGCTATGAAAGAGGAATTGGTGCCTCCTCCAATTTTCTCCCGATTTCTGGTCCAGTTTATCATTCTAAGGAGATCAGTTTTCAGCAGATGCCAACACTTTCTGTAAAAGTGAATGGAGAATCCGTTAGGACCCGGGGATTTTTTCGGATGAAGAGACCACACCGCTTTCCTGACTTCTTCTTCAGTAACCTTCTCCATGAGCATGTTGTTCTCTTCAGCTATAACAAGGCTGGGAATTTCACGGCACATTCCTTCCAAGTCTGCAGGTATCGGTTCCTCTTCCTCCTTGTAGAGAGACTCGAAATGGTTTCTGACTTCAATCTTTATTGCTGGGGGATCCTCTGCCTTTGTTCCATCTTCTCTGATTAAACTGAAAATATTGTTTTTCCTGTACCTTTCTTTGCACTGAGCATGGTAGAACTTGGTATTCCTGTCCCCAGATTTGAGCCATAAGCATCTTGATCGAAGTCTCCATTCCTCCTCTTCTTTCCTGTTTACTTGTTGGATTTTGGCTTCCAGCGTTTTCTCCTGCATCAGCATTGCTTCAGTTATCCGTTCCTTTTCGATTTGCTCTTGCAGGGTTTTCAATTCCTCTTGCAAGGTTTTGATTTCATCCCGAGATCTCCTCATGCTTTGCTTTGCCCATCTTTTCAACATAGTCTTTGTATTTTTTATTTTGGTTTCCCAAATATACCCGGGAGAACATGGAATAAATTGCTTCCAAATAACTTTAACTTCTTCATAGCAGGCTTCATTCTCCAGCCACTCAGGGTTATATCTAAAGGGAAGGGGCCCAAGATTGCCGGGGAGAGAGAAGAATAGGGCGATTGGACGGTAATCAGAAACGGCAGAGGCCAAAATTTTTGTATCAGGCAGTAGGGGTTTATTTAGAAGGGAAGTGCTGAGCAGAAATCTATCGAGCCTAGCAGCTATATGACCGGGCCCAATTCGCTTGTTATTCCATGTGAAATTTCCTTGTAGAGGCTTTATATCCACCAGGTTCCATGAAGCCTGTAAATCTTCCAGTCTTTCTCCAAACTGATCTCGGACCTTCGAACCCCCTCTTCTTTCATCAGCACTTATGGTGACATTAAAATATCCAGCGATTATGCAGGGAGTAGGGGTTCTTCCAAGATGAAGATCTATGAGATCATCCCAAAAAATTTCTTTGTGACTATGAAGCGTAGGTCCATATACATTTCCAATCCAAAATTTTTCATTTTTTGTCAGATCTTCTAACTCTGTAAATAACCAGTTTCTGCTACTTAAAGTGACATTGCATTTGTACATACCTTTGTCCCACCAAGTAATGAGCCCTCCAGAGGCTCCTACCGAGTTGGCTGACTTTCCTTCTCCTTTGGGCCAAATTTTAGATAAAGTTTTGAGACAGTCTGTCTCCTGCATTTTAGTCTCCTGGAGCATGAGTATTGAGGGGTTTTCCAGCTTTTTTATTCTTTTGATTGCCTCCGTCTTTTGCTTGCCTCCTAAACCTCTGCAATTCCAGGAGACTATCTTCATTATTTTTTGGAAAGGTTGGATACTGTTCTTTCCTTCTTCTCCTCAATTGTTCCCTGAGTTTGCTTGGTGCTGGAAAGTATTCTTACATGCGGGTCAAGACTGGTTTGCTTACCCGCCGCTTTGTCTCTAGCCGCTTCTTGCTCTCTTACAACTTTGTTCAACTTCCTGCCTTTTTTAGTTTGGGGTTCTATTTCTTCTTCCTTACTTTCTGAAGTTTCTTCTTGAAACAGTTTAGCTTTTGCTCTTGTGACCGAGCCCATGAGGGATTTGGGTGCCTCTCCTTCGGGTTCCTCCTGTTGTGCTGGGGACACTAAACGTATTTCTCCTTCCTCGAGTTGTTGATTGACATTCTCCCTTCTTTCTCCCTCTCTGGCATTTCCTGTCTTTTCCTCTTGAGCTTGGCCTGTAAGGAGAGTCTGCTCATCCCCACCCATTTCTGTTGCTAAAAGCTGGAGCTTATTTATTTCCCTATTTGTGCTTTGCTGCTTATTGGGCATTTCCTTTCTTTTAGGGATGGTTTGAGAGGGTTGGGGGTTTGAGGACCTCCCTCCCTTCTTTCTTACCTCATTCCAGTCTCCATCTTGAGTTTCTTCTACTTCTTGCATCTTCCTTTTGGGACAGAGCTTTGCAAAGTGTCCATATTCATGGCATACTTTGCACTTAAACGGAATCTGTTCATAATCCACAGTTTGAAGATGGTTCCATCCGTCCATTGACAGACTTATTGCTTCAGGAAGCCCTTTTTCAAGATCCACTTCTACACATATCCGGGCACAGGAGAACATTGGGGGTTTTGGCTCGGATTTATCTATGTATTTCCCCAATGAGTTGCCAATAGCCCTCAAGTCTTCATCATTCCAACAGTGCAACGGGAGGTGTGGCAACTTAACCCAAACTGGAACAGCTGAAGGGATATCCTTTTTAGGGTCAAAGGAGAGATCCCATTTGTTGATATACATTCCCCTAGGTCCCATGAAATAAGGTCCATTTCTGAATATTAAGTCTCTGTCTTCCTTTTTCTCGAAGTAGAAAACAAAGAAGCCCCTTCCACAGAAGATTTGCTGAACTTCTCCTTGGATAAGGGGGCGCCAGTTTTTGCTGAGCCAAATTTCGATTGATCTCGGGGATGGCCAGAGCCCAGTGAAGTGGCCGACCAAACCTTTTTCTGATAAGGCAAGGGCTTTACATTTTGACGTCGTGGAGCCAAGTTTAACTTCGGGAATGGCGGATTTCTTAACAAACCTAGAGTCCCCTGGACCCGAAAGCTTAGAGGTCGAGGGTTGGGATGCGACCAGTAAACGGAAGAGATCGTCGAGAGGCGCTCGACCTGGATCGGGCGGCGGATCCATGAAAAACCCTAAACCAATCACCGAGCGCGCGCAGTCCTCTCCAACCAGCTGATTCCCAATAGATCTTATCCTTTCACAGCATCCATTATTAAGCGATATGTTACTTTTATTTTTATTACTTAACAGAGTGGAATTAATTCTTGCTTTTAGTATCTTATAATTATACCATGATTTAGATGGAAACGAGTCAAACATTGTATTATACATTTAACTTAGGAGTATTAAATCATAGAAATGAGTCAAGTATTGTATTATACATTTAACTTAGGAGTATTATATATAAACACGTGTATACATATATATATATATTTATTTTGGAGTAATAAATATATATATTCCACTCACTTTATTTAAGAAAGTTTAATGTTCAGATAAAGTTATTATTTGGACAAAAGAAATGTTCACTGTTTATTAATACCTTAGAGAGTAATGAGCAATTCTTAAGTAATATAAATAATTACTTTACTTAGAAAATGAAGTCAACACTATGTATATCATGTAGAAGATTATAAGTAGAAATCAAGCTACATATTCTTAATTAAGAGTGGGAATTCACTCAATATAAATATCTAGGTTTTAGGTACATATAAAATAGGGTGAATTAAAGAAGATCGGGTCATCACTAAAAGAATTGTGAAATTATTGGTTGGCAATTAATAAAATCCTAATATTTATATGTTCACATTTCCTATGAAATAGGAATTAATTAAATGTAGTTTAATTCTATATTATCATGTGTTTATAGAAATGGAAGAAATTAATTAAAATATTAAATATTATGATGCAATTGCATGTTATAAAAGAGATATATGCATATCCATGTATGTTTGGTTATATACATTTAGTTAGATATAAATTATGGTGTTATGCATTTGTCCTGTGAGAGAAGGGGTATGCATGTACATATATGTGATTAATTACAAACTATATTGATTATACAATTGTCTTGTTTTAACATGGGTATGCACATATATATTTGAGTAATTATATACATTTAGAATAAATATAAATTATAGTTGTTATATTAAGTTATAGAATGGGTTATGTACATTCATGCTTGAGATAAATAGAAATTGTAATGGTACACTCTATTTTATTAAGGGATATGTTTATTCATATTTGAATAAATACAAATTGTGTTTGCTATGCTAAGTATTATAAAACGAGATAATCATAACCATTAGTATATATGCATTAAGAGATTAATAATTATTATTTATCACATTAACTATATAAAAAAAAAAAAAATCACTTGTTTAGGACCAAGTCCCTACAACATATCATCATTCAATATGGAATATCAGAGATCCATATCATAAAATAAATAATAATATTCAACCATTACATATTTAATTTTTGGAGCTTTATGTTTGTAGTGATAGAGATAATTATTTTAACCTTCCACAGTGAGCACCATATTGATGATATTTAATCTCACCGGCATATAAGGTATAACGCGTAATGATCAAATCTAGGTGCTTCGGTTGATTTACACTAGTGTTTTGTAAAAGGCCAAGTGTAAATTTGCTAAAATGGCTTACTAAAATGCACGCCACAGTATTTACATTGGTAAATAATTGGAAGTGAAACCAAAGTCTTGAAGTAAATCCAATTTGAAGATGAATTGTCTAACAAAGAAAACATAATTATGTATATTCTATCCTTCTCGAAACATTTCATTCAATCAATATCCTTTTATACTAAAACTATACAAACCATGGATTCACAAACCTTGTATACCCATCTTCATTTACATGTTTTTTTTATGAAAACGATTCAAATTATTGACGGGCTAAATTAATCAACAATCAATATTGTATCATGTCGGGACAAGACACCAGCAAAGGTGTTTTGATGGAATATATAGAGAATCACCTGGTTTCTAAGGAATTCTTCCAGCTCTTTTAAGCATGATTTTGAAAGTTTTTTTCTGTTGGACTTGAAGTCTTTGTGTATCTGAAGGGAATCTTTTTTCCCTTTCATGTAGATGTCTCATTTGCAAATTATAGTGCGTCTCCTTTGAACGCAGATCAGAGTGTGATTGGCTCTCGGTAGATGTGATTTTGTGGACAGTCCACATCACATGATGAGACAGCTTTCTGATGGGTTATTTTTTGGTATTATGTGCCTTTCCCCCTGTTTGGAACTCTGGACGAGTTGTTATGAAATGTCATGCTGAAGCAGCTGTATGTACTAATGGCCTTTGATTCTATTGAATAACAAGGACATGTTTTTTTCGCTTGAAAAAAAATTGTCCTTTATTTTCAAATATGGTTTTACATTTTTTTT
Organism: Larix kaempferi; assembly: GCA_027924585.1. Lineage (NCBI taxonomy): Eukaryota > Viridiplantae > Streptophyta > Pinopsida > Pinales > Pinaceae > Larix > Larix kaempferi. The sequence continues at coordinate 10,896,875 of BSBM01000085.1, read as the reverse complement.
GAAATTTATAGTTTTTGATGTTGTAAATTTAGAATTAGCTTTATTTTAATCTGTATTTTAATGGTATAAATAGATTCAACATTTTTTAAAAATTTCGAAACATCCAAAAATTCCACTTAACAACTATAATCTAGATTTTGAAAAATTACAATAAAATTTTTTCAAAATAAAAATCATTCTATTTAAACCTAAATAACTATTTTAAATAATTGCCAATCATTTATTTGAATGTTGTATTTCTAAATTTCATTTTGTAAACCTCCATGGTATAATCAACTCTATGAATGTATGTAGGATGTAATATATGGCATTACTTGTACATAAAAATAGCTATCAACTCTATGAATGTATATAAGTATATGGCATTACTTGTACATAAAAATAGTTATCAACTCTATGAATGTATATAAGATGTAATATATAGCATTACTTGTATATAAAAATAGCTAAATAGCTAGTGTTTTTTATATTTAATTATTTGATATAAGTTTGTAACTTTTTCAATATATTGTACAGTTTCCATTCAAGTAGTCTTGGCTTCATAGCTTCTAGATTATTGTCTATCAAAGAAGCAAGACCAACTAAGATGAAGATGAAGTTATGGGAAAAAATGGCATTGGCATTGGCATTAGCTTTAGTCTTAGCCAAACAAAAAGTAAAGAAGAAGACTGGATTAAAAAGAGGTTGAAAATCTTGGTAAGTTTATAGATTTTTTTTTACTTTTACAATTTTGTTTATAGATTTTTTTTTTTTTTTACAATTTATTTTATTTATTTTTTTTACATGGTTTATTTAGTTGTTTTTCTATTAGGTTGAGTTGCATTATTTTCATTTTAAAAGAAAAGCCTTTTCATTTATATGCAATATCTCATGTGCGCTCAAAACCGTCACTTTCTTTGATGCACACACACACACACAAGAAACTCTCTCGTCACTCACTAAGTTCAAAAATAGCTTAAATCTACTCACTTAATACCTCCATAGGAGGGCACAAAAAAATCTTGTAGTTTAGGTAGGATTTTGGGGTTAGGCATCCAAAAACATAGTTGTTGTCCTTAGGGTGCTATAAAAATCCTTCTAAATCAAGTGGTCGTGTATAGCCACAAGGGGCAAGTGAAAGAGCGGCACCGCGCCATAGGAGGTCAAACCCAAGGTTGCGAGTGTATGTTCTCTCAAGTGAGCTCACCACCACTTGTTGAAAAGGAGACAACCCAATACCGTTCGAGGGATAACTGCTCTTTCTCTACTTGACGAAGGTACTTAGTGACCAACTTAGGATGTCATTCCTTATAGGTGACTGTCGTGGAAGCTGACCGTACCTGAGACAGATTTTGTCACAAGATCAAGGAAAGCACACATCACAAGATCAAGGAAAGCTAGCGACTGCTAGATTTCCTTCTAGCATAACCATTTCTTTCTAGGATAAGAACACATACTTATGCTAGAAGAAAAGCTAACAGTCACTAGCTTTCCAATAGAAAAATCATGTCCATGGTGATTGGTGGTTGCTAGCTTATACCTTGAGCTTGTTCCATGTGATGTATTTTGAAATAAGCACATGGCAAAAGATCAAGGAAAGCTAGTGACTGCTAGCTTTCCTTCTAGCATAAGCATTTCCTTCTAGTATAAACACACATTCTTATGCTAGAAGGAAAGCTAACAGTCGCTAGCTTTCCAATAAAAAACCATGTCCATGGTGATTGGTGGTTGCTAGCTTATACCTTGAGCTTGTGCCATGTGCTCTATTTTGAACGAATGCTAGCTTTCCTTCTAGCATAACACACATGCTTATGTTAGAAGGAAAGCTAGCAGTCGCTAGCTTTCCAATAGAAAAACCTTGGGCATGGTGATTGGTGGTTGCTAGCTTATACCTTGAGCTTGTGCCATGCACTCTATTTTCAAATAAGCACATGGCACAAGATCAAGGAAATCTAGCGACTGCTAGCTTTCCTTCTAGCATAAGCATTTTCTTCTTGGATAAGAACACATATTTATGCTAGAAGGAAAGCTAGCAGTCGCTAGCTTTCCAATAGAAAAATCATGTCCATAGTGATTGGTGGTTGCTAGCTTATACCTTGAGCTTGTCCCATTTGCTCTATTTTGAAATAAGCACATGGCAAAAGATCAAGGAAAGCTAGCGACTGCTAGCTTTCCTTCTAGCATAAGCATTTCCTTCTAGCATAAACACATATGCTTATGTTAGAAGGAAAGCTAACAGTCGCTAGCTTTCCAATAGAAAAACCCTGTCCATGGTGATTGGTGATTGCTAGCTTATACCTTGAGCTTGTGCCATGTACTCTATTTTGAACGAATGCTACATTTCATTCTAGCATAAACATTTTTTTCTAGCATGTCACACATGCTTATGGTAGAAGGAAAGCTAGCAGTCGCTAGCTTTCCAATAGAAAAACCCTAGGCATGGTGATTGGTGGTTGCTAGCTTATACCTTGAACTTGTGCCATGTACTCTATTTTAAAATAAGCACATGGCACAAGATCAAGGAAAACCTTGAACTTGTGCCATGTACTCTATTTTCAAATAAGCACATGGCATAAGATCAAGGAAAGCTAGCGACTGCTAGCTTTCCTTCTAGCATAAGCATTTACTTATAGGATAATAACACATACCAATGCTAGAAAGAAAGCTAGCAGTCGCTATCTTTCCAATAGAAAAATCCTGTCCATGGTGATTGGTGGTTGCTAGCTTATACCTTGAGCTTGTGCCATGTGCTCTATTTTGAAATAAGCACATGGCAAAAGATCAAGGAAAGCTAGCGACTGCTAGCTTTCTTTCTAGCATAAGCATTTCCTTCTAGCATTTTTTAGAAGGAAAACTTTTCTTTTTAATGAGTCTCTATATTGTACAGTTTCCATTCAAGTAGTCTTGGCTTCATAGCTTCTAGATTATTGTCTATCAAAGAAGCAAGACCAACTAAGATGAAGATGAAGTTATGGGAAAAAATGGCATTAGCTTTAGTCTTAGCCAAACAAAAAGTAAAGAAGAAGACTGGATTAAAAAGAGGTTGAAAATCTTGGTAAGTTTATAGACAGATTTTGTCACAAGATCAAGGAAAGCACACGTCACAAGATCAAGGAAAGCTAGCAACTGCTAGATTTCCTTCTAGCATAAGCATTTCCTTCTAGGATAAGAACACATACTTATGCTAGAAGAAAAGCTAACAGTCACTAGCTTTCCAATTGAAAAATCATGTCCATGGTGATTGGTGGTTGCTAGCTTATACCTTGAGCTTGTTTCATGTGATGTATTTTGAAATAAGCACATGGCAAAAGATCAAGGAAAGCTAGCGACTGCTAGCTTTCCTTCTAGCATAAGCATTTCCTTCTAGTATAAACACACATGCTTATGCTAGAAGGAAAACTAACAGTCGCTAGCTTTCCAATAAAAAACCATGTCCATGGTGATCGGTGGTTGCTAGCTTATACCTTGAGCTTGTGCCATGTGCTCTATTTTGAACGAATGCTAGCTTTCCTTCTAGCATAACACACATGCTTATGTTAGAAGGAAAGCTAGCAATCGCCATGCACTCTATTTTCAAATAAGCACATGGCACAAGATCAAGGAAAGCTAGCGACTGCTAGCTTTCCTTCTAGCATAAGCATTTTCTTCTTGGATAAGAACACATATTTATGCTAGAAGGAAAGCTAGCAGTCGCTAGCTTTCCAATAGAAAAATCATGTCCATAGTGATTGGTGGTTGCTAGCTTATACCTTGAGCTTGTGCCATTTGCTCTATTTTGAAATAAGCACATGGAAAAAGATCAAGGAAAGCTAGCGACTGCTAGCTTTCCTTCTAGCATAAGCATTTCCTTCTAGCATAAACACATATGCTTATGCTAGAAGGAAAGTTAACAGTCGCTAGCTTTCCAATAGAAAAACCTTGTCCATGGTGATTGGTGATTGCTAGCTTATACCTTGAGCTTATGCCATGTACTCTATTTTGAACGAATGCTACATTTCATTCTAGCATAAACATTTTTTTCTAGCATGTCACACATGCTTATGGTAGAAGGAAAGCTAGCAGTCGCTAGCTTTCCAATAGAAAAACCCTAGGCATGGTGATTGGTGGTTGCTAGCTTATACCTTGAACTTGTGCCATGTACTTTATTTTCAAATAAGCACATGGCACAAGATCAAGGAAAGCCTTGAACTTGTGCCATGTACTCTATTTTCAAATAAGCACATGGCATAATATCAAGGAAAGCTAGCGACTGCTAGCTTTCCTTCTAGCATAAGCATTTACTTATAGGATAATAACACATACCTATGCTAGAAAGAAAGCTAGCAGTCGCTAGCTTTCCAATAGAAAAATCCTATCCATGGTGATTGGTGGTTGCTAGCTTATACCTTGAGCTTGTGCCATGTGCTCTATTTTGAAATAAGCACATGGAAAAAGATCAAGGAAAGCTAGCGACTGCCAGTTTTCTTTCTAGCATAAGCATTTCCTTCTAGCATTTTTGAGAAGGAAAACTTTTCTTTTTAATGAGTCTCTATATTGTACAGTTTCCATTCAAGTAGTCTTGGCTTCATAGCTTCTAGATTATTGTCTATCAAAGAAGCAAGACCAACTAAGATGAAGATGAAGTTATGGGAAAAAATGGCATTAGCTTTAGTCTTAGCCAAACAAAAAGTAAAGAAGAAGACTGGATTAAAAAGAGGTTGAAAATCTTGGTAAGTTTATAGACAGATTTTGTCACAAGATCAAGGAAAGCACACGTCACAAGATCAAGGAAAGCTAGCAACTGCTAGATTTCCTTCTAGCATAAGCATTTCCTTCTAGGATAAGAACACATACTTATGCTAGAAGAAAATCTAACAGTCACTAGCTTTCCAATAGAAAAATCATGTCCATGGTGATTGGTGGTTGCTAGCTTATACCTTGAGCTTGTTCCATGTGATGTATTTTGAAATAAGCACATGGCAAAAGATCAAGGAAATCTAGCGACTGCTAGCTTTCCTTCTAGCATAAGCATTTCCTTCTAGTATAAACACACATGCTTATGCTAGAAGGAAAACTAACAGTCGCTAGCTTTCCAATAAAAAACCATGTCCATGGTGATTGGTGGTTGCTAGCTTATACCTTGAGCTTGTGCCATGTGCTCTATTTTGAACGAATGCTAGCTTTCCTTCTAGCATAACACACATGCTTATGTTAGAAGGAAAGCTAGCAATCGCTAGCTTTTCAATAGAAAAACCTTGGGCATGGTGATTGGTGGTTGCTAGCTTATACCTTGAGCTTGTGCCATGCACTCTATTTTCAAATAAGCACATGGCACAAGATCAAGGAAAGCTAGCGACTGCTAGCTTTCCTTCTAGCATAAGCATTTTCTTCTAGGATAAGAACACATATTTATGCTAGAAGGAAAGCTAGCAGTCGCTAGCTTTCCAATAGAAAAATCATGTCCATAGTGATTGGTGGTTGCTAGCTTATACCTTGATCTTGTGCCATTTGCTCTATTTTGAAATAAGCACATGGAAAAAGATCAAGGAAAGCTAGCGACTGCTAGCTTTCCTTCTAGCATAAGCATTTCCTTCTAGCATAAACACATATGCTTATGCTAGAAGGAAAGTTAACAGTCGCTAGCTTTCCAATAGAAAAACCCTGTCCATGGTGATTGGTGATTGCTAGCTTATACCTTGAGCTTATGCCATGTACTCTATTTTGAACGAATGCTACATTTCATTCTAGCATAAACATTTTTTTCTAGCATGTCACACATGCTTATGGTAGAAGGAAAGCTAGCAGTCGCTAGCTTTCCAATAGAAAAACCCTAGGCATGGTGATTGGTGGTTGCTAGCTTATACCTTGAACTTGTGCCATGTACTTTATTTTCAAATAAGCACATGGCACAAGATCAAGGAAAGCCTTGAACTTGTGCCATGTACTCTATTTTCAAATAAGCACATGGCATAATATCAAGGAAAGCTAGTGACTGCTAGCTTTCCTTCTAGCATAAGCATTTACTTATAGGATAATAACACATACCTATGCTAGAAAGAAAGCTAGCAGTCGCTAGCTTTCCAATAGAAAAATCCTATCCATGGTGATTGGTGGTTGCTAGCTTATACCTTGAGCTTGTGCCATGTGCTCTATTTTGAAATAAGCACATGGCAAAAGATCAAGGAAAGCTAGCGACTGCTAGCTTTCTTTCTAGCATAAGCATTTCCTTCTAGCATTTTTGAGAAGGAAAACTTCTTTTTAATGAGTCTCTACTTGTACTAGATGCAATGGATTTTTATTTATCTCTAAGTATTTAATATGTTTCCATAACACATGACCCTTATTATTCTTGTGCATGTGAATAAAAGACATGTAATAGAATATTGTTTGATAATGCTCATTATTTTATGTATTTTTAAAACAATTTAAACTTATAGTCGACTATTTATTATTGTTTTTAGAAGCTATGGACTCTGGTGCAATGACAATTCCAAGGAATAATTTGAAGAAAAAACGAATTGCAAGTGACACACAAACAACGTCTCCCCCATGTGGTATGGTGGTTTTAAATATTATTCTCTCATTTCTAAATGGTTAGACTAGAAGACTATATGGTAATATTTGTGATTTTGATTTCATTTTATTTATAGTAATAATTGCTTATTATTGTTTTTAGAAGCTGTCGTCTCCAAAGCAAGTAAAATGACACAATCAGCATTCAAAAAACAAAAGCGTCATTCAACTCAGATTATAAATTCAACAATGGGTTCTAATTTTGAAATGATTAAAAAGTTCAAAACATCTGCTGCATATGAGTATGTCGAAGATTGGTATGTTGAGATTGAAAGTCCCATGAATATGTTTCCAGATATGTATCTATTTGGATCCATGGATGGAAATGATATACAAAGGCTAGGGATAATTGTTAGTTGCTATGCTCTCAATCATAGTCAGATCGATTTTCAAATGGAGGTAATTGAAGAAAATGAAGTGAAATTATTTTCTTGCCAAGTTGATTACACAAAATTTAGACCAGATTTGATTGATACTAATACAGAATTTCCAGAGTCAATAAAAAAGTCACAGTTTAAGTTGGACAGTTTTGAGAGCTTCAATGAATCTGGTCTAAAGAGTTGTGATGATATTGTACAACGTATTACCAACGTTATGAAATATCGCTATGTGAGATGTAAGAAAACATCATCCGTGTTTCTTTATTTGCAACAAAGAGGTAAACTACTTGATAAAATACCAGATGATAAACTCGAGGCTCAAATGCTTGCTTTGAGAAGGGTATATTTAGCTGAGCTAGAACAGAGCATTAAAGAAAGTGAGTTCATGCCTACTACAGAGTTTGTAGAATCCCAAAAAGAAGACTCTCAGATAGAGAAGCTTGCTGACCAATGCGATGAAATCCATGAAAATTTTAAGGACAGTTATTTATTTTCAAGCTCTTTTACCATGAAGGTGGATGTTCGAAGATGTGTAGAAGCACCCAAGTTATATAAATTGATATCATGGGATGATTTAAATGTTCGAGTATTAGTAAAATCATTCCTACAGAAATTTCAAGCATCATTGCCTGATGCTCTTCTGATTCCATTTGACACAAAAGAGTCTGATCCGATTGGAAACCCTGTGAAAATCATGAATGAAATGGATATAAATGACAAGAACATCAATTTTTGGATAGTTGATAGGCAACACACCATTCAAGCAGCAAAAGAAATATTATCAAATCCTAAATTCAGTCTATCTGGGGAGGCAAAACAGAAGTACAAAGAACGTAATGCTCGATTCTTAGATCCATTAGTTGCTCCCAGTGTGGTGATTCGTATTTGCTGCCAGTTAAATTCTGCAAACACAGTGTTCTTCAAAACTCCATTCATTGATTCTGTGCGATCTGCAAGACAATTCCTAATTGCCACAAATAAATTAAAGAAACAAAAATGTGGGAATTCTAAGACGGCTGAAGACAAGGTATGCAATTTTTTTTTTTTTGCACTTAGTTTATATTGTTATAACTAAATTCATGGCTATTTTATTTTTGATATCACATTCTTACTAATTTATATTTGTTATTTTTTAACAGGTTGATGATGAAATGTTGTGCTCTTTCTTCGATTGTCCACTAACAAACTTTGCTGAAAAAAAAGTCTTGTTATATCTTGATGATACTACTTGGGATAAATGGGAAGTTGTTTTTAATTGTTACAAACTAGGGACATTAATGTGTTCTCCAAACCAACCTAAGGATCCAAACTATAAGACAAATAGTCTGAACAGTTTGGTATCAAGTTCTTTCCGTCCCCTTCAGGGACTAACAGCTGAAGAAATGTGTTCTGTAGCAGATAAACTATTGGATGGAACTGTCTGGTTTTCCATTCCAGTGAACCATCCGACCAATGCCATAAAAATGAAAGATTTTTGTTCACAATTGAAAACCAAAAGAACAATTTTGGAGGCAATGGTAACATATTGCAAAAGTCATGATAAGAATCTGAATGATAAGATTCTTACAATATCCAATATTCTTGAGCATTATGGAATTACTGATATCATATTTGCCAACTTCTGTAAGACAATGGAAGGGTGTAAATATGTAAAAGGATCACGAAATACAAAAATAGAGTCCCTTTCTCCACAAGCATGTGTGGTCCTTGATAGAATAATTGATGCATCGACAGATATACAGGAAATTGAGAATAGTTTTGAATTCGGTTGTCATTGTGGGGGTCCTAGCCTCTTGTCAACACTTTTGCACTCTTTTCCTTGTCAATTTCAACCAATGTTATACACTGACTTTGTTGTGTTGGATACATTGGCTTTGAAAGATGAATCATTCCTTAAGGATCACTATATTGAATTGTTTCGATTTTTAATCGAAAAAAATGGGTTGAAAGATTTTACTATGATTATCTTAGTAGAAATTTGGTCTTGTAAGGATGTACGCCAAGCTCTGGAGATTGTGGTCAAGGACTCAAATGTCAACTATAAAATGGCTACCAGTCTTTATGAATATAAAGAACAAAATAACTATAGTTATGATATAGTTTTAACTATACATTTCTATAGTGAAGAGTCAAAAAGTTTAGAGGCCTCAAGATACTCTCACAGTTTTAGAGACATATCTGATGAAAAGGAGAGAGATTTTGAATTCTGGGAAGAATTATTGCAAATGCATCAATAACATAGTGATCTAAATTTGATTATTTCTCTTTATGCGGGGACAAATTTACAGCAGGCTTGCTGTACATATGGAAGAAGAATGGCATGTGTCGTAGAAAACGAGTTACAAAGGACTACCATGCTGACTAATCAAGAATCCTTCCAATTGCAAAAACCAATGTCTAATACATTGCTGTTGGAATATCCAGGTATTGTACTTGTTTTGTTCTTTCTCTAGTGATTCTTTGGATTCTATGCTATTTATAAATATTGATTAACAAGATGTTTACTATAACTACTAATGGCGGAAATTGTAAAGAAAACAACGACGACACTTTGCAACAAAGCAATGATCAACATAGTGTGCACAATGTCGAAGAAGTTTTCGAGATGCAAATACAAGACGAAGAAAATACCATACCAGGTACATAATTTATTTTGTTTCTTTTGTTGTATTGTACTTGTTTTGTTCTTTCTCTAGTGATTCTTTGGATTCTATGCCTATTTATTTAATGAATTTCATTCGTTGATGCATTTTATAACATTTCATATGTTTATTACAGTGGCAAATGAGGAGAAAAAAGACAGTGATCAAGGGAATGTGACAGAAAGCCATAGTCAAGAACATGATATCATATCAGGTACTTCACATGTCTCTTATTTTCAATTAAACATAAAATATGTCTTATAAAAAAAAAATTGATTTAAAGAAGTATTATTGGTATTTGATTGAAGGTTTGTTATTTTGGCTCTAGGTTCTATGAAGACGATACAAGAGAAGTGTGGCTTATCAATAACTAGTACAAAAAATACTCAAAGTGAGTGTATTTCTTCAACAATTTTTTTTATTAATAATTTATGTAGCATGAATAAAATGAATTAACTATGATATCCATTATTGTTTTGCAGCTATTATAAGTCAAAAGAAATTAGTTATTTTTGAATTGAATAACATTTTCTATCAGAGCATTGATGGTGATGCATCACAAAAAGAATTTATCGAGAAAATGGGAAGGGCCGCAGATTACACGATAGAGAAAAAATCATTTTGGTTTCGTCCACATGCAAAAACATTTCTTGAAATGTGTTCCAGAAAAGAATCTTGACATTGCAATTTGGACGACATCTTTCAAACAAAACACAACAAGAGTTATGAAAAAGCTGGTTTCAGAAACATTACAAGTTAAATTTTTGTTTACATGGACTGCTTCAGATTGCAAACAACAAAAGGGAAAAAATGACATTGATAATTCAACACAAGTTATATACAAAAAACATCTGAAAAAAGTGTGGAGAATGTATTCTCAATATGATGCTACTAACACTATTCTAGTGGATTGTTCAATGGAGACAAAGAAAGAAAATCCCAAAGAAAATGTGATTATTGCCCCTTCGTTTGATGGAAAGAATGAGGATAAATGGTTGATCGCTGATCTGTGGAGCTTATTGAATAGATTCTACAAGGCACCCGATGTTCGAGATATTTTGAAGAATCTTCAATGACTTTTAATAGTACATTAAGATGGCTGTTATTCATTTCCTCTATAAACAAAATCTTGAAGTTTATAATATAGATTTTTGGTCATTGTACATTTGATGACTTAACTCTACATGTGATGTGTTATTACTGTGTTTTATTTTATTATCAATTTAATGTCAATATCATTTCATAATACTCATATAAGGATTGTTGTTGTGTCATTATTATAAATTAACATATTATTATTTTGTTTATTTATATTGAGATATTGAGTTATAAAAAGTTAGTGATTTGAATAATAGTCTTATGTGTTTGCATAAAAATGTAGTATTCCATATTAATTAAATAATTGTATTAGGTTGTATGTATAAATTAACGTACAATTACTATGTTTGAGCAATTGCAGTTTATTTATCAATTGCGTCTTAATTGATCATTATAACTCTTACAAATCAGTGATTTGAATGTTAGTTCAATGTTATAATATGAAATTTTCTTATTTCTTAGAAATTAAAAAAATGGAAAATCATATCAGGTTGTATGTAAAAATTACCTATAATTAGCTTGTTTAGTTGAAATTTAAAAAATTGTAAATCTAGGTGGTGTGTATAAATTAACATATAATTGGTTTGAATTGGACCATTGTAACTATATTTTTAAATTGTGATTTGAATTTCATTGCAATGTGCTTATATGAATCTTTCTTATAATTTCTTGAAAATTAAAATATCGTATGAGGTTGTATGTAAAAATGAACATATAAATAGTTTGCTTGATTTAAACTTAAAAACTGTAAATTTAGGTAGTATGTAGATATTAACATATAAGTAGTTCAAATGAATTCGACTATTGTAATTATATTTTTAAATTGTAGTTTATCTCATTACAATTCTTAAAAATTAGTGATTTGAGTAGTAGTTGAATGTGTTTGTATAAAAAAACTATTCCACGGAAATTACTTTTATTTTTTTTCATTAAGTTGTTTGTTTGGGAGTGGAAATAAATTGGATATGTTTTGATGCCATTAAGCAATGAAGTTTTGAAGTGAAAATATGTTAATGTTATATATGTTGTGGCAGCAATGCAGATGGGAGTTAATATCAGTCGGAAGATCTTGTTGATCTTTGAAATGGAAGGAGTATTCTTCTCGTCGTATTCCAAAGATGAAACGAGTTGTCAAATTCAAAGAAAACCAGATTGGGAGCTTGGTGATAGATCCTACTTTTGTAGGCCTTTTCAATTAGAAGTATTAAAATACTGCCTAAAACATTATGATGTTGCGATATGGACATCAAATGTTACTAACAAGGACATTCGACAAGTACTTGAAAAATCAAATATTGATACAAGTGACTTTGAATTCATATGGGATAGGTCCCATTGTCACTTGCAAACAAAATCCAAATCATGTAGTATGATACAGTTTTATGAGAAAAGGCTAAGCGACGTGTGGTCCCAATATGGAAATAAGTACACAGAATCAAATGTATTGCTAATAGATACATCAAAGCCTACTTCTCAATTCCTCGGATATCGGTCAAACTGTATCTTAATAAAGGCTTATATAGGACATGAACACGATACTTGGCTTGTGCAAGTTCTATTCCCCTTTTTAAAGACACTTCATCGTATCAAACAGAAACGCAACTACATTCGAATGTTCAATAGAACATTGAGTTCTTTGTATTAAGTGAAGATATTATTTTATGGAAATTTGTTGACAATTACATTGCAATATTTCAATACAAGTTGGACACATTTTTTGGTGAATTAATTTGTATGATTTTATAACTTTTATAGATAGATGATAATTGACAATGATATATAAATACAATTATTAGTATTATTTATGATTGCTTTTAGATTGACAAGTTTTTGCATCATACAACACTTGATTTCCCCATTCAAAATATTTTCTAAATTTGTGCTCTTAAATCAACTATTTGTAATTTAAATCATCTCATAAAAGCCAACAAGGCATGCAAGAAACTCTCTTTAGTTTTATTTATCTATATGTATTAATACAAGTGCATTACAACAATTGATTTCTCTATTCAAAATATTTTTTAAATTACATACTCTTAAATCAATTATTTGTAATTTAAATCATCTCACAAAAGCCAACAAGGAATGAAGTTCTCTTTAGTTTTATTGATCTATATGCATTAATACAAGTGACACACAAATTTTGAATTAAACCTCCATCTATATAAAAGCACATTTCTTACAAAAAATATTACTTCAATGATAATGAGTGCTAAGTGTACTAGAATTTAGATTAAAGCATGATGAGTCATAGATGAATGATTTTGAAAGGTATAGGCATTTGATTTCCCAATATATAACTTATTGTAAATATGTATTCTTAAGTTAATAGTTTATAATTGCAATAATCTCATATAAGCCAACAAGACATGAAATAAATTATTGACTGTTATTAGCCTATATTCATTAATACGAGGAGTTTATCAATGCAATATGTAATTTTTGAAATAAAAGCCCATATAATGGAAGTTGCAATTGTTTTAAAACACAAAATTAATTGCTAATGAGTGCTAAGTGGTATTAAGGGTAGTACGAGATTGGTCATAAGTGAGTGACATTGAACTATAAGAAATTTGATTTCTCATTTCATTTTTTTGTAAGTTTGTATTATTAACTCAATTACGATTAATTGAAATAATCTCATAAAAGCCAACAAAGCATGAGATACGCTCTATCTTTTATCTTCTTGTATGCATTAAATGAGTGTATAAATGTGATATGTATTTTTTGGAATAAAATACAATGTAAAAACATTCAACAAGTAGTTGAAAAATCAAATACCTATACAAGTGACTTTGAATTCATATGGGACAGGTCTCATTGTCACTTGCAAACAAAATTCAAATAATGTAGTGTGATACAATTTTATGAGAAAATGTTAAGTGATGTGTGGTCCAAATATGGAAATATGTACGAAGAATCAAATATATTGCTAATAGATACATCAAAGCTTACTTCTCAATTCCCCGGATACCGATCAAATTGTATCTTAACAAAGGCTTATATAGGACATGAACCTGATACTTGGCTTGTCCAAATTCTATTCCCCCTTTTTAAGACACTTCATCATATCGAAGAGAAACGCAACTACATTCGAATGTTCAATAGAACATTGAGTTCTTTATAGTAGGTGAAGATATTAATTTTTAGAAATTTGTTAACGCGTACATTGCAATATTTCAATACAAGTTGGACACATTTTTTGATGAATTAATTTGTATGTTTTTAAAACTTTTATAGATAGATGAGAATTAACAATAATATTTAAATACAATTATTAATATTATTTATGATTGCCTTTAGTTTGACATTTTTTTGCATCATACACCACTTGATTTCGCCATTCAAAATATTTTTTTAATTTGCGTTCTTAAATCAAATATTTGTAATTAAAATCATCTCATAAAAGCCAACAAGGCACGCACAAAGTTTTGTAAATGTGTATTCTTAAGTTTATAGTTTATAATTGCAATAATCTCATATAAGCCTGAACAAGGCATGAAATAAATTATTGACTTTTATTTGCATATATTCATTAATAAGAGGAGTTTATCAATGCAGTATGTAATTTTTGAAATAAAGCCCCATATAATTAAAGTTGCAATTGTTTAAAAACACAAAATTTATTGCTAATGAGTGCCAAGTGGTATTAAGGGTAGTACATGATTGGTCATAAGTGAGTGACATTGAACTATAAGAAATTTGATTTCTCAATTCATTTTTTTGTAAGTTTGTATTACTAACTCAATTATGATTAACTGAAATAATCTCTTACAGGCCAACAAAGCACGAGATATGTTCTATCTTTTATCTTCTTATATGCATTAAATGAATGTATAAATGTGGTATGTAATTTTTGGAATAAAATACAATGTAAAACCATATAATTAATTGATAATGAGTACTAAGTGGACTATTTAGACTCATTCGATATGTGCCATAAATAAATTCAAAAGAGCATGGGGTCATATATAAAGTTCAACTAAAAGATTTGAAAAATATGTTTCAACATCTATTTCTTCGACATTTAAAAATCTTATCATTTTCTTTGCCTTTTGGTGAAAGTAATTCTCGGCCATGATTTCTTAATTCGATTTCTTCACACTTTCATTGTGTATGTATAATGTTGTACCTAACAACTATCCCAATTTTGACGAATTTATAGTTATTATTTGATTCGACATCAATACATTTCTTATAATTTATTTTATTTTAATTTAATATTGTGATTTCCTTCCAATCATGCTATATTATAATATGTTATTTAACAATAAAAATATTTAATATGATACTTTGTTCACTTCAAATATAGATAGAGATCTTCTTGTAATAAAACATGCAATTATGTGTGCAACTTAACTTCATTAATCCTACATTTTATATCTTCATGAATATTTTTTCTCACGATTCAACAAATTACAGATTTTCATATACTCCTCCTAATTTATGGCATACCGAACTAGTTATAAATTATACAACATTTCATTTTTTATGATTGTATATTAAAAACACTTGGAGTAAATAAAATTTGTGATCAATAAAAACATTCTTTCTAGGATTAGTTTTTCCAATTTTAATGGAATATTTCTTTAATGCATAATTTTTACAAATTAAATGAAATAAATAAAATGTTTACAAAAAAACTCAATGTCATAGAAGTCCTTGTAATAGAATTTTTCTAGATTTATTGAAATAGGTGTTTGTTCCTTTGTTGGACAGTTGCGGAGGAAATGATTCCCTCCACATTTCCAACATTTCACTAGCTGCTTCATCTTTATCTGCTCAATTTCCTTTGAGGCTTCATGTTTGGAACATTTCTTAATGGACCAATTGGATGAATGCCTCTTCATTGACCCAATGTCTCCTCTACTACTGATTGCTTCCATAATGCTTTTTACCTCCCTTTGCAAACAACTAGAGTCCTGCAAAACCTTGTGGTTCATCTCATTCTGCCTCTTCTGTATCTTGAGCATCTCTCCAAGATTTTCTTGGGTCTTGAAAATTGTTTGAAGAAGACTTTCAGTCAATTCCAACAGCCTATGGTCTGCTGCCATGGTCACTGTGCGCATCTGGTTCTCACTTTGCTTACAAGCAACACTTGCTTTGCAACAACTGCCACAAATTAGTTTCACTTTCCCACCTGTGAAATTCATCATTGTAATTCTGTTAGGCCAAGCATAATATAAACATTAAAATCAGTCAATTAATTTCCAATTGACATGTGTAGTCCATGCTTTATCCATGAGAATTTCATACTTTTCATGCTTTCCCAACAGGCACATGAGCTCATCCATGTGCATTCTTTCATAGGGAATTAACTACTTCAACATTCACAATTTATTTTAAGCAAATAAACACACTCTACTTTCAGCCATACATGCATTCAACAATTTTCTGTTTTTATAAATGCATCAATAAAAAGGAAAGAGAGAGCAGTAAGAGTTTTCTACTCTTCGTCTTGTTCCATTCTGGAACCCACACCACAACTGTGGTTTTCATGTTCCTAGCCTCTTTCACTTCCATGTGAATGCTTGACCAGCCCTTCTTGGCTATGACACTTAGTGTCTATGGTCTTTTTCAGACCTCACAACCATGGAGTCCCTCCACATGGTTTGTCTACAACTCTTGGTTGCTAGGACTCACACAGTTCCACTAGCCCCATCTTCCATTACTGCTCACGCTGAGCTATTTAGGACGGTTACATGTCCACATGCATCCCTAGGATGCCTTCATAGTCCTTGCTTCCAACAATACCTACACTCAAATATTGAATCAATTCGCATGTTTAGTTTATTTTCATAGGATTTATCTTTAAACAAGAGTTTAGGGAATCATAACCAAATCATATACACATGTATATTCATATTAAATAAGCAAGAAGATGCAAGATAACCAAATACTTATCTACATTGGATGTATTCACTTTATTCCATAGGGTCCTTCTTTGCTTTACAAGCCTTGGATCGCCTATGGACTTGGATGTTTGGCCAGCGCGCATGCCGCCCCACAACATCAAATTGTCTTGTATGTTTGGCCAGCATGCAAACTGCTCCACAACATCAAATAGTCTTGTATGTTTAGCCAGCACGCAGGCTGCTCCATAACATCAAAAATTCTTGTATGTTTGGCCAGCACGCAGGCTGCTCCACAACATCAAATAGTTAATGCTCAACCAGTCACTCTTTGGATTTACCAAGCAATTTATAGTTCTTTCAGGGTCCTTGCTTCCTGTATTATGCGTTTCCAACCAAGAAACAATAGTGTATTAGCTTAGCTGTTAGAAGACTTATACCTGAAAACTTTATTATTCCAAACAAGAAATAAATGGAAATGAATACTTATCTGTATTATGTGTTTCCTCTTTGGTCCACAGGGTCCTGCTTTTACTTTATAAGGCTTGGGATCCTCCTATGGACTGGGATGTTTGGTCAGCACGCAGGCTGCTCCAAAACATCAAATAATTAATGCCCTACCAGTACACCTTCACGCCGACTGGATTTACCAAGCATTTGGTGGTGCCCAACCAGTCCCATACCTGGTTGGCCCTCTCGATTGCAGCCAACACATCTGTCTGGGTCATCGGCCAATGGATGGTAACTACGCCACCAACCATTATAGGTCAAGGCTCTACTACTCTACCTTAGGCTTGCATCAACCTTTCAAATGTGTCACAATCCCTCAATGCGCATAACAATTCATCACCCATATAAGGGTGGTACTCCTTCTCTTGTGCAAACCGGCAGTTCCCTTTAGGAACTCTTTAGGTGACTTTCTTAACTGTAGGCTATCATGGCCCCATGATACCCACTTACACTACACAAGGGTTACCACTGCTCATACAGTCCTCTTGAGTACCATTTTCTTCACTTTTCCCTTTAGTGTGCAACACCAAATTTCATATGTATAAGTTATCAACACAAAATGGATAAGCAAGCTCATTAGTATTACTGCTCTAAAACTATAAACATATTTCATAACATTCACTACCCAACATTGAAACACCAGGAATGCGTCCATTCCCTTAGGGTGTAGTCAATATTGGAATCCCTAACATAACTCAGCACCAGAAAGGTGTGCACTCCTTATTGATGTGAACTATGTAGGTCCTAATCATATTCAAGCAATCTGCCATAATGAAAATAAAATCAAAATAGGCTCTACATATTTAATCTAACAATTAAACATGCATATTCTTAGCTTGGGTCAGAGAACACTTATCCATTTGCAGATGTAGTCTTTCTTTATTAATGAGGAATGGGGGCTCCTTCTCTGAGTTGACAGTCCTTTGGTTTTCCATCCCAACTCCTTTTGATGTTACATAATCCTCATATGTCTTATTGACATAATCTTTACCATTCCACTCATATTGTTTACCAATCATGCAGTGTAGGTGAGACATTAATAATGTCTAATGGCGTTTCACCCGAAACCCATTCCCAAATCATGGAATCCCTTCCCATGAATTTTGGCTTCTGCAGACCCTCTCTCATGGTCTTCCTGTAATGTGTCTTCCTGACACACTTATTAAATAGCCAAACAGTCATCAACATTCAACAATACAATTCAAATCTGATTGTTCCATAACCAATCCATGGCACTAATAATTAAATTCAATATGAATTTGCAACTCTGTCTACTACGAAAATTGATTTTCTTAGCCATGAGGCTATCCTCATATTGCTTGGCTCTTGTAAGTGGCACCATTTTGTCCATTATGGATTTATGTTTGCTACCATACATGGACATCCACCTACAACATGTCCTCCTGACACAATTTTACATAAGCCAAACAATAATTAGTAATTATAAGCAAATTTTCAAATCTGAAATCTACAATATCTATTTTCCTACATAAATTAGATTTGCAACCATGAGATTATTCTCATAAACTTAAATCAGACAATTTTCATATTTGTTTCATGCATAAGTTACAACCATGAGAACCTTCTCATAACCTTTGGCTTCTGCACATGGTAGATCCCGATATTTACTATGGACTTATCATTATTTTCATATGCCAAACTTTTCTACCTGAAATCTAAACTTCAATCAGCCAAATACTTGTAAGTCTCCATGCATATAATATTTCATTGCTGCAATAGTCACTGAATCATTTTTCAGAATTATAACATTCCATAATTTAAACACTTCCAGCTGTTAACATATCAATATCATCAAAACTCATTTACTTCACATGCATCATTATCATACTAAAATTGCAAGGTACAGTCACATCATTTATGCAATCAACTTAAAGCTTTTAAATGCTCATTAATTCATAGCCATATCATTTATACAGCTTTGTCCTTCCAATAGAGCACTCTAGAAGCCTGTCAATCATGACTACCTTTATGCAATTCTTCCCCTGCATTCATAGCAGCTCATGAAATGATCTCAAAAGTATCATTAATTCATCATTTCATCTATTGCTCAATTGTAATGAAACATATACATATATCACAACCATGCATGCACACAATACATCTCCTCAGGTGTAGCTACCCACATGCATGCATATTCACAACATTTACTCAAGTTTTTCATATGCATTCACTCAATGCCACCTTGCATTGTTTCATGAGTACTATGCATTCAAGCATATTATGACTTAATCATGACTATCTCATATAACATGCATTACCATAATCAAGACCACCGGTTCTCACTTGGTTTGGCTGTTAAACTCACAATCGACATACTCAAATGACATGATATAATTTCATATGAATGCAGTGATATTTCTAAGCAATTATAGGGTGTAAGGATCATGTACTTCACTTACCCACACCTCACCATACTCTGAGGTTAACATTCCCATTCGGGCACTCAATACCACATGCAAACCAAATCAACATAGTTCAAACATAGTCGAAGGGATCTTACCAAATCCTCTTTCAACATTCATGCAATTATGCATCAATAACCATTACCTGCATGGTTGTCATTAACATCACTTGATGTTACCTGATCGGTTGGCCTCTTACCAAGGCTACATGGTCATTTTTCCAACCTCATGATCACAGATTTGTTGCACCATCATTTCTTCATAAGGTTGTTGGCTTCATGCAACATCATCATCAACATCTTTAGCCATGCTTGTGTTGTCTTTGGTCCTACAACCAAAACCAACACCAATAGTGATTATCAACCACAATATTTACCATTAGTGGTTCATTGCATATGTGAAATCTCACTACTTTTACCAATATGTAATGTCATATGCATGCAAAACATATACTCATGCATTGTGCAATGTTTATTAATATGCCAATCAATGCATCTTCATGCCACCCATCTAATCTCTTGCATTTTCAGCATTATCATGCCATAATTTTATGCACATAAAGCTTATAAAATATAAATGCGATTAGCAAGACAGGGGTTAAGGAATTATCCCTTTCCAATCCCTCATATTTGCATGAAATTCATCTTCCACATCATAGCTTTCGATTTCATCGTCTCCGCTACTTTCCAAGCATGCAATTCTAAAAATTGCCCATATTGACAACAATTGTCCAAAACAATCACTGGCACTTTTCTGCTCTAAATATATATGATGTATGATAACCTCCTTCAAATTCTGATTATGCACCACTGTTCCCTATTGGATAAGCTTTCCAATGCCTAACCACTTGCTCCATTTCGACATCAGGTGTGGAAACTGCATCACTTCAAAAATGACAACTTTCACCATAATTCTGTACATTTTTACACAATTGCATTTTGGTCTGGGATGCCAACTTCAGCCACCTATGGAAGAAAATATATGAAGAATCACAAAAAAATTTCTACCAGGATAAGTTATCCCATATAACAAGAAACACTCAGCAACTCACGGATATTTGTTCCAATGCACCATTCATCTTTTATAAAATTATGGGTTTGACTACTTTCCACTTTTCACATTTTTCCAAAATTCCAAATTTTGGGCCAAAAATGGCTATTTCCCAAAACATGGCGCAGAATAGTGCTTTTTGGCCTTCTTGGACATCCCGACTCCACATCCTTTGGATTTTGGCTCCAAAACTCCAACTTAACACCGTGCCTGCTCCATGACTGCTCCATATCAATTTAGGCTCAATCCGACCTTCTGTCAAGCATCAAGACATCGATTTATAAAAGCCATTAATCCCAAATTTATTCTCAATTTGAGAATAACGAGCTCGGGATCCTCACTGGTTCATTCATGGCCTCCGTTAATGGCCTCAGAATGCCATTGAACTCATCCAATTCTGATCTTGCATGCTCCTGCAATCCAAAAATCAATTTTCGGTTTTTTTTTTTAATCCCTCAACACACAGGCCACAACCCGTAACCCGAAATGCAGGATCAGGATTACGGAAAATGGAACGCAACTTTCCAAGCTTCCACATCCTCGCAACCCACAACCCGAAATGCGGGATCGGGATTGTAGAAACTAGAACGCAACTTTTCAAACTTCTGCGTCCCTGCAACCCACAACCTGAAACCCGAAATGGGGGATCGGGATTGCGGAAACCGGAACGCAACTTTCCAAACTTCTGTGTCCCCGCAACCCGAAACCCAACATCTCGAAAGCCGAAATTGCGGGTTCAGGATTTCGGAAATCGAGAACGCAATTTTCAAAATTCGCGTTCCTGAAACTCGAAACCCGTGGAACACCTTCGTCCCTACATCTTCCAGGGTTCATAACTCCTTCGTCCCTTGGCCAAATGAGGCGATTTGGGTACCGTTGGAAAGATCTTGGAGAAATCTATGCATCTGTGTGATCCTCTTCCACACCTGAGAAATCTGACCCTGCCATTTTTCCAATAAAAAATTCTGCCCCAACTTCACCAATACTGCGTTAAAACATTCTGTCACTTACCTGTAACTCAAAGTTTTGGCCCAAGCAGCCCCAGTGCTGCAAGCTGGGCTCTGATACCACTCTGTCATGTCCCCTTCCATTCAATTCAATGCCAGGAAGGAAACATGACCAACTTATCAGGCTTATTGGAAAACTTAGCCCCATTCAAATTTTATCTTGAGAAATGCATGGTTAAATAAAACTTGTGCATACATATTCATACTCAACAAGCACAGTGGAATTAAACACTATAGATGCACATAGTTCATCATGCATTCAGCATATAAACAACAGCCATTAATTAAGACATTACATAACATAGAATTAACACAACTCAATTAAAAAACACAGTGGAATAACCATAATAACATACACGCAGAAGGAGATGCATCAACCTATTTATTTCAGGAAGAATAGTGAAACAATCACAGAATAATCAATCTCATTCTCATGCTATGCACAGGCTTCATGCCAACTAACTTAAGATAATCATTTCATCCAAGTAACATGAGTAATTTAACATACAGGACAAACCACATAATGAACATCATTCAAATCACAAAGAATACTTATCTTGAAGATGAAACTGTCCAACAACTGGCTATGTGAGAGCAACGTTCCACCCAACCATAAATCTCTGTCCAGCCTGTATTCTTTCAGCTGAGAAATCACCCCCGAGTTGGGCTATGTATCCACTAAGGAGGAACTAAACAGGCTCACTCACAACCATGGATTCACTCAAACGATCTTGCTAAGCCAGCACACAGCTGGGTTTATCAAGCATGCAATAAGGAAAGGATGAGGATGCTAAGCCAGTGAGCTCAACCACAGAGCTACAGACATCTCAAGCTAAATTCAAGTAATCCAATCCTCTGTTCAAACATCCACACTTGGATTTCTCACCATTCTGTCAACGAATAACTCAATCCCATTACTGGTTTTCTGGGCTATCAAAACTGGGTTTTCCAATGGATTTCGGGGTAGCTAATGCTCCCAAATTCGCCCCAAGGTCCATACCTATGGATACCTCATTGGATTTCACTGTCCAATACCAATTCTAGGTGTTTATGACTCTTCAAAACATGGGTTCTTTCACAGTTGTGATTTCTGGTTTTTCTCACTGCTGGGAATTCATTTTTGGATGGAAAATGATGTTGGGTTCTTTCACAATGGGATGGGAATGAGGAAGAAGGAATCCCCATGAGGTAAAGTGACTTGTGGTACAAGAAAACAAATCCCATACTCTGCCATACGAATTTCTGGGCTGCCCATGCTCCATTGAGGTCATGGACTGAATTCTTCAACAACTGCCTTAGAACAGAAATAAATGTCATCAAGTAAAGTCAAATGGGTTCTCACAATGACATTTGGCAACACATGGTTCATCTCCACAACCTCCTCACCACTCCCTAGTGGATACACATGTCCCCTTCTCATTCGTTGCTTCCATAGCTAGTTTTGGTATTTTATTACATGATGTTTATTTGCATCATTTTTACAATGTTCCATGGCTAAATAGCACATGGGTAACATAATATCTAATACTTGCGCTTTTTAAATGAAATTTGAGCTTCCACTAGCAGGGGCTTGGCCTTGAGCTCCACGCTAGGAAAACATACATCACATGTATACAATATTTACATTAAAAGCTAATATATCCTAAGGGTCAAAATGGGGTATTACAATATTGTACCAAGCGCATCCAATCTTTGTAGTTGTAATAGGGTCCAACATACTCCATCAATTATGTACATCTGCCGTAACTGACCTTTATGCCATCCATGCAAAACAACCCCAAACCATGTAATGACGATGGTGCAATTCGATATATCCTCTCATTCACACAAAAATCTGTGTTCAGTTGAGGAAGATCCTTGGGTACCCATTGTTTCAGTATATGTATGTACCTCAAGGGCACCTCGATGTCGCCTATTGTCTCATAATCATAGTAACATGACCCCCCTTCAGCGAGAAAAAATTCCATGTGTTTATGGAATTTTCTTCTAATCTTTTGACATCTAGTTGATAAAACTCTTGTAGACCTACTAGATGTCTCACTTTCCTCTAGCTTTCCTAAACTCCCCTCACTCGAGGAAGACAGATATGACAAATACTTGTTTGGTTCTACCTGCACCATGGGAAAAAAGTTTAAATAGGACCTCAAGGAACAACGCCTCTTAAAAGGTGACATGTAGCACCTTTTATAAGGTGACTTGTACTGCATTCCCTTTCTCAAAATGTACGCATTCAAGTGATGAGGAATAGGATCACTTTATCTTTCTTAGGAGTAGAAATTCGTACAATTATGACCTGTCTTTTATTGCTCCTTTGGGTCTTGAGTCCCATATCACACCATCTAACTAACTTTTTCGTCATGGCCCTAAAGTCTCTCTCATCCCATCAGTTTGGGTTCATCACCTCAATCATTGAATTACACTCGCATTTAGTAAGATATTTATATTTAGCAATAATAATATAAAATAGAAATAATTAACCATTATGGAAAACTTCTAAAAAATTTCATGACTTTCAAAACTAAGATCTTTGAGGTGGTTAATAAGTGTTCACAAATCTTCAAAAACAATATTTTATATAATGTTGTGAAACTAATCTTATTCAAAATTTAAACCGAAATATTCTTAAGGAAAAGGATGAACTCATTGAATATTGGTAACACATGGGTAGTTTTGTAATCAAGCATGGTCTTCTTAGAGGACTGAAAGTAATTGAATCAAGCAACGATGAACCCATAAACATGTAAGGTTTTTTGAAAAATGGTAGCTTTCAGTCCTACTCCTAGACCTAAGGTGGTCCATATTGTGAATGGGTATTTTGCTAATGAATGTTTTTTACCATACTAGAAGAAAACAAAAATGATGATATTGTGGATTGTATGCAAATATTATGTAAAGATTCATGCCCTAAGTTACAAATGGCCAAAACCCAATGCTATGGGACTATGTGAGGTGATATTGTCAGTTTAGGATAAGTGTTCGTTTGATCCCCTTGGGACTAAATTTGTCAAGGATAGTTTTGAGTGATAAGAGAACCATAAACTGTATTTTCTCATTCTATGTCATCAAAATGTATTGTATTGAGTAATAGATAAGTTGATACAATGGATGGGAATTCCAAAGAAAAAAAATGTATAAGAAACTCATAGATGATTAATGATCCTTCTATACATCTCATAATCAAATTCATCTGGATCATCACCACTAGCACTACCATAGTGCTCTCCTTCCTCCTCCTTCACCTCCTTGTATACATTCCAATATTAGCATATAACTATTCTGAGGGATCCCCAATCAGATCACCATCATCAAAAGTGATTTGTTATAGGAATGGTGCAGTAAGATCCAAGTTTCCCAAATCCAACTCAAATATACTATCCAAACCCATATCGATAGGAAATACCTCCATCTATGTCCTTCCCTTTGACTACTCTTCCCTTGTCCTATATATAAGATAAAGGTTTATATGAACATACATGAATACCTCTTCTCTCTTCTCTTGACTATTCAAGATGGTTGTTTTTCAAAGTGTTCATGTTCTCATATGTGCACCAATTCCTCTTGTAAGAAAGGATGATCTAACCTAAGAAAGGAACCTTGTGATGACTTATTGCAAAAGATTGTATGTTACCCCATGTGTTTCCCATTAATCATACACCTTCTTAATCAAATGTCCCTATCATGTTGTAACATCTAAATCTCTTAATTTTAGTAGAAAACTCTACTAATCAATTCTCCACCTCTCAAGGATGGATTTGAACTAATATGTCCTATTAAATGATGGAATTTGCATGCTTTTCATTAAGTCACTCATCACTATCGTACTTGGTAATTGAAGGTGTATAATTATTTTCCCACCTAGTGCCAAGAATATTGCATATGTTGTTGAATAGATATTTATTGTTGTCCCATAGTCAGAACACTTATTTTCCAAAATAATTTTCCTCACAAGTTCAATCGAGGAGTTCCACCCCTCTTAAAAATCTTTACCAACACATATCTGATCACCAACAATTTTGTCTGACAAGACAATTCTTAACTACTTAATACAAAAAATAAAAAAATTAAATTAAAATTCAACTTCTCACCTTTAATCACTACCAGATGGTCAATGTGTTAAAGTAATCTTTAGTAACATGTAATAATAAACTTTTTTAATTTACAAGAAAATAAATATGTGAAGATACTTACTTGGGTGTAGACGTTTCCTGTAATATACTCAGAAGAGTTACTTTCAGAAATGATTGTGCCTCTTAGAGGCCAATCAACTCTAGGAACCAAGTGACCCTATTAGAGGGTTAGTACAAACCAGAGAGAGAGATGACTGGGCTATGTTACAGTCAATCAAAGAAATTCAATGACAGTCAAAAGGCTCAATACAATCACAATAATGATTAGCCCTTAATAAGTCTCAGCATCACAAATGTAACTCAACAAATATATATAGCCACAGATCAAGAACTACACACAAAATCTGAGCATATAAAACAAAGGTCAGTAAAAAAAAACAAAATAACTTAAAAACTCAGTCCAAACTACCCATACAAAATTTTGGCCCTTATAGATGAGTTGATAGCCAGTAGATTGAGGCCAAAGAGACTTGTGGCCTCCACATATGAGTACACAGAAGGGTAAAGAAAACCCTTAATACCTCACGACCCTTACTAAAACAAATAGCAGAGAAAAACTAGGGCTCACGGCTGAGTCTGAGTGTCACAACCTCCCCAATAGGGAGAAGGAGAGCAGATCGAAAAACACAGTAGGAAGAAAGGTTACCAATCAAATCTCAATAACCTTCAAACTTCAAAGACAGATCTGGAAAATAAAAGATAAAAATAAAATAAATAAATAAAAAGTAAAGTAGAATGTCTTAGGTGGGTACCAGGGTTATACAAAATTAAATAGGTGAGGGTACAAAGACCAACCAGTAAGGTACAAGTCAAAAAGAAAAGAGTGGGTATAAATACTCATAACAATTTGGACTAAGGGGGTGCACCTCAAATGTGGACAAACTACCATAGTACCCATAAGACCAAAAACATAAAAGGTGGTACAAATCAAAAGATAACTCAAGATGAGTAAAAGACCCAAAAGGTAAAAGGAAAGGTACCACAAAAATATTATCAACAAAATGAAAGGACCAAAAGTCAATCAACCAAGGTGGGGTACAACCAATCATCTCTCTCTCAAATGTACCAGTGTTCCATATAACCTCAAAGTCCATCATCACTATAAAAGGAAAAGTCCACACAGATGATGTGATCATGTGGTCCTCTAGACTACTCCTAAGGTCAAGCATTAGTGGCTCCATCAAGGGGTGTCCATTCCCTTGAGAAGACCATCTAACGCAACCATCTCGAATACCTAGGATAAGAGGACATCATACATCATCATATAATTGGTAACTAACCATGTAAGAACTCAAAAACCGTAAAGCAACCGAGCGTGCAGAAGGGGAGCCAGAAAAAAGAAGAGGCACGCAGGCCAAAAGCAAGCTCTAAAACTATACCAAGACCGATGTCACAGCAAGCGAGCTACAACAAAAAGGCCAGAATTCCAACAAGCAGCACTATAAAATAAAATACCATCTAAAAGGTACGATAGCAAGCAATCTTCCTAACTAAGGTCTGGAGACCTCAATAGATCGTATCCTCTGCAAGGTGATGAAATCCAAGTCGAATCATACGAACTGAGAGACCAAAGTGGAAGGATATCCCTCTACCGAAAGGGATCCTGGGTAAAAGAATCCTAGAAGAAAATCCACTAAGCTACCTCGTTCATGACATGTCCAAGAAGGTTAACCAGAGCTTCTGCCCTTGAGCCCTTGTATAACCTATATGGAAAATACAAGGAAGACAATGGAGAGGTCTCCTTAGGCGCTAAGTGGAGTGCGGTATTCCTCAAAGTACATCCAGAACCAGTCCTCGTTGCTTGCTCCCGTGGAACTGTGGGGCCTATTGGCAAACTGGTCGATGACCGTGTCAACAAATACTAGAGTATTTTAGTACCCTAAAGGACAACAACTATGTCTCAGATGAAAAGAAACAAGGGGGAATTATTTGGATTCCCATGCCCGGTGTCCTACCTAACTAACAGTTTATTTTGTATCCTCAAGTGAGGTTAAAATGTGTTGTGTTAGGGAGATAAATTTTAATGGTTTGTTGTCATACTCAATCAGGTAGAGAAAGTGCAACTCAATGGTGTTATGAATCGACTCAAACCATGCATAAGTGAATGAATCAATGCACTTTTATTTTCGATGATAAACTAGCTACAAGAAGGAGAGAGTTCTTCGATCCAAAAATCAAAATAAACACAAGCACAAACTTTTCAAAGAGAAAAACTACACATTTTTGTATTTTTTCCTTTTATGCCAAACTAGAACTACTCTTTCAAATTAAATGAATCCAATAATAATTTTCTTCTACTTCTAATGAGTAAAATGCATGAGAATGTGTATTCACATGAAATAAATAAGAGAGCACGTAAAAATATATGAGTATGAAAAGAAGCCTAAGTCTTACTATGAGAGATATCAGTATATATGTATATATAAGGTGATTAACATAACATAGGCATTAATAAGGCCTTGTAGTTGTACTAGTTTGAAGACCCTACCCAAGGTTGAGGGGTTAGGGTTAGAAGTTATAGGCGTAATGGGTTATGCATCATTCTGTTTTGCTTACTATGAAAATAAACAGAATGATGCATATGAAAATATTGTCAACATAAAATAATATCATAACCAAGAATTTATAGTCGAAATCCAAACAGTTCTCGATAGTTTTGGGTCTAAAATAAACATTATCTATCCCAGTGAGAGTAATGAAGGTGAAGGCATATATTTACGTAAAGTGTGAAAATATAAAGACCATATATGCTACATGTTACCCAATTTGATGATTAGGTGAAGTATTTTAATGATGATGGAAGAATTAAATTTGACATCTATTTCGGAATTCTAACTAGATAGAAACTCTCCTTGAAAGAGACACTTGAAACAAAAAAGCAATGGAGATATGGAAATCGATAATAACTCTACAAAAAAACAATTGAGACATGGAATCTGATAATAAATCTACTTCATTAGGATACAAACATGATAACTCTAATTTTGTTTGTTGTCATATTCATCTAACTAGGGTTGACATTTGCTTACTATTCACTACAACCCTAAACGAAAAGTTCAATATTTTAAAATAGTTCCTAGCATGAGCCTTGAAGAAGAAGTCGTGCAAATACAATAAATTTCATTATGGTAGAAGAGCACAAACCTGGTCATTTTATGCAGGAAAGAAGGTTCAAATGCGACACACCTACGTCTATAAATTCACAATAGAGGCTTCAATCCTGCTTGTTCTCATATTCATGGTGTTGGTCAATTTCATATACAATCTCCTATTTTTCCACTATTGAGAAGTGAAACAGTCCTAATTTGTCTCATATGTATGTCAATGGTTAATTTAGGGAGGGAAAATTAGTTAGTTTAGGGATGAAAAATCAATTTGTTTGTTAGTTTAGAGATGGAAAAGCAATTTTCTCATCTGATAAGGATTGGTGCAAAAAAGACAATAGAGAGTCTATCATGTCCATTGAAGGGAAAAAGTAGTTAGTTAGGAGAGGGAGATGCAATTTGTCTCACCTGTTAAGGGTGGGTTCAAAGTTGAGGGAGGCACACCTACCTCTATCCATTGAAGTAAGTGCAAGTGGAAGAAGCTCTTATTCTATATATGTTGAAGCAAGTGGAAGAGGGAAGTGCTTATATATATCTACAATCTTACATAATTCCAAAACATTTTGGTCCTCCTGCTCTATCTACTATTTCTATTTGTGTGTGTTGAAATCGCATCATGTATGTATATGTGTATGTTTGGTCTGTGAGAGTCTTGATTCCATCTAAGTATTGAGTAGAATTTGTATTTCGTAGAGGAGGAGGAGGGTGGACTGCATTGTAGTACATTGGAGAGGAAATGGTTTAAGAAATATATTATGCTATGTTCTAAAAATACCTATACTAGATGCGGTTGAGTTTCCTTTATGCAATGGACATCAGTGGTTTCTCTCAATAATATGAAGCCTTCGTTGGCTTCTCCTTTTAATTTCATGTATTCATTCATTTAGAGACTTAATTTTCTCTGTCCTACCCTAGTATAACCCTTTCTAATTTCATTTACATATTTACAATATTATAGCCTATCAACCTTGCCTCAACTTTCAATGATGTTGTATTTCTATTTCCAAAGTGCACAGTGATCACATTTCATGTTTCCAAAGGGAACCATGCAGCCAACCAACTTTGGTCATTCTATCTATCTATCCATCCATGGCCACAACCACACCCACTATTGGTTTCGCTAGCTCTCTCATTCATTATGTATGTAACTATGAAATTTTTGTAGTTGTAACCCTTATAGATTACCTGTGGCTTATGGAAATTCATAGTTTTTAGATGAAATATTTATTTTGCTTAAACAGACCCAACCCTAGATTGGATCCTCACTATGTTTAAACACATTTTATTCACTACCTACATGCCACCATAGTTGTTGGATCTAGAAGGAAGACCGTCGAACCTGCCATGTCCAGCATGCCTCATGCTACAATACCTCCCATGGCTTGTTTCTCTTCTCTACTAACACCTTTCTTGAGTCTCAACCCCTCCTTACATTCCCCTGAATATGCATGTAACCCTCCATGTGCCTTTATTTCCTCTTTATATATATATAAACTCTGTGATGCCCAATCCCTATTCAAAAATTATGTTTCCTCTATCTCATTCGATAACAATATATAACCCTTGTTATCTTCAACCTGTAACCACTTAGCTATGGGTATCCCTTTGCTGCCTCAAGATTTGAAACCCATAGAAGAAGTAGGTATTGCTTCCCTACCTTAGGTTGATAGTCCCATAAGTTTTTGAATTTGTAGCCTAAATATTTGGTCATCTGCTTCTCCATTGGTAGTATTCTTATGAGTATGTATTCTTTTCTATATACTTTGATCTAGTAAAATAATTTAGTTTAGTTGGGTTTAGATTGCATCTGTTGGGACTTTTTAAAAAATTTATGAGTGTTTTTTTAATAAGGAGTTTTTCAATTTATGTGGCTTCATATATATATTCTTAGAAATAATAAATACATCAGATATATATTTGTAATGTGTACGTATATGCTTTGAACATGATCTCATAAACTTCCATGTAATTTGGAAATCTTATGGTCCTTTTTTTGTATATTATCTTATGTATATTTCATCATATTTAAGGGAAGGATTTATCATTCCACTTAAGACTAGACTAGATCAAAGATCATACCAATCATTAATATTAGTATGTTTATGCTTGAGGTTTGGTGGTGGTCAAACCTATAGACTTCATAGGCTTTCACCCAGAAAATTCCTTTCACCCGCATGCATGGATTTCAAGTCATCTATACATGTGGTTATCTCCATTAACCCATAGACTTCATAACTATATTACCTTGGATCTTCATTAACGTTTAGAAAAAAAATTATGTTCATTTTCACTTTCAAGTCTAGAATATGAGCTCTAATCTAACATTGATTTCTAGGCATGTGCTAACTCTCAATAAGAATTTTTCGGATTTCAAGGTGGAAAGCTTGGGTAACTTGCATTGGTAGCACTAGTATTCCAGGATTGGTAATTATTTTCATGGGTGACTGGTTAATGACATTAGAGAATGTGACAATTATGTATGATGTAGATCTATAACATTTTCTGCATTTTCCAAGTCATAAATCATATGTCTATAACCCACAATTAGATACCCATGCCGTTTCACCTAAAGAATAAGTCCAAGCCTTGTCGAAAAGGATCCAAGGAGGTTATATGTTTACCTACATTGCAAAGAACAAAGAGAGAAAGAGAGATTTGTGATTTTGATGTGGACATCACAAAGAGCGAAGGAGAGTTGTGATTCTGTTGTGGGAGGGGAAGTGCTTTCTTGCTTCTAGTTTTTTGTTACGAGGTACTATATTTACTGTGTTTTCCTCCCTTATTTATTTAATAATGAATTTATTCAAGAATGAATGAATGAAACAGGAATTTGGAATTTTTCCACCCCTATTATTGCCATTTTGTGTTAGATATGGAATTCACATCTCATAGTATAAAATTGCAATGTTTCCTTCAGGATTCTCTAGAATAGAGTATGAGAAACTTATCTCTCTAAATATAGACTATGGTGTTTTGCATGCAAAAAATATGTCCATGCACATTTGACTTGAATGTGGTTCAAGAATATGCCATTTGTCAATCATGAATTTGAACCAAATTCTTAATGTATTCATGAAGGGAACACAGCATGATCTGTTATTTTCCTTTATAGCAACCATTTCATCTTCAATGTCACACAGAGTAGTGAATTGGTCTATAGTTGTAGCACCACACTCCATATCTTCCACAAGATAATCAATTAACCATTTATTCACTTAACCTTTGAAACATGAGTAAGACTATTGACCACTCTTCTTTGCCATTAACCTAGCCTCAAATTCTCCATTGAAGCACATTTTATCATTTTGGAGCTAATCTAACCCTCTAGATTGTGGATAGTTCTCTCTTTATGGAAGAGTTGAGACCTTCTCTCTTCATAATATAATAATTCAATTAACTGTTGGAGAATGTCAATCGTACCACCCTAGCGTTTCCTAATATTTGTTAACTAACATCCAATGGAAGATTCTCCTTTTATCTTTTATAATAATTTGTAGACTTTAATTTCTTGACAAATGTACCCGTGAAACTCTCATTAGAACGAGTATCCCAATGTAAAATATTGTTGAAAAAGAAAGATAGTTTTCATCTATTTCTTTCAAATTGTATACAATATCTTGGTTTGCCTTGAACATTGTTAGATACAACTTTTTAACTTTATAAAATATCTTGCTATATCTAGAAAATCCCCTTGCATATATTTTGGAGCCTAAACTAGTAGTGTTTGCACAAACAAGGGTTGGAAATAGAGGACTCCTTCTAACTTGACAATTCTCCAATTGGCATAGCATTTTTCTCTTTAGTATCTACAATAGCACGTTTCTACATTTTTCTTGAAGTTTGTGCATTTGGAATGCATCGATGGAATTCAATCCTTGAGCATCAAGGACAATAGCATTTTTATCCAATAGTTTTTTCCCTTTCAATTTTTCCCTATAAAGTTGCAACCTCTTACTTTGCTTGTTGTAGCTCCCATGATGTAGTGTTATATAGTTGAATTCAAATTTGGTAGATCAAGTAAATCTTGAAATTCGATCCAATTCTATTTCTCAAGGATAGAAACAATCCATTCTAGGAGTTCAATCATATCATCAATAACCCAAAAATATCCAATAGGATCAGATTCCACTTCAATGCATACTTAATTGACAACTCCTTATGTTCTTTGATAAATATATTTATTTCTAGTGCAACTAGAATTGTATTCTCTATCCCTTGCTTTTACTTTTTGGTTTCTTCATCACCATTTCCATCTCTGCTTCCTTCATTAGAATTTTTCTTATTGCTATCTACAAGTAGGCTAGCAATATTCTCTGGAATTTCAGAAGATGTATCCTTAGAGTTATTTGAAACACCCATTTTTGAGCTATTACTAGTTCATCCACATTCCACATCCTCAAGGTTCTTAGTATATCCTTTTTCTTCTTATGATACTGTAAAAAATTTATTTTCTTACCCTTTTTTCTGTGTTTGACATTTCGACTTAGTAGAGTATGAGTGTGTTCTTGGGTATCATGTTTCTTCACCATACTGTTAGAACTAGAACTATACACATGAGCCTTTTCAACAAGTTTATTTACAATGTGAGCCCCTTCATTGTTGCCAACTCCTTCCTTCTATACCTCATGTAACAACCCAATAGATTAATTAGGATTGGTTAAGCTATTAGAAGACTAGGTTAGCTATTAGGACCAAATTAATTGATAAGCAGGTGCTTGAGAAAATTAGTAATGTAAAACTTAAATTAACAAGTTTGGGTTGCTTTCAGTGGCCTAGGAGCAATTTTTGTTTTTGAAAAATCCAGTTTTCTAGACATGGTATTTATTTTCTCGATATGGAATCGCTTAAAATGGGTGTCTTTATTTATAAATTGAACTATCTAGTTATGGTTTGTGTTCTTATATTTAAGTGTAAAAAGGAGATAATTTTTGTATCAATTAGAAAATAGTTTATGTTTGTACCCATGTATATGGTCGGTTTCAAGCACTCGATTAACCACAAGTTCAACAGATCTAAGCGAGGAAATTTCCTCTAGCTTCTTCTTCATGTCATTCTTAGAAAAAATATGAAGCTATGTACTTTCCCACTAACTATTATCCCTATTGAAATTGATTGTGATTTTTTATGTTACGTCAATGCCATGGAATATTGATCTTATATTCCTGGTCCATTCATTTGTAGTATACAAATGCTCCTTTCATGGTATCCAGATCTTATTATTATGGAAAAAATGCTACAATGGTAAACTTATTTAACCATTTTTCATAGAGAACTAGCCATTTAAGGTCGTTTCTATAGAAAACCTCACCGAATCATGTTTAGAAGTTGCCTAGATTCAGAAATAGGACCACTTACTACTATTAGATTTCTCTTGACTCCTTAGAGGATGGATATTTGGGGCTACAGTAAGGTCTCCAAATGATGTTGTATTTTCTATAGGACACATTAAATGATACATGTCTGAAATCACCCTAAAAAATTGCTCCTTAGCCACTAAAAGCTACCCAAACTTTCTAATTTAAGGGTTACATTACAAATTTTATCAGGTACCTGCTTAAAAATCACCTTGGTACATTATGTTTTTCGAGGTGAGCACTAGGTTTATTTGTTGTATGAGGGCATGATCAGGCCCAGAACATGCCCAAAAATAA